>JARHVA010000017.1:3932500-5132500 GCA_037957365.1 Torreya grandis | reverse complement strand
GAGTTATTATCTTAAAATGTATATGAAAAATCATTTTTTTTTTCATTTATATCATCATACTATAATTTCACCCTATTTTCATGTTTCAATTTGTCTCACAAGACCTTTTTGTTCATGACTGTCACTAACCCCAAACTCTAACTGTGTCTATCCATTTTGGTATGGTTATAGGTGTTCAAGGAAGGTATTTGAATTAAAGGTGTATGAAACTAATTTTATTTTATTCATATAATATTTCAATGTCATGTTAGCCACTTACATGCTTCTATTTTCCTAAGAAACCTTCACTACGACTAACTGAGACCAACTTCCAAATAGGCTAGTTGTTATGCATATTCAGGCCTATTATAGGTTGTATTAGAGTATTTGGAGAATGTTAGTAGTTTATAAGGATTTTTTAGACTAAATTTAGTCTTATAACACTCATAATTATACTTTAATACTCTTTTAGGAGTCCTTATATCATCCTTTTGTGCTAACCATTGGAACACTACCCTCACTGCCTTGTGTACAAACAGGGGATGATCCAAAAGGTCACTTGACACAACCACCTCTTCTCCCATGACACAAGTGCCTATAGTTTATTTTCATAACCTTTTGAGTTTATTACCATTTATATTCATGGCTATATCTTCCTCATATGGTGTAAACATTAAACCTTCCTTGGAAATCCTGTAGATATCATTGTCTAGTTTCAGTGTTTTTTTATCATTTTGAGAGGCTTCAAAACATATATGGATATTTTCATTTTAAGCTAAAAATTGGCATGTTAGTTTTTAATTTATATTATTATAAGTTTATAATAATAATATTTCTCAAAACCAATTAAATCTTCACTTTATATAAATCACAAAGACCCTTGGGAGCTCTATTTAGCCATTTTTGGGACTGAGGACCAAAAATAGTCAATTCTCTCTTTTGGAGTGAAAAATCCACTTATATAAGTATTTAAAACTTCCTAAAATTTAAATTATAATTATTTTAGTATTATAAATCTCCAAAATGACTCCACCATGCTCTTCCAATGTTTTCACACCATACAACCTCCATGAGACAAGCATAAACTGACTGTGAGCAGACTAGATAGTGAACAAAGAGAATAAGCAATTTTGGCTTTGAAGGAGTGATATTTTGACCTCGCACAAGATGTTTTAATGAATTAAATATTCATACATGAATTTAAATCACATTTTCACCACCATGGATCTCTTTTGATGTTGTAAAACTCAGGACCTGCACCTAACTCTACAAATTACATGAAACTAGCATTATTTGAAAACTCCTCCAAAGACAATGAAACATAAAGTGTTAAGTGTTTCAAATATCATGGAGAGATATTAATTATAACATTAAAACATCTTATCAATAACACATAGCCCCAAGTATCTCTAAAAATTATAAATAGATGCATAAGTATACCCCTCTAGGATGTAATTATACAAAAAAATATTTAGATTGTTAGCAATGATTCACAAAGGAGGAGGAAACAAATAATAAAATACTATTATGAAAATGAATTGAATTCATATTAAATTCCACTTGTACAATCACTCCTCCCAACTCTACTTGTACCTTTTATACCAAGTGCTTGAAGTTGATCTTCCTTTGCATGCCAAGAGGAAAAGAAAGGAAAATGAGTTTCAAAATCATATTTTTGAATTATCATTGAATTTAAAAATTTTAAATGCATGTGGTCAGGTGAAGAGACACCCCCATCCACATTTTTAGCTAAATATCTGATCATGGGGGTGTGCAAGTGCCCAAAAGTCTGTAGAAGCAAGGAGAAACTCACATTTCTTGATTGTAACTGACTTTTGGATGCTATCTAATTGATTATGACCTAACTCTAACCCCTCTGACATTGAAACTGATCTTGGTGACAAGTTCTCACTTCAACCATTTGTACAAGTCCTTTTTTAGCTCCAAGTG
Organism: Torreya grandis; assembly: GCA_037957365.1. Taxonomy (NCBI): domain Eukaryota; kingdom Viridiplantae; phylum Streptophyta; class Pinopsida; order Cupressales; family Taxaceae; genus Torreya; species Torreya grandis. Next base: position 5,130,571 of record JARHVA010000017.1, on the reverse strand, counting down.
GGCCCATAAGGCATTTTTTTACATTTTGAACATGATAAAGGTAATTAAATGGATTAAATATGAATTAAATCATATTTAAAAAAACTATTAGGACCAAACTAACATAAATCATTCCTTTGAATAGGTTTGATCCTATTTAACTAGGGTTGACTATCCTTTGACTTGACTAGTACAAAGACATAGACTTTGAACCAAGGTTAGATTGGAGACAAATGAAAATCGAGATTAAAATGACACCCCTATTAGACATGGATGAACTTTAAAAAGTTTAAAAACTATGGGGTTGACTCAAATTTGACCAAAGGTCAAATTTGGTTAGTAGATTTTGAAGACAATAGGATAAGATGACTAGGATGATAAAATGATTAGGATATAAGACAAGATGATAATATGGATAAAACATTAGATAGGATGATTGGGATATGTAGGACATAAGACATGACAAGTTAGATGTTTCTAGATTTTTTGGTTTTTATAATTTTTTAGATTTTTGACATATTTTAATTTTTAGGTCTTTTTGGGATATGTATATACATTGTACAAATGGGGTCACTAGCAAAGGGAAGACTAAGCTCAACAACCAAGATAAATATAGATGGAATAAAGGAGGGGATGATAAAAGGATTAGGGTGATGTTGAAAATATGATGCGGACCAAGGAAGACTAGACTAGGGATTGTCAATGACCACATCATGAATGAACTTGATATCTAATTACCTGAGTGTCCATTACAGGATATACCATGATGATTCCAAAACATTTCTCAAGACATCTTCCACTACCTTACATAGTTCAAGGTGGAAAAGAAGGATGGACATAATTGGAGACAATATATGATGGTATATGATGAGTAGGAACAATGGACAAATTGATATGGATGGGATTGATAAGGGAGGAAATGGGGAGGAAATGGGTTTGTCCCTAAGTATTGAGGTATCATACAGATAATGGATTATTGTTCCATGATGCCAAAAATTGGTTTTCATCATGGTACTTGCCAAAGGTGCCATAAGATTAGTTTTCACCATTAGATTAATGATTTTTTATTTTATTTTTATTTTTTACTTTTTTTTATTTTTCTTTTCTTTTTCAAATTTTTATATTTTGTTTTTGAATTTTTAGATGGTATCTTGATTTATTGTTGCGAAGTGTAAGAATGATGACACTAGTTGGATATTTAACCAATACTTGTTCTAAAGATTTGTATTGTTAGGACCATGGTTTCACTGATGGATGTATTGAGGTCCTTTTTATCTTTGATGATTCTCAATTGCAACCCATCCAGATATCTAGGAGAGGTATCTTCATTACTCCTATAAGAGATAATGTTGTGTGGGTAGATGATGTGAGGTATGGATTAGATTAGATATTAATTTTGATGGGGTTTATTGGATTTGAATAGAGGATAAGATAATTATAAGATGGTGTGATGGGTAATTGGGAGTAGGACTAGCAGTCACACATTATTGGAGATGTTGGACATTCTGTATTTGATTGGTGCCATATGATAAAAGACTTTAAGATATCTAAGACACTTTGAATTTATGGTTATTTGTTCTAATTATTTGAAGGATTATCATCCATACTAATATTGATTTTAACATTATTTTGATTTTCTAATTGGATTTGACTTTGACTACCCCTTGGTGCTTAATTTTGAGATTCACCAAAGGAGATTAGTTTTTGACATTGATGATACCCTAGTGCCTGATATTGGGTTTAACTAAGGAAATATGCTTTTTTATTAGGCTGATGATTTGAATTTTCTTGATTTTTACTTATGAGATCAAATATGATTTGATCATTATGGATAACTTTTTGGATATGGTCTTGGACCTTTTAATTTTGTCATATGTTATATTACTCAGGAAAGAGTCTGACAATGTGTGTTCTTGTTTGTCCCTATGGAGGGAGGTGATTAAATGATCATTGATAGGAATAAATTACTTTATAATGGATGAAGGTGGTGGAGATGGTATGATGAGGTCAATAGGGGTGATAGGGTAGCATGGCCTTCATAGGGGTTCCTAGGAGACCTAGTTTTGACATCATAAAAAATATCCTCAAGATCAGTAAAAAGTTCACTAGGACTAGTTGTAGCATACACATCCAAAGTAGAATCAGATCCTCTTTGACTATCTTTCATAGATAAAGCTTATAATAACTCTATTATGATAACACCATCATGATTGGGATCAAAATATATGCCTAGTAACTGATTATCATTCAAATTGGAGGTATCTTTAAAAGGTGAGGCATAGTCATCATCTATTGTAATATTGATGGGGGTGATGTCTGATTAGTAATATGATTTATATGTTGGTGTTGAACATGATCCTGATGTATATAACACTTGTATTGACTATGATGCTAACTCTGATGTACAAGATGCAATACTGATAGTAGAATATTCATTATCTTCAAGTGACCTCTCAACATAGGGTTTTTGATATGGTGGATGAGGGGGAGATGATGGAAGAACAATGGATTTACCAAGGATAGGATGATGGAGAAAATACTTAGGAGAAAAGGGTGGACTAGGTTCATGGGGAATACACTCTTTTTTGGAGGATATGTTGGAGATAGGGGGATCATAAATGATGGATATGGTGTCTGGACCTTGGCTTGGAAGGGGAAGGGATTGATTGTGATCAATAATGGAATCTTGGCATACCTCTTCTTGTTAATCGAAGGATGTAGACTCATCTAATTCATTCTAAATTTCAATGTCACCATAGTTAATGAGGTCCTAGACATAGTTTTATAATTTACAACATTGATTAATGGTATGCCCCTAAGTTTGATGATATACATATTTTTGGTTAACTTTATACCAAGAGGGCTTCGGATTAGTAGGGCTTAAATGTCATATGGGTGGATATACCATCATGTTAGTGGAAAAAAATTTATTAAAGAAGGATTTTATGAATATAGGAAGATGAGTATAGGGGATCTCTTTACTTTGTGACTTAGATGTAGAAACATTAGACTTTGGATCAGATGATTATAGATGTAACTAGGTGGTTGGACTAGTAGTAGATGAGGTATATAGGATAGGATTCCCTTTTATAGTGTACTAAGGGGTATATTATTGGTTATGACTAGTGTATGGAGGATTGGAATGGGTCTCATGTGGATGGGTGTAGAATGGAGGTAATGTTGGATGGATGGGATCAAAGTCTATAGGATATGAAGTGCTCAACTCAAGGAGGCATGAAAGGAGTACATCCCTATTGGCTATGAGACATTACTCAATCAAGGTATTAACCAAATATATTTTAGATGCCATGGATGAGGATGGGAGAAGGTACAAATTATGTGGTTCATCGACCCCAATTGTTAGGTCTAGGTGATTGAATGGAAAGATTGAGTGATGATGATGAGATGCATGGAAAAAATTTAGATAAAGGCTTACTTTAATCTATTTTGAAGTTTTATTGGATATTTTATTGGATGTGAAATTTAATAGTATAAAATAATATCAAGTATACTAAATTATGATGTGATCTAGACTATGATGAGTTTGATTGGATTTGATTAGGTGAGCTATGACAATCTCTAAGGTTGGATTAGGGGCTATATTAGCCCAAGAGATTGATTTCAACTAGGATTAATAGGATTAAGGATATCTAAAGACTAAGTTGATCAACTTAAATAGGATGATAATAATGGATTGATAGGCTAAGATACTTTTGATTAGGACTCAAACTTGATTAGACACAAGGAAGCTAATGATGATGACCCTGATGAAAGAGTTGTTTGTAAATGTGGATGACGACTAAAGTATGACTAAAAACTTGATGGAAGGATGAGTATAGATAAGGGGATGAATTGGTTTGGACTAATGTTAGGATTAGGTTGATAATATGGTGGATAATATGACTATGTGAGACAAGGTTGAGATCGATTTAGACTAAGGGATTGAAGAAGTCAAGGTGACATATGATAGGTTATAGATAAGGTGGACTTAGTCCGATGACATTAGGGATGGTTAATGCTAAGAATAAGTGACAATTATGAAGTTATATTATGATAATATGTGGTAGATGGATGACAAGACTTATATGCATGAGGTTAGGACAAAATGGAACTAAGATGCAAGATGAGACAAGTTTAAAAGGATGTACAAAGAAAATATGTACAAGAGGATATTATTAAGGATGTACATAATGATATTATGATAAGACAAGGATATACAAGATTATTATATGTGAAGACCTAGATAGGTGTATATAGGTTTGGTAAAAATCCTAACTTAGTGCACAAACATCATGGGTCTAGCATGACACTCAATAAAAAAAACACAAACCTAAGACTAGTAAACTGATTATGTATGTGTAACCAAATGAATACATCATCTAATGGATTTATGGGTGAATTTGTTGACTAGTTACCCATTATATAATATCCTAAATCCTCTCAACCCCATTATCACATGATAGTCACTTGGGAGCTGATACTAACCATGACAACAAGTTGCCTATTATGGCTTATGGTGTTAAGCTATGCTAAATAGGCTCTCTAGGGTCATCCTTGATATATGGTAGGTATAATGGGGACCAATTCTATTTAGGGTTTTTTATAATTCCTAGTTTAGAGAATTAACTCTTCCCCTTCATGGATGACCTATATGGGGTCAACCACTTAGCCTAACTACAACTATCCTTGATATTTATACTCCATCAGAACATGGAGTATGGATTAATGCATGGTGTTGAAATCTATGGTCACTATCCACCTAATACTATGACAAGTGTGTGGGTGTTAATTCCACATCATGTTAGCCCTAGAAAATAAAAATGGGAGGATTTATTAGTGGTTTTTTATCTTCTAGGAATCACCAAAAGGATGCAAGGAGGAGAGCATACACCACCGTAGCCATCAGATGAAAAACAAGATAACCAAAAAGAGATTAACTAACTAATTCATTAAATGTGAGATATATAAAATAATATAAATATATATACACACGCAAAGGAATTTAGACAACATGATTTAGTGATTAAAATGATTTTAAAGAAACAAAAATGAGTTTTAATATGCCAAAACATATATGATAGGCAAATTGCAATAAAATGATTAGTAGTTTGATTTGCACTCATGAAAATAAAACCTACAAAATGTTAGATAAAATATATGACCTCCAAGAGATGATGTCAACAAGACAAAATCACTTCTATATTCACCCCTTCAATAAACAAAATGGTAGTCTAATAAGCCTTAATAAAAACCACTAAAAAGTGTGATTTGGATATATAACTTGTTCAGGTGAGGGGGCATGATGTGAGGGTCTAGGGGAGGCATCCCTCATTAGGTTCAAGGGGTAGTGCCCCTTATGGGGTTAAGGGGTAGTGCCCTTTAAGGGTTCAAGGGGTAGATCCCCTTGTAGGGTCTGGGGGAAGCACCCTTGGCATGCTCCCTATCATCGTACAGGACAAGGTCAATGGGCAATGTCAACAATGACAAATGTAATTTGGGACTTGTGGGATGCTTGGAATTACTCAAAATTGATTGAAAGTGACCCTCAAAAAGTGTACTCAAAAGGGACAATGTCAAAGGAAAAAATGTAGAACAAAATCATAACTATAGAATGTAAAACTATAGATGCATAATTAGACTAATGTATTATTGCTTCCAAAGACTATAATATCATGAGTTTTCTACAGTATTAAGACTATAAAGTTGTAATTTAATATAAAGTGGATAATTATTAATGGTTACCGCATAATTTTTAGCAAAACCATAAGAGTGTTGGTGATATCACAATTTTTATTGTAAAATTACAATTTCATAATCAACGATCTTGTAAGACAATGAAAAATGATAATATTTTATAGTTAGACTTGAAATTGAAAAATATGTGATGATATATATATATATATATATATATATATATAGGATATATATAGTAATTAGAAATATTTACATAAGATCAAGATAAATCTAATATGTTTTTTTTCTAGCCTAATGTTTGTTTTACTAAATATGTGATAAGGATAATATCACTTCTTAACAGGCAATATCACTTAAATTATTACAAAATTACTAATTCATAAATAAAAATATTGTCAAAAATGACTAAATGGGTAAGGATGGAAGTTTGGGTTTTCTTTAGATGGTTTCTACTCTTTTCCTATCAACAGACAACACAAAATAGAAACTATCAGATAGAAATGCCCTAATGCTTTGGATCTCTATTATTTTAAACAAAGTTTCAAAAAAGAAAATTTAAGACCATGATTTTCCTTATTCCTACACATAAAATGCAAATTCCTACCCTTATAAGATATATATAGTCGATATAGGCATATAGATTGTGAAAATTCATGCAAAAACTAATTATGTTTGATTTGGAAAATAACTTACAAAATTACAAGTCTAAGGACAAAATCATAAATTTTTACACAAAATCACAATTCATGAAATAGAGATTTTACAAAAGATTCAAAAACTACCAAAAGTTGAACTTTTAGTAGTCAATGTGGTAATTAGGAAAATATCACTTAAGTTCATCCAAAATTGCAACTTTATAAACAAAATTACAATATGAAAATTTGTGATTTTATAGAAGAAAAATAACCTGCCAGTAAAATTAGTTACTGGTGTTTAAAGTTTGGATGTCAACATAAAACTACAACTCCCAAGGACAATATCAAGACTGTGAATTAGTGATTTTGTAAAGCAAAATCATAATTCACCTAGGCGTGACTATTTTGTAAAATTTAGTGCTTGTTCCTAAACTAGTCGACCCTGCAAGCTATCAAAAACACATTAAGGATGAAAATAGGTTAAATTGGGAGGGGATATCCCACCGTGGTCACCAAACTGTAGATTTTAATTTTGATCTCAATGGATTTGATTGTACAATTACATCAAAATATCAAAATTATCAATCACACTTAATAAGAAAGATTATGGAATCAAATCGAAAATAATATGAATCTTACCAATTCCTTACTTCTCATCTCCTCCATCCAATATTTTCAAACCAAATTGTTCGATGTTGATTGAAATTAGAATCAAAATTCCAACATTATGATAGCTTGATCAATGACTATGAATTCATAGATAAAGTGGATTTATGGATTTGGCATATAGATTGTATGGCTTCCTCTATTGGTTTCTAGTTAGTTTCCATGAAGGATTGGATTGTATAAATAAGATAAGGAGAGAATATCTATGGCTCATATTCAAAGTTAGTCCATGAGGATCAAAGGTGGAGGAATTTCCAAAGAATTAAAAATTTCTTAGAAGCCTCTAGAATAGAAGCTTCTAGAGAGGATAGGACAAGTTAAAGGAGGTTCTAGAATTTGATAATTCTATAATCTCCTTAGGTATTAATTAGGATTAGTGAGGATTAGGATAGGGATTAGGTGGGTGTTTAGGGACTAAGGGTGTAGGAAAGCCTAAGAATAGGCTAGTGTAGGTGGGTGGGTGGGTCATAAGAATTTTAAATTCCCAAATAATGGATTAGTGGGATTAGAATAAGATTAAGGGAATTAATTGATTGGTGGATTATAAATAAGGTTAGTGAATTAAAAAATGATGAGAGGGGATATTAGATAGATGACTGTGATTAAGATAAATTGGATAAACTAGATGTATTAATTATAATAATTAAGGTGAGCATAATTTAGTGTATACACTCTCCATTGAATATAAACATAAAGAGGGACCTAATTTAAATCACATACAAATCCCCAAGGCTATTTTGAAGTATTAAGCACATAGAATAATGAGTGTTCCTAACTAAGACAATAAAGAAAACTCCTAAATAGTTAGAATAACCAATCACATTCTAATTACTACATTAATTATATGAAGCAAAGCACATTATTAATCTTTTAACACTAGCATATATTCACAAAACATAGGAATTATTATACAACATCCATATAAACAAAAAAAAATTAAAAGAGGAAGAAAACTTCTATTAATTTAAATAGCATTTGGTTACATATAAAATGCCAACCCTTTACAAAATAAATCAAGGCCGCTTTTATAGGATATATGGGATTTATCTCCAAGTAGCATGAAATCCCACTCTGGGCCATCATGGCCTAAAATGGTTAGAAATAAATTATACCAAAAAATATTTCATATCCCAAAATAGATGGGACCAACTCCCTAGGGTCTACCAGAGATGAATCATGATGAATTTAGATGGGGACCACTCCCCAACTATTTGGGATGCACCTCCCCAACTACCAATGTAGTTGACACTAAGTCAAAATCTCAGTCTAGCTTGGCCAGATTCATGGGATGCTCCCAAAATATCACCTCAAATAGGGCCAACAATCACCAGTGCACTTAGAGTGGGGCCTCGAGGGAGAATTTTACCTCAAACACCTAGTTAATACTCACCATGGATTAGGTTGAGAGCTCTATATTTGCCTTGGCCTCATCCTTATTTTCCTTTTCCACCTTTCTTCTCATGACCTAGTTGAATTAAGCTAGGTGCACCTCAAATTCTCATTTTTCTAGAAAGGTGCCATCTAGATGGAACAACATCAGGATGTTTACCTCTTGGAGTAACTCAGCATCCATTCCTTTCCCTCCTTCAAAATATTTATGACTATCTATGTTATAACTAAATACTCATCGATCAAGGTTCTCATGTTCCTAACATAAGTCTAATATAGATTTAGGTCTAAGAGAGGCATGAGATTGAGCTCCAAGAACATACCTTTATGGGGAATCACATCAAGCCTTTTGCATTTTTTATTCGTATAAGTTATTCTCTCCAAGTATACATGCATGTGTTGAATGTTCTCCTTACTCATGATAAGTGTTGTAACCACTTCCCCAAGGGCTGTGAAGAGTTTCACAAGAGCCTATCTCACTTTTTAAATTAATTCCATAGTAAAAAATTCTTCACCTATGCTTTAAGTACCTACACTTGTTCCTTCATATCTTCTATTTATTTTTTAGTGAGGTCATGGGTGGCTCAAAGTATAGATATTGGGTCTTCAATCACTTTTTCTTATACACTAGGTATCCTTAATTTAGTGAGGGAGAAGAGATCATGTTCAATTCTCTAGACCATAGGGTTTCCCTCTTTAGTAAAGGTCTATGTGAACACCCTTTTCATGCTCTTGTCAGCCCTATCAAATTACCAATGAACACTTAGATCTCCATAATAGACCTTTTATGGTTTTTGTTTTTCTAACAACTTGATGGGTCTGACCCAACCTAATTCTAAAAATGTCCCCAAGGTGTTGGAAGGAATAACATGAGGGGTGAAAGCAACTAAATAGGAAGTTAGAGGCCTAGGAGTAAGAGGGAGAGATGAAGTGGAAGGAAGGATGGAGGGAATAAGTGAAAGTGGAAGAGGGATGGGAGTGAAAGGATGAAACATGAATGAGGAAGCCCAAGGGAACAATTAGACTCACTGCTGGTTATGACTCATGTGGATGTGAGGGCCAATGGCTCCCAAGAAGGGTGTGTTCAGAATGAATAAGGAAATTGGTTGGTTAAAACTAAATCCTTGGGTGCTCAAGGTGATTGAAAAGTAGGACTATGGAACCAAGAGAGGGATAAGCTAAGTAGAGGGATGATAAGGAGAAATTGAAACTTAGATATGAGGCTATGAAGGAGTTATCCTTAATATCTTCTTGGGCCTCATTTTTGGGTCTGATGTAGTTGAGGTCATATTAGGACTAGTCAAGGTAGAAACTAGATATTACTTGGTGGGAATTGTTAAAGTTACACTTTTTATAACTTTAGGTGTCAAGCTTAAACTAACCTAAGTTATAGTGGCAAAGAGGGCCAAGGTGGTAATCATCATTGGATCCATTTGAGAAACCAAAGGAGTTGATATGGGGGTAGTAGTATAGGGAATCATCAAAATTTCACATAGGTACACTTTCCACTAGGGTATCCATTTGTGTCGTCATGGTGGGGACATGTAAGGTCATCCATACTAGAGGAGTCCCTAACATGCGAGCTAACTAGGAAACCATGACATGTATTGGTAATACTAAACTTGGGGCCACCATGGTATAAACACACCCCAAAACTATAGAAGTAACTAAATTAGAGGGTGGAAGCCACATAATCGAGGCACAAGGAGACCAAAGAGGAGGTATGGGGACTCTTATGGGATAAAAATTTTGAGCAAGAGGGGGTGGTAAGTGACAATGTTGAACATGTCTGAAGCCAAGGAGACTTGAGCAAACTAGGGAATTGGCAAGATGGGAACCAAGGAAGGGCCCATTGGGAGAGGCTTAGTGATAAATGGACAACTTGGGGATCCCCCATAGGTTATATTTAGATGGTGATAATAGGGGAGGGGATCTCAATTGGTACCTAATACTAATCCTATTTAGGTATCATTTTAGGGTTGATATCAGTGCTAAAGTATGGTACCTGTGCTACCTATAGTTGAGTGAATCATGATCAAAGTGGTGTAAGAGTTAGGTTATCAATGAGGAAGGTGGAGGGTGAGGAATCAAATGTGTTAACAGCCATTATATCATCCTTTTGGTGATGTAGGTTTTAATTTCTTGGATGTTCTCCATGAACTAAATTTGTATGGTCCCCAAGGGTGGCTATGATGGAGATGGCCATAGGGGTGGGACCATTCTTTCCTTAATGCTTGGCTCAATCTCAACCTACTTTCCATTACTCTTCTTATTCACCTCCATTTACACTATTAATTCATTATCATTAGTTGATTTGAGGTGAACCTCATCATCCTCATGGGGCTCATGATGGTAAATGATATTAAGCTGAGACATATGTTTTGCCAAATGAGCATGGTTAACCCTATGAGGATCCCACTCTCTATGCTCAACCCTTCCCAAGTTGTAATAACCTATGTTAGTTTCCATATTCCTTATAAATAGTATATTATTATGCTTTTGGTGGTGGAAGATAACTGGGAAGTTTGGGTATGTTTCGTACTAACAATCAGTTAAGAACCTCATGATGCCTTTAACTAGTTAATGAGAAATTTTTTGTTTGACAAGGTAATCTAAGACTTGATAGGGAAAAATAAGAGGATATTGGTAGATTCCCTTCACCCAAATGATGGTATGGTCATGATATTACTAGTAAGACCCAATGGGTAAGAGCGTTTCTATTATTTTCTCATAGAGTTATAGCATGGGACTTTTGTCAATGGCTTGTTAAACCATGGGATATAAGTGCTCATAAATTTCTTGGATGTTATTCCAGTTGTGGTGTTTTTAAAATTTGTATAACATAACATAAGATATAAATCTTGTAAGAACCAAAAGTGGGAATGTTGAGACATTAAACAAAAGGGTCGCATAGACTGCATCTACAATGTAAGACATCTTATATAAGTTCCCTCTGATCAGAGATTCTAATATGGCCTTGATGAGGTTGAAGTTGATCACACTTCCCAAGTTAAGGATCTCTTATCCTTTAAGCATTATGCTAATCATGGGTACCCATAAGATGTTCACATACATGGTGTCTTTGGCCTCAACCAATTAATTTAGAATAAGCATTCTAAATCAAAATCCATTTCAAAATAGGTGGATGGGGTAAGGGTCAATATCCTCTCTATCAATCCATCAATCTTGGTTGGTGTCCTAGTTTGAGGACCTCATAAATATTATGGGTATTATCCCATACATCTATCGTGTTGGAATCATAGGTGATGGTATATTTAAGGAGGTTTTATTAATACTTAAAATCAACCCATGATATGTCTATGATTAGGTTCATCAAATTGGTATAGTAATCTGGATATCACCCATCCCTTATAATGTTCTTATAAGTCCACAACAAGTTGTTGAAGAGGTCTACATAGGGGAAAGCCTTTAGTTTGGTAGTGGCCTTGTGTAATCCTAAGTTTCCTAGTACTATGAGTTCATTGAGGTACTTAATCTCACCATCATCATCCTCTAATATGGGTGTCTACATGTCTTCAATTAATTTTAATACTTTATTATAGTGATTGAATGGCACCAAGTTAGGAAATAAAGTGGTGTCCCTCTACTCAGACTCATCCTTGGGGTTGGAATATAATGAAACCATTTCTATGAGGGTTGTAAGTCTCTTAACACTAAGTTCTAAGGTAAGGAAAGGCACAAAAAGTGTGAGAGGGTATTGTAGAGAAGGATTATTTGGAATTAGGAGTGGTAACAATAAATTCATTTATCTCAAGGACTTATACGTCCCTACATAGATATCATCATTAATGGGATTTGTTAGTTCATCATCTATGAATTAAAAATTTGGGTTCATTTCCCAATCTAGCATTAATTATAAGAATTTAAGAGGGGATCCTAATTTAAACTTCATGATAGTGATTGGATGCCTAGTAATTATCAATTCAGAATGCAATTACCCAAAGTAGTTAATGCAGGGGTGTGGTATGTACATGCCTACCTTGGTCTTAGGCCTCTCCTTTCAATACCTCTCAATTGGGTCACACATTACTTTTTGATTCATCATTTTGTTTTTGGGTCATCTTGACTAAATTTTATAAGAATGTTATTTAATTTAATAACTTATACTTTCTAAGACACATGGAAACTCATGATTAGTTATTGGTTATAACCATCCTCTCTTACAAGTTAAATATGTAACTCCTAAGTCTTTTATGTTGTTTAGTACAAAAGTGCCATGTGGCATGATTACATTTGTTAAGCCCTCCTGGGGTTTAGACAAGTCTAACACCCCTAGGAGACTAGCAGGTTTGATAGACTCCATGAGGATCTCCTTCATTTTTTAATCTCTCTTTGGGTTTTAAAAATTATAACACCCCCAAAAGACTTATATATCTAAAAAAATTGCATATGGCTTTCCTCCATGCACTGGGCTCTCCCAAGGTTCTAACAAGTCTGATACTCTTACAAGACTAGCAAGTCTATTAGCTTCTATGTGCTTCTCTTCCATTCACCAATCTCTCTTAGGGTTCTGACAAGTCTGACACCCCTAGGAGATTGGTAGGTTTTATATATTTTATGTGGATATCCTCCATTTACTGATCTCTCTAAGGGTTTTAAAAAGTCTAATACTTTTGGAAGATTGGCAGGTCTAAAAGCTTCCATGTGGTTATCCTACATTAATTGGGCTTTCCCAAGATTCTAACAAGTTGAACACCCCCAAGAGACTAGTAGGTCAAATAGCTTTCATGTGTATAACCTCTATTCACTAGGAGCTCCTAAGGTTTTGCCAAGTCTGACACCCCTAAGAGACTGGTAGGTCTGATAGATTCCATTTGCCTCTCCTCCATTTACCAGGTTATCTATAAATTTTTATGAAAAATGAGCAATTTAAAAGGAGTACCACATAGTTAATGAAAATCTCACCTATATGCCATTAAAGTGTTATGAAATTATAAGTATAACTCTAGGAAGATGTACCTACAAGAACATGCCCTGCATGCTTTAGCTTTTTTTTAAATGTTAGGGTAAAAAATTGCTAAGTATGAAGATGATTTATTTAAAAACATAGAATGGCATGATTGATAAAATAAAGGTGATCAAAATTACCTTAATGATGATTGCATGCACATTAAACGTTTTATAAATACTTAATATATCAAGGAAAAATAGGGATTGAAGATTCCATATAGTTTGAGACCAATGGAAACCTAATAGGGGTCATGAGGAACTTTGAGCTAGTAACATTTAGAGGGGTCCCCCACTTCTATAAAAAAAGGGTGGGGTTTGTGTTGACCACAACAAATAGAGACATTTTAGGGACAACATTATTTCATTGTTTATAACCCAAATTAAGGCCTCCATTTTCAAACTTAGAGATAAGTAGGTGAAGCCGCCCCCAATGATCTAAATTAAATCAAAATCACGTAAATTTTTTTTAATTAATGACATAATGGGCTCTAGATCTTTAAAAGCATCCCTTCATTTAATAGCATTTTCTTTCTCCATGAACTTACTGAGAAGCTTGGATAAACTTAGAATGTTTGAAGCCTTTAAAATGGGCATGCATTTTATAGGTTCCTAGATTAGTAGGGAGGGATTAGTAATTACTATGCTACCAATCAGGTGTCCATATCCAAGAGATACCTTTGATCTCATTATTGGCCTTACTCAATTTCCTCCATATCTAAAAAGGAGCTCTCACAATAACTTGGTCGACAGTGCACATTTGATCCTATAGGCACACCTCATTTTGGCTAAAACCCTATTTTTCTTTTGAGTTTCTATTAGTTCATATTATAAAAGAAAATTACATAAACATTCTGGCACACTCAATGGGACCCTTTTGGGCCTCCTAGTCATTAATTTTCATTTTAATTTTTATTTGTTTCATTTTTAGTAAATTATTCAATATTATTTTCATCAAAAAAGAAAAAAAATCTAGCTTTATTTTTGGATTTAAAAAGAATTGCATTAATCAAATTGCTTGCTTAGATTATTCACATAGCATAATTAGGTGAGTTAATTTATCATCATAGTCACACTTATATTTAAAACAAAACCAAACCACAAAAATATCAAATAAATATTAAAGTGATCCTACCAATGTGGACCTACTTTTATTTCATCACCAAGGGGAAAGCTGACTCGATGTTCTAGTCAAGTAAAAAAAATTGGTTAACAATATATTGGCTAAGCACCCAACACCCTTATCATTGTGGGGTCATGAATTGAGGGGGTAGGCACCAATATCAAGCCATGTACCATCACCAACACATAGCTAGGCCTCATGTACTTTCAGGTATATCAAGGATACCATCCTTAAACAAACCTAAAACCAACCTTAGCATACCATTTCCTAGATCCTGTCTTAAGCCCAACTCCCCTTCATTTTATAAAGCATAATTTATTAAAAGAGATAATAAAAAAGAGGAAAACATTAGGAAAATTCAATTAGAGTGTGTGATTTTGATAAACATTGCCCCTAGACTATAGGAGATAATGAAACAAACAAGATGACATAAATATTCAAACTAGTCCATAAGATACAATATAACAAATAAAACAGGGGGTATATAAAAAATGAAGGGGTAGTCAAGCTAACTCCAAATGTAAGTGGACATTGCATACATAGTTTCATGGACACAAGATCCAACATGAAATTTAGGCCAAATGTAGTTCTCCAAAGACATGGGATAAAATAAAATAAATGATAAGCAAACATAATTAATGTGTAGAAGAAAATAGGAATGATCTCACAAAATTTTGAGTGTGTGAAAAAAGATGGGGTGACATTTCACGATCATGAAAATGTCAACACAAATAAATCACAAAAGTGTGAGAGTATAGTTTAGAATAAAAACACACTAAAATTCAAGAGATGAGTATCCACTAATGAACTAAAATGGTAATTCATAGTGTCTACTACTTCTTAGGCTTGGAATGAGAATGAGCTCACAAAATGATGAGAGCATAATAAAATCCAAGTGGTCATTAGTATATCAAATTTGAACACCCCATACTCACTACATTAACTCAAAAATGGAGAGAGTGTATAGCTAAGGCCAATAAGGATGGGGAAACTAAATTATGAGTGGTTATTTGTGAAATAGTTAGGAGTTACAAAATCCTTAAGGCAAAGAAGTGGTTGAAAAAGAAAAGAAATTAGTTGAGCTAACCTAAGATATCCCATGTATCCAAGTGTTGCCTACATAGTCTGTGAAGACCTCAGGTCGATGTAGTTATCCCAAGATTTGGGAGGAAAAAGACCAAGGTGGTCTAGAAATGAAGTTAAATAAATAATATGGCCCATCCCAAAAAAAATTGATGAATTTATATCTCACGTAGAAATTCTAAGCCAATTTTCATGATTTTTAAGATTTTTAAATCCTTTTACATATGTTTGGGGGTTTTTGAACTATTTTAAATTTTTTTGGGATGTTTTAGGCATCTCAAGTCAATCAAAAGTCATGATATATAGATTATTCAAACTTGACAAATGATAAGAACATGGCTTAAGTTATTTGTAAAATAATGAGAGCGTTCAAACTTAAATTGCTCATAAAATGGTGAGAACATGGCAAAGGGGTGGCTAAGATACCTCAAAGTGAATCAAGAACTACCTACATGGTATAAATGGACCTTAATTCACTATATGTGTGCCTTCATAAAATATTTCATATTAAGTACCATCAAGTTTAAGTAAAGGCAAATGGTAACAATAATGGCAAGATGATATGACAATGCATGGTAAGGGTGTTGCTCTAAATTTTTCCATAGGTGGTTATAATTAGGGAACAATGGCAAAGGATTAGTGGTACTAATTTTCCCATAGGAGGTTATAATTAGTATCATGAGGTAATAATGTAACAATATGAAGGATGTAATTATCAAGACCATTCTTAAACTACTATCATATACTGCCATTCAAATATTTAATTCTAAAACAACTATTGGAACTTAATCTATCATCAACCACCAAATGTGCCTGAAGTAAAAATGAATTATAACCAAGGCCAAACATGATAGGTGGGTTTAGGTAAAAATAACTAGCTATAGAAGGGTTAATGGTATGGTAGAATTGTAAGGGGTATAGTGCAAAGAATAGGTATAATGTGGCATAACTTAGATGATCCTTGTAGATAATAATTTGAGTCCCTCAAGCATAAAAATGTTTGAGGTGAATTATGTTTATTAGTTCATCAAGTTCATCTCCCTTTAACATAGGAAGCCTATATGCTCTATAATCGTAGTTGGAAATATCTAAATATGGCCTTAATTAGTTTCGTTGGAATTTTCCTTTTTTCTTTGTTTCAATATTCACATTTTTTATTTTTATCTTTTAGCACAAGGTCCCAAAGCTTAAATTCACTATGCTTAATGTGCCTATTGTATTAAAATTTTAGTCTATTATTATACACCTAAAGATTATTCAACATGGCTAGGTATTTTACATCAAGTAGGTATAGGTATTGCAAGCAAGCTACTCTATAGTCTTCATTATCAAGATGTGAAACAATTAAATTTAGAGAGAAGGAAATTTAACCTCAATAGGAAGAATGGCTTTAGTTCCATAAATAAGTGAATAGGGTGTAGCTCCTATAGGAGTATGGAATGTGGTATGGTATGCTTAGATGACATTAAAAATATGTAAGTTCCAATTACAACTAGCATCATTGACAATCTTCTTCAAAATATTTAAAATCATTTTATTATAAGACTCAGTGTAGCCATTGCCATGTGGATAGTAAGTGGTATAGAAATGTTGTTTGATGTGGTATTGATAACATAGTGCTTTCACATCTTTATTTTTAAATGATCCTCCATTATCATATATGATGTTTTAGGGGATGTCATAATGGTAGATGAGATGGTCAAATATGAAATGAGATATTTACTTACTAGTGATGTAAGTGAGGGGAATGGATTTTACACACTTAGTGAAGTATTCATTAGTAGTCAAGATGTGTTTATGGCCATCTTAGGATTTTGGATTGATCTTCTCAATGAGGCCGTGTCCCCATGTTTAGAATGGCCATGGTATCGTCAATGGTTTGAGTGTTTTGGCTAGAGCATGAAACAAATTGGCATGCTATCAAAAATTGGCACATTTCTTCACATATGTAGTTGCATCTAATTCTATAGTTGGCCAGTAATAACCAATATGTAATAATGTTTTGGCTAAGATTGCCCTGATGGTATGGGCTCCACACACTTCTTCATTGACTTCCCTTAATGTTAGTCTAGATTTTGTTGAAGGTAAATAATAAAGTAGAGATCCATCATAGCTGTTACGATATAAGGTTGATCCAAGAAAGTTATAGTGAGAGGCTTTATGGATGAAGGATTTTTTTAACATGATAAATTGGGAGGTATGGCTTGGTCTTGAATATAAGCATGTATGTCTAAGTACCAGGGAGATGTGGGACTAATAATTTTACAAACCATCTTGATGGTTGATTATTCATGTGTCAATGCTAAGATATGCTCAACAACAAATTGATAATATCTTGTTATGTCTATGCTTTAAATAATATATCCAATAGTGGCCATAGCATTGATTGTTTAATTATTGGCTTGAGTTGGTAATCTACTGATTGAAAATTTTGGCCATATCTCTATAAGGCACCAAATTTTCATCCTTGGTTTGGTAGTAGTTTGTGACTTGATTGATGATTAATTGAGAATCACCATACACCAATAAATGTTGAATGTTTCATTGTAGTTCTTAACAAATCCTTGTAATGAGCACTTCATACTCGGCCATGTTATTGGTACATAAAAATCTAATACAAAAGGACTTGGGAATGAGATCCCCTTATGGTGTAACAAACAATCCCATGGCCCTT
Organism: Torreya grandis; assembly: GCA_037957365.1. Taxonomy (NCBI): domain Eukaryota; kingdom Viridiplantae; phylum Streptophyta; class Pinopsida; order Cupressales; family Taxaceae; genus Torreya; species Torreya grandis. The sequence goes on along the minus strand of JARHVA010000017.1, from coordinate 5,112,360 downwards.
GATCCATGATTCATGAATGATCCATAAAAGTACATCTTCCACTATTTAGCCTTAGGAGGTGTATCTACTTCTTTAGTGGTCATAATGGCCTCATTTAGAAATCTAAATGTAAGAGGTTGAGTATCTTGAAGAGGAGTTTTTGTAAGCTGATATGTGAGTACTTTACCCTTAAGGCCCTTATGGTTGGCATATTCAATTTCAAACCCACTCAATAACATGAAACATTTTTCCATATGGCCTTTTAGAGCTGATTTAGAAAGTAGATACTTGAGTGGATATACTTTGGTAATAACAATGGTCTTATTATTTCACATATAATGATGCAACTTTTTCTACACCCTTAACCATTGGCATGTCTAAGATATGTATAGCCGACTTGTGGCTTGCATAACCCATTTAAATATTATTTTACATTTATCTATGCACTCATATGATTATTATTTTAGCCTATGGGTTGTCCATGACCTTGGTAGACTATACATAGGAGGTAGGGTTAGTTGTTCATCATCATATTGGAGTATTCATTTCTTATCACAAGCATTTGGGAGGTTGCCCCCTCAAAGTGTCTTATATATTATTCATATTTTATTCTATATTTCCATATAATTGTGATATATTATTGTTATTTTACTTATTTAGTGAAGTAATATCATTACAATTGGTATCAGAGCATCGATTTGGGCCATAATCAAGTCAAAAACCCTATATCTTGGAATATATTTATATCTCACAAAAAATTATTAATTTATTTGCAATGTTTTTACTAGAGGTGAAAAAATATTCAAATAATCTTCCATTAAAATTTCATCTCATTTGGATATGCTTTTCAAAAGTTATCTCCATTTTAGGTTTTTTCATAAATTTGCTTCATAGCTCACAATTTGTATAGTTTTTTTATTTACATTTTTGGAAATCTAGGAAAAAATTAGTTTGGGTTGATTCTTTGATATTTGTGATTTGAGACTGATGTATTTAAAAATATTCATGGTTAAATTTGGGTTAATAGGGTAAAATAAGGTTCACCATCAAACCTTCTGATGGTTGGTCTTAAAACTCATGGATGGGGGAAAGGACAAGACACCCCTAAAACTCCTTTAGGGGATGACATAGAATATGAAACCTCTAATATGATGTCTTAAGAGATGATTTCTCAAATTCAATCAAATCTATAAGGCCTAATGTATAAGGATGTGCAATTCTAAAGTCAAATGTCAAAAATGCAAGGGGAACTTAATGACATGAATAATCAATTACAATAGATCACGACATAAATGGCTACTATTTCATCTCATTTTCCACTCAATAACCCTCCAATTTTTCATTTTGGTCCTCCTCCTATCAACACTAATACCACTAATATGAGGGTGAAACTAATGATGCCAAAAGTGGACTTACACAATTTTGATGGCAAAGAACCACTAACTTGGATCACTCAAATTGAAAATATATTTGATCTGCACCAAACTCCTAGCTCTAAAAATGGTTTTGTGGTATCTATGTACTTTATCCATTCATTTGGTATTGTTAGTTGTGTGCTTAAAATAAAAATACTGGTGCTCTCGTTACATGGTTAGTATTCTCTGATGAACTGATGTCTCACTATCAGGATAATGTTTTTAAAAACTAATTCAGCTAGTTAGCCAAACTGTGACAAATATTAATAGTAAAGGATTATATTCATTAATTTTGAAATATATCCTTACATGTGGAGGACATCACTGAGGCAAATCTATCTGACCTTTTTCTAGGTGGACTAAAAGATAGTATTTAATTAGAGGTTCACATGTTTAACCCCACAATTATGTCTGAATCTATACCAAGGGCATTCTTAGTAGAAGAAAAAGAGTTGACCAAACATCATCTTTTCACTACTATCCAATAATTCGCCTTCCCAAATGCATCATTACCTCAACCTACTAGATTGACACCATAAAAAATTGAGAAGTATACCAAAGCGTTATGTTATTTTTTTGATAGCAAATGGAGAAAAGGAAATTGATGTGCTGAAAAGAAGTTATTTTACATCAAAGGGGCTGATGAGGATGAAGAATATGATGAGGCATCTAGTGAGGGTTTTGAAGGACCCCAAGATAAAGCTATAGATTCTCAACCTATAATCTCCTGCCATGTCCTAACAAGTATTTCTACTCCTCAAACTCTTAAGGTGGTGGGTTTCCTTGAGAAACAAAAGGTCATGGTGTTGATTGACTCAAGAATTACACATAATTTCATCAATAATAAGTTTGTTTCTTGTTTGAATTATTTCATCTACCCAACACCAAAATTTAAAGTCATGATTATAGATGGTGGTATAGTTAATTATTCTATAAAATGCCATAGTATTAAGTTAGCAATGGGGGAATATTTTCTAGATTTTCCTATGTTTGTTATTCATATGGGTGGGACTAAAATTGTTTTGGGAGTACAATGGCTCACCATATTGGGTAATATTGATATGAATTTCCAATAACTATTTATGTGATTTTATTATGAAGGTAAACCAGTAGAACTGTGGGGATTAAGATTTAAATCTCCATAAGTGGTTGGTTTGCATTATATGACCAAGATGCTAAAAAAAGTGTTGAAGGATTTGTGGTGTGCTTATTTTCCATTGATGTTCAAAAACCTAAGGGGTCTACCCATCCTAATTTATGAAAAATATTGGATGAACATTCAGTTGTTTTTTACCCCATGACAAAAGGTCTTCTTCCTAGCCGTACCCATGATTGTGCCATTATACACATTCCTAGAAGCATACCACCTAACATCAGAGCATAAAAATATCCTTATGCCTAGAAGAGTGAAATTAAAAAAATGGTACAAGATTTTTTGGATGAAGGATCCATTCACCATAGCTAAAGTGAATATTCTTATCCATTATTCATGGTGAAAAATAAGGATGAAACTTGGAGGATGTGTCTAGATTATAGAGAGATCAATAAGTTCACTATCAAAGATAAGTTTCATATTCCTATAATTAATGGTTTTTTATATGAATTACATGATTTTTTTATTTTAAAAAATTAGATCTTTGATTTAGGTATCATCAAATCTAGATTTATGAGCAAGACATTCTTAAAACAACTTTTCATACTCATGAAGGCCATTGTGAATTTTTTATCATGCCCTTTGGTCTCACCAATGCACCATCCACCTTTTAGAGTTTGATGAATATGGTTTTTAGGCCATTTTTTATAAATTTTATAATTTTGATTTTTTATGACATCCTTATTTATCTTAAAATTTGGGAAGACCACTTATAGAATGTGAAATAGTTACTCTCAATTCTTTAGCAATATCAGTTGTATGCTAAACTATCCAAATGTGGTTTTTGAGTCCAAAAAGTGGAATATTTGGGTCATCTTTTATCCTATTAGGTAGTAAAATTTTATCCTAAAAAAATCCAATCCATCATGGAGTGGTAGATTCCCAAGACACTCAAACAACTAAGGGGATTTTTGGGGATAACTAGTTACTATCACAGGTTTGTCAAACACTATGGTAGTATTTCATCACCACTCACTTCCTTGTTGAATAAAGACTCCTTATATTGGAATGATACTTCTACCAAGGTATTTGAACATCTGAAAATGGATTTTTTCACCATTATGGTATTGACTACTCCATATTTTTCTAAAACTTTTGTGGTTGAATGTGATACATGTGGCTATGGTATGGGTGTAGTACTCATGCAAGAGGGTAGGCCCATTGACTTTTAAAGTCTTCAATTAAATGGTAAAATTTTACTCAAACCCATCTATTATAAATATATTATGGTTATTCTACATGTATTCAACTAATAGATACCTTATCTATTGGGTCATCACTTTTTGGTAAAGCCTGATCATGATAGGCTTAAATTTGGAACAACAGTTATCCTCTAAAGAATTTAAAAAATGGGCGATGAAAATTTTATGATTTTATTTTGAAATATTCTATAATAAAGGAAAATAAAATTTGGTGGTTGATACACTATCCATGCAAGATGAACCAGTTGAGGCATTGTTATATGCCATGACCATTTGGAAGGCAGACTGGCTCGAGGAAATAAGGTTAGAATGGGAGAATAACAGTACTACCCATGCATTAATTAAAAATCTACAAAAGGGTTTAGATGGTATTGAAAAGTTTAAATTGAAATGGAATGCATTATGGTATAAATATATATTATATCTATGTCAAAATTATCTTCTCAGATATAAAATCCTTCAAGAACTTCATGCATCTCCACTTGGTGGTCACTCAGGATTTTTGAAAACCTATCATAGAGTCAAGAAGGATTTTTTTGGGAAGGACTCAAAGGGGATGTATATAAATATGTGGCTAAATGTATGTTCTCTCATAAAAATAAAGGTGAAATAATTAAAACTCCAGGTCTTTTATAGGCTTTATCCATCCCTAGTCACTGATGGGAAAATATGTCTATGGATTTCGTTACTGGGTTACCATGATCTAAAGGTAGAAATGTTGTCATGGTTTTTTTGGATAGAATTAAAAAGTATGCTCATTTTTTTTATTTATCTCAACCATTGATGTCTAATATAGTAGCTTATGCCTTTCTCAATATTGTTCAAAAATTACATGGTACTCGTAATATTATTGTCAATGATTGAGATCCCATATTCACTACTAATTTTTGGATAGAATTATTTAAATGTCTGGGAACCCAGTTATCTCATATCTCATATGATCATCCTCAATATGATGGACAAATTGAGGTAGTCAAAGAGTGTCTGGAAGGGTACCTTCATTGCTTTGTGTCAGATAAATAGGATAAATGGGTTCAATGGAAGCCCTTGGCTAAATGGTGGTATAATACTTTAGTGCATAGTTCATCCAAAATGTCTCCTTTTATGGCATTTTATGGATACCATCCTCAACACCTCAATTCAACCTTAAAATCACACCTAAAGGTGTGTTCAGTAGAGGAACACCTTCAACATCAATAGGAAGTCTTTGCTAGTTTGTGTGAAAATTTAGCTTTGGCCTAGAATCACATGAAGCAACAAGTAGATCAGAACAAGAGTAAGAGGCATTTTTAAAATGGTGATTGGATGTTTTTTCAAAATTAGCCATATAATATTATGTCCTTGAAGCAATAAAAAAAGGACAACAAGTTGTCTCCTAAGTATTATGGTCCTTATCAGATCTTGTAAAAATTTGGTAATGTGGCCTACAAGCTAGAATTTCCTCCATCCACTCGTATTCATCTAGTATTTCATGTATCTTGCCTTAAGAAGGTCATTGAACATAGATTTTTCACTCAAACTAAGTTACCAAAATTAGATGACAAAGGGAGAGCTATTCTTGATCCTAAAGCAATCCTTTAAACATGCACTAAGTAGTTACGGTTTAAAATGATTATAGAGTATCTGATCAAATGGAAGAATCTACCTTCTAAATATGCTACCTATGATAATTAAGCCTTCATGAAACAACATCCAAGATTTCTTGATTATTTTTTTGAAGGGGAGGGGCATGTTACAACCTTAACATTTGGCATGTCTAGGATATATATAGCCGACTTGTGGATTGCCTAACCCTTTTGCATATTATTTTACATTTCTATATTCACTCATATGCTTAGTAGGTCAGCCTATGGGTTGTCCGTGGCCTTGGTATATTATATATAGGAGGTAGGGTTACTTATTCATCATCATATTAGAGTATTCATTTCTTATTTCAAGCATTTGTGAGGTATCCCCCTTGAAGTGGCTTATATATTATTCATATTTTCTATTATATTTCCATATCATTGTGATCTATTATTTTTATTCTACTTATTTGGAGAAGTAATATCATTAAAACTTTTGGGTTGTGAACATAAGTACTAAATAGGGTTCTTCAATCAATGTGTAGTTGTGTTCATATGCAACAATGTTCAACTTAGATTATACACGGAATGCTCCTTTCCATGTTCATCATGTTGTGCTAAGAGTGCCCCCAATGCATTCTTAGCTTTTGATAGATAAATAAGTAATGGCTTGTTTAGTATTATTAGAAAAAAAATAAGTGGGTCGTAAATATATTATTTAAGATGATCAAATGCATTTTAGCACTTTTCATTCTAGGAGAATGTATCACCTTTCTTTAGCAAATACAAGAATGGATGGAATTTGTTGACTAACTATGATATGAAGCATCTGATAGATTAAATTTTTCCCTAAAAACTATAGAGTTACTTCAAGGTAGATGGTGGTGGAATATCTATGATTGCATAAACTTTGGATGGGTTTACTTCAATGACCCTATGAGAGATAATAAATCCTAACAGTTTAGCAAAAGTCATGCTAGATACACACTTCTTCAGATTAAGCCTAACATTATAATCATGATGTCTCTCAAATATTCTTTATAATATAACTAGATGATTGACATGGGTCTTTGATTTACTCAGGATGTCATTGACATAGTCCTCAAGGATATTGTGCATCATGTCATGGAAAATCATTGTCATGTCTCTTTGATAAGTTGCCATAACACTCTTAACACCAAACGAAATAACATAATAACAAAAAATTCCCGATAAAGTGGTGAATGTTGTCTTGTGATAGTCTTTTAGTGATATTTTGATCTGATTATAACCTAAAAATCAATCTATTAGAGAAAGCATGTCATATCCAGTCATTAAGTCGACTATCATGTCAATGTTAGGAAAATGGAAGTCATCTTTCAAATGGGATTTGTTGATATCTCTAAAATTAGTGAAAATTTTGATACCTTTTGATTTATTACTCACTGGTACAATGTTTTAAATCCACTCTGAATAATCAGTTGGCTTGATGCATTTCACATCTAAGAGTTTCACCAACTCTTTCTTTACTAGCACACTGATACGAGGATACATCTAATGCAGCTTCTATTTTATAGGCTTGGCATCATGATGTACAAAAATATGGTGTACAACCAAGGTAGGATCCAAAATTTTAATGTCTAAATACAACCATGAAAATATGTCAACAAATTCCATCAAAAGGGAAGTAAAAACTTCATTTTCTTCCTTAGTGATGGACACACCTAGTTTAATCCACTTCAGGTCTTCTGAAGTCCCAATGTTCACCTCTGAAGTGTCTTCCACAAGAAGTGTAGAATCATAATCTAAAATAATTGGTAAGGATTTAAACTAATTGTCAAAATCAAAGTCCTCCAAATGGACTGGCTCATCTAATTAACCTAAGCATGACAAATTAGAATCTCCTAATGCTAACATTGGCCATGAAACAAATACCTCAGCACACTATTGAACAATTTGTGTAAAATATTAATGATCCGCAATACTAACTTATAATCCATAAATAAGTTTTGGGATTTAGGTTTCTTTTTCTTCATAGGAAGAGGGGTGAACATCCTTATCTAATGTAATTGGAAATTGGTTTTCACCAAGAGACTTGCCTTTCTCTTTACTTTTTCATTCGTCATAAAGTGCCTCAAATAGGTTTTTACTTTTAGACCTGAATGTTTAATTTTATTTTTGTTTTTTACTAGGGAAGTTCACACTTTATCAAAAGTAGGAAGTAGGATCCAATCTAATAGAAAATCCTTGCTTGTAGTACCCAAGAGGAATGTGACTCCTCAATCTCAGAAAGTCATATATGGCCTCATCATTTTCAAACTTGTCTAATGGCATTAATAAAACTTTTTGGTCTTGGTATATCAATTATGGATGGTAAAGGGTTAAAGGTGAAGGTTGACAAAGATGGATAATGGTGCAAATGGCATGGGTTTTAAATAAATATTTAGTGGAAAGGTCATTATAGATGTTATAATTAGAACCTATATTATTGTTGACATTGTCATCGATAGTCGTTACTGTTAGAACATGAATAAGGTATGTGGGGTCACCCCTAGGCAATTTAAATCCAATACCATGGGTCCTCTTTTACTTCATCATTGATACTATTTTGATCATGCCTTGTTGATGTATCCCTAGGCCTCTACCTTCATAAGCTACATGCTCCATAGTCTGATTAGGGATAGGATAATTTGCACTCTAGTAACAATTGGCTAACTCATTAGTGTAGAACCATGAATAACTTTTTGTTAAAGGGTCATGTTCTATGTCAGAGGCCTAATTGAAAATAATTGGCTTGTTTAAATTAAATTTTCCTTTAGTTTCCCATGCTATACAAGTAGTTATGGCCTTAGGTATCCCATAAGCTTTTGGGTTTTTAGGTAATTTGGAAATATGGAATGCATTATGGGTATTATATTCTTCATGACCTTTATCAGTTATATAGAAGTGGTTGGAAATATATGGTGGAGGTATGGTTGAGGTAGAGGATAAGCTATCTAGGTCAATGTTATTAGCTTTTGGGCCTGATTCAATGGCTTTTCCTTTTTCATCTCTTTTTCCATCTGAATTAGGAATGGGATTGATGCCAAATTGGTAGTTATAGCTCTTATATTTGACGTCAAGGTGTTTAAAATAATGATATGGTTGTAGATAATCTAGTATAGTCACTTCAATTCTTTAATGTGAAAATTTTATACATTGATTCAATGTAGAAGGTATACCCCTAATTTCATGGATCCAAGGTCAACTCAACAATAGATTGTAAGATAGTTCTAGGTCTAACACACAGAATAGAGTGTCATGGGTCAAAGGCCCAATAACTATTGGAAAGCTAATAGTACCTTGAGATTCCTTCTATTCATTATCATATGCCTTGATTACAATGGTATCTAGATGTAAGTTAGATGTTGTATATCCAAGATGTTTAACCAACTTCAGAGACACAATGTTAAGACCCAAACCATTATCTAGAAGGACATATTTAACTCTATGGTTTGTTATACCAAACTTAGTGTGCAATGAGTTGGTATGTAGAGGGCCCATAGATGGCATGTTACTTTGGTTAAAGGTGAGACATTGGCTAGGGGCCAAGTGTTCTACCATGGCTTGGAATTTGTTTGGAATGATGTCATCTGGGATATGGGATTGGTTCAAGTACTCTTTCAGGGTGTCTTTATGGATGTTATATGTACACAAAAGATCCATGATGGATATGTACATAGGTGTCTTGTTGGTTTATTTTGGATAGGCATTAAAGGAAGATTAGGCTCACTTGTAATATTTGGTTATGGTCCTTTGATAGTGATCTTATCTCATCAAGATGTGATTGCACAATATTTATATGTAACTTGGCTTTAGTAGTTGGTTGGGTAGGTAATAAGGCTTGGAATGATGATTCTTAGACAGTATGGATCCTGCTTATCAACATGGCCCATAGAATAATTACCATTATAAGGAGGTTGATAGGTATTTTTGGGCTGATAGGAATTGTTGAGTGAAAGTCTAGGTTGATTGGTAATTGACTGAGGGTTAATAGTGATAGTGGAAACATGACTACCTAAAATGTGTCCTAAAACATTGTTATATGTATATGTAAGGGCATGATTACCTCCTTGGTTGTTTTGATCATTTTACCCTTGGTTCCAACCTTTTTTTATTATTGTTATGGATGGCAATGTTGTTAATTTTATGGTGTAGTTCTCTATTATTGTTGTTTATTTTTATTATTATATTAGGGAAATGGATTTTGGTAGATACCCAAGTTACGATTGTTCATAAGAGCATGGGTGTCTCTTTCTATCTCTCCATTTTTCATCATATTCTCAATCAAATACCTGAGTTAGATACACCATCTTATGGAATATACTCTAACATGATGTTACTCATAGAATTCATATTCTTTGTACCAATTAGGAAAAGGACTCCCTTCAAGAAATGACTTCGGTATCGACCAAATAATCATATTTACTTTAACTAACATTTGGAACATAAATTCAATAGGCTCACCAAGGTCATTAAATGATATAACAATGGGTGGTCTTCTCCTCGAAGGAAGGTCTTGTAATCATTTTTTATTTTGATGTGGTTGGTTTTGTGGAGGTCTTGATTGAATGTATGGAAAAGGTGGTTGTTGAGTGGGTGAAGGTAAATGGATATCCAATGTTTGTACTATCTAAACATGGCATGATTAAATAACCATGTTACCAATAACATTATTATTACAGTTATAGGGTTTTGGTCTCTCATTATTTTTGGCCTAACGTGGCATTAAATTTAGTATTTGAATTGGGTTTTGATCATGGTTTTGGCCTTGATTCTAGTTTTGGCTTTGATTAGAATAAAATAATTTGATTATCCCTTCATTGACAAGGGATTTATTAATATGTATTCCTTTCTTTATAACCTTTTCAAATGTATGAGCACATTGTATCTCAAGATGGTATGATATCTCATTATGTAGGCTTCTATTAAATACCATGACCAACTATTTATCTTGTAGATTATGAGTAAACTAGCTCGCAAGTGCTCTCCAACATTGAAAATATGTAGTGAAGCTTTCACCAGTCTTCTGTTTAGCTTGGCCTAAATCTACAATAGTAATATTATGCTCAAGATTATATAAAAAGTGTTGTACAAAGTTATCTAAAAGATCATTGAAGTTAGGTACATAATTCTTCGGTAATTTTAACATCCATTACAAGGCTTATCTAGCTAGACTCCTTGGAAATAGTATAAACAAGTATATATTGCTCTATGCCATTGGCTAGTAGGCGATAAAAATTTATTTCAAATGCTCCTTAGGGTCAGCTTTGCCTATTTATTTATCAAATTTAGGTAGCTTGTAACCTAGTAGAAATGGTATTTTAAGATACTCCATGTCGAATGGGTGAGAGCATATTTCATCCACTTTGAATTTTTTTTGTTTATTTTCTAAGCTATATAACTTGAATTAAATCCTTTATCTATTACAACTCTTGGGTAAGGAAATTAGGAGTGGCCTATTGCTATTAAGGTTTCTCATTCAAAGGTGGATTAGCTTGATTGGGTGGGCATATTGTGGAATGTCAGTTGAATTGGATTGATTACTAGGTATGGGTATCCATTTATTAGGATTATATTATGAATATGGAATATGCTACTATTGAATCATGTTTTAGTTTAGATTAGATACATAACCATGGATAGTGAATTGTGGTTGTGGTAATGGCATTTGGTTCTGAATAATGTGTTGGTATTATTGGGTTTGGGAGGGAACTTGTTACCTACTTGTTAAACCATGTTTTATATAAAGAACACATTATTGACTAGATCCCTATTATTGAAGGTGTTGATAGTTTAAACCTTGTTACATGGGTGATGCCCATTGGGTGAAAGGAAAATATTTTTTATCACCTAGTACCTACTTTACATAAGGACCTTGTTGCTATCTAAACACTTGTTGTTAGATCGATACATGTTATTAAATAGGCATTTATTATTAGTTAGGCAACTGTTGGTCTTTAAATTATTGTTGTTGTCCAACTGGAACTTTCTAGCCAATATAAATACACTTTTGGTTAGGAAACATTTGTGATTGATAAGGCATATTATTTTGTGTTTGTTGTGGTAGAACGTTCATTGTCACCTTTGAGGTGGCATAGTGTTATACACTTGTTATGGTGGTAAGTTGGTTTGTTGGTTTATTTCCCCCTATTATACACTTGAAGAAGTAGTTGGTTGACAAGTGGAGGTTACTTGTTTATTTTTAAAAATATGCATACCCATCCCTTATTTTTATAATCCACTCATGGCATTATTTGGATCAATTTGTTGTGTATTGCTTGATAGTAAATAAACTAGACCCACTTTGGTTTAATTTGGAATGCACTTGCATACTATCTGCAACATCTTGAGTGAGGTCTTTTGTTTGAGTGTTAGTCTCTTCCATAGAAATAGGGACATTATACATGTCACCAACTAATGGGCTTTGACTAAATGGGTCTGTGTTTTAGATTGTATAACCCAAAGCATCCATTTATTACCCTATTCAATGAGCTATCTGAATAAGTGACATATTACAACTAGCCCTAGAATTAAGATTACAAGATAGGTTGAGAGAGTTTTGGTATGCTTTATTTACCTATTCCATTTTATCATCTATAGGGACTTTCCCTTTTATTATAATATTTTAGTCTTGTTGTGGCATCTAGATAAAATATTTACTATAACTAGTTGATGCCTATTTGAATGGTTAAATTCAAGGTGCATTACTAGGAGTTCTAATCAAACTACTCAAAATTTCATGTGAGAAGTTTGGTAGAACTTGGATCCTAATTTGATAGCTCTAACAATAACTTCATCTTTGTTTTCTAATAAATGGAATTCAAATAAGTAAGGATCATAGATTTTTTGTGTCAGCATTGTAACATAGTAGGGTCTTATTGTTGACTTTGTTTAATGTTAGGCATCATTTAAGCAAGGTATTATGTTGTTTGCTTTAGTTCCTGGCCTAGATAAAGAGGTACAATCACCAAATATTTGTTAAAGGGTCATGTTTTTGTTCAATGTATGGAATGTTAAAATATGGATAGGGATCCATCTCATAAGCTATGTTATCATACGACTCTTAAATAAAATGGTTATTGGTCACAAATTTCTCATAGCCCAGATTATACATGAACCCACTATGTATGTAATGAGGCATCTTCAGATCCATGGATCGGTCAAGTGAAAAAAAAAAGGTCTAAAGATAAACAACCTTTGGATTTACAAAAGAGGCACAAAGGGTAAAACAAACTAAATTAGGCAAAGGTAGGAAATAAAATGAACATAAAACTAGCCTAACAAAATGACATTGATTTGCCCAAAGTCAGTTATAATTAGTAGCAGAGGTAACACAAAGGCTCAAAACTCATTTATGGCTAATGTATTGATTTTACTAAAGGTAGTTATAATCAATGACAAAAGTGTCTAGGTAGAGCATAATGATTATCAACTAAGATCAAATGATACAAATGATTTGCCCAAAGGTAATTATAGTCATTAGCACAAAAAATAAGGCTAGACTCAACAATAAAGAAATCAAAAAAGAATTCAAAAACAAACTAAACTAAAGCTATTGGCTCAGACTACACTCAATAATTATTTCATTAAGACTCGATACTTGATTCACAAGGGATTTTTAGAACAATAGAGCTAGGACACTCAAAATTTAGTATAGTAAACTTAAAATAAGAAACGTGGAAACAATTTAGCTCAAAAGGACCCTCAAACAAGGTACAAAACTCATAACAACCACTAGGTTCTAGGTAAAGGGGATCTTTTAGATCAAATAGGAAATCAACCCAAGTAACATGATCCAAACATAAAAGGTAGACAACCTAAGCCCAAATTAGACGACACTTTGGTGTAAACCTAATTAGTTTAGGATTTGTACTTCAAAAGGTTGAGTTTCAAGTTTAATGTAAAAAGACTCAAATGTTATAAGGTAAAAGGGGTAGACCAAAATGGGAATCATAATTGTGATTTTGAAATAAGAGAGGTATAATAATGGTTTGGAACTTGGTTTCAGAAGTGATAAGAGATTGGAATAATTTAGGTAGTATAACAAAGCTCCTTCAAACAAATGACATGACAATGGTTTTGGAATGAAATGTCCAAGGCAAATGTTTGAGACAAAACAAGCAGCATAATGACACCCTATTTAAAAAAGTGACACACAAATAGTTTTTGAATAAACTTTAAGGCAAAAAGTGTGACACAAAATAGATAGAGTAACACCTCTTAGGTTGAAGGGGTGTGAAAACAACATGATAGTTTTGGAATTTTTTTAATGTGACAATACAAATAAATAGTTTTAGTCTAAAAACACACATGTAAATCAAAAAAATTGAAGTATCACTAATGGCTCATCTTATCTCTAAAAATGATACATGTATGTATAGCTTCTACTAAATTTTCCATCAATATACCAATGCTTTTAAATAATTAAGTGTTAATCCAAAAATTAAAGTATAAGTGTATGTAAAAAATTTATTCCCCCCTCTGTCTCTCAATCATTATTACATGGTATGAACATAGAGTGAGGAACACTCACCATTTGGTCAATAAATTCCATGACAATTTGGTTGACTAAAAATATATAAAAAATTTATGCTGTTGAAGCAAAAGATTGCACCCTTGGCAGAAGGTTGAGCTCTTGCCTTCCTCACGTCAAAATGGAAACTCCCCTCTCACCTATGGGACCGACGAAGCTAGAGGGGAGAGTCTCTAGATAAGGGCTAGCTCTCTCTGATGTATCCTTTAGGCCCTAGTTTCTCCTACCGCTAACAAATAAAATGAAAAAAAAGGGGGGAGGATGAAAAGGGAGAGAGAGATTCTGAAAATAGAACCTAAGTCTAGAAAATAAAAAGGTGATACACCAAAAAATGTTTGACCCACTCAGCCCAAACATACACTCTTCACCAAGAAAAAGTGCCCATACACTTCATCTGACGTGGGACACTCTTCTATTTCAGTGAGTTAGGGGTCTGTATAGATATAGGGAGGAAGGAAAACTACCAAAGGTGCTTTGCGACACACTTAGGCAGCTTGTTCATAGGTGCCTATATTCTTCCTATAGACACTTCTGACAAACCTGCAGAAAAGAGACTTCACAATGCACTAGACATGATGTAATCAATCTATGAGAAGCATGAAAGACAATCACTTAACACAAAAGGAGAACATAGGCATATACTTTAAAGTGAAAGTCTAGATAGAGGTAAAAATGCTAAGTCCTGATTCAAGGTAAAATCTGGCAGAGCTCTGCCTTACAAGCTTGAGAGATTTTTGGGCAGAGTTTTGCCTTAAGGCTAAGAGAGTGGATCCTTCTCAAATGAGAAATTTTAAAATATATAGAAAGAGGGGAAGAGAACTTGGTGCTTCTTTTGAAAAGACTTTGGCACTCTTTGACAAGCTGGCCCATGTGCACTGAAAACATCAGAAAGAGGAAGTCATTGTTATTGATGTCATTCTTCTAGAAGAGGCCTACTAGAACCATGCTGTATAATCACTAAACTTGAATTTGGCATTCAAGCATTAATGTGGAAGCATGGGCTGCACCTCTTTTCTATAAATAGACTACTCTTTCCAGATATTCATGTGATTTGTCCCCTTTTAAATGCAAACTAGAGAAGACAGGCCGCACCATTTATTGTTTACACCTTTTGGTGAACACCTAGCAATCCCTGTTCCAACTATAGGAATAAATCCTTGAGTTGACACCTCCTTTCACCACTTGGATGCTTTGTCCATTTCTTGCCTTGTCTCATCCTGGTTTTGTCTCTTTCTGCTCCTTCAGCCCTCGGGGGGTATCTTCTAGCGGGTCACTACGTTCCTTGGGTTCTTTTCATGGTTGGTGCTTAGGCAATTTTAAAACAAATGGCTATTTCACCATCTTAAATTTGACATCCACACACCTATCATCACTTTTGAATTTCTAATGGCTAGTTTTATGTGTTTAACTTTGACATCTTCGAGCCCGTCACCCTTGGACTTTGCTTCAATTTTTTGCTTTGGCCTTTTTTGTGGGCTTATTTTCCATTAGGCAAATTTCTTTTGGGCCTTTTTGCTTTGAACTTCTCCTGTAGGCTTTTTCTACAAACAATTTTCTCACAAACAAAAATTTTGTGAAAATTGGTTGCCTTTTTATTTATTTTGGGGTTTTCCTTGGGTCCTTTTCTCCCACGGCCTCCCTCCAAATTTCTTCCAACTTTTTCTCTGAAGGAATTCCTTCAAGCAAAAAGTTTGAAAAATTTTGTTTCAACACTGAAGTCTTTTTATAGGATTTTGTTAGGCAGCCCTTCTGAATTCCTTTGGGCTTTTTATCTGAAGGAATTCCTTCGGACAAAACGTCTGAAGGAATTATGTCGTTGCCTTAACAAAATTCCAAAAAAATCTTACATTTGCAGCTCTTTTCCTTTGAAGTGCTCCCTACCCTCCGCAAAGGCTCTTAAACCTGGAACTACCCTCTACAAGGGCACTTGTCCTTTGAGAGGCTTGAACCTTTCACATTGAACCGCTCCTTTGAACCAACCATTGAACCAATCAATTGAACTAGTTCAATGGTTCAAATGATTGTTGAACCAAGGCTTTAAACCAAGCAATTAAACCAAAGTCGTTGAACTTTGCATTAAACTAAGGCATTAAACTAATGTATTTGAACCAAGCCAATGAACTAACTAAGAGAACCAAGGCTTTGAACCAAGAGATGAACTTTGTTGATTGAATGAAGGTCGTTGAACCAAAGCATTGAACCGGTTCAATGGTTCAATGATTCAAAGCTGCTAACTCTTTGAAAGATCATGCATTGAACCACCTTAGCTCTCTTTCCTTATGAATTTCTTTAAACAAGAGTCTAAAGAATCTTTGTAAAACCTTGCATTCTTTGATTGGTTCTTCATTTGCTAAAAGACTACACCTACAGAGTTCGTAGAAGTCCCTGTGAAGTCTGTAGAAAACCTGTAGAGTTCCTAGAAATGGACCTATAGAGTCCATAGAAATCCAAACCTACAGAGTCTGTAGAAATGGACCTATAGAGTCTATAGAAAGTGCAAGACTCATGCAAAATCAAAATTATTGGCTTAGAACAACATAAAAAAAAGGGGGGGACTGATTTTTGGCCTGTTGAGCAAAAAATGGTCAACAAATTGGTGACTCCTAAGGGAAGCATGACTACTATGCTTAGAGCCCAGTTGCCTTAAAGTCCATTGGGCACAGATTCAGATGCATCTTGAACAAAGTTAGCAACAGCCCTAGAGATCCAAGAATCAAACATGAAGCTTTTTACCCTAGACATAAAGGAAAGCACACACAGGACTAAAAACACTACTTGTGCAAATTGCACTTAGTGAAAGTCGAAAAAGAAACTAAAAGCAACTACTACGTACAACTAACCATGTATATTTTCTTCCCTCCTAGATCAAAGGGAAATTTTCTTAAGTCCCCTCCCTGGCTAGGAAAATTATGGTGCCAGACAAGTGGCTAAATGAAGTGGAGACTTGGTGACCTGCTCCTCTTGCCTGCCACCTGAATTGGCTTGTATCTAAGTGGATCAGATTCAAACATGCTTCCAACATATACGTACTCTATTTATTCTTGGAAGCTTTCCTCCTATTGGTTCTTCATGTAGGTGTATCTCATCAAGAAATCAATCGTTGTTGGCTTATTACCATAAGCCCCTTGATATGCATCATTGACTGGCTTGTTCTCTTCTGCCTCATGCTCAGGTTCCATGGCATGATCATCCTCCTTGATGACTTCAAAGAAAGTATCTTCAGATTCACCAACTTCTTGAAAGGATAAATCTAAAAGCTGTAGCCCCTTTGCATACTTATTTGAGTCCCAATGTTGCCTTCTCCACTCTTATCTAGCTCATAGCCTTCTTGAAGAATAGTGCAACCTGTCCCAATGACTTCAAATGAATCATTTAAAACATGAACAAGAGATTTTCCATGATCCTTCATGAATTTTATGGTGATCTCCTCCTCATCTATAGTCATGAAGTCTCCCTGATTAGTTATGAACTGAGCATACTCCTCTTCACTTGCTTCCTCCAAGACAGGTTCCTCCTTGAAAAGGGGTGAAAAGGAAGGCTAACAAATGAACTCATATGGAAGAAGAGGCAGTCCCTGAGCTAGAATCAAATGATTCTCCTATTTCCATTTGGCCAACACTTCATCTATATTAGGTGTGGCCTGATAGCTCTCTTGGAGGTGTGTAGATGGAGTGTGTTCAAACATGGAAACTACTATTTACTCTAAAATGTCCATCACACGTTCACTGAGCAAACTCACTCTAGACTCCAACTCTATAATCCACCTGTCTATATCTTATTGGAAGAGCCTTTCTTGGAGGTCACAATCATCATCAAGAGTAGGAGTAGCATCATCTTCTTCAAGGGTTAGAGCACAACCCTTCTTCTCCTCTTCCTTTTGGCCCCATGATTCCACTGTTTGCTTCCAACTCATGACCTTGGGATTGGAATTTTCCCCTTGTAAACAAGGAGTAATTTTATCCTCTTCAAGGTCTTGGGTTGGTTCATGATGTTCCTTCTTCTAGCTTAGAATTTGGAGATCATGTTGAAAGACTTGAGGAGGTTGGGGAAGATTTTGGAGGGTCTGCTCATGCACAGGAAAAGATGTCCAAAAAGAGGCATGCTAAAAAGCTAGGTGCACATGATTAAAGGTAGGATTGATTGATGCATCGAATGAACCAGAATGAGCAAGTGCCATCTGATAGAAAGGATTTAGAACATAAGGGGAAGATTTATTTAGAATAGGAGGGGGCACACAAGGCTCATTAAAATTGGGTTGGGAAAGGGAAGTAGGGGATCCCTTTAAAACCTCATGAGAAAATGAGGGCAGACCTTGGGCCAAAATCACTTGATTTTCATTTCTCCACTTTACCAACACTTCATCAATATTGATATCAACTTGAGGATTGGTAGAAGGGGTGTCTTTTAGCATCAGCCCCTCTACAAGGTCTAAAAGCTCTATCTCTCTTTCTCTAATCAGTCTCATCTTAGCTTCCAATTCCTTAATCCCCTTAGCCATATTATCCTAATTTTGTACCTCTTGGAGCTCATAGGAATCATTAAAGAGATGGGGAGTGCATGAGAGTTGCAATGAAATGTAAGAAGCTTCTTGAGGAATGGTGAGAGGGACTTGAAAAGGACTAACCTCATTTTATACCTCACACTCTTGGACAATGTCTTTCTCCTCCTTGTTGTTTCATGACTCAACCACTTTATTCCAGCTCAAGATATTCAGACTGGGCATCTCCTTTTGGGGTGATAGGGCCACAATGTGAGAGGGTAGTGAGGGTTTAGATTCTACTTCCCTTACTGCCAAAATGGATTGTTGCATTTGAATATTTTCCAATTTGATCTATTTATCAATATTAGCCTTAAACACAAGATTTACTATTTCAGAACTCTCCTCAACATGATTGGGGAAAGGACTTTGACAGGCTTGACTTGGCTTATAAGTAAGGGCTATGTATGACTGATATGATACTTGGGGTAGTGAGTATGCAGGTTGATAGACTTGGTAAGGCTGCCTCTCATGAATACTCAGCTTCTCTTCCAAAGATGTGATCAAACCACTCACATCCAGCATCTCACTTGTAAGCCTTTGCCAATTTGCTCTTTCAATAGGAGCCCATTCACTCTTAACTTGATCTAGTGCATTCTTCACTTGATGGATGACCTAACTAGGGATTTCTTGGCCACATTCCCTTCTGGTGTCAAGATATATTACATAATTTTTGTATCCCAATAGTGCTCATTTGTAGGTGGAGATGGGTTGATTAGGAGAAGTGACACATTGAGAAGGCTAGGCATAAGGCTGATATAGCTCATGATGGGGCTAGGACCGGTCATATTGGACCTAATAAGGATCAACATAAGGCTAGTAAGGATCATAGCCAAGTTAGCCAAGGAAAATAGGGTCAGTGGCTCTAAATGATGGAATTATACATACTAGAATACTATTTCTTAATGGCACCAGAACTGCTTAACCTATTGATTTAACTCAGAGTTGCCATTGGTGTTGATGTAAAAGCCTCTAAAGGCTAGTTGATTGAAGAATACACCAAAAATTCTTTAACTTTGTGGACACAACTTGTCTTAGTTGGTCCCATCAGGTGTGCCAAAACTATTGACGTAGAATATTACACCCTTGGCAGAAGGCTGAGCTCCCGCCTTCCTCATGTCAAAATGGAAACTCCCCTCTCACCTGTGGGACCAGCGAAGCTGGAGGGGAGAGTCTCTAGATAAGGGCTAGCTCCCTCTGATGTATCTTTTAGGCCCTGGTTTCTCCTACCGCTAACAAATAAAATGAAAAAAAAGGGGGGATGAAAAGGGAGAGAGATGCTGAAAATAGAACCTTAGCCTAAAAAATAAAAAGGTGATACACCAGAGAATGTTTGACCCACTCAGACCGAACATACACTCTTCACCAAGAATAAGCACCCATACACTTCATCTGACGTGGGAGACTCTTCTATTTCAGTGAGTCAAGGGTCTATAGAGATACAGGGGGGAAGGAAAACTACCAAAGGTGCTCTACGACACACTCAGGTAGCCTATTCATAGGCACCTATATTCCTGTTGTAGACACTTCTGAAAAACTTGTAGAAAAGAGACTTCACAATGCACTAGACATGTTGTAATCAATCTGTCAGAAGCATGAAAGACAATGACTTAACACAAAAGGAGAACATAGACATATACTTTAAAGTGCAAGTCGAGATAGAGGTAAAAATGCTAAGTCCTGATTCAAGGTAAAATCTGGCAGAGCTCTACCTTATAAGGCTGAGAGATTTTTGGGCAAAGTTTTGCCTTACGGCTAAGAGAGTGGATCCTTCTCAAATGAGAAATTTTAAAATATATAGAAAAAGGGGAAGAGAACTTGGTGCTTCTTTTGAAAAGACTTTGGTGCTCTTTGACAAGCTGGCCCATGTGCATTGAAAACATTAAAAAGAGGAAGTCACTGTTACTGATGTCATTCTTCTAGAAGAGGCCTACTAGAACCATGTTATATAATCACCAAACTTTACTTTGGCATTCAAGAATTAATGTGGAAGCACGGGCTATGCCTCTTTTCTACAAATAGACTACTCTTTACATATATTCACATGATTTTTCCCCTTTTAAATGCAAATTGGAGAAGATAGGCCACATCATTTACTGTTTGTGCCATTTGGTGACCACCTGGTAAGCACCATTCCAATTGCAGGAATAAATCCCTGAGTTGACACCTCCTTTCACCACTTGGATGCTTTGTCCATTTTTTGCCTTGTCTCATCTTAGTTTTGTCTCTTTCTACTCCTTTAGCCTTCGAGGGCTATCTTTTGGCGGGTCACTGCATTCCTTGGGTTCTTTTCATGGTTGGTGCTCAGGCAATTTTAAAACAAATGACTATTTCACCATCTTAAATTTGACGTCCACACACCCATCATCACTTTTGAATTTCCAATGGCTAGTTTGTCATGCTTAACTTTAATGTCCTCGGGCCCGTCACCCTTGGACTTTCCTTCAGTTTTCTGCTTCAGCCTTTTTTGTAGGCCTATTTTCCATCAGGCAATTTTCTTGCTTTGGACTTCTCCCATGGGCTTTTTCCATAGATAATTTTCTTGTAGATAAAAAGTCCATGAGAATTGGCTACCTTTTTTATTTCTTTTGGGGTTTTCCCCAGGTCCTCTTCTCCCGTGGCCTCCCTCCGAATTTCTTTAAACTTTTTGACCGAAGCATTTCAACGCTTAAGTATTTTTGTAAGATTTTTTTGGGCAGCCCTTCTAAATTCCTTCAGGCTTTTTGTTTGAAGGAATTCCTTCAGACAAAAATTCCAAAGGAATTATGTCATTGCCTTAACAAAATTCCAAAAAAATCTTACCTTTGCGGCTCTTTTCCTTTGAAGTGCTCCCTGCCCTCCGCAAGGGCTCTTTAACCTGGAACTTCCCTTTGCAAGGGCACTTGTCCTTTAAGAGGCTTGAACCTTTTGCATTGAACCACTCCTTTGAACCAGCCGTTGAACCAATCCATTGAACTGATTCGATGGTTCAAACGATTGTTGAACCAAGGCTTTGAACCAAGCGATTGAACCAAAGCCATTAAACTTTGCATTGAACTAAGGCATTGAACCAACATTTTTGAACCAAGCTAATGAATCAACTGAGTGAACCAAGGCTTTGAACCAAGTGATGAACTTTGTCGTTTGAACCAAGGTCACTGAACCAAAGCATTGAACCAGTTCAATGGTTCAACAGTTCAAAGTTGCTAACTCTTTGAAAGATCATGCATTAAACCACCTTAGCTCTCTTTCCTTATGAATTTATTTAAACAAGAGTCTGAATAAGCTTTGTAAAACCTTGCATTCTTTGACTAGTTCTTCATCTACCAAAAGACTACACTTGTAGAGTTCGTAGAAGTCCCTATGAAGTCTATAGAAAACCTACAAAGTCCGTAGAAATGGACCTACAGAGTCCGTAGAAATCCAAACCTACATAGTCCATAGAAATGGACCTACAAAGTCCATAGAAAGCCTCACTACTAAGTCTGTAGATATCCAAGCTCGATAGAGTCCATAGAAATCCAAGCTCTATAGAATCCATAGAAAATTCAAGACTCGTGCAAAATCAAAAGTACTGGCTCAGAACAGCATAAAAAAAGGGGGGACCAATTTTTGGCCTGTTGGGCAAAAAATGGTCAACATATGCACTAAATGGTCCCGAGTGTAGATAAAAAAAGGTTGAAATCACTTCAATTGGGTTCATACTTACTAACTTACTATGCAAGGGTCTATTCCTTTTCATAACAACTCTAGTTTTATACTACTTAGTAGAGTCTGATGTTTAGGAAGACCTAACCCATGTTTTCATTAGGATTAGAGAGGCTAGCTACTTAACCTCTTGGTAATCCTAGTATCACATGCCTAATTTATGTACACCACCATGGATTTGGTTTGGTATGATGTTGGGAGATGAAACCCTAGGGCAATGCTCCCCTAGAGAACTTGTGAGGGAGAAACGGGCTCTTTCCCACATAAAAAATGTAAGAAAATAAAATGGAAAAAATTTAGAGATCATTTATGGGTCATCCAAATCACTCATATCTTGGGGAGATCATACATGACATTATTTATGAGAAGAAAAAATAAACAAGGTAATAAACTAAGCACTTTTGGTCACCTGAGTTCCCTAAAGGTGATGGGGGAAAGCATACACACAATAGTTTTTAATTTTCTATAAACAAATAAATCTAACTATGAACCTTGAATTTGATCTAGTAATAAAAAAAAATTAAAATGAAAAAAATATTAAGATCTCTAACTAAGATGTGTGTTCTTTTTAATAGCACCAGCCCCTTGGCCTTGTTTTCACTTGTAAAAAAAATTCAAAAACTAAAAGACAAATATGATTAAGTGGATTTTAAGCACCAAACAAAAATGTATGGGAGATTTTAATAGTTCTAAAGCTTATCTCTCCACATTAGGTCTTAAAAAATGTTAGGAGGTTTGCTTTCCTATAAGCCAAAAAGTAAGTGAGTAAATAAAAATTCATTTCAAGCTCTCAGGTTTTGTAAAAACACAGAGTGAAGCCATCATTTAATAGGGTAAAGTCATTGATTTCTTGTAAAAATAGACAAAAAAAAATTTGTCAAAGCCACCATTTAATAGGGTAAAGCCACCAATTAGGTTAGGTGAAACTGGCAAAATAAGCTATAAAAAATTTAAGCAAAGAGTAAGTTTACCTAGCAAAGCTATTGTTTAACTAGGGGCAAAGTCATTGATTCTATAGAGCAAAGCCATCATTTAATAGGTTAAATCCACCATTATTAAGCCATAATTTATACACAAAAAAAATCAAAAACATACATTTGAATGATGAAGTTGTGATTACATAAGGCAAAACCATTATTTACTCCAAAAATAGAATGACATATATTTTAAGGCTAAAACACTAAACTTGAAGAATTAAATGCATATGTTAGTAAAACTAAGGTTAGCATATAATTCTCCTTGGCTATATGAGATGCATGGTCCCACCAAGTGTGTCATTATGTATATTAGGTGTTTCAAGAGTAAACAATATGTATATTAGTCCCTTGTAAGTCCAAATGACAAAAAATCAAGCATAATAATACACTAGGACTAAACACTCTTGCCTAAGAACTAGGGAGAGCATAACATAATAAGCAATATTATAAAATAGAGATAAAAAAAATAAAAATTTATTACCTCCTTTATCAAATGTGATGCTTAATTTTTGATATAAGGATGGTTTTGCTTGGCCTATGAAAATTTGAGTCTTCTAGCAATGCTCTTCCATGGTGGTAGCATCTCTCTAATAGTCACTTGTGGCTTGGTGTGAAGCTTGGCATAAATTAGGCATTATAACACTACTCTTAAAGGCTTCAAAAAAGTATTATAGTATAGTAACCTTACATACAAAATCTTGTTGGCATATGGTGTGGACACTTGTATTTATAGTTCTAAGAACTAACTCTAACCCTAGGGAGGTTAGGTTAAATTCTAACTTTGGTTAAGTCTAAATTAACCTAAGATTAGTCAATCTAACTTTAGGTTGGGTCAAAGCACTCATGAAATATTGACACCTCAATTTTAGATATTTATGAGGCATGACAACTCACTTTATCTATTTGTCAAGTTATGACTCATAATTTTGTAATATTTAGGAAATAATAAATCACTTTATTATCTCCTTTGACCTTTGACTTCATATTTGGCTAAAAATTCCTTTTTTGGTAAATGAAATTCACTATTTTGATTTAGAATTTTTGTTTAGGAAACTTAATTAATATTTAAAATGTAATTAATATTTATTAATGCTTTTTGGCTTTTGTCAATTATTTTAAATGTTATGAATTAATAGCTTGACATGCTAAAAGTGTCAAATTACTAGATCATAATTTGACTAAGGTTAAAATTGAACTAGGTTTTTGGTGCATATAGGGTAATATACCAAATAAACTAGCCTCAATATTTTTTTGAGAAATGAAATCCCTTACATGGATGAATTTGGGAAATTTTGGTGATTTCTAGGCTTAGATTGTGTAATTTTCTATAAATTAAACTGAAACGTAGTTTAGGCATGAAAGTGTCCAAAACTGTCTTCAAGTTCTAGGGTGAGAAGAGGTACATAAAGCATGATTAGGTACTATGGAGAAGGATTGTTTGGATTTAGGAGTGGTAACAATAAATTATTTTATCTTGAGGACATATAGGTCTCCATAGACATCCTTTGTATTAATGGGCTTTGATGAATCATCCTGCGTGATTCAAATTTGGGTTGGTGGCACGATCCAGATAGTCACTTCCCAATATAGAATTAAATCTAAGAATTTAAGAGTGGATCCTAATTTAAACTTTAAGGAAGTTATTTTAAAACTACCAATTATTAATTCACAATGTATTTACCCAAATTAGTTAATACAGGGTCATGGTAGGCACATGCCTACCTAGGTCTTAGGCCTCTCTTTTCTGTATCTCTCAATGGGGTCACATGTTACTTGTTGATTCATAATTTTTTTATGGGTCATGTAAACTAAGTGTTTTATACATGTCATTTAAGTTAGAGACCTATAATTTTTGAGACACATGGAAAATTTTGATTGATTCTTGATTCTAACCATACCTCTCCTATGGGCTAATCAAAGCACTCCTAAGTCTTATTTATCATTTAAAATGGAAGTGTCATAAGACATGATTGCATTTTCTAAGCCCTCTCAAGGTTATAAAAATTCTAACACCCCTAGGAAACTGGAAGGTCTAATAGCTACCATGTGGTTCTCCTCAATTCACCAGGATATCCTAGGGTTCTGACAATTTTGACATCCCCAGGAGACTAGCAAGTTTGATAGCTTCCACATGGCTCTCTTCCATTCATTAAGTTCTCCTAAGGTTTTGAAAAGTTTAATACCCCTGATAGATTAGTAGGTTTGACATATTTCATGTGGATCTCCCCCATTTTTAGTCTCTCTCAATTTTTTGATAAGTCTGACACCCTTGAGAGATTGGTAGGTCTAATGAGTTCTATGTAGATCTCCCTCCATTCATTAAGCTCTCCTAGGTTTCTAAAAAATTTAGCACCCCTGAGAGACTAGTAGGTATGAAAACTTACAAATGTCTCTCTTCCATTATATATACTCTCTTGTTATAATAAGTCTAAAACCCCCAAGAGACTAGCAGGTTTGATAACTTCCTGATGGATCTCCTCCATTTATTGCATTCTACCAGGGTTCTGACAAGTATGACACCCTTAAGAGACTAACAAGTATGATAGATTCCAAATGGCTCTCCTCAATTTACCAATCTCTCCTAGGTATTAGAAGCACAATCACTAAGGTGGGGGGTGAATCATTATAATAAAAACTTTCTTTCAATTATATCCAATCATTCATGAACTATGAAAGCAACATTAAAATCTAGCAATGCATAAAGACCATTCATATGAGCATACCATAATAAAACACACATATGAGTGGGAAACCCTCAAGATGAATAAAACCCACTAGTATCCCTACAAATGGACTATAGTCCTATGAAACAAAAGATCAAATTATTTTGAGCACTAACTCAACTTGGAGAACTGACCCTAATGAAGTCAAACACCCACTTGACTAGGCTTTAACAAACACCTACTTGCAAAGAAGCACCAAATCCTTAGGTGACTCAGCACTAACTTAGACACCTCATGTATTTTTATCACCACACCTCTATTATATTTTTATGGTATCATTTCAAGAACTCTTTCTACTCTAAAAATCAAGATTTTATTTGCTTTTATTGTTTACTTTTAAATAGGCCTAAACTACCTTATGTGTATACAAGTCTCTTGATCACACACCACTTGGTCAGTCACACACCTTAAACCTATTATTTAATACATATAATAGGTCTTATAACATATTGTGTAAATTATTAAAATGAGCTTTGGACCCCTTTTGGTCTGTAACAACTCAATTAAGCCTCATAAAGACCTAATTACATTAAGTTTATCCTCTTAATGCCAAATATTGATCTTGTTAGGAACAAATGGATTTCTCCAAAAAATAAAAACTATTCAATAAATTATTAAATTACCTATACTTACCTCATCCATTCTTTTTTTGACATGTATCTTTCATTCATACCATGAAACCTCTTTTAGGACAAATTATCCTATTAGGCCTGTGTACCTCAAAAGTCTGTCTTACAAATATGAGGCTTAAACACCCTTAATCTATTGAATTTTTAAAAAATAAACATGTATATATTTTATCCATGACTTCGGGTTAATCACCAATTTATTATAACACTTTCACTCATGAGATAGAGGCTCCAGAACATCTCTACAACTTCCTCACTCAAAACTGCCAATTTACCTCAAAGACCAGTCATGATGACTTAAACCTCCAACACCTATGTAAAAAAATTTCATGAATATTGATGAATTTAAATGTTCCTATGAGATATATAAACCATCCTTAGATAAAAATATCATATGGTCTAATGGCAAATATTATTCTTTTATACTAATTTTTTGACCTTATATCACACAATCTTATCTGAACCAAACAAGTCATTTTGTGAACAACTTTTTCACCATATTTACTAACTTAAAAACTCCTTGAAAGTAATAAAATGACTTATAATTCATAAATAAACTCTTAATTTATTTTTTTCATCAATCTTATATTCTCAAACCCTCAAATCCATCTTCTCATCTATGCCTGGGTTTTCCACTATTTGCACCATTAGGTCTGTCTATGATTGGATAACTTGGATGACCAACTTAATGCACTTTAAGGATAGAACATATATATAAAATATAATTTACATGTATTATGAGTCTATATATTCTTCTTCCAATCATTTTTTCTTCTTGACTAAGAGAACTTTTGAGAGATATAGTAACTTATTGATAGATAAGCCTGTACCTATGTATTTTCTCTTTGATTTGACTAACCACCACCACATATAGGTAATTGGGAGAGTTTATTACATGATTAAATATATTTTATATTCATTTTAATCCATTATAATCTTATTTTAATAATATCTTTCACATTGGGTCCTTATTAGGGTTTCAAAGAGGTTTAGCACAAGTTTTGGTGTTAATAATTATTCATTAAGAACTACCACTTAAATCCAAAACCAATACTTTAAGATATTATCTAGGACCCTTCCCCATCTCTCCTTAATATCTAAAGTTCACATGCATAGATTACACATTCCAAAAAACATCTGAAATTTATTCTCAAGTCTTGAGACCTCATTCTGTGAACTTGAAAAGGCCTAAAATAGCATTTCATGCAATTTCATTTAAAAAATGACCTCAAACATTTTTAATATGATTAAAATATGTTATATTACATATATCCATGCTCACATATGAAAAATTTCCTCAAATTCTGATATTCATACCTCATTAGGCTAGGTAGGGTCTAAGAGAGGTCTAGGTATATGCTTAGTTCGAAGGTCCTACCCCTATAGGCTTACCCTAAAAATCACATGACTGATTCAATGCCTTACATACATGATCAAATAGTGACATATATCCTTCATACGCCTATGTTCATCAATTTTCATGCACATACCTCTTCATGTCATGATTTGGCTCATGACTAGGCTTCTTATGAACTTTGTCATCAAAGACCTGTACCTTCATACAACCATAAGGCATAAGTTGCCTTAAAATTATCTTTTTTTCCTTCAAATTATATTTCATGATAAAATAATTCAATTAAAACACTCTCTTAATGCCCCTTTTCACATCAACGCACTGCCAACTAGGCTTAGTCACATTTGATATCAACATCATACAAGATTCACCTTTGACATCAATGACAATACTCAACACTAGGGTTCTTATAAGTTTGACACCCCTAGTAGATTAGAAAGTTTGATAGCTTCTATGTGGATTTCTTCCATTCACCGATTTCTTTGCAACATTTTATGTAAAATGACAATGTTAAAAGGAAGAGCACACATTTAAGGAAAATTTCACCTATTTGTCATTAAAGCTTTATGAAACACCAAGTAAGACTTTGGGAGGATGTAGCTCTAGGAACATGTCTTACATACTATAGCCATGTAAACTAATTTTTAGTGAAAAAAAATCTCTAAGAATGAAGAGGCTTGCATTAAAAACATAGAAGGGCATGATTGATAAAATAAGTATGATTATAATGGTCTTAATGATGATTGCCTACAAATTAAACATTCTAAAAATTACTTAGCAGATCAAGGGAAAACATGGCTTCAAGATTTCATATAGTTCAGGTCCAAGGTTAGGCCAACAAGGGCCATGACCAAATTTAAGATGGTAATTTTTATATATGGGTCCCCTACTTTTCCAAAAAGGTTGGGGTTTATTTTATCCACAACACATTGGCATGTGGGTAGTATACGAAAGATGAGTGGTGTGATATAACAAACTTATTACATAGCTCATGAATTTTAGATTTTTTTAAAGGGGACCCATTTTTAGTAATGATGACTTGTGGGACCCCTAATCTACAAATGATTTGGTTCAGGATAAACTTTATAATGACTAATCCTATGACAATTGTTAATGGCATAGGCTCTACCCACTTTGTAAAATATTCAATCACCATGATATTGAAATGATGACACCCTAAAAAAGCATGGGAGATCTTAACTACTAAATCCAAACCCCAAGTGGAAAAGGTCCATGGAGTAAAAATGTGTTGCAATTCCCTAGTAAAAATATGTATCTTGTGTGAAAAATGTTGACATTTCTCACATTTGTGTACATATTTGACAGCATCAAGGTCTAGAGTGAGACATACATATCCTATCATGTATATTTTTTTAGCAATCATGTGGCCACCACAAATTACAATATGGCAATGAAATAGGACTCTTTATAACTCCTCTTGGTTAACACATTAGAGCAACATGCCATCAAATGCCCTATAATAAAGGATTGTATTTAGAATAACATACTTAGATGTAATTATGTGAAAATGTCTCTTCTACTATGAGTTTGTGTCTTCTAGATAAGTGTGGTTGATCATGTAATTGATGATATTTGTGTACCAAGGAGAGGAGATAATAGCAAGTTTTTATACATAGTAGATAAATTCATCAGGAAAGTCAGTATTGATGAGGTCATTAACTTCAAATGGGAAATCATCTAACCAAACATCAATGATTTATCCCTTAATATAATTTTAGTTGACATAATTTAAATTGAACTTACTTAGGATCGTGATGAAACACCCAACCTTCCTAGAGAGAGATGGCTAGGTTATAAAAGTACGTAGGGCTTGAGACCTCATGATAACCCTTATTTTTTTATGCATATAGTGTCATAATCATTTGATCTCAAACACTATACATAGTAGATAAATTCATCAAGAAATTCAGTATTGATGAGATCATTAACTTTGAATGGGGAATCATCCAACCAATCATCAATGATTTATCCCTTAATATAATTTTAGTTGACATAATTTAAATTGAACTTGCTTAATATCGTGATGAAACACCCAACCTTCCTAGAGAGATATGGATAGGTTATAAAAGTACATAGGGATTGAGACCTCATGATAACCCTTATTTTTTATTGTGCATATAGTGTCATAATCATTTGGTCTCAAACACTATACATAGTATATAAATTCATCAGGAAAGTTAATATTGATGAGGTCATTAACTTTGAATATGGAATCATCCAACCAATCATTAATTATTTATCCCTTAATATAATTTTAGTTTACATAATTTCAATTGAATTTGCTTAGGATCATGATGAAACACCCAACCTTCCTAGAGAGAGATGGCTAGGTTAGAAAATTACGTAGGGCTTGAGACCTCATGATAACCCTTATTTTTTATTATATATAGTGTCATAATCAACTGGTCTCAAACACTATACATAATAGATAAATTCGTCAAGAAATTTAGTATTGATAAGGTCATTAACTTCAAATGGGGAATCATCCAACCAATCATGAATGATTTATCCCTTAATATAATTTTAGTTGATATAATTTAAATTGGAATTGCTTAGGATCATGATGAAACACCCAACCTTCCAAGAGAGAGATGTCTAGGTTAGAAAAGTATGTAGGGCTTGATACCTCATGATAACCCTTATTTTTTATTATGCATATAGTGTCACAATCATTTGGTCTCAAACACTATAGCTAATCATTTTTATATACTTAAGTTTATCACATATTGTAATTGGCAAAGGTATGACTAATGAATAAATGGTGCATTCTATGCCAATATCCTCCTCCTAATCCAACATGCAAGTAAGGGACACCTTAGTTGCTCTAATGTAAAGTATCAAGGGATTACCCAAATTAGGGGACAAAAACATGGGTGGAGACATAAGGAAGTGTTTTAATGATTTTAATTCCTCCTAATAATGATATGTAGATGTTAATTTGCTTTTTTTTTGATCAATTTTTTGATAGGATAAGTAGCATAGGCAAGATCAAGGATGAACCATCAAATGGCCCCCAAATTATCTAGGAATGTTTTCATCTTAGATTCATTTTTAGAGGGAACATTTACAATATTAGTTGAATCTTAGTAGTGTAAATATTGATCCATGTTAAGATATGATATACCCTAGGAGTTTTCCACCAGTGACTCCAAACACACAATTTTTTAGGTGAAAAGTAACACCATATATAATTATGTTAATATGGTGTGTAATTCCTCTAAATGGTCTATTCATCATATCACTTTACCTATAATATCATCTACATAGACATCCACTATATTTTGAATAATATCATGCAATATGTAGTTATGTCCCTTTGATATGTTTCCCCTACATTTTTGATACCAAAGGGAATAACAACATATCAAAAGGTCCCCTATGGCATAGTAAAATAAGTCTTGTTCTGATCTTCATAAAAAATTTAGATTTGATTATATCTCAAGAATACATCCATGAGTGATAGTAGCCCATATCTCAGGGTAGTTTTAATATTTAAGTCAATCGATGGTATAGGTAAGTTATCTTTTGGATATGTTTTGTTGATATATCAAAAGTCTATACATATCCTAATTTTACTATTATTCTTAAGGATTGTTAAGTTGTGGAGCTAAAAGCTTCACCAGGAGGCTAATCAGGAGGTTGTTGAGTGCAACTAGTAACCGGCATCGACAGTATTGCTGACGTCAGTCAGGCAGGGACCAAGGATCGACTGACGTCAGTCAAAAGTAGACTAACAGAAACTGACGTCGGTCACCTGTGTGTGTGCATGCTCTTGCATGTGTTTCCAGAATGCATTTCTAGAATTAGACTCATCTAATTTAAGAGGTCCGAGAGTGTTTGCATGTTGAAGACTAATTTAAGTCTTGAGTCTGTGTTTCTAATTATTGTAATTAGAAGTCTAATTATTATATGCATGGGATCCTATTTATGAGACCCATGGGGCATGTATTGTAATTAAGGCAAGTAAAGCATTGAAGCAAGAAAGCAAGGTCAAGGAGATCTGTAAGGTGCAAGGTCAAGGAGATCAACTGAAGCTATCAAGGAGGGGATAACAACTCTGGTTGTTGAGTTAGTTGTGGTTGAGAAAGAGAGAGATAACTCTTGAGTGTGAATTACTGAACACTTGGTGTGGGAAGCCTATAAGGTGGAAGAGTGTGGCATCTCTTCATTGTAATTATTTTCTAGAAGAGTATTAATATAGATAGTATTGTTTCTCATATTCTTTGTTGTTTCAAGTTTCTAGTTACTTAATCATTATGGCATAATTTCATGTTTAATTGCTTATAGAAAAGTAATCAATTGTGCTTCCTAGATCCTAACAGTTAGTATTAGAGCTAAGGTTGCAGGGAGCAGGTTATTGTTTGATTATAGGTCATTCTCAGGGGTTTCTGATTGAGTGGGAGTACAGCAATGGCAAAAGAAAGTAAGCTATGAATGGAGAAGTTTAACGGCAAGAATTATCAACATTGGAGGATGTAGATAGAAGATTATCTGTATCAGAAAGATTTGTACTTACCGTTGGGTGGGGTTGCATCCAAGCCCACAAACATGAAGGATGAAGAATGGAATGTTCTTGATCAGAAGGCTCTGGGATCCATAAGGTTAAGCCTTGCATCATCTGTGATTTCCAACTTATCACAGTGTAAGACAACGGAAGAGTTGATAGAATCTTTGGCAAATCTATATGAAAAGCCCTCTGCTTCAAATAAGGTATTTCTTATGAAGCAGCTTTTTACTTTGCAAATGCAGGAAGGTGGATCGGTGTATACTCATCTTAGTGATTTCCATGGTTTGGTAAACTAGTTAAATTCAGTCAATATTATTTTTGATGATGAAATAAAAGCTCTCTTAATTTTATGCTCATTACCTAAAAGTTGGGAGAGTTTGGTAATGACATTAAGTAATATTGTGTCTACTTCTAAAATCTTAAAAGCTGATGATGTTGTTAGTGTAATCTTGAATGAAGAGATTCGCAGGAAAAGCACAGGTGAATCATTAGGGAATGCTGTAAGTGCTGAAAGTAGGGGAAGGCAAAGAGAGAAGGTCGAGCAAGGGAAATCAAAGTCAAAGATGGGAAGGAGATCTGAATCCAGAGGTATCACTTGCTGGTTTTGAGGAAAGAGAGGACACGCAAAGAAAGATTATTGGTTGAAGGATAAAGAAAATCAACATAAAGGTAATGAAGAAGCAAAAGATGTAGGTATTGTGGCACAGGATGCTCTCATACTTTCTTTGGATAGACAGCTAGAATCATGGGTTTTAGATTCTGGTTCTTTTTATGCAACCCCAAATAGAGATTTGTTCCATGAGTATGTCCAGGGAGACTTTGGAGTGATTAATTTAGGGGATGGTATGCCTTGTCAAATGGTTGGCAAAGGGAAAGTGTAGCTAGAATTGCAGACAGGCAACACATGGGTGTTAAAGGAGGTTATGCATGTCCCAGTCCTAAAGCAGAGTTTGGTTTTTGTAGGAAAGTTGGGTGATGAGGGATGCAAAGTAACCCTCACAGC
Organism: Torreya grandis; assembly: GCA_037957365.1. Taxonomy (NCBI): domain Eukaryota; kingdom Viridiplantae; phylum Streptophyta; class Pinopsida; order Cupressales; family Taxaceae; genus Torreya; species Torreya grandis. The sequence continues at coordinate 5,079,054 of JARHVA010000017.1, read as the reverse complement.
AGATTCTTGGAAGGTTTCCAAGGGTGCACTTGTTTTAGCAAGAGGTAAGAAAGTAGGTACGCTTTACCTATCTACTTGTATTACTAATTCTCCTTCTAGTTTATCTACTTCAGCTATAGATTCAGAGATGTGGCTTAATAGGCTTGGTCACATGAATAAGAAAGAGATGCATGTTCTTGAGTCAAAGGGTATGAGTTCAGATTCGGAGGGCATAGATCGAGTTCAGTGCAGGAAAAGGAAATTTGATGCTTTTGAAATGAACAGGGAAGCCTTGGTGTTTATGGAAGAGATGATGGACAGAGATCAGTCACAAGGGCTAAATAATTCTGAGCAGGGCAGTATGGACAGGGCTCTAATCTAAGATGAGCTCACAGAGAGAAGTCATCACTCACAAGAAAAACATAGAGACCGACGTCAGTTAGAGGACCGACGTCGGCATCCAGACAGGGACCGACATCGACTGGGTGAAGCCCAGTGTCGATCAGGGAGAACCAATGTCGGCAATGGGGCAGTCGCATGAAATCGACATCGGTCAGGTGCAGACTGTGAGATGGCCGAGATCGGTCACTGAAACAGATGTTGGGCAGACAACAAGCTATCAAGAAGTCTCAAATGCCCATATAGAGGACTGAAAGGGTAAGTGAACCTCATATTCATTGTTCACCTTCTTTATTTTATTTGTTGCTTACTGATGGTCAAGAACCAAGAAGATGTGAAGAGGCAATACAGGTAGAATCTAGAAATAGTGGGAGCTTGGCATGGATGAGGAATTTGATTCCTTGGAGAAGAACCAAATGGATGTTTTGTGGGTGGAGTTGCCAGCTGAAAGAAAGCACTAACAAAGGAATGGATTCCCAGGTTAGAGAAGAGAGTGGATGGATATGTGAGACGGAAGGCCAAGGTATATGGTCTTGAGTAGGCTGTAGGACAATGGAAGTTTGACCATTGTGTTTCTCTTTACCAGGTTGGATAATATTAGCTACATTATCCTGTTACTATATTGTGTGCTTGTTGCAGGGTTACATATAAAGGGAGTTACTAAACTAAAGGTAAATTTAGTTCAGATGGGTGTCATGAAGAATCTGGGAGCAGCAAGATTCTTTGGCATCAGTATGTTTAGAGACATGGAAGATCATAGGTTGATTTTGTCTCAAGTGGGAGCTGATGTGAAGAAGGTGTTGGTAGGGTTCAAGATGCAAGATGCAGAATCGGTAAGCACACCTATGGCTAGATAGTTTAAGCTGAGCTTAGAATAGTGTTTGAAATCATATAAGGTCTGGTGTAGACCTGAGTTTTCCCAAGCAGTGGGAGTAGTCAAAAAGTTTAGAGCCAATTCGAAGGAGTACTAGAGAGCAGTTCAATGGATTCTCAGGTATTTGAGAGGGACCAGTAGTAGGTATTTATGTAGAGTCAAGCACTTCTCTACATGGTATGTAGGTTTGGATGTGGTAAGTTACTTGGATGATGGGTGTAGCATCACAAGGTGTGTGGTGGTTGGTCTTCAAAATTGAGCTTGAAGATGGAGGTGCCTGAGATGGTTAGTGGAGTTTGTTGTATAGGTGCAGTTGTTTATCTCCAAGTGGGAGATTGTTAAGTTATGGAGCTAAAAGCTTCACCAAGAGGGTAATCAAGAGGTTGCTGAGTGCAACCAATAACCGGCATCGACAGTATTGCCGATGTTGGTCAGGTAGGGACCAAGGATTGGCTGACGTCAGTTAGGAGTAGACTGATAGCAATCGACGCTGGTCACTTGTGCGTGTGCATGATCTTGCATGTGTTTCTAGAATGCATTTCCAGAATTAGACTCGTCTAATTTAAGAGGTCTAAGAGTGTTTGCATGTTGAAGACTAATTTAAGTCTTGAGTCTATGTTTCTAATTATTGTAATTAGAAGTCTAATTATTGTATGCATGGGATCCTATTTAAGAGACCCATGGGGCATGTATTGTAATTAAGGCAAGTAAAGCATTGAAGCAAGAAAGCAAGGTCAAGGAGATTAGCTGAAGCTATCAAGGAGGGGATAACAACTCAGGTTGTTGAGTTAGTTGTGGTTGAGAAAGAGAGAGATAACTCTTGAGTGTGAATTACTGAACACTTGGTATGGGAAGCCTGTAAGGTGGAAGAGTGTGGCGTCTCTTCATTATAATTCTTTTCTGGAAGAGTATTAATACAGATAGTATTGTTTCTCATATTCTTTGTTGTTTCAAGTTTCTAGTTACTTAATCATTCTGTCATAATTCCGTGTTTAATTGCTTATAGAAAAGTAATCAATTGTGCTTCCTAGATCCTGACAGGGATGGGGATAATGTTGTACATCCACTTGGAATAGTCCACTAGTTTAATAAATCTAACTTTTAAAATTTTCAATACTTAATCTTTTATTATCAATGAGACCTTAGGCTTGATGGTTCTGATATTTTATTTGATTGGTTTTATGACAAGCATTATAAATAGATTTTGGATAACCACATCAAGGTTGATTCATACCGTATTAGTGTAAGAGAAAGTGAAATATCTTTAGGTTTATGTGAGGAGTTTTTATGTCCTTCCACCTCTTTTTAAAAGAGTGAATACCCTATATTGAGAATTCTTAGAATCTCCTTCCTCTCGATGTTAATGTCAATGGTTTATTCAATGAGGAAGGCATTGCCCTCCTAAAACACATCAAGGGCTAGGGGAAGATTTGGATCTTCACTCTCTACATTGAAAACAAAATGTTCATCATCATAGGAAAGATAAACATCAATGTGGTAGTAAGAATCATAGTATTTGGTCCCAAGGGTTGATGTATGATAATAGGTAAGTGAGAATCCCCTCTTATGGTGGAATGACATTTAGGTCATAATAAGCTCAAAAAAACTCAATAATGGCTTCATCAATATTGACTAAATCAAGGACTAAGGGACCATTTTATTTTTTGATGTGGCTGATGGTTCATTTATTAGGCATTTTATGCATAAGAGGCTTTTTCCTAACTAAAATTATGAAATCACACTTTGATATAGTAGGATGAGGTTCAAAGTGTGAAGAAGAAATAACCATGGAATTAGCAATTTGGTTACCTTCCCTAGGGACTAGTTCTATATAAATGACTTAAAAGTCTTTATAAATTTCATGCACAATAATCTTGTATAGTTTTAGATGCTCAGACTTGGTTTGATAGACCTCAAAAACATGGTTCACAACCAACTATGAATCACCTTGGATCCTTAATTTTTGAATGCCCATTTTTTTTGAAATGAACATACAAGGTAATAGGGCCTCATATTTAGCCCCATGATTCATACACTTTAAAGTCTATATTAAAATGAAAAGGCATGACTCACCCGTCAGGATAAATAAAAATGACTCCTGCCTCAACACCTAGGTGGCACTTATCCCCATCATAGTAAAGTACCCACTGATCATGTATAGAATGGGATTATTTTTATGGTTAATTTTCTTGGTATTTTTATATCTTGACCATATGGATATTATAAATGTTAGGAAATTCCTCTTGGGGTTCCCAGTCTTGAGACTCTAAATAATAATGAGCATGTCCCCCTCACAAGGTGAATGGAAGGTGTTGCAGGAACTCAAAAGGTTGTTTTCTAAGTAAGGTTGAGGTCGGTAAGCACCTCCATAAATTAAAAAGGTTTCTTATTAGTCCTTCTCTTTGGTGTGGTGAGTATACCAATCTAATTAGGATCTCATTTCTATGCATGGGGTGCATATACATATTTATTAAGCTTACAATACTATTTATAAGACATGGGTTGTACTATTTGTTCATTTTTATATGTGGGAAAGATTGAAAGAATGAGTGACTTTATAGGGTCTCTCTCTTCATGAGGGGAAGAGGGGGTCCACTTTTAGGAATCCATGGATAATCATGGGTTCTAATATTGATTTCTATAATACCTATTATCACAATATGAATCCTGTCATTTAGTTCTAGGATGGTTGGGGGAGAATGAATGGTTAGGTTTCTTACTATAGGGAATGAAACATGGTGATAAGTAAAACTAGGTGTAGGTCAAATTAAAATAATCAAAATATTAGGAGGAAGCAAACTCAATGGGTCAAGAACTCTAGAAAATTGGTATGGGCATATCATAGCATGATCTGATGGCATACTCTAAAGAGGCTTAGAATTGACAACATTAGAATGTAAAACACAACTTAATCCTATTAATTTGAGTGATGGGCATTGATGCTGGTAGTCGATGGGATGGTTATTATAAAGGAGGAATTCCTCATTCCCTAACACCTCTATCCTACAAAGGTCTAGTAGAATATCCAAACCATCTTGGGGCTATTGGATTTGAGGATAAGATAAATTGTAGGTCCCCATACCTTATGGGTTGAATGAGAAGACAAGTAGAGTATCATTTTCCAAAATATTAATGATCTTGGTTGTAGATAGGGTGGAGATCACCAGACTAGTGACTGGTTTTGGATTAGAGGCATTTTCAGTCATCACTACATCTTACTCTTCTAACTTGCCTTTTAATAGATCTCAGGATGTTTTATCCCCCTTCTTTAGGATAACCAGTTTAGGCTTTATGGGTTTGGTAAACTTAACTAATTTTTGGGGTTTCGTGACTTCATTTTTAGGTAGGTGGAAATCCATGTGTAACCCAAGCTGATTATGCATGGTTGGTTATATAATATTGAAGGTTTTAGGGTCCCCTTAAGATAAAAATACCTTCCCTGTGTGTATAAATCAGATTTACTAGAATAAGGTTGAAGGGATGGCCTTTATCCTATGTATCCAATGTCTTCCCAAGATCATATTGTAATTGGTATTTTTTGTATGACATAGAACTCAATTATCACTATCTTGGGGCCCAAAGTGAATGGGAGGACAATGGTCCTTGTATAACTATATTTTAAGCTATCATAGCCCTATACGGTGTTACACATCATAAAATATTTGGTTTTTTATAACCAAACTTTTATAGGAAGAAAAAAGGGACAATATTGACATCATCTCCATCATCAACCATGGATTTCTTCATATATATTTTTTAAATACAAACCTATATAAATATGGATAGATCTCCCCTTTTGTCTATCTCAAAGTCAGGAAGAAGACTTCACAAATCAAATAAATAACTAGCATCATATGATTCTTAACCAAATGAGAACATGTCCAAATCAATGTGGTTGATTTGAGCTTGTGGAGGAGGAATAACATTGGATAGATGTCCTAGCCCTAGGGCATCAATTAAGGTTCACTGATGATTAGGGGAGTTCTTTTGTAAGTTAAGGAATGAAATGTGGGAGAATGTCTTAGTTAAATCAAATATCAAATCATATTTCCCCACAGTTTGAGGAATAGAATCAGTTTTCATAATGTTTGAGGGATGAAGATTCATAGCCTAATACTCTATGGTGTGAGTAATAATGTTATCCTCTTATTCAACCTATAATTTCATGACCATGATCATCTTATTTTTTCCTTACATTCCCAATGGAGGTGAAACATCCATATTTGTACTTACAAAGGATGAACCTTCAACATTGGGATAATATACCCTAGGACTAATGTTCTTCCCCTATTTTCCAAACCCTTTTTTGTTATTTTGTTGAGAATAGATTTGGTTTTGAAACTGGGAAAATTATTTGACAAACTAGTATTGATTTTGATTATGGTTTTGGTGTTACACATCATATGATGGTGGTAAATTAAATTAGAACACATGAATGGTAGGATGGGGATAAAGGCTCTTATCACCTACATTTTTAGTAGCACCAATTTTTATAGGATGATATTGATTGTTATTCACATGGTTTAGCTTTTAGTTGTAGACACTATTTTTGAATTGTATATCACCTCAATCATGTACACTTGTCAAACTCAGGCCATGGTTTTCCCTCTCAGTTTTAAACCTTTCACACTTTATAAAGTCTTGAATCTACTCCATCTTGTGCCCTTTTTCCTATTTCTTAGTTTGGAAAATTTTATGTTGATGACCCAGACCTTTTATCTTGCCTATAATGGTTAAAACTTACTTATCTTCCACCTCTATAATTTTTGAGTTTATGCCTACTTTCATGCTCCATGGACACTATCATTTAAGACATACAAATACATTGACACTATTGTCCTAACTCAATGCAAGTGTCTAAAGACCTAAGTTCATCTAATTTATAATTGAAACATATCCTAATGGTTGACCTAAATGCTTTAATGTGAGTTATTTCTCTAAAGGGATTGATATAAATACAATATCAATCCTCATTCACTCCTCACCTATAATTCATAACAAAGATCATTCAATTTAGAAAAGCTTCTCTATTTATTCTTACTTCCATACCAATCATATAGAAAACACATCTATAGTTTTAAATTACTAAAGGATCGTCCCAAGACAAATATTTTCCAAGTTATAAGCTAGGTCATTATTGTATTTTATTATCATATATTACATGATTCACACATAAACCAACATGTAGGGGATAAATACATTAATCTGAGGCCCTCTTTAGAGTATTGGCTATGTAAGTATCACTCACTAATAGAGGAGTCTTTAGGTTTAACTCGACACTATGTGCCCACCAACCCATTTTTCCCATAATCACAATAAAGATGAGGAACTAGGGTTTTGTAAATTCATGAGGAATGATAGTCTATGACCTAGATATAAATGCATCATAATGAATGTGAATAAAAATCCAAAAGCATCTGAGTGGTTACATCATTTTCTAGTTGGTATTTTGTAAAGGATACTTGCATCGAGTTCATAAAGTAACATCAATGCAACTATCTAAGGTTGATGTTAGTGTCTATGCTTCCAAAAACATAAAATCCATAATCTAATGACTATTTTATAATCATCTTTAAGTCTACTTTTTACCTATTCCAGATTCAAATTTTTATTAACATCAAAACAAGCTAAGTACATTAATTATTTGTTATTTCTATACTTAGCATAGTTTTACTTACTATTTTTAACATAACTTAACATAATAAATTTATGTATATTTATATTTGATTTTAACACCCAATTTGCCTTCTATAGATCTGATTATCACCCTTGTGCATTATCATTTCTATATTCTTAACTCTATCTACTAAATTAGGATTATAAGATCCAATTTAGGTTTAAACATTTGGTGAATCTCATTGAATGCAAATATTTTTTATTTCTATGATTTTGAATCAGCTATGGTTTCAAATTATTATACCTTTTCATTTCCTACTTATATTATTTTGCATGTAACCTAGGCATAGCCTTATATTGGGAGGTGTGCCTATTCAACACATTGAAAATCCTCTCCCACCATCTAATATGTCTAAAACCAATGAGGGATCTCATATTATAGATCATGATACCCATGTTAAGAATGAAAAACATACTAATAAGGTTTTCATTGAAGAAGATTATGATAATGTAAACCATGAAAAAAATGAAAATGAGCAAATAGACCATGATCAATTGCAATAAATTACATTTTTTTATGAGCGTATTCATCAAAACCCTAAAAATATTTATAATATCCTCAAAAACATATTGGAAAGAAAAATTTCAAAAGGTATAGTTGAAACATCCCTCACTTTGAACACATTACAAAATAGTACATCTAGGAGGGGCATAAAATATGTGTTTAAACCTTTGTTTCTTGAAACTATTATTGTTACATCTACCATGGTTCAACACAAATATTGGTTTTAATGTCTATTACCACTCAAATCATGTTTACATCCATTTTGGTGACTACTCAAATTACTAATCTAAATCCCACAAGGTCTACAGTTCAAACACTCCTTCAAGTTATAAAGACCATGGAGGATAAGGTTTAAAATATTGAAAAAAACACATTTAAATCTCTCAATGCTCTCGATTTGCAAGATGTATTGTATAACCCTTTTATACATGATATATCTTTACACTCTTTTCCAACTAGTTTTTTTGCACCTAAGTTCACATCTTATGATGGCATGGGTTATCCTTAACAACATCTTCAAACCTTTTATGCGGCATGACTTAAATATGCCTCCAAATAAAATTTTGACCAAAATATTTACAAGAAGCCTCAAAGAATATTATTTAAGGGGTTATATGACTTACCTCTCCAATTCTTGAAAGCATTAAAATGTCTTATAGATCATTTTTAGCACACTTTTCAATTAATATTTCTAAAAATGTTTCCTATCCTAAAATTACCAAAATAAAATAAGGAACAAATGAACTTATCAATAAATATGTCTTGAGATATAATAAAATTCTAGCTAAAATGACCAATCCTATGTTAGATAAGGAGTTACAAAACATAATCAAGATGAGTTTTATTTTTCCTTTACATGAGTCCATTATTTTCAAGAAGTTCAAATCTTTTGATGATTTTTACCATGTTGTATGGGACTGTGAAATGAAGCTTATTTCATTTAATAAGATCAATTATGTAGAAAACACACTAGCTACATATACATCTAGTACCAAATTTACAATTAAACCAAGTTATAACGAAAAACCTCATGAGCCTAAAAAGGAAAGAATAACCACTAATAGCACAATCTCACATTAGCCTAATCAATTTATCCTATATAATGCACCAAGGAGATAGTTTACACATTTACCTAAGTCCCCAGCTTCATTAATCCCATGGTTAATAAGGTGTCAACTTATATCTCTCCCTCATTATATATAGATTAATATGAATAGACCTCTACCCAAATGATATGATGTGAAAGCTTATTATAATTATCATTAGGCACAAGGACATACTATCAACAGGTGTTTTACCTTGAAACATAAGATCCAAGATCGTATTGATGATCAAAATATTACGTTTGATGATCCTCCAAATTAATTAAGTTCACAACCTGGTGATCATCATAAATAGAAAATATTTAATAATTATTTGTAAGACCATTCTAAGAAAGAATTATTGTCAGTTTTGACCCCACAGGTCCAATTTCCACCTTTGCTAAAAAATCCTCAAAAATCCATGGTTAACAAGGCTTGAGGTTGTCCCCTGCCCAAAAAGGCTTTGTCTCAGGGCAGCAAATTCTTGATGTTGTGATCTCCACTCATGAGACTATTCATTCCATGGACAAGAGAAGAATCCCTAGTATGGCTCTTAAGCTAGATATTTCTAAAGCATACGATAGGGTCTCTTGGACTTTTCTGTTCCAAGTTATCAGGAAATTTGGGTTTAATGATAAAATGTCTCGCCTGATATGGAACGTTGTCTCTTCTACAAAAATTTTGGTTCTGGTCAATGGGGTCCCTAAAGGTTTCTTCTCTTCTTCAAGAGGAATCTACCAGGGGCACCCTCTCTCCCCTTACTTATTCATCATAATGGCGGAGGCACTGGCAAGATACATACAAGCTGATATAGTCTCTAAACATTTAGTGGGCATCAAACCTGCTTCCTCCCTTCCTCCTGTGGTGGTACAATAGTTTGCGGATGATATCATTCTTTTTGGCATCTCTTTGGTGATTGAAGCTAGAAAATGGAAGAATATTTTAAATAACTATGCCATAGAGTCTGGGCAAAGCATAAATCTCTAAAAAAATAATGTGTACTTCTTCAATACTCCCAATGACCTTAAACAAAAAATCATTGACATCCTTGAATGTGTTGAAGTTGTCTAACCTATTACTTATTTGGGCCTTCCTCTCACAGTCAAAGAAGTATCTCTTAGTTTTTGGAATGAAATTTTGGAAAGAAATTAGAAGAAACTTCTGGGTTGGAAAGGGAAACTTCTCAGCGGTGCTAGCAAACTACAACTTCTTCAAGCCTCTCTTCAAGGGATTCTTACCTACTTCCTATCTCTCTTTAAAATACCTACGTATTTTGTTGAGAAATTAGAATAGATTTAAAGAAAATTCTTATGGATGGGACTGGAAGATAAACAAATAATGTCTTTGGTCAGATGGGAAAAAGTGTGTCTTCTAAAATCTCATGGTGGCCTCAATATTAGATCTATCAGGAACATGAACAAAGCCCTTCTCTCTGAAATCAACTGGACCCTGATGCATAAAAATAATGATTGGGGGGAAATAATGTTTGCCAAATATATGCATAGTACTGATGGTTCCAAATTTCTTCAACAGGTAGGGTTACCCCAAGGATATGTGATATGGAATAAAATGCTAAAAAATAGAAGCCTTCTTAAGCAAGGAATTAGATGGAAATTGGGAAATGATTGGCATATTAAATTCTAGATTGAAATTTGGGTAAAGGATAAGGCTCTCATCACATAAGGAAACTATGGAGAGATTGTTGATATTGCTACTCAATGTTTTGGTGATAAAGTCAGTGATTACTTGGATAATAACAATGGCATAAGGAGCTAGAAAAATCTATTAGATTATTGTGCTCATCAGCCTAAGCTCTTCCCTAGAGTTCTAGAGATTCAGTAGTTGATGCAGTGGATCAGAATCCCTCTCTTCTTGCATGAAAATAAATAGTACTGGTGGCCAGATAAGAATGGATGGTTCTCTATCAAGTCTACTTATCAATTGTTGATTTCTGAGGCTCAGAATAAAGAGATATGGAAAAAGCTTTAGAACTATAAACTTATACCAAAAATCAACATGTTTTGGTGGGCTATTGCTCATAACAAAATCTTAACCCAAGACAACCTTCAGAAGATAGGGTTTACCCTGGTCAATAGATGTTATTTGTGCTATTCAAAAGAGGAAACACTTTCTCACTTTTTCATACATTGTGATTTTGCTCGGGAACTCTAGAGCATAATCCTAAATAGTTTTGGTATTGAGTGGGTCTATAACTCTGACGTTAAGGAATTCATATTCAGTTAGAATCCTACCTTTTCTCATCCCTAGTTCATGGAATTATGGAATCAAACTCTACCCTATTTGAGTTGGATTTTATGGAAAGAGTGCAACCACAAAATTTTTAGGGATACTGCTAGAAATGCTTCTCAAGTGTTTCATTCTTTTGTCAAGACTTATGGAAAGTGTCACCATTGCTCATATGCGTACTGTGAAGAAACCCCTAACTAAAGAAGAGGAAGAAATTATGGCTAAATGGAAGGTTTTAAACCATATTCCTACTTATAATAATTCCAAAATTCTATAGAGACTTAATACTAAATGGATTCCCCCAAAGCCTAACTGGATGAAACTTAACTTTGACAGGGCCTCCAAATCTGATGGTAAAGCCAGTGGAGGAGGGATTATAAGAAATGACAAAGGGTGGATGATTGATGTCTATGCTGGTGGAATAGGCTACCAGAGTAATAACTATGATGAATTAATGGCCCTCTTATGGGGGATAAAATTGGCTATATCTCTAGGTATACTGAATTTGAGTATCCAGGGGGACTCTAAAATGGTCATCAATGCTATTAATAAAGCATTGAATGTGGGCATTAAAAATATATCATTATGGATATTCAATTTATTTTACAGAAGCTTACCAGAGTTGATATTTCACATATTTATAGAGAGGGAAATAGTGTTGTTGATACCTGTGCCAATCTCAGCCAACAATTTTCAAATTGGCAATGTTGGTGCCAAATAGATCATATCCCTATAAACATTAGGGATATTATCCAAAAAGAAATGACTTGTTGAGGATGAGTCAAACATATGAGAAAGATAGATCTATTAGTCAATTTATTTAGAGGGTGCCGACGTGGATCTCAAAGCTTGGTGCCTTTTGTACTCTTTTGATAATCATTTCTAATTTATTGTACCAATGTGTTAAGGTGAGTGGACCTCATTATGGAGATTACCAAGAAATGATTTTTAAGCATGTGAGAAATAAATATCATCTCAGCATGATACCCCGTATTATGTGCTACCTCATAATCATTATGCATATTTGGGAATAAGGGATTGAAGCCACTTTAACAACGAATGTTAAAATTGGGAATTCTCCTAGTCTGGTCTGTAAATCCAAAATGGGAGGTGACAAAATTTGAATAGAACCAATATCTTGCTATGAATTCAAAGATAACCCATTGGTCTGGCATTACTGCAAAGAGGGTGGGATTAGACCCTACCTGGAGAGGCTCAATGTGTTTGATGAAAACCTGTCTAAGCAACTCACGAGGTCCTAGTTAAACCAGTGAGTCACTATTGGAGGAATTAGCTATGAGATTTATGAAAAGGTGATAGCTATGGCTATAGGCATGTCCATGTAGGGGATGAAGGTAAAAAAGAAAACTAAAATCACAGAACTCTCCAGCCAAAAGCTATTTATGGGAGAAGGTGAAGAACTTGTTCCTTACCAAGGAGGATTTGATAGAGCTAAATTACTCAAGCCATGGGATGGAGTGTGCTTCATCCTCATGAAGTATTTCACGCTAGAAGGATGATTCACCAGGTTTTATAATTATCATCTCCCCCTTTTAAACCATTTCAAGTGTAATGCTCTCATCAATTTTCATTTTTATCTACTCTCCTCCCTAAAACATTTTATCCTTAGTGTGAGAGCAAAATTGGCAAAAAAACTTGATATGAATCCTATCCCCCTCCATCAGGGCCTCATTTTCTATTTGTATAATTTCCACCATGCCCTTGAGTCATCCAAGACTATTAGAACTGATAGTGGGTATATTTATTCTAACCCTTTGGTTGGTGATGCTGTCGATGAGCCCTGTCTCTCCCCTATTTCTACCAAAAATAAATAAGTCTCCTTTTCTACTCCTGAGGAGACCCCTGTTGACACCCCTGGCTCCTTTGTGAGAATGAAGGGCAAGAAAAGGAAGTTTTATGTTAGTGAAGAGAGTATTGGGGGGACCACTATGGGGACCCATAAAAATCTTGGTAGGACCACTGGGGGTCAAGGTGGTAAATCCCATATGTCCACTAAGGTTTGTAAGGAGGGCCTCTCCTCTGGAGTTCGACGATTGGGGTGGATTACTAGCAAACCCACTCCCAAGGCTAGGCTTATTGACTATTCAAAGAGCACCTCGAAGGAAGCCACCCATGAGAAAGAGTACAAGGAATTAGTAGTTCAAGAAAGCTCTGAGGATACTAAAGGTAAGTAGGAGATAAGAGAATTTGAGGCTACTATAGAGGATGGTTCTGACATTGCAGAACATACTGACAAAGAAGGAAAAATGTATGTGGAGGAATCTGATGAGGAAACTAAACCTAAGATTGGTTTAAAAGTTGAAATTGCTTCCCTAAAGGGTTACCACTGGGCTTCAAAATTCTATTCTCCTGAACATGTCTATGCTACAGGAATTGGGTAATAATACTTCTACTGTCAATGCAGAGAACACTGAGAAATTGAATGACCTCATCAAATCTATGGTTATGTAAAGAGAGATTTCTCTGTCTCTCATTTTTCCTATTTTTTTCTTATTTTAGTTTTCTATGTCTATTGGTTCATTGTTAGTGTCATTCCTGTCGTAAGGCATCTTTTATGTTGATTGACTTCATCGTTCCTTTGCTTTTGTAAGGGTTTAGCCCCTGGTCTATCGCCTTATATAGTCAAAAACAAGGCTTGAAGTTGTCTAGGTGATTTAGGGGGTTTTCTTTCACTTTTCTTATTCTTTATAGGAAATAACAGATGTTGACTAGAGCAGTTGAAAGGAGCAAATTCTAAAGGGAGCTTCAAGCTTTACAAGAATAACGGTTCTTCTCAAAAAGGCCGTTTCAACTTTTAGAGAAGTTCATTTTACAAAATCCTAAGGTCCTTTTCAAAAGTTATAAAGGTACTCTATAATTTTTTTAAGGCCATTTCAAAAAGTTCAGAAGGGCCATTTCAAAATTATCGAAGGAATTAGTGGTCCACTTGATCTTTTCTGAAGGGTAGTTCAACAAAGGGAAAAGGTGTAGTTTAAAAATACTGAAGGGTATGTGCCCTTCAGGAAAGTTAATTTATAGGAATCTCAAAGGGTAGAGTCCCTTCGGGAAGGTCCATTATAGAAAACTTGAAGGGCATCTGCCCTTGGGGAAAGTCCAAAACAAAAAAGTTGTAAGGTTATTAGCCCTTTGAAAGAGTCCATTCCCAAAAAGACAAAAGGACTTTTCAAAATTTTGAAGGAATTCCTTCAGACAAATTGTCTAAAGTTATTCCTTCAAAAGGTTTACCATGACAAAATTTTGAAAGGAACATTTGAGTAGGTAGAAGGACTTTTTTTAAAATATCAAAGGGCAAGAGGACCTTTTTCAAAAGCTTGAAGGGCATTTTCCCTTCAGGAAAGTCCATTTTTCAAAGATGAGGACCATTGTAAAAATATCAAAGGGTATATGCCCTTTAAGAAAGTTTCAAATAAGGAATCTCAAAGGGTATGTGCCCTTCGAGAAAGTTCAAAACAAAATTTCTGAAGGGTTATGGCCCTTCAGAAAAAAATGTTTCAAGAAAAGCCTAAGAGATAATTTGTCTACGAGAAAATGACAAAGGAAAAGTTGAAGACCTAATTCCTTTAGAATTTAATGTGAAGGAATAAATAAGGAAATAAATGACAAAGGAAAATTCTAATGAAATGAATGAAGGGAAAGAAAGGGAACAAATTCCCAAAACAAATTAGCCCGAAAGGAAAAAATAAAAGAAAGACAAGCCATAAAATAAACCAAAGGAAAGTTTATAAAGAAAATGTCTCAGACATTTTGTTCGAGAGACAAGAGTCTGAGAGAAATAGACAAACAAATAGACAAAGATGAAAACCATAAGCAAATGATCCAAATCAATACATGCATAAGAACAAGAGATAGAGTCAACATGGAATTTCATGCAAGTGGAGGGTCATTTAAAATTGGTTGGGATAAGTTTTAGTTGACTATTTATTGTATTCATGGTTATCTACTAGTCACTCTCATGCATCTAAAGGTCCAACTCAGCTTCAATTAGATTTATTAGTTTGAGATGTGGCATGGCTTTCCATGTAAGAGTTTGAATTGTAAAACTTAGGTCCACCTCATCCCTTCTATGCCAACATGGAATTTTAGGCATGTTTTAGTTTTGGAGTTCACTAGCCTTGCACTATGGTTGACTAGTTGACAAGTCATGCATGCATATTTGTTTATCTTGTTTAAGGCTTTCATGTTCCAATATTTTGAGTGGAGTTCTAATTTTAGTTTTGGCATGTTGTTCATGCATGAAGAAGATTAACTCATTGTCCATTTTCAACACTAAAAGGAGTTTTCATGCAAGCATAAGACAAAGGGATTTATTTTTAAATCTTTGGACAACATAAGTTGGACTGAGTTGTCTACTTCTTCTATTTTTAGTGCCATCCTCTTGGTTGTATTTTTTTATATATAAGTTAGCTCCTTAGCCTTGAAATGTATCCCTCTTTTAGAAAGATCAAATTCCACCAAAGCCTGAGTTTTGTAACCTTTTTTTATTAATATAAGGCCGCTTTTATTTTCTAAAATGTTGGTAGAGTGTATTTATGTCCATGATTTTTATAAGTGATAGAATTTCTCTTCCTTGTTAAGTCTTGGTTCTTACCTATCAACATAGTTGATCTGTTATGTAGGTCATGTTCTATGTTTGATGTCTTTTGGTTGAGTTTACAGTGGATGCAAGTGGTTGGTTAGTGCCTTGAATCAGGCCTATTCCATTATTTCTCCCAATATTTGATCACAAGATAGAACCTTTTCATGAAATATTTATGCATATTGGTCAATTGGAGTTGAAATTTCAGCCCTTTTCTTGTCTAAATCAGTGTTTTTAGGAGCTCAAATTGAGTGGATCAATCAAAAATATAGGTGTATCACCATTATTAGATAGGATTTTCATTCAAGTTTCTCTCTCTTTTCCTAAAATTTTTTAGTATACAGAAAAGATCCTAATTGATACACCAAAGGGAGATAGCCCTTAAAATCTAGAGATTCAATCCACTGATTAGGTGACCTACATCCCAAGATTGTTTCCATGTTTCAGTAGATTGTGAAGGCCTAAAATTATCTTCATACGGGTTTAATTCTGATTGACAATAGGAACTATAAGTGAAAATGGCATATAATGCAGATCCTCCTACATCATATTATGATTTACATAGTGTTATGATTGATAATAGTGTAAGTTATAATGTTTTCACCATGACATTACTTACACACTTAGGTGATAATCATAATGATTTACATCCTTCAGACATATTAGTTAGACCATTCAATGGGACCTCCTAAAACGTTCTTGGCAAGATTAACCTACCTTTAAAGGTTGATCCTGCACATGTGGTTACTAAATTTTTAGTTATGCCTTACATGGAATAATTGATATGTTATTTGTAAGACATTATATCCATATAATTTTATTACTACCTTCTATAGTGCATGGGTGTGTTAAATACATTCATATTAATTGGGTAATTACATTTTTTAGAATTCGATATGAACATCCCCTTCAACAAATAAAAATTATACCTAGACAACTAACTATCAAACCTACTAATGTCAAACCACCATAAAAGGGTAAGCAACAAGAAATTCCATTTACTAGGTAACCAGTACTTGAATGACCATTACATAATATACATACAGTGGATTCCATAGAATCCTCATCTACTACACAACATGTGCAGATATCTAAAGCACCTACACATATTCCTATTAATGTTATTGTGAATAAACCACATAACACTCAATGATGGCTTCCATGAACCCATACTCCTAATACTCCTACTATTTATCAAAAACCATAGAGTCTTATTATCCATACACAAAGTATAAAAAATACTACATTGATATATATTGCACCTATGCATGCTCCTTGACAATGTTACCAAACTATCACACCAGGTTCATAGTGGGGATATATATATGATCATCATTTGGATGGGATTATAAGATATCCTTTCCCCTTAAAACATTCCAAAAAAAATCAAAAAACACTCAAAAATCCAAAAACACTTTTGGCACATACATATTGTATTGGCTCCTTGTCATCTATGTGTTAGTTCCATGTTAATGTATATCATATCAGTTACTTATACATACACATATGTTTCAAACTTCTTATTGAGTGTGATATAGGGATACATAGGTACATGATCTATTAATATCTTATATGTTGGGCCTTCCATCTACTCATGTCATATAGACATTGGGGCCATCCACCTCTATGATCATGATATTTCTAGGTTATATCATTCTATGTTTAGTTTGCATTATCATGTTTTAAGCTCATATATGTACCTACACATGACTTTATCCATGATTATATCTTTCACAAGGTACTTGATATGCTATGCAATTGACATTTTTTCTAACACATTTGATCCATGGGCTACTATGATATGTTTGTGTTGGTTTCTTATGCTTTCCTATATGCACTTTCTTGAGTGTCTTATTTTGTTATTGCCTTGTTCAAAAATTTGAATATGTTACTTTGTTTTTGTCCCCAATTCCTCTATGTGATTTCTTTGAAATATGAATATTTCATCCTTGATTTTGTGGACATTGGACTAAGTCATGTCCCTTATATTATGTAGCATTTGTACATGCCCTTTGTTTATGGTCTCCTTGGACCATTACCTTTTGACTCAATTTTTAGTGCTCTTATGTGTGTGCTTGATTTAATTCTTGAGCTTGTACCATTACTATATAGACATTACCATGATATTTATCATCCATATTATGCCTTCATGTGATCACATTGATCTATGTGCTTCAATGTTACATTTACCTAGACATATTCTTTTATATGCTACATGGTACATTCACATATTATACAGTTGTCTTATCCTTTTGAGGTGAGGTAGCTACCAATTTTTATTCTTCCCTCAACTAAAAGGGGGACATATCAGTGGGGTCATGTCATAGAGATGTGTTCTTCACATTTGGTATCAGTTTCTAGATTTAGTGAAGGCATGCTTTGGAAGCATGTTCTCCACACTTATTCAGTATTTAGTACTTATATCAGTACTCAGATTCGGTGGGCCATGTCACATATGCATGGATTCCAAAAAAAATTAATTCTTCATATTTAGTTGGGGTATGTCATATAGGCATGGCTTTCAAAACTTCATAGTTTTTAGATTCAGTGGGGGTATGTTTTAGAAACATGTTATCCACACTTATTCAATATTTAACATCTCCATATTATAGTAAGGGCATGTTTTGGAAACATGGTATCCACATTGACACTTATTTTAGTTTTTTGTATTTATCCATATATAGTATAGGCATGCTTTGAAAGCAATTCTTTAAACTTACACAGTTTTTGAATTGACCAAAGCACATAGTTATATAAATTTAGATTCATAATTGTGGCATAATTCTATACATTAGTACCATTTTTATACATAGATTCAACATGAGACATATTTAAGGTTCATATGTTATGAAATGTGTTCCTAATATTAAAAAATCCAAATTAGTTTCAAATTTCAAACTTCCACTATGGAATATTACCATAACATAGATTTTTACGTGTCAATACCTAGGGCTAACTTTTACATACTATATTGAACAAATATATTATAGTAGTTGGTTCACTTTTGGTATGATTGAGGTGATTAAATCACTCAATTTTGCCAAGTTTTTAGGTTGGAATTTATTATATCATTCAAAATTACCAAGTTATAAGTATCATTGGGCTACATCGTTGAGCTAAGCTCAATTATCAGGTGGAAACTCACATTTTTGCCAAGGTTGGGGGAATGTGCCTTCTAATATTTCTCTCTCTATCTCCTTAGATATATGTACATTATATATTTATATAAATTTGTCTTAATCTCAGTTTCATAGCTTTAAAATGATACATATTTCAAAATAAACTTGCCAATAGGCAAGGCAATTACATCTACACACAAGTGTACTCGTATACCTTGTTCCTTTAATTTAAATACCTTCAATTCTAGATTATATGAATTTGTTATACACTGTAACATGATATTAGTTTTAGGTTAGTCACTATCAAATCACTCAATTTGCACTCACATAAAGATAACATGTGTTATACACACCCAGGTATACATTCCTTTCCTTTAAACTAGTAATTCCACTACTATATTAAAGCGGGGGAAATGTAAATACTATTTTTGAATTATATATCACCTTAGTCTTGTACAATTATAAAACTCAAACCTCACTTATTCCTCTTAGTTTTATACCTTTCCCACTTTCCAAAGTATTGCATCTACTTTATCTTTGACCTCTTAGCCTATCTCTTAGTCTGACCAGTCTTATGTTGATGACCTAAACCTTCTATCTTGCAAAGAATGCTTAAAACCTACTTATCTTCCACCTATGAAAATTTTGATTTTTTACCTATTTTCTATTTCCCTAGACATTAATTTTTTGGATAGATACCTATGTTGATGCTTGTGTCCTGACCCAATGCAAGTGTTCAGTGCCATAAAATCATCCAATTTACAAATAAAATGTATTCTAATGGTTAGCCTCAGTGATTTACTATGAGTTATTTATCCAAAGGGATTGGTATATATACAAAATCAACCCTCATTCATTCCTCACCTAACATTCATACCAAAGAGCATTCAAAGAAAATTTAATTGATCAAAACTTCCCTATTTACTTATATTTCCATACCAGTCATAGGGACAACATATCTATAATACTATAAAGATCAAGAAATAGGTTTTTACAAATTCATGAGGAGTGATAATCTATGACCCAAACTTGAATTCACCGAAGCAAAGGAAAAAAAACCTAGAATCATCCATGTGGTTACATCCTTTTTGAACAGGTATTTCATACATAACACTTGAATTGAGTTTAGATAATATAATAAATGTAACCATTCCAAGATGACATTAGTCTCCATGGCTCCAAAAGCATCAAATCTAGATTCTAATGACTATTATAGAGTCATCTTCCATTCTGATTTTTACCTGTTCCACATTTAAAATTATATTAGCATCAAAATAAGATAAGTACATTACTTCTTTATTATTTATGTACTTAGCATAGTTTTACTTACTATTTTTAGCATACCTTAGCATAATAAATTTAGTGTATGTTTAAATCTAAGTTTAATACCTAATTGACCTATTGTGTATCTGATTATCACCCTTATGCATTATCATTTCTATATTCTTAACCTTATCTACTAAAGTAGGATTCCAAGATCCAGTTTAGGGTTAAACAATAGTTATGGTCAGTGATGTCATTCATAGTGGCATTCATGTTCGAGATAGGACCTTTAAGCCTTAGTTATTATTATTGTTTATACTTTCACTTTAAAATATCTTATTGTTTTATTTTGGGGTGATAATGATCCCATTGGTCCTGTAAGTTTTCTAACCACTATCAATAGCCACATGGTCCATCTATAAGGCATTCTCAAGAGATTCTTCATAGGATCAATATGATAATTTATAGACATACTCCCTCAGATCCTTTTTGAGGGAGAAAATAAAGACATTGCATAATTCTCATTAATCCATGTTGGGTATACTGGTAGAGGAATATAAGCCTTATCACCATCTCATGATGAAATGGACAATGAACTCATTGTGTATTTATTTGATGTGCAATAATTATCATATGTCATTCTTTAGGAGTTTTTTCAAATCAAAATCTTTGGCATACTCAAAAATGAGATGGAAAAAATAATGTATAGATGCCTTACAGAGGTGGTAATACCATTCAAGAATTATTCCCTCTAAGGTTTTGAGGAAAATATTACAACAAACCCATCCCAAGGTAGGAGTTCCCTAATAGTTGTAGCATAAATTTTGTGTTGTCATAGGTTCCTAGAAAACTCAAGATCATGTTAATTATAGGGATAACTTGCATAGTTAATAATAAAAAGGAATAATTGATAGTAATTCAGATTGAATCTAGTCATTAGTAGATTAATGAGTATTATTTATAAAACTTTTACAAAATGAGTATCTTCATCTTCTAACCTTTTACTCTGTTAAAAATAAAGGAATATTCACATTCTGAGGTTGAATACTATTATATCAAAGATCAAATGCATATTAAAAATTATACATAATATAAAATAGTGTGCTATGCACATGTGACTATCAAATATACAGTGTGATTTTAGTAGGCCATATTCTTCACCCAACACTTACTTGGACTTAAATTATTGTCTCATCCCAAGACAAGGTCGTAGGAAGATACTCTAATTTAAAATTGAAGGAAAGAACTAGAAACAAGAGTCATGGTTATCACTCAAGGTGTCATTTACTAGTTTTCACCCTTTGCACACTACTTAACTTCCCTTTCAGGTTTTCAACTAAGTATCATATTATCCTACCACCCTTATGGGTTTTCAATAGACTATCATAACTATATGACCGCCCTTTATGAAATTTTAACCATCTTGACCCCACTTCTAACGCTCAAGGCTATCCTAAAAAATTATGTCAAACCTACAAAAACTAAAAAATTAGAGTGTGTAGTACCCACTAGGTAGATGATGGTGTAATTTGAAGTGGCTAAATAGTAGGTTACTATTATGCAAGTTTTACTTGTGTTATAGATGAAACACTTAGTTGTGTAGAATCTAGTGATGGAAGTTGTTGTTAGTGGTTGTCTAATTTTGGCTTTATGGTTATATTCTTCTATTATAAGACTTGTTGGAGATACTATATTGGAATGAATTGAGGTCCATCCACAAGTTGGGCAATGGAGGGATTAATTTGGGAAATATCTTACTTTAGCATCTTCTAGTTTATTATCACTTCCCTTACCATAGTAAGTAGTATGCATAGTGGGATCTGAAGCACCATTAAATTTTGAATATCTTCATCCTTTGTGATGGTAATTAGTACTTTAGCACTTGATACCTTAATATATATGTCCATTACCATCTCATCCAATTAATTTTCATGCCTTTGAGCTTGGAGGCCATAAAATGTAGTGCATAGAGTCTCATTATGCCAAGCCTAAATTTTTTTCATGGTATTATCCATCGAATCCAAAAATTACTTGAGGGAATTACTCATTGAATCATAAGTAGCCATTTGATCATCCATTATAGATTTGGCTTTATTTTTTATTTTGAACTCAATTTTTATAGTATCTAATAAATTTTTAAGGTGATACCTCTAATTCATCATAGATTATTCTATTTATTTTAATTGATGCATAGCAGTATTCAAAACCTATTTTTATTATTAGATAAATTTATAGATTGCCTTCAATTTTTATTTTATATTTTGTCCCTATACTCTTAGTTTTTCTAGTTATTTTATAGCCATCCAATCCTTTGTGAGTTATTTCAATAAAGATATGAGTTACTTGGCATCAAGGACTTGTGTAACTAGAGTGGGAGAACTATTATTAATAATTTGATGTGCATTTATAAGCTAATAGCTCAATTCTAAATTGTCACCTCACAGTTGGAAGATTTCTTGTTCCAACTCCAAAGCCTTTTATGATATTGAATCTTGAAATGTAGTTATGCCCTCAATATGTTTGGTTAGCGGTAACTAGGAAACATCCAAAGATATTTCCAGTGAAATGGTATTAAGTGTCATGGGTGGGCTTAGAGTCACTATAGGAGTCAACATTAATTGGGCCTAAGGAAGAAAAAAGGTGGTGTATCAAATGGATGATGTGGTAACATCCCATAGCCACTAGCTAGTGATTTGAGGTTTTAACTATGAAACCTCCTCCAGTGTACCTACCTATGTCATCAATTTGTGTTTTTATTGCACTATACTTGTTCTTTGGATTTGGCCTCTTTTTCTCCTCTAGATTTAGATGCAGCTTCAACCTTAACCTTAGCTTTAACTTTAACTTTAGCTTTGGCTTTAGATTTGGCCTTAGCCTTAGCTTTGGCCTCTATGTCAGCCTTGGACTTGGATTTAGTTTCAACCTTTCTTTGTCTCTGACTACATTTTCCTTAACCACATGTTTGGGTTGTTATTTCTTAATACACTACTCTTATTTGGCCTTTTTATTTTTTTGAACCTTTATGTGTACCTCTAATTCTTCCTGCTTATATTGTAGTCACACTTATTGATGTTTTCATAGTACCTCTTCTTATTCCATTTTATTTGGCTCTAATTCTTCAAATCATTGATTACAATCCTTTGCTTCTTTAGATTACTCAAATGGCATTCCTCTACCTAGTCTTATCATATACTTCTCTTTGGTGTCAGAATGAATTGGTAAAGAAGTAGACTTGTATGGGAAAATGGATTTTTTGCCTTGAAGGGAAAATGGATTTTTTTCCAGTTGGGAGGCATGTTACTCATTCCATAATCTAAGGATTGATCCAAATTGTGACATATTGGGATAAATGAATAGTTCCTTAATTATACCCACTAATCAAGGTTAACATTACCTCATCTAATTATCCAAAATTTAGTAATTTGATCAATCTTTCAGTATTTGAGCCTCACAGTGGATGTTGGAGTGTTAAGGCTCTTGTTTGTGTATATTCATATAGTCCAAGAGAAAATAGAGTATCTTATGCTTGATCAATGAATTTGAAGAGGTTGGGAACATGATATTTTGTTTACCTTAGGCCTAAGCCAATCCCCATTTCCTATTTTTATGAATCAGTCAGTGGGATCAACAATTGAGATAGATCCATGGTTATTGGTGTGGGTTTATTCAAACACTTCCTTTGCTTGGTTTGGCTTGGTTAAAGACTATGTGCATAGATAGTTGTTTAGAATATATATCATAAAATTTGATTATTGTTAGAAGTGTGTAATGTTTGTGTGTTGTCTATGCTCTTAGTTATATATTTTTTGGTGCTCAAATTTGTATAGCAGACTAGTTTAAATATGCTACACTGATTCCACACTAGTTTACCTCCCCAAATAATATCAATCAATTGCTATTTGATATGGTTTATACCCTTTTCCTTTTAAGTTCTTTGATACATGTATGTTTAAGTAGTTGATGTGACTCAACATCCTTTTGTCTATATCATTTATTTTATGACCCCACCTGTTATTCTACCATGTGACTTGCTTTGGAGAGATGCAATCTACTCAAGTGCCTTATCATTAACAATCTTGAATGATCATTGTCCATATTTTTCATTGTACTTATCTTATCAACACCATCTTCTTAGAATTATTTGTTGAACATAATGTAGTAGTTTTTTCTAGTTTTCCTTCCTTTAAGTTATCTATATTAATCAATCATAGTTTGTGATGCTCACTCTTCCAACTCTATTTCAATGTGTTTCGATCCATAAATCACACTATACAAACACTCTAAACTTAAAAAACAATAGAAACAAAACAACATTAAAAAAATCCCTTATCTACATGGTGCTACATGGTACCCTCTCTTTTTATCAAAAATAATGATAGAGACTACCTATGGTAAGGCTTAATCTTACAACCATTATCACATCCTTGTAATATGGTTTCTTGTATATGTTTTAACATAATGGTACCCTATTATGAGACTTCATGAATAATGTAGGGTTTTTTCCATTTAATTCATAACTTTTTTAGAAATGCTTTAAACTATTAGAGAGTTGTAAATTATGTCTCCACAGTGGCCAAGGATGTTGATGAGGTGTTATGTGTGTTAACAAGATAATCACAAAGTGTGCTTCAGTATTCTTGCATAGATATTTAGTGGTAGCATGGACAGATAGGTTGATGGATGTTATGGATGATGTGATCATGTTGTAGAGGGCCTATGGGGTGTCAATTGTGCTTATATTTATTCTATAAGTGTTTAGTTTTCATTAGGTTTTTCCTTGCCATCATCTAGGCCTAGTTGGTCTTATGGTAAATCAAGCTGAGTGACTAGATTAATGATATCAGTATTCACATGTGTGAAGGTATCAGGAGTAGTTTGGTTTATTTATGGATTATCCTATGAGAGGAGATTTTGTGGTCCAAATTTTAATCCATGAGGTGGTGTGAAATAAAATATATCAAGGTAAAAAATTTGGCCTCCCATGCAGATTGCAGTGTTTCCATACTTAACCAAAGTTGCAATATCAAGTGACCATTATATAGGGTTGCCAAGTGTTGAAACCTCACTTAATCAGATAAAATATATAATGTTGAACATTTAATCATATATATGAATATATAATGGTGATCATGAGGTCAATAAGTTAAAGGATCCTAAGATTGAACATGATGGTAACATGTGTCACAATCATAGTGAATTGATAGCAGATCATCAACATGCATTCAATAATGCAGATGGAGATCAATGGTGAAAAATAATTAAATAAGTAAATAATCATAGAATATATGTAATGATTACAAGTGATGTAAGATTTGATGCTAACATTAGGTTACACATAAGGCACATGGGGCTGCTAAGTGGCATAATCTTGGAAGCCCTGATCAAATATCAATGACTAGCATTGAAAGTCAAGGCTAATAGACTCTTGAGGAGATAAAAAGAGCATATTTAATAAATTTTTAAGGTGGAATGAGATGAATACATGAATCTAAAGCAACAATAGTTGGTTACATGGGTATGTTTAATTTAATGCAAATATCATATGGTTCAAGTTTAAATTAACAAAGGAAAAACAGACTGTATTGTTTGACTAATATCTTGAGCATATGGTAAAATTTATTTATGGATTAAAAAAATTTGTAAAGGACTCTAAGGGATATCAAGAAAAAATAATTATAATTTTTGAATTTGCATATAATTATAGTTATTGAGCTTCAAATTTCACTATGTGGTTGACTTTGTTATGCAAGTGACCTGAGAAGGATGTTTATGTTTGTATGTATGGTGTTTTGATGTTTCAAGGTGAATTAACTATTGGATATTTTTTTAGAATCCATGAGGACCATATACATAGATTTTGTATGTTTGGCCAATCCATGTTCAGTATGAAAAAAAGATTAGAAGTCTATTATTTGTTCATTCATGGTGTTCTTGTGTGTTGTTACTTGGATTTTCACCCTTTGAGAAGATGTCTCAGATCTCCTCATCCAAGTCTCATAATTGAAACACATCTATGTTTTGGGTGAGCCTAAGAATGAGTTGAATCTATAAATAAGGCTATATCCCTTGATGTATCACTTTTGGATCACTACTACACCTCTGTTTATAAGGAAAAGGGAAAGAGAAAACTAAAAGAAAAATATCCTAAAGGAGGTGATACACCAAATTTATTGATGACTACCAACCAACTGCATGTCACACATGAAACCAAAATATCAACTAAACATACATTTCTCTTATCTGAATCTTCTCACATCAGTATTTCATTATGAGGTTGTGATTTATTTTTAGGCTAAGACGTCTAGACAAGAGACCTAGGATGGAATTGTTTAAATAGACTAACTCACTTAATCTTAACACGTCATAGAACACTTCACATGACCTACAATAAGAATCTTTCCAACTGCAAATAGGTGGGAGAATGAAACAACAATGCTAAGGAAACAATAGTCATCACTAAGCAAGATCAATCATTTAAGTGAACACACTATGAATAGTCATATAAGAGGTAAAATAAGTTGTCTATATTGATCCATGGTATGTAAATGAGTAGGGCTTTGTCATACTCAGATGGAGCATATTTTAAAAAGGCCAAAATGGTTGGTTGTTTCTTATAGAAATTTAGAGAGAGAGAGGAGAAGAAATAAGTCCAAAGGTCACAAGCACACTTTTCAATATGAAAAAATGAGTTACATGTACATGAGAAGAGGATGTGAAACTAATCATGCAAGGTTAAAATATGTTAAGCACGGGATATACTGAGAGGGGGGTGAATCAGTATATCATATATCTTTTAAATATTTTACTTAATAAAATTCCTTTTATTTAACCATTTAAGCATATATTCAAGATATTTAATAAAAATTGAAATAATAATATGCACCACACAAGAGAGAGAGAGAGAGGGACACCAGATTTTTACATGAAAACCCAAAGTGGGAAAAATAATGGAGAACTATCTCAAGTATGTAAATGATCACCAACTTTAATTTACAAATTTTGTAAGCACCAACTTGCAGGAGCACCAACCCCTTTGTTGAGCACCAACACAACAATGATTTGTGAGCACCAACCCATAGAAGCACTAACCCCTATTGTGTATAAAACACAACTATCTCTCAATATTGATTTCTCAACAAATGATAGAACTCTACAATATCTCTTTCTCTTCTCTCCTCTTTTCTTATATAAAACAATTTCAAGCCATGCACTCTCTTGCATATATAACATGGCTTCCCAAGCCTCCTTTTATATCTTTCCAAATGACCTTTGGCATTCACCCTTTCTGATTCTTCAATCCACATGGAAAATGGTGCCAAACTTGAATGACCCTTTGAATCCTTTCATTTGAAAAGTCTCATGGTGACCCTTCATGATAAAATGCATCCTTTCCACTTTTGTCTTTATCTTGGTGACTTTCTTAATTTCTCAAGGTGACCCTTCATGAGAGAATGTGCCCTTCCTTTTTTGTCTTCACTTGGTAACTCTTTGAATTCCTCAAGATGACCCTTCATGGGAAAATTCATCTTTTCCCTCTTTTGTCTTTACCTCATGACTCTTTGACTTCTTCATGGGCCCTCTTTTGAATTTTTACAACCAAAAATATATTCGCTAATATTAAATAAATATCAACATACTTTAGCCAAAATATGAACATTAAAAACACCTTTAGACAATAAATGTTATAGGGCATTTGTCACCAATAATGTTAGACCTTTGACATCAATGACAATATTTATAATAATCTCCCCCTTTGTCATTGATGGCAACCTCAAACTAAAAACTACAACATCCTAAAACCTATACTACCAACCTGCCCATACTACCAACAAAAACACATAGTAACTCCCCCTTATTGTTGTATACTATTCCTATTTTTGAACCTATCCCTGTACCTATTTTTGTACTTCTCCCCTTTGACATCAATGGCAAAGGGTATATCCTAGACCTAACACTTAGTTCCCCCTTAATTGATGCTAATCCTCAATAGCAGGAAGTAAAAGAAACTACTCCCAACTTTTCTCGTATATACTCAAATGTGTCCTTTACTAGTATCTTTGTGAAAATATTTGCAATTTATTTTGTAGAACTGATATAATCCAACTTAACTTGATAATCTACAACTTGCTCTCTAAAAAAGTGATATCTGATAGGAATATGTTTTGTTCTTGAATGCATCACTAGATTCTTAAAAATATTAATAAAATTTGTGTTATCACAAAAAATAGAGATAGGTTCATCATAGTTTACCTTGATGTCTTCTAAAGTTTGCTTCATCTAAAGCACTGGAGTACAACACAACACTACAGTAATATATTCTACTTTAGCTATAGAAAGTGATACTACGTTTTATTTATTACTTAGCCATGATACTAAGCTATCACCAAGGAAGAAAGTTCCTCCACTTGTACTCTTTCTATCATCCAAACAACCTACCCAATCTGAATCTGTATAAGCAACCAAAGTGAAATCTCTTTCTATTGGATACCACAATCTGTAACTATAGACACCTAAATTTGGCCACCAATAACCTCCAATCAAATTTTTGGCCAATTTCTACCCAAAATGCATAATTTGGCCTAAAAACACTAAAACATGCTAAATAATGTGAAATTGACATAATCAAGTGCCAATTTTGGCTAGAGTATCATTAAATGGGGCAATGCAATTTGTGGGCCAACTAACTTTGATCAAATCATTTCGAATCAAAATGATAATTTTGCACCTAGGTGCTCTAGATTGATATTTCCTATCAAATCTCTTATACAAGACATGTGCCTTCATTATTTTTTGTTGGTAACATCCTAAATGGGACTATGATTCCAATGCATCTAACATTGTCTTCCAATTCTAATCCAATCAAATTTAGACCAATAACAAGACATTCTGATCAATTTGAATAATTTGTGCACAAAGTGCTTAAACATGCTTAAGAGATCATTAATCCAAGTTAGAGCATAATTAATAATTTCATGGGAACTTTTTGAATAAGTTTTTTTAGAAAATAATATTGAATATATGCATCAGTAGGTGACCTCATTTCTTTGGAAGACATCCCTAGGCCATAAATGCCACAAATATCAAGATTCATGCCTTTCATGCCTCATCAAAGCCCTCCATGCCTCTTAATTTCTCCTCTATCCCAAATATTGATGATATTATTTATCAATTTTAATTTCATAATTAGATTAATCCTTAGCCACACATCTCAAAACTAAGATGGATAGTTTAGGTTGATTCTGATCAATCTCAAAAATCTATAAATAGGAGGCCTTACACATCATTTCTAAGATATTTTGGTGAAAATTTATAATGCATAAATATATTCAAGAAAACTTAATAATATAAAGTTATAATGCACAAATTATTTCAAAAACTATTTCAATTAGTGTTACCATGCCAAATTGATTCCAAGCTAAGCCAAGCCATAAGCCAAATGTGTCAAGGAGAGATGGAGGTAGCCAAGCTTCCATTGCCAAGGACTTCATGAGCACAAGCCGAGCAAGCCACTACAAAAAGCATTTTAGAGCATCCAAGGGAGGGAAAAGAAGGTTTATTTTGAATTTTAGTTATGTGTTTTATTTATGTTTGTTAACTAAGCTCTCGCTAGTGTCTAGGACTAGACATGTTATGTTAGTGTGTTTATTTCATTTTGAAACTAACACAATACTAACTATCTTCTCTTGAGTCAAATTCCTAGATCATATAATGGCACACTCAAGGGGACCAAATGCATCCCACACATGAAGAATATCATTTTGTAGCTTTAAAATCTTCATTTGGATCATTAAAACTCTTACAAATTGATTTTCTAACTTTGTTTTACCATTTTCCTTTGTCACAAGTTTACATAGTAACCAACATCATTTAGTAAAGCTAACATTAGTTGGATAGCTATCATTGGTCACTATTGGTATAACTAATGTCGGTTAGATAACCATCATTGGTTAGCTAGTGTAACTATCATCAGTTATATAAACGACGTTGATCACTATGTTTTTCTTAAAACACAGACCTAAGAGCTCTTTTTTTAAACTTCATTGTTTCAAACTTAAAAGAGCTTTAAGGCTAAAGGACATGCTAATATTTTTATTTTAGGACCAAGCTTAAAATTTGCTAAAAACATGTTTAGATCACCTTTTGTGTGCTTAAAAATTAATTAGGAACCTTATTTTGGTGTTTAACAAAAAAAAATAGATGTTTATGGTGAATGTTTTCAAAGTTTGCAACTAAGACCAAGGGGTCAAATGAACACCGCCTCATTTTTCATTTGGGATTAAAAATGAACTCACCTTTTCAAGATTTTTGTATTCACATAGTTGTTTAAATTAATTTTTTGTTTGGCAAAAAGAGGGATGTTGCATGTATGCTCTTCCATTTGTCCCCTTTAGGGAACCCTTAGAGTCAAAAGCACCATTCCTATTGCAAGTAGCATAGTCTAATGGTTAGAAAGAAAGTCATCTAAAGTACTCCCCAAAAACTTGTCAAAGTTTGGGTGACCTTGAAAATGACCCTAAAGTCTTTATATTTTCATGTTTTCTTTGTTTTTATGCAAACTTGGCTTGCAAGGGGGAATTCATCACCTCCCACGAGTTATTTAGGGAAGCTTTGACCCAGAGTTTTACATCCTAGCATTGACTTCAATTGGTTGCTAATTGGAGTTGCACATGGGATGTAGTGGCACTTTGGACATCACATTATACTTAGCAAGCAATAGGATGTAGTGGTTGCAAAAAGGACCTTTTTGCAACAAGCCAAGTGATACGAACCCAAAATCCATGCTTTTATTTTGCATTGTTTGGTGTGAATTTCATTGTGTAATTGATTCCCCTAGAAACATTTGAAAGCTTGCTAGTTTAGTCAACCCCATATTGCCATACCTTTGCTAGGATTTGGATGATTATACTTAGTGTATTTTGGTCATTTTTGCTTGGTATATTTTGAGACTAAAAATTATTTGTTTGTTCATAAGCCATGTCAAAACCAATTTGTCTATATGTCACTCTTTTGTCTAAAAAGGTGTTATACTAGCCATTTTACACCACACTTATGCCTTAAAAATTTTGCTAAACTTGTTTATGTGTGTGTCATTTGAGTTACAGAGGGTAACATTATGCTAACCAAATCATGTTAAAACCATTTTCCCTTTAAGTCTTTTGAAGCATAACATAGATCACATCATTTGAGCATGCTTACACCATTAGGTTGCTCAATTTATTTCAAGACTTGTTTCACCTTGTGCCAAAAACCATTTTTTTCAAACCATTTCACATCAACCATTTGGACCTTTATCTTGTGTCATCACATTGTCCAATCTTGTCTAGCTTGTTTGCTCAAATACTAGTTTTCAACATTGAGTTTTCAATTAGCCTTGTCAATTTTAGATTCAAACATTGATTGATTTCTATTTAGGCCTCAATTCATGGAGCTAATACACAGATCTTTTTCTTTTAGTTTACATAACTTTGGTTAATCGATTACCCAAATTTAAAAACAATTGATAGTTTGTTTATTTAATGCCTATCCTCATCATTGTTTGTGCCTTTATTTGGGAAAACATAGTCTTTCTCAAAGAGACTTTTCTCTTATGTCTTATGCCAACTAATCATGTTTATGATTGATTCTATGTTGGGTCTATGTCAAAATTATTTCCAAACTTGTTAGATTAAATCAAATCACATCAACCTTTGTTTCAAATCTATCTCTTGATGTCATTTGGCCAAAATTCCTAGCATATGCCTATTTGTTTGAGCCTAGATTTTGACTTCGTGTTTAGACAAAAGATCTAGTAACTCAACCTTTCACTTTCCTAGTTTAGACCTTGTTTAGATCACTTTGACCTAAACCTTTGACATGCTAATTTTTAATCAAGTGCTTGACCTTTTGTGCATATGATATTTGACATTAGACATTTGATGTTGGACTATTTTATGCCAAGTCTTATCATAAATCATTTTGGAGATATAGCTCTAATTTTAGACCACATTGGAGATACAGCTCCACCCCTCTGACCAAGTTTGAACCATTTGTCCTTTGGATAGTTTTTCAAAAAATTTAAAACTCTAAGCCTTTTTGTTTTAGAGATTTCATCATTTACGTGGATATGTCTCACTACACTTATGGTGAAGTCATGTACAATCCAAATTATGATATAATGGTTGCACAAAATCCCATTAAGAACCCCTATAGAGAAATATTTTCTAAGGAGTTTTATTATACTCCCTACAATACTCCATATGAGGAACATAGTCAAAATCCACAAAATCCAAATCAAGACCTTAATTGACATGAAGAGGCTTGTGATGAGGACTTTGAAGACCCAACTACAGATAATGTTGTTTGGGATACAGATCCATACCCTTTTTGTAATAATCAGTACATGGAACATAGTCAAGAACCAAGTTATGAGCCAATTCACAACTTGGATGATATGGTTTATGAGGAAGACTTAGATGCTTTGGCTTATGCAAGAAATCAAGTTCCACAATGTCCTTTTTTTATCCAATCATCAGCTACCCTTAACCCTCCTTTGGATTATATGAGCTATCAAGCTCCACAATATCCAAGGAATACCATTACCATTCTAAGACCTCACCCTTTGGCTTGTACAAGCAATCAATCTCCACAATGCCCCTTCATCATTCCAAGATGTAGTCCTTTGGCTTGTGTGATCAATCAAGCACCACAACACCCTATCATTATCATTTTAGGACTTTGTACTTTAGCTCATGTAATAAATCATGTTCCTCAAGGCCCTACTATTAACTAACCATAAGTCATTCCTTGTCCAGTACCAATCCCATATAAACCTCAACCCATCCAATCATTCAAAGTCCAAGCTGTATTCAAAATTGATATTTCCCAACTCATTAGAAACCAAGGCCAAGAAAACCAACCAATCTAATATGTTTTTATTGAAGCAACCATTTGTGATCAGTTAGCCTGTGATGAATCACCTATTGATCTTATACTAGTTATCAAGGAGTCTCACACTCATGAGCCAGTCTTTATCGAGTCACTTCTTAATGATTATAACCACCTTTGGAAAAATCATTACCTCAACCATGTGCTTATTTTTCAAGAGCCACCTATTGACAAACTAGTCTTTGAGGAGTTGTCTCTTGACCTTTTTCCCATCCTAAAGAAGTCTCACTTTGATAAACTAGTCTTAGTGGATCCCATCATGCCATTATAGGTTGTTACTTATCTAATCTTAAACATTTAACAAGACATCATTGTAATAGAGCACTTATCAAATGAAGAATTAGAGTTAGATTCAAGTTTTATTCTTGAATCAACATCAAATTTACCATCAAAATCTGGATCAACATCAATCTCAACATCAGATTCAGAGTTCCTTAAGTTAGAATCAGATGCAGAAGAAGAATATATCCATGGTTGTTACAACATTGGTTACTCATGCCTTGTAGATTAATTTGAATACATTTTTTATCTTTCTATGATTTTTGAGGATGAGTACTTCAAATTTGACATGAGTTATCCTAGTACCTTCTACAAAGATTATGTCACCTTTCTCCATTCCATTACCATTCCATAAGCCATTACCATCAACCAAAATAACCATATCGTTGACATTCCATCTCCCACAAGTGTCGATTGGGATTGATAAAATCACACTTTTTTTAACTACATCCATGTGACATAGAAGTTGAAGAGTAAGGAGGCCAAAACCATATTCATATAGTAGAAGAACATTCTCCTAGTGAAACCTTTTTTGAGGTGCTAGGGGACAATCAAAGTCAGAACTCAGCATCTTCTAGTGAAACTTTTTCAAAAGCTCTAGAAGACAATCAAATTCAAAAGCTAATGTTCAATATTGAAACTTTCTCGAAGGTGCTATGTGACAATCAAGACAGCTTCATTGGTGAAAACCTCACTAAGGCACCAATAACTAAGCACAAAAGTTTTTCACTACTTGATGAAGACAAAAATCAAAGATCAAATCAAAATAGCTTCCAATCTATAGCCTAATAAGATGGTATCTACCCTCAAGATCAAATAATAGAAAAATATGGTGGTCCTATTGAGAGAAAAAGTCTTTGGCCCCACCATAACCAAATTTATGTTGAATCTAGCATCAGCAACATTACATGTGATTGATCATCTCAATCTTTATTTGTTTTCTAACCATTCCACATTCCATTATCATCAACCCTTACATTTCATAATCAAACCTACCATACATTATTTGTCCCTATTTACCATCCATGGTCGCACTTTACTTTATAGAGGCTACAAATATACCTTGTCTCGATGTTTGAAGGAATCAGAATCAACAACCAATGAAGATCATAAAAGCATTCTTAACATCTAAATTTGCATTGAGTTCTTGATAGAGTAGCTTTTTAGACAAGGTGTAGGAAAGCAATTAACATGATCAAGTATATTTCTGTATCATTTGTTGATTAGGATGTTCATCTCCCCATCAACAAGAAAAATAGAATCATATGCCATTTACCACACCCAAGCCAAAAACATGTACCATATCATTTCACATTGCCATTTCCATTGTTACATATCCACTTGCCATTATTTTAGATCCCAACCATTCACCCTGTTGGGTGAATAGTTTGTCGACCAGCTAACTGGTGAGCAAAATAGTTCCTATCACCACAGCATAGGGAGATTGGTCATACAGGTGTGCAATTTTACTACAACAACAGGGGAAAAATATATCCTCTCATCAAGGGGAGGTTCTCTATTAAATATATGAAGGCTATATACTATATATATAAGCAGAAAGTAAGACACAGGGGTGGGATAAACCATCCATCTCTCTTTTTTTAGAGATGATGCTAACAAATAGAGGAGCAATCTTGGGTGATTGGTGAAGGTACTTCTCTTCTTTTAGAAGTAACATTAAACTAAGAGCCAGATCCCTTCCTAAATAGTAGAAATCTTGGTGAAATGATAGAAGGCA
The DNA here is from genome assembly GCA_037957365.1 of Torreya grandis. Lineage (NCBI taxonomy): Eukaryota > Viridiplantae > Streptophyta > Pinopsida > Cupressales > Taxaceae > Torreya > Torreya grandis. Next base: position 5,044,372 of record JARHVA010000017.1, on the reverse strand, counting down.
CTTCTCTTCTTTCAGAAGTGCTTATTCTTGCAAACAATAGGAATCTTTCTAGTAGTGACTCGTAACAAAAAGTGCAAAGTAACCAGAAGCCTGAGATGTAGCACAAAGTCTCCACCTAGACTGCCCAAGAGTGAGATACGAAGAACAATGGGGGCACAAAGTCATCCCAAGGTCCTTTACACAAATAGAAAATAGAAACACACTGAAAATAGTTATGTCAACACAAATTTTGAAAGTAATTGGTTTTAGGACACCTTCCTTGTTACTTTCACTAATTCTACTTGTTAGATAAAATAAATAAGAATGCTCCTAGGAAATATACATAAGAACAATTCCCTAAAATAGCACAAGCTATAACAGCACAAAGTCTACAAGTAACTTGCTTTCTCATTTAGATAAAATAATATGAAATTACAATCTAAGCTCAAAGTCTCAGTATTCTCCTTTCAATTTGGGCAAAGTTTTGCTTCTAGTAACAGAAAGATCTCCCTTGTAACAAATGAGAGATTAACATATATAGTGCTCCAAGAAAGACTTGGGTTATTTTTTTCATGAAAAAGGCCCATGCTACAGTCAACGTCTTCAATGCACCTCCAGTTTTATCTAGAGGGACCATGCTGGGAACAGTGCATTGCCTCAACTATGGCATGTCCATTCATCTAATGTTTCTTCCTTGGTATGGAATTTATGGTCCTTTCTCTGATATCTGTGTAGCTATCCAATTTTCCATTACTTCATGGAAGAAAAATAGGCTTGCATCCTTGATTTGGTACACTCAAAAGTCTACTTGATCCACCATTTCACCTACTAGAAATAACTCTTTTGAAGATATTTTTGGTCCTTTGGTCTCACTCCTCTCTTCACTGCTTAAGTGCTTCTTTGCTCTTTGGTTGAACCATCATTTTAATTGAACTTGCCTTTGGAATTGTCCATGTTTCTTCTTTGTCCTTTATAGCCCTTCCTGTCTAAGTCTTTGGGGGGTCCTTTCTGCATCTTTGACAAGTGGCAAGTTCTAATGTTATGAAACTCATTAAAAACTTATGAAAAATGGGATCCATGACACGTCTTACCAAAGCAACTTCAAAAGGGGAATGCGGATGCAAACACTTGTCACATTCCACTGAGTCATAAGAGGACACATGACGTATTTTACTTAACTTACATAAGTTTTAGAAACCTTTTGAGAGTCTTGTGGAAGATGACATGTGGCAGCTTCCGCTACACTTTGTCTTTTTCCATCGAGTGCTTTTTCATGGGCTTTTCTCTTCAATCAGGTTTTTCCTTTGCTTTCTTCAGGCTCTCTTCCTGAGTGAATTCCTTTGGATAAAATGTTTGAGGGAATTCCTTCAGACAATTTATCTGAAGCACTCTACTTTACCTTTTACCTTGTTCATTTTTCTAAAGGAGTTCACTTTGTCTATTTTTGCTCGCTACCCTCCATAAGGGTTCTTAGCCTTGGTTCACCACCCTCCGCAAGGGCACTTATTCCTTTGGCTTTGGGGCAGCCCCTTGAACCTACCGATTGAACCAACATTTTGTTGTTTCTTTCCTTGACTGAGGCCGCCTTTGAACCTTTGAACCCATGAACCATTAAACTTTGAACTCTTTCAGTTCAAGGTTCAATCCATTCATTGGTTCATCCTTTGTCCATCACTTATTCTTTCTAAGCTCTTTGATCTTTATCACACTGGTTAAACCTTTGAACTTGTGAACTCGTTGAACCTTTTGGTTCAAGATTCAATAGTTTAATCAGTTCATTCTTTTTATTTGGTTAAGTCTTTTGATCGCTCAAACAAAATGCATTGAACCATAAGGCCATTGAACTTGTTGAACCATTGAACCCATTGAACGAAAATGGTTCAAGGTTCAATGGTTCAATGGTTTGATCCTTGCTTAAAAGCTTGCCAATGGACATTTTGGTTGAACTTTGTCGTTGAACCAACTTTAAAATCACCTAAGTGATGAGAACTTGCTTCTTTCTTGCAGAGTCCATAGAAATCAACCTGTGAAGCCCGTAGAACTTGCCCTGCAAAGTTCATAGAAATCAACCTATGAAGCCCATAGAACTTGGCCTACAGAGTCCATAGATTGAATCCTACATAGTCCATAGATTCAAGCCTATAGAGTCTATAGATTTCCTTCTTGTAGAGTCCATAGATTCAAGCCTGCAGAGTCTGTAGATTCAAGCCTACAGAGTCTGTAGATTTTTGAAAAGCTTAAAGAATGGAGAACCTGAATGCTCAAAATAATTTTTGAAAGGGGAAGAGAGGATTTTGGTCTGTAGGACCAAAATAGTTAAAATGTTGTCCCAAAAATGAGTGATATCTTTTGGGGGACAATAGCTGGCTCCAGCTGGGGAACTTCCCTTAGTTAAAATTTTGAAACAACTAAGGGGAGTAGAAACCAGAATCTCTAGTGCCTTGAAGTGTGCCATTGGGATACAGAGTCATGCTACCCAAAAAGAAAGGCTCCAAAAAATGAAAACAAAAATGAAAAGCATAAAACAAAACCAAAGACTATACAAATATACATATGTACAAGTGAACTTATCAAACACTTCAAGAATTAAAGTGATTCAGAAGCTACCCATTGTGAGACAATGAAAATGGTGTGCCATCCTAATAAACTAGTAGGAAACCATTTTGTCCCTAGAAATGGTGACAGGTGAATGGAACTCTCCATCAGGAAACCAATTTTCTATGTCTTCCTCTTGGCCTTTTCTTCTTCTTTCCCCATGGTGAGATGTGGTCTTCAAACTAAAAACCATAACTCCTTGCTTTATTTGTAAAGAGTTCCTTTTGCTGACTTCAAAATACAGCAGTCTGGTCCACCATCATAACTTGTTATTCTACTAGTTTAGTCCAGCACATGATTTGATTGTTAGCATCAAACTCCTGACAAACCATCAGCTTAGCATCTCCTTTGGTGTGAAGGAGTTTGACCTCTTCACCCTAAGCAATTTTCAATCTGAGCAATAAAGATCTGCATCCAGCTGTGGAAGAATTGCTACCATCAGATTCCAAGATCCAAGCATCATCAGAAGTTGATCTATCAAATTTCTCTTCATGGGAGATGGAATATCCTTCTTGATTTTTATTGAACCCTACCAATTTTTTTGATGCCTTATTTAGATGAAATCTTGGATTGCCAGCTACAAGACTTTCATCAGCTAGGACATGAGCATCCTCTATGGTCAAGAAGTAATTACCCATCCTTGAAGGCTCAAATAGAATTTGATCAGTAGGGGTTGATGTTTGGGTAACAATAATCTTTGTCTTAAACAGGTCTGCACCTAATTCTCCACCAATGTTTAATTGCTCAGGATTAGCTTACAAGGATTCAAACTCAGTCATTTGAATTTTGGATTTCTTGACATGATCAATCATGGAAAATGACTAAGATGTTCTTGGAAGAAAGGATGGGAGTTCATCCTTTTGGTTTTTGGGAGGGGAGCACTGATCTGTGAATTTGAAGTAGAAGGTGTAGAGTTATTCAATGTACTTACTTCTTTAGCAATCATCGGGTCCTTTGACTGGAAAAGAAGAGGGTTTCTCTGCTCAGTAATTAAAATTGTTGGTTGGGGTCACTCCTCTGTCTTCTCTTTGTCAGCTTACTAGGCTAACTGATTCTCAGACTTGGTGAATACTGCGTATGATCCTTTGACTGCTTCACCTTCACTTCTTGGTTCATCCTAGAAATTTAGGAAACCAATGTGGGAGTCACCAGCTGATTCTTCTAGATCCTCCTTGAAGAGATCAACACCATTTTCTTGCTCAAACTCAGGTTGGAAATAGGAAACATGTTCTATTTCTAGATATCCAACTACTGAGTTGGTTAGAGGTGCTTCAAGGGCAAGGTTCCTCTATGGGGGAAGAAGATGATTTGGTTGCCCTTGACATCTAGTAGCATTTCCTTGATATGGCTGATTAGGGAATGTCCTCCTTGGTATATCTTTATATAGAGGAGTAGAAGACATATCTTGTGTCATTTGCCTTTTCAAGGCTAGCAATTTATTTTGCAGCTTTTGTACCATTAGGTCAGTGGTGACTGTGGATGAGTATTCAGAAGATGAAGAGGGTTTGCCTCTATTTGGGTCTCTCCTTATCTTTCCTACCAAGATAAGGTTATCTTCTACCTCAGTAGCAAAGTCTTGAGTAGCATCAAGGTCTATGTATCTAGCCCATCTCAATAGAAAACTCACTTCAGGTAGCTGTGAGTTGATGAAGAAGCATTTGAGATTCTGAGGTGTCGGCTGGGTGACCATGGGAATCCTATGCCTTAGCTTATTGAACCTGGCAATAAAATCCCTCATAGGCTCATGAGGTTCCTTCTTCATCTGAGTGAGCTAGGCCAGCAAAGCATGTACATCCTCTGTAGGCTTGAACTTGGCTTCAAACATGGCTTTGAGTGTATCCCAGTCAGTCACTGATCCAACTTGTAGATGGTAGAACTAGTCTGCAGCAGCACATTGTAGGGTCTCCACAAAAACCCTGACTGCCATGTCTTCAAATTCCACCCCTATCACACCATAGACTAGGCTAAAGGTTGTAATGTGTTCATCATGTTGAACTATCCCATCACAAAATAATTTGGGAAAATTCTTTCTTGAACTACGTGGGAGATCATGCAGAGGTGGAGTCAAGTTGAGTGGGCCAAAAGAATTACCCCAAGGGCCTCAAATTGCCATGATTTAATTAAGAAAAATAGAGATAACAAATTTGGATGGAATGGCCAGATTATAGAACAAAAATGGAAAAGGACTGGCTCTGCTTTAGCTTGAGGCTTGAGGCTTCAAACTGTGCACTCTTCCTAGCAGCTCTGGTTTTGCAGACTAGATAAAATAATGGAGATGGGGGAAAATGGTAAGGATATAATGATAATAGGTAAGACATGGAATGGAGTCACATGAAAATATATAATGGATAAGGGTGTAATGATAATGGGTAAGACATGGGTGATGTTTCAATCTGAAACTTGAGGTTCTAAATTGTGCAAAATTACTGTCCCTAGCAGAGTTGCCAAAAATTAATGGGTGAATATTTTGTCGACAAGCTAATCGGTGAGCAAAATAGTTTCTATCACCATAGCATAGGGAGATTGGTCATCCAGGTGTGCAGTCTTACTACATCAATAGGGGACAAATCTCTCTTCTCATCAAGAGAAGGTTCCCTATTAAATATACAGAGGCTATATACTATATATATAAGCAGAAAGTAAGACACAGGGGTGAGATAAACCATCCATCTCTCTTTTTTTAGAGATGATGCTAAAAAATAGAGGAGAAATCTTGGGTGATTGGTGAAGGTACTTCTCTTATTTTAGAAGTAACATTCAACCAAGAGCCAGATCCCTTCCTGGATAGTAGAAATCCTGGTGAAATGACAGATGGCATTTCTCTTATTTCAAAAATGCTTGTTCTTGCAAACAATAAGAATCTTTCTGGTAGTGACTGGTAACCAAAAGTGCAAAGTAACTAGCAGCCTAAGATGTAGTGCAAAGTCTCCACCTCGAATACCCAAGAGTGAGATATGAAGAACAATGGGGGCACAAAGTCATCCCAAGGTCCTTTACATAGAAATAGAAAATAAAAACACACACTGAAAACAATTATGTCAGTACAAAGCCTTAAAGTAACTGGTTTCAGGACACCTTCCTTATTACTTTCACTAAGTCTGCTTGTTAGATCAAATAAACAAGAATGCTCAAAGGAAACAGACATAATAACAATTCCCTAAAATATCACAAGCTATAACAACACAAAGTCTGCAAGTAACTTGCTTTCTCATTCAGATAAAATCATATGAAATTACAATCTAAGCTCAAAGTCTCAGTAGTTGCCTTTCAATTTGGGTAGAGTTTTACTTCTGGTAACGAGAAGATCTCCCTTGTAACAAATGAGATATTACAATATATATCACTCCAAGAAAGACTTGGGTGCTTGTTTTCATGAAAAAGGCCCATGTTGTAGTCAACATCTTCAATGCACCTTTAGTTCTGTCAGGAGGGACCATGCTAAGAACAGCGCATTGCCTCAACTATGGCGTGTCCATTCATCTAATGTCTCTTCCTTGGTATGGACTGTCTGGTCCTTTCTCTAATGTTTACATAGCTATCCAATTCTCCATTACTTCATGGAAGAAAAATAGGCTTACGTCCTTGATTTGGTGCACTTAGAAGTGTACTTGATCCACTGTTTCACCTACTAGAAATAACTCTTTTGAAGATATTTCTAGTCCTTTGGTCTCACTCCTCTCTTCACTACTTAAGCACTTCTTTGCTCTCTAGTTGAACCATTACTTTAATTGAACTTGCCTTTGGAATCATCCATGTTGCTTCTTTTTTCTTTATAGCCCTTCTTGTCTAAGTCTTTAGGGGTTCCTTTCTGCATCTTTGACAAGTGGCAAGTTCTATTGTTATGAAACTCATTAGAAACTTATGAAAAATGGGATCCATGACACATCTTGCCCGAGTAACTTCAAAAGAGGAATGCGGATGAAAACACTTATCACATTTCACTGAGTCATAACAAGACACGTGATGTATTTTTCTTAACTTACAGAAGCTTTAGAAACCTTTTGAGAGTCCTACCAAAGATGACATGTGGCAACTTCCACTGCACTTTGTCTTTTTCCATCAAGCACTTTTCTATGGGCTTTTCTCTTTAGTCAATCTTTTCCTTTGCTTTCTTCAGGCTCTCTTCCTAGGTGAATTCCTTTAGACAAAATGTCAGAGGGAATTCCTTCAGACAATTTGTCTGAAGGACTCTACTTTGCCTTTTGCCTTGTTCATTTTTTCGAAGGAGTTCACTTTGTCTATTTTTGCTCACTACCCTCTACAAGGGCACTTGTTCCTTTGGCTTTGGGGCAGCCCCTTGAACCTACCAATTGAACTAACTTTTTGTTATTTCTTTCCTTGACTAAGGCCGCCTTTGAACTTTTGAACCTATGAACCATCAAACTTTGAACTCTTTCGGTTCAAGGTTCAATCGGTTCATTAGTTCATCCTTTGTCTGTCACTTGTTCTTTCTATGCTCTATGATCTTCATCACACTGGTTGAACCTTTGAACCTATGAACTCATTGAACCTTTTGGTTCAAGGTTCAACAATTCAATCAGTTCATTCTTTTTATTTGGTTAAGTCTTTTGATCACTTGAACAAAATGCATTGAACCATAGAACCCATTGAACCAAAATGGATCAAGGTTCAATGGTTCAATGGTTCAATAGTTTGATCCTTGCTTAGAAGCTTGCCGATGGACATTTTGGTTGAACCTTGTCATTGAACCAACCTTGAAATTGCCTAAGTGCTAAGAGCTTGCTTCTTTCCTGCAGAGTCCGTAGAAATCAACCTGTGAAGCCCATAGAACTTGGCCTATAATGATAAAATAATGGAGATGGGCAAAAATGGTAAGGCTATAATGATAATGGGTAAGACATGGAACGGAGTTACCAGAATATGTAATGGATAAGGGTATAATGATAATGGGTAAGACACAGGTGATGTTTTAATCTAAAACTTGAGGTTCCAAATTGCACAAAATTATTGTGTCCCCAGCAGAGTTGCCAAAAATTGTTGGGTGAATATTTTGTTGACCAACTAACTAGTGAGAAAATTAGTTCCTATCACCACAGCATAGGGAGATTGGTCATCCAAGTGTGCAGTCTTACTACATCAATAGGGTACAAATCTCTCCTCTCATCAAGGGGAGGTTCCCTATTAAATATACGAAGGCTATATACTATATATATAAGCAGAAAGTAAGACACAAGGGTGGGATAAACCATCCATCTCTCTTTTTTTAGATATGATGCTAACAAATAGAGGATAAATCTTGGGTGATTGGTGAAGGCACTTCTCTTCTTTTAGAAGTAACATTCAGCCAAGAGCTAGATCCCTTCCTGGATAGTAGAAATCTTGGTGAAATGATAGAAGGCACTTCTCTTCTTTCAAAAAATGCTTATTCTTGCAAATAACAAGAATCTTTCTGGTAGTGACTGGTAACCAAAAGTGCAGAGTAATTAGCAGCCTGAGATGTAGTGCAAAGTCTCCACCTCGACTACCCAAGAGTGAGATACGAAGAACAATAGGGGCACAAAGTCATCCCAAGGTCCTTTACACAGAAAAATAAAATAAAAATACACACTAAAAACAATTATGTCAGCACAAAGTCTAAAAGTAACTGGTTTCAGGAAACCTTCTTTGTTACTTTCACTAATTCTGCTTGTTAGATCAAATAAACAAGAATGCTCCTAGGAAACAGACATAAGAACAATTCCCTAAAATAGCACAAGCTATAACAGCACAAATTCTACAAATAAGTTGCTTTCTCATTCAAATAAAATAATATGAAATTACAATATGAGCTCAAAGTCTCAGTGTTCGCCTTTCAATTTGGGTAGAGTTTTGCTTCTGGTAACAGGAAGATCTCTCTTGTAACAAATGAGAGATTATAATATATAACACTCCAAGAAAGACTTAGGTGCTTGTTTTAATGAAAAAGGTCCATGTTGTAGTCAACGTCTTCAATGCACCTTCAGTTCTGTTTGGAGGGACCATGCTGGGAACAGCGCATTGCCTCAACTATGGCATGTCCATTCATCTAATGTCTCTTCCTTGGTATGGATTATCTAGTCCTTTCTCTAATTTTTGCATAGCTATCCAATTTTCCATTACTTCATGGAAAAAAAATAGGCTTGCATCCTTGATATGGTGCACTCAGAAGTCTACTTGATCCACTGTTTCACCTACTAGAAATAACTCTTTTGAAGATATTTCTAGTCCTTTGGTCTTGCTCCTCTCTTCACTACTTACGTGCTTCTTTGCTCTCTAGTTGAACCATCACTTTAATTGAACTTGCCTTTGGAATCATCCATGTTGCTTCTTTGTCCTTTATAGCCCTTCTTATCTAAGTCTTTGGGGGGTCCTTTTTGCGTCTTTGACAAGTGGCAAGTTCTGTTGTTATGAAAATCATTAGAAACTTACGAAAAATGGGATCCACAACACATATTGCCCAAGAAACTTCAAAAGGGGAAAATGGATGCAAACACTTGTCACATTTCACTGAGTCATAACAGGGCACATGATGTATTCCAATTAACTTACAGAAGCTTTAGAAACCTTTTGAGAGTCCTATGGAAGATGACATGTGGCGGCTTCCACTGCACTTTGCGTTTTTTGATTAGGTGATTTTATATAGGATTTTCTCTTTAGTCAGGCTTTTCTTTTGCTTTCTTCAGGCTCTCTTCCCAAGTGAGTTCTTTCAAAAAAATGTCTGAGGGAATTCCTTTAGACAATTTGTCTGAATGACTCTACTTTGCCTTTTACCTTGTTCATTTTTCTGAAGGAGTTCACTTTGTCTATTTTTGCTCGCTGCCCTCCGCAAGGGTTCTTGGCCTTGGTTCACTGCCCTCCGCAAGGGTACTTGTTCCTTTGGTTTTGGGGCAGCCCCTTGAACCTATTGATTGAACCAACTTTTTGTTGTTTCTTTCCTTGACTGAGGCCGCCTTTGAACCTTTGAACCCATGAACCATTGAACTTTAAACTCTTTCAGTTCAAGGTTCAATTATTTCATAAGTTCATCCTTTTTCTGTCACTTGTTCTTTCTAAGCTCTTTGATCTTCATCGCACTGGTTGAACCTTTGAACCTGTGAACTCATTGAACCTTTTGGTTCAAGGTTCAACGATTCAATCAGTTCATTCTTTTTATTTGGTTAATTCTTTTGATCACTTGAATAAAATGCATTGAACCATAAGCCCGTTGAACTTGTTAAACCATTGAACCTGTTGAACCAAAATGGTTCAAGTTTTAATGGTTTAATGGTTCAATGGTTCGATCCTTACTTAGAAGCTTGCCGATGGACATTTCAGTTGAACCTTGTCTTTGAACCAACCTTGAAATCGCCTAAGTGCTGAGAGCTTGCTTCTTTCTTGTAGAGTCTGTAGAAATCAACCTATGAATCCCATAGAACTTGGCCTGGAGAGTCCATAGAAATCAACTTGTGAAGCCTGTAGAACTTGGCCTGCAGAGTCCATAAATTCAATCCTATAGAGTCCATAGATTCAAACCTACAGAGTTTGTAGATTTCCTTCCTGTAGAGTCCATATATTCAAGCCTACAGAGTTCATAGATTCAAGCCTGTAGAGTCCATAGATTTCTTAAAATCTTGAAGAATGGAGAACCTAAATGCTCAAAACATTTTTTGAAAGGGGAAGAGAGGATTTTGGTCTATAAGACCAAAATAGTTCAAATGTTGTCCCAAAAATGAGTGATATCTTTTAGGGGATAACACACCCCATCACTTGGGGGTAACCCTCTTACCATTTTATTCAATTTATCAAAAACCATCATTATCCTTAGCAAGACTATGCCATCTCATCATTCTATTCCTATCTAGATCAAAGCTCATTTTTACTCATCCTACACAATCCTATTTTGATCTTGGTTACTTTGGTTTTTCTAACACATTTTATGAGAGGATTCCAATCAAGTTTCAACAATCAATCCAATTCATGTTTATAATTATAGTCTATGAAATTAGTGTGACAACTGATTTAGCAAGATATCTTTCATCCTATCCATGCCTATTTATGTGAACCTGATTATAACCACCTATGGGCAAATCAATGTTTCACTAGTTTCGCTACTAATTATAACCACCTATGGGCAAATTAGTATCATTGAACTATGTCATTGTATCCTAGTTATAACTACCTATGAGAAAACTATAGGAAACTCTTGTTTATCATGCATTACCACGTCACCTTACCATTACTATTTTCATTTGACTGGCCATTTTTCAGATTCGAGAACTTGTTAGGACCTGATTGGTTTTTCCTCACCTTTTATGTGGATGGAATTATTGTGACTTGAGGTCATTTTAGGACTATGTATATCATGCTCAATTCATCTTAAGGTCACCTCAATGTCCCTTTCCATACGCTCTCATCATTTTGTGAGCAACGAAGGCCAAATGCTCTCACCATTTTTAGAGCAGGTATCTTGTCATTATCTAATGAGTTAAGATAGTTCAAAATGCCAAAAACATTCATAACATTTCAAAAATCTAAAAACATTTGTCCTGTCTAAGCCTAGTCAGTTATCCTCAATCTATCTTATTAGGGCATTATCATTGTTAGGATGCTTTCTTTTGCTTTTGTTTTCAGGCTTTTTATTTGTTTGTTTATTTTAAGTTATTTTTTTATTTGTTTGTTTGTTTTGTTTTATTTGTTTATTTGCTTTCTTATCTATTTGTTTACTTTTAGCACTATTGCCTTGACTCAGTCTATATACATTCATTAGGTGATTCCTTAAAAACATAATTTTTGAGTCCATCCATATTCATACGTCAACATTTTCCGCATATTTTTTATCATTGGTGCATTATTTTCAAGTGTTTATTGGATTGAGAGTCAGTCCTTATGCATATTTTTGGTGAAGTCTTCATGGTGTTCTATCATGAAGCCTACCATCACATGCTATAGCAAAAATTAGCTTCAAGAAGATATACAATCAATAGAGCCATAAAATTTTCTCCTTGGCACCTTGGCAAATTCTCCAATCCCACCCTTGATCAAATCAGCCCATTAACCATTCTAGTTGTATCATTACTAATCAGGACAAACATCTCCTCATTGGTAGGTATAATTAAATCATTCACATTGATCAATATTATTATTCTATCCATCTCTTTCATCACTTTGCACCTGCTCATCTTTACTCTATATTCTAGTTTATATCCTTGAGTTATACTTGCCAATTATGTGTAACTAGGGCATAATCATCTTTATCCAATCTAGGTCCTCTTAATTATTATAACCGCCTATGGGTAAATCATTATTTTAACTTTTAATCCTGATTATAATCACCTTTGGGCATATCAACATCCTTTTTACATCAATGCATGCAAGCATTTTCTTATTTAGATTAATCTCAACCATAGGTTAATTCCACCTTTCTTCTTATTTCTTTTTGAGGGACCATCCATCAATAAATGTGATGGCCACTCCCTTGAGGGGGCATCATCATAGGATTCCTAAAACCATTTAGAGATTTATTCCTCAAACATAATATTATTTTTTGCATATAGGCCATCTCTCATTATTTGAGAATACATTGCTTTACCTATGGTTTGCAACATCTACCCAAATAGGGGAAAATTGTAGACACCTAAATCTAGCCACCAATAACCTCCAATCAGGGTTTTGGCCAATTTCCACCCAAAATGCAAAATTTGGCCTAAAAACACTAAAACATGCTAAATGATGTGAAACTAACATATTCAAGTGCTGATTTTGACTAGAGTATCATTAAATGGGGAAATGCAATTTGTCGGCCAACTAAATTTGATCAGATCATTTTGAGTCAAAATGCTAATTTTGCACTTAGGTGCTCTAGATTGATCTTTCATATCAAAGCTATTACATAAGACATGTGCCTTAATTATTTGTTTTTTATAACATCCTAAATTTTAATATTATTCCAATGCATCTGGCATTGCCTTTCAATTCTAATCCAGTCAAATTTTGGACCAATAACAAGATATTATGATCAATTTGAGTAATTTGTGCACAAAGTACTTAAACATGCTTAAGAGATAATTAATCCAAGTTAGGGAATAATTAATAATTCCATGGAAACTTGTTGAATAATTTGTTTTAGAAATGAATATTTAATATCTACATCATTAGGTGACCTCATTTCTTGGGAAGACATCCCTAGGACATAAATGCCACAAATACCAAGATTCATGCCTCCCATGCCTGATCAAATCCCTCCATGCCTCTTATTTGCTCCTCTATCCCAAATATTGTTGAGCCTATTTATAAATTTTATTTTCATAATTGGATTAATCCTTAGCTACACACCTCAATCCTGAGATAGACAGTTTAGATTGATTCTGATCAATCTCAAAAATCTATAAATAGGAGGCCTTACCACATCATTTCTAAGCTATTTTGGTGTAAAGTTATTATACACAAATATATTCAAAAAGACTTAATAATGCTAATTTATAATTCATAAATGATGCCAAAATACATTTCAATTAGTGTTACCATGCCAAATTGATTCTAAGCCAATCCAAGCTAAAGGTGCCAAAGGTGCCAAAGAGAGATGGAGGTAGTCAAGCTTTCATTGCCAAGGACTTCATGATCATAAGTCAAAAAAGCCACTACAACAAGAATTTTTGAGCATCCAAGGGAGGTAAAAGAATGTTTCTTTTGAATTTTAGTTGTGTGTTTTATTCATGTTTGTTAACTAAGCTCTCCTTAGTGTCTAAGCATAGAGATGTTATGTTAATTAGTGTGTTTCTTTCATTTTATTTTTATTTTCAAACTAACACAATACTAACCATCTTCTCTTGAGTCAAATTCTTAGTTCATAGTAACCAATATCCCCTTGACATATCTAAATATTCTCTTCACTAATTTAACATGACTCTCTTTCGGGGCTACCCGATATCTCGCAACCAGGTCTACTGCATGCATGATGTCTAGCCTCAATGCTGCCAAATATAAAAGACTACCAATTTTATATTTATATATATATATATATATAAAATAGGTGAATCTTCATTATTATTCACCTTTTTCCCTATACCCATTAGAGTGCCAACTGGTACACACACACACACACACACACATATACAAATAGTTATCTCTAATAGGTGAATCTTCATTATTATTCACCTTTTTCCCTATACCCATTAGTGTACCAACTGGTACACAATCCTCAAAACTAATTTTTTTCAACATTTCCTTGGCATATTTATTTTGAGATATGAAAAAAAATTTATTTAACTAAAATATTTTCAACCTTAAGAAAAATGACAATTCTCCAAAAATAGACATCTCAAATTATTTTTGCATATTATCAAAAAAATATTTTATCATATTGTTAATATTTTCTCCAAATATTATGTCATCAACATATACCATGACAATCAACTGATGCTCACCTTCTATTTTGATGTAGAGATTACTTTTAGCAAAACCTCTCTTAAAACCTTGATCTTGGAGGTACTTATCAAGCCTTACATACCAAGCTTTGTGATCTTGTTTAAATCCATACAATGCTATATTTAATCTACATACATGATTACTATCATTTGAGAGAAGAAATCTCTCAGGCTACTCACTGTAGACCTCCTCTTCTAGATTCATGTTCAAGAAAGTAAACTTGGCATCCATCTAAAACACTTTGAAATTCTTAAACACTGCATATGTAAGAAACATTCTAATAGCCTCTATCCTTGCCACTGGTGCAAAAGTTTCTTTAAAATCTATACCTTCAATCTGAGCATATCTTTTAAATACAAGCCTTTCTTTATTCTTAGTAACTTCACCATCTTCATTCAACTTATTTATGTATACTCATTTTTTTCTTATCACATTTTGATATTTTGATTTAGGCATTAATTCCTAAGTATCATTCTTTTCTATTTGATTTAATTCTTCATCCATTACTTTAACCTAATGCTCATCATGTCTAGCTTCTAAAAGAGTTCTAAGTTGAATTTTGGATAATAAAGAAAAATTAATTTGCTCGTAATCACTTACCATCATTCTTCTGGTGTGAACTCCATTTATGTTCCCAATGATGTCACTCTCATTATGATTTATCTAGACATATTTGGATGGGGTCTTGGTGACCTTTTTCTCCTTCTTCTCATCTTCATTTCATTCTTCAAAATCTTCTTCTTTAAGGATTTTAGAAGTGTCTATTGAATCACTGGCTCTTTGTGCTACATCTTCATCTATCCTGACACTTACACTTTCAACTAACTTCTTGGTTCTTTTGTTATAACATTTATAAGCTTTAATTTAACAATAATATCTAATAAATATACCTTCATCTATTCAAGATTCAAACTTACCCAATTTTTTATCAATTCTCTTTATGATGCATCTATTGTCAAGAACTCTAAAATAATCAACAATAGCTAGTTTGTCTTTTCATAGCTCATAGAGAGTCTTGTCACTATTGACTCTCAACAATGATCTATTCTAGATATGCATTGTTATGCCTACTACCTCTCTCCAATATTTATCTAGTATCTTGGCTTCATTTAGCATCATCCTTGCCATCCCTTAAACTATTATATTTTTTTGCTCAACTACTCCATTTTTTTGTGGAGTTTTGGCTATTGAATAATGTCTCTTTATCCCATGGTCTTCACAATAATCAATAAAATTATCTAACATGAATTCTTCTCCTTGATCTAATCTCATGTACTTAATCTTCAAACCAGTTTCATTCTCAACTAAAGCCTTCAATGATTCAAAGTGGCTGAAAGCTTCTAATTTTTTCTTCAAAAACATCACCCAAGTCATACATGTAAAATCATAAATAACCAACATGAAGTATTTCTCACCTTGAATGCTTTGAGTTTTGGTAGGTCCACATAGATCAATGTGAACAAGCTCTAACATCTAAGTGGTCATGTATTCTTTTGTCTTGAACCATCTTTTGACCTGCTTCCCATGCTGACATGGTTCAAAAATTGTATTGGAGGGCTTTATAATCTTTGGAAGAGATCTAACTACTTTATCCTTGCTTATGTTGACAATATTTTAAAAAATTATGTCTCCTTCTCCTGTGCCACAACCAACTTTCCTCAACCTAACTCAAATAACATCTTTGACCTTTGATATCTAATAACATATATAAATTATTACTTGTCCACTGAGCATCTACAATCAATACATTTCAATATTTTCTCCTAATTTCACATTCTTTTTCATAAAAAATTAATATGAGTCCTTGATCACACATTTGACTTACACTCAACATATTATGCTTAAGACCTTCTACATACAGAACATTTTTAATCTTAGTTCTACCATTATCCAAACTTAATGTACCTTTTTTGGTTATTCTAGTAATGGTATTCTCTCTAAATTTCACTATGACACCATTGATATTCTTTAGAGTTATGAACTTGCAAGTGTCCCCTGTCATGTGCCTCAAACATCCGCTATCAATGAACCATGGATTTTCTTCATTTTTTACATGTAAATTTGTCTAGACTAACATAGACTTTTCAAGTTATTTCTTCTGCCATGAACCTATTTAAACTTTATTCTTAATGAATGGAGCCTTGAAACTTTGGTCCTTATTAACTGAATCAAACATGATTCTATAATTTCAAGTACTATGTCTAAAATTATTACACTTGTAACATACTATGGCCTCTTCATCAAAGCCTGATACAGGAGCAAAAGAGTTGTGCCTTCTATTTGACTCTGCATGAGTTTCTTTCTCCTTGTTTTTGAAATTGTTAGCTCTTTTCCAATAGTCTATTTTCTTATGACCATAAACATTACAATAAAAACATTAGCCATGAAAATAGAACTGATTCTAATTTGTGTATCTTTGACTCTGTTGTCCCCCAAAAAATATCACTCATTTTTGGGACAACATTTGAATTATTTTGGTCCTACAGACCAAAATTATCTCTTCCCTTTCCAAAATTTGTCTTGAGCATTCAAATTCCACATTTTTCAAGCTTCGTAGAAAATATATGGACTCTACAGGCTTGAATCTACGGACTTTGCAAGTTGGTTTCTACGGACTCTGCAGGCTTGAATCTACAGACTCTATAGGAAATTAAAATATATGAACTCTGTAGGCCAAGTTCAACGAGCTTCACAGCTTGATTTCTATGAAATATTTCAAGGTTAGAGAAAACTATGAACTTGGTTTCTACAGACTCTACAGGTAGGTTCATTTCTACAGGTTCAAAGCCTTCTACAGGCGGGTTCAATTAGAATCAGTTTCCAACACTTAGTCATTTTTGGGATTGGTTCAGTGCCTTGGTTCAATAAAAAATGTCCATTGGCAAGCATCTAATCAAAGAAGGCTTGAACCATTGAACCGTTGAACCATTAAACCACTTTTGTTCAAAAGGTTCAACAAGTTCAAGGTTCAACAGGTTCAACGCGTTTGGCTCAACAAGGATCAAAAGGACTTAGCCAAATTAAAGAGAATGAAACCATTGAACCGATGAACCATTGAACCACTTCAGTTCAAAGGCGGGTTCAATCAAATAGTTCAAAGGTGGGTTCAATCAAATGGTTCAACGGTTGGTTCAACCAAGCAGTTCAATGCTTTAATTCACTCATTTGGTTCATTCATTCGATTCAATGCTTTGGTTCATCTGCTTGGTTCAAAGCTTGGTTCATCAGTTGGTTCAATCAAAGGGATCATCGGCTTGGTTCAAATCTTGGTTCAAAGTGTGGTTCAAATCTTGGTTCAAAGGAGCAGTTCAATGCAAAATTTCAAAGAAGCCTCTCGAAGGACAAGTGCCCTTGCAGAGGGCACTTGGTCGACAAAAGCACCCTTTGAAAGGGTCATTTTCAAGGAAGCCTCAAAAGGTAAATTCTTTCAGATTTTTGTTTAAGGCAATCAAAAAATACTAAGGCATAATTCCTTCAGACTTTTTGTTCGAAGGAATTCCTTCAGATAAAAAGTCTGAAGGAATTTGGAAAGACTACGGGAGGAAAGCCCAAAGGAGTTTCTCAAAGCCAAAGCAATAATTTACATGGAATTTTTGTCCACGGGAAAATTATGCAGACTTTTTATCTGCGGGAAAACATTTGTGGACTTTTATTTGTAGGAAATGTCTGCAGACTTTTTTTCTACGGGAATTGTTTGAAAAACTCCAAAGAAGAGGCTGCCGAAGGACCCCAAAGGGTAGGTGCCATTGCGGGGGACACTCAGCTACCAAATTAAAGGACACTTCATAAATTTGAAGGGTCACCTTCCCTTCGAGAGGATGTGAAATAGGAAAGCCGAAGAAGGACCAAGGGGTGACGTGCCTAAAGACGTCAAATTCAAGAACAACAAACTAGCCGTAGAAAGCGTATTGACGGGTGTGTGAATGTCAATTTCAAGGCTCGTAAAATATCTATTGATCCTTATATATTTAAATCTATGGTCCTGAATGAATTCAAAGGCTTTAAGGTCAAGATCAGTAGGAAGTGATTAAGGAATTGAGTATCAGATTGAATCAAGGACTTGATTCAATTAACCAAAAAAGGAGGAACAATGAAGAAGGATCAGATCGCTAGGTGGACATTGAAAGTTGCAAAATTTCAATAGCATGACTTGTTTCTCTGCATTGAGAAAAACAAATGGGTAGATGCCCCTAAATTCTAGCCTGTCTCCTTAATAAATTTCAATGTAACATGATGTCTTATTGTTCCCGAGTCCTTCTTGAAGAGGCTATATAAGGGATTATCTTTTATTGTAAATGGATCTCTCTAAACTCTGCCCAAATTGAAAGGCATTACTGATACTTTGAGCTCAAATTATTGATCATATTTTTTTATTGGAATAAGAAAGCAAGTGATTTTTTAGACTTTGTGATGTGATATCTTTATTATTGGGGAAACTGTTCTTATGTCTTGTTCCTTAATATATTTTTTGTTCCTTTAATTTAACAAGCAAGATTGGTGAAAATAGTCAGGAAGGTGTCCTGAAGTCAACTATGGAGAGACTTTATGCCCCCAAAATTGCTTTTAGTTTGTTTTCTTTCTATTTATATAAAGGAATTTGGGATGACTTTGTGCCCTCATTATCCTTCATATCTCACTTTTGGGCAATTCAGGTGGAGACTTTGTGCTTCATCTCAATTTGATGGTTACTACATCTTTGTTTACATTCTACAATTACTACTAAGAATATTCTTGTGGTTTGTTGAATAGTACTTCTAAAAGAAGAGGAGTGCTTTTTGTCATTTCTCTTGAGATTTTTCCTTTGATTTACATGCATCATCTCTGAAGGAGAGATGGATGGTTTATCCTACCCTTGAGTATTATTTTTTATTTATATATACATATAGCATATCTATAGGGAACCTCCCCTTGATGAGAGGAGAGATTAGTCTCCTTTTGATGTGGTAAACTACACATTTAGATGACCAACCTTCCTACTTTGGCTAATCAGACCTATTTTGTTTATCAATACGTTGATCGACAAAATATTCAACCAACAATTTTTTGGCGACTCCGCTGGGGATATACATAATTTTGTGCGATTTGGAACCTCAAGTTTTAGATTGAAACATCACATGTGTCTTACCCATTATCATTATAATCCTTATTCATTATAGACTCTAGTGACTCTATTTCATGTCTTACCCATTATTCATTATAGCCTTACCATCTTCTTCCACCTCCATTATTTTATCTGGTCTACAAAACCAGAGCTGCTAAGAAAGAGTGCATAGTTTGAAGCCTTAAGCCTCAAGCTGAAGCTAAGCCAGTCCTTTTCCATTTTTGTTCTGTAATCTAGCCACTCCATCCAGATTGGTTATCTCTATTTTTCTTGATTAAATAATGGTAGTTCAAGGCCCGTAGGGTAATTCTTTTGGTCCTCTCAATCTTACTCCACCTCTACATGAGCTTCCACGAAGTTCAAGGAAGAATTTCCCCAAATTTTATGGTGATGGGAAAGTTCATCTTGATGAACACATTGCAGCCTTCAAAATATCTTGTGGCATAATTGGAGTATAATTTGAAGATGTAGCAGTTAGGCTATTTATAGAAACATTACAAGGTGTTGTTGTAGATTGGTTTTATCATCTACAGGCTCAGTCAGTGACTGATTGGAATACTCTCAAAGATAAGTTTGAAGCCAGATTCAAACCTACAAAAGATGAACATGCACTTTTGGCTTAACTTACATAGATGAAGAAAGAGCCTCATGAACCAATGAGAGATTTCATAGCCAAATTTGACAAACTGAGGAACAAGATTCTTGTAATTGCTTGACCTACAGCTAAGAATTTAAAATGCTTCTTCATTAATTCTTAGTTACCTAAAGTAAGTTTTCTTTTGAGACGTGCTGGTCAAATAGATCTTGCTATAGCTCAACTTTTGGCCACTGAGGTAGAAGATGATCTCATCTTAGCAGGGAAGATAAGAAGAGATCTAAATAGAAATAGATTATCATCATCTTCTAAATATTCATCCATAGGCACCACTAATCTAATGGTGCAAAAGCTGACAAATGAATTGCTAGCCTTGAAAAGACAAATAGTGCAAAAATGTCTTTTTTTCCTTCATACAGAGATATGCCAAGAAGTACATTTCCAAATCAGTCATATCAAGGCAATGCTATTAGGAATCAAGGGCAGCCAAATCATCTTCCTCCCCCACAAGAGAAACTTGCCCTAAAAGTGCCTCCAACCAACTCAGCAATTGGATATTTAGAAATAGAACATGCTTTCTCTTTCCAACCTGAGTTGGAGCAAGAAAATGACACTGATCTCTTCACAGAGGATCAAGAAGAATCAACTAGTGACTCCCACATTGGTTTCTTGTACTACCAAGATGAACCCAAAATGAAAGGAGAAGCTATTGATGTATCATATGCAGTGTTTACCAGGTCCAAGAACCAATCAGTCTAGTAAGCTGATAAAAATAAGATAGAGGAGCAACCTTAACCAAAAATTACAATTGCTAAGCGTGGAACCACTCTGTCTTTCCAGTCAAAGGATCTGGTGATCACCTGAAATGTAAGCACATTTTTTTCACCTTCACCTTTTACTTCAATTTTGCAAACCAGCCCTCCTCCCATCCCTCTTAAAACCCAAAAGGTTGAATTGCTTTCCTCTGTTCCTAGTCCAATCCAGCCATTTGACATAATTGATCATGTCAAGAAGACCAAAATACAAATGTCTGAATTTAAATATTTGCAGTCTAATCCTGATCAATTGGATAGGTTGGTCCAATGTGTCAAGAACCAAACCATCCCTGCAAGACAAGAGGTTAAGAAAATAATTCCTGATTCCTCAAAGAACATGCCCATTCCAAATAATCTTGTCATTACCCCTCCAATTTCCCCTAGGAAAATAGAACCTTTTTGTGTTTCATTATTGATAAATGGTTATCAGCTCAATAATTACATCATTGATTCTGGGGCATCTAACAATGTCATGCCTACTAAAGTAGCTGAGTCTCTGGGTCTCACACTGACCAAGACATTTGGGAGATGTTTCTCCATGGAGAACAAGCAAGTACCACTATTGGGGAAAATCAAAGATGGCTAATTTATATTTGTAGCCTTTTGAGACAAGAGAATCAAGATGACTACCTTGGTGGCTGACGTCCCAGCATCCTATGGCATTTTACTTGGACAAAATTTTTGCAAAGACATGGGAGGAGAATTAAGCACGGACCTGACCGAGGCAAGAATCCCTGTCAAAGGTGTAATGAAGAGATTGCTCCCTGAAAAGGAGGAAAAATATGTGGTCACCCAAATGTCGACCCCTATAGCACAAATTTTGTTTGAGTCTTTAGGTAGGGGTAATTATTTCTTGACCACAGAGAATGTTCATGTTTCTACAGATGAAAGTCCTGTAGTTGACAATCCAAGAATTGATCCAAACAAGACTTCAGGGGAATTGATAGGGTGCAGTACAAATAAGGAAGGATCTTCCATCTCTAATGAAGAGAAATCTAATAGGAGATCAGCCTCTAATGATGCTTACATCCTAGAATCTGATAGCAGCAATTCTTCCACCAATGATGGAGTCGAGACTATGTTGATATCTTCTCAAAGAGATATTCTTCCTTCATATAATTTGTAATTAAGCAACACCAACAACATAGCTGGATGTGAATCTCTGTTGCTAGGATTAAAGATTGCTCAAAATGAAGAGATCAAACTCCTTCACATCAAAGGAGATGCTAAGCTAATAGTTTGTCAGGAGTTTGATGTGGACAATCTAATCATATGTTGGACTGAACTTGAAGAATAACCAATTATGGTAATGGACCATGTTGCTGCAAATCAAAATTTGGCAAAGGAACCCTTCACCAAGAAAGCAAGGAGTTATGTATTTCAAATTAAATACCACATCCTGCCATGGGGCAAGAAGAAGAAAGAGCCAAGAGGAAGAAGCAAAAATTTGGTTTCCTGGTGGAGAGTTCCATTCGCTCGTCACCGTTTTTGGGGACAAAATGTCTTCTTGCTAGTTTATCAAGATAGAGCACTATTTTCACTATCTCTCAAGAAGTAGCATCTGAAATACTTCAATTTGTGAAGTATCAGATCATTTCATCTGTACATATGTATATTTGTATAGTTTTTAATTCTATTTTGTTTTGTTTATTTCCTTTTTTGATGCCTTCCATTTCTAGGCAACATGACTCTGTAGCCCAATGGTACACATGAAGACACTAGAGATTCTAGATTCTACTCCCTTCAATTCTTTGTACAATTGATAGAAGTTCCCCAATTGGAGCCAGCTGTTGTCCCCCAAAAAATATCACTCATTTTTGGGAAAAAAATTGAATTATTTTGGTCCTACAGACCAAAATTGTCTCTTCCCTTTCCAAAATTTGTCCTAAGCATTCAAATTCCTCATTTTTCAAGCTTCTTAGAAAATCTACGGACTCTATAGGCTTGAATCTATGGACTTTGCAGGTTGGTTTCTATGGACTCTGCAGGCTTGAATCTATAGACTCTACAGGAAAAGAAAATCTACGGACTCTGCAGGCCAAGTTCAATAGGCTTCACAGCTTGATTTCTATGGACTCTTTCAAGGTTAGAGAAAACTATGGACTTGGTTTCTATATACTCTACAGGCAGGTTCATTTCTACATGTTCAAAGCCTTCTGCAGGTGGGTTTAATCAAAAGAATTAGTTTTCAACACTTAGTCATTTTTGGGATTGGTTCAACACCTTGGTTCAATTCAAAATGTCCATTGGCAAGCATCTAATCAAAGAAGGCTTGAACTGTTGAACCATTGAACCACTTTGGTTCAAAAGGTTCAATGGGTTTAAGGTTCAATAGGTTCAACATGTTTGGTTCAACAAGGATCACAAGGACTTAGCCAAATTAAAGAGAATGAAACCATTTAACTGATGAACCATTGAACCACTTTAGTTCAAAGGTGGGTTCAATCAAATGGTTCAAAGGCAGGTTCAATCAAACAGTTCAACATTTGGTTCAACCAAGCGGTTTAATACTTTGGTTCACTCATTTGTTTCATCCATTTGGTTCAACACTTTGGTTCATCCACTTGGTTCAAAGCTTGGTTCATCAATTGGTTCAATTAAATGGATCGTCAGCTTAGTTCAAAGCTTGGTTCAAAGGAGTAGTTCAAAGGAGTGGTTCAATGCAAAAGTTTAAAGAAGCCTCTCGAAGGACAAGTGCCCTTACAGAGGGCACTTGGTCGACAAAAACAACCTTCAGAAGGGTCATTTTCAAAGAAGCCTCAAAAGGTAAATTCTTTTAAATTTTTGTTTAAGGCAGTCAAAAAAGAATAAGGCATAATTCCTTCAGACTTTTTGTCTGAAGAAATTCCTTCAGACAAAAAGTATGAAGGAATTCAGAGAGACTGTGGGAGGAAAGCCCGAAGGAGTTTCTCAAAGCCAAAGCAATAATTTATGTGGACCTTTTTTCTGCAAGAAAATTTTGTCGACTTTTTGTCCCTAGGAAAATATCTACAAAATTTTGTCCACGAGAAATGTCCACAGACTTTTTGTCCATAGGAATTGTTTTGAAAGACTCCAAAGAAGAGGCCATCGAAGGACCCTGAAGGGTAGGTGCCCTTGCGAGGGACTCTCAGCTGCCAAATTAAAGGACATTTCCTAAAGCCAAAGGGTCACCTTCCCTTTGGGAGGATGAAAAATAGGAAATCTGAAGAAGGACCAAGGGGTGACGTGCTCGAAGATGTCAAATTCAAGAACAGTGAACTAGCCATTGAAAGCATATTGATGGGTGCGTGAACGTCAATTTTAAGGCTCATAAAATAGTCGTTGATCCTTATATATTTAAATCTATGGTCCCAAATGCATTAAAAGGATTTAAGGCTAAGATTAGTAGGAAGTAATTAAGGAATAGAGTATCAGATTGAATCAAGGACCCGATTCAATTAACTAGAAAATGAGGAATGATGAAGGATCAGATTGCTAGGTGGACATTGAAAGTTGCAAAATTTCAATAACATAACTTGTTTCTCTGCATTGAGAAAAACAAATGGGTAGATGCCCCTAAATTCCAGCCTGTATCCTTAACAAATTTCAATGTAACATGATGTGTTATTGTTCTCGAGTCCTTCTTGAAGAGGCTATATAAGGGACTCTCTTTTATTGTAAATTGATCTCTCTCTGACAATCAAAAACAAAACTCTACCCAAATTGAAAGGCATTACTGAGACTTTGAGCTTCGATTGTTGATCATATTTTATTATTAGAATAAGAAAGCAAGTGATTTTTTAGACTTTATGCTATGATATCTTTGTTGTTGGGGAAATTGTTCTTATGTCTTTTTCTTTAATATATTTTTTGTTCCTTTAATTCAACAAGCAAGATTGGTGAAAATAGTCAAGAAGGTGTCCTAAAGTCAACTATGGAGAGACTTTATGCCCCCACAATTGCTTTTAGTGTGTTTTCTTTTTATTTTTTTAAAGGACTTTGGGACGACTTTGTGCCCTCATTGTCCTTCATATCTCACTTTTGGGCAATTTAGGTGGAGACTTTGTGCTTCATCTCAATTTGCTGGTTACTACATCCTTGTTTACATTTTTCAATTACTATTAGGAGTATTCTTGTGGTTTGATGAATAGTACTTTTGAAAGAAGAGGAGTGCTTTCTATCATTTTCCTTGAGATTTTTCCTTTGTTTTGCATGCATCATCTCTAAATAAAGAGAGATGGATGGTTTATCCTACCCTTGAGTATTATTTTCTATTTATATATACATATAGTATATCTATAGGGAACCTCCCCTTGATGAGAGGAGAGATTAGTCTCCTTTTGATGTGGTAAAACTACACATTTGGATGACCAACCTTCCTACTTTGGCTAATCAGACCTATTTTGTTTATCAGTATGTTGATCGACAAAATATTCAACCAATAGACTTGGTTGTCTTTTGTAGCTTTATTCCTTTCAACCCTCTTTATTTAAGCTATCCTTTGAATTCTTAACTTCTTTCCTTTTTATTTCCTCTTTTGTAAGGGCTTCAACATAACTCTTTTTCTTTTCAAATCTGATACCTGTCTAATTTGATATTGATTTTTGACTTTCTAATATCTTATTCAACATGTTAGTGTAATTTTCAAAATTTGAATCATTAACAGCTTTATCATTAACTATTTTATTTATTTTTTTAATATCTTCTTTTAAAGAGGCAATTTCAACAACATACTTTTCACATTTTTCACTTACTTTTTGTAATTGAGTTGTTAGATCTTCTTCAGTCTTTTTGGATTCTTCAATGTGAGCTTGTAGATCTTCAATTATTTCCTTTGAATCCTTTTCATTTTTCTTGATCTAGAGCTTCAATCTTTGATTCTTCTTCTCAAGAGTTCTTAATTCTTCTGAGGCATAAATGAGTTCTTCTAGATTTACCTCAGATTCATCATGTTCCTCTTCTTGATCGTCTGTACTTTTTCTTGTGGAGGCATCTTCATGTATGGTCATGAATATAATCTCTTCTTCATCTGAGTCATTGACTCCACTATTTTTAGTTAAACTAGGATCTTTAGAATATAAACTTTTCTTCTCAAATCCCTTCTTTAATTTGCCTTTGAAGATCTTCTTGTACGTAGGCTTTCCCTCTTCATTGTCACCATTATTCTTATTTGGTCACTTAACTACAAAATGTTCAATTTTACCACATTTAAAACATTTAAATGGTCATTTTCCTTGATATTTACTTATGCCCTTTTTAGTCTTGTAGATGAATAGAGCTTCATTGTCATCTTCCTCATATTTAGATCTATCATTTGATTCTTTAATCTTAGCCTTGTCTTTCTTCAATGTCTTGAAATAAGCTTCCCTCTTTGAGGGTTTCTCTTATTTAGTCCACATCTCATATGATGTAAGAATACCATGTATTTCATCCATCTTTAGCTTGGCTAGATCTTTCATTTCCTTAATTGTAAAAACTTTTGCATCATATCTAAATGGTAGAGATCTCAAAACCTTTTGTACCACTGCTAATTCTCTTAACTTTTCTCCAAGGCCTTGAATTTGATTAACTATTTGATCAACCCATAAAAGATAACTTTCTATATTTTCTTCCTCTTCCATATTCAAACTTTCAAATTCTCTTCTAAAATCTAGAGCTTAGCTTGCTAAACCTTTCCATCACCTTTGTAAATATTCTCAAGCTTTACCCAAGTCTCATAAGTATATTTACATTACATAACTTTAAAAATTTCTAATTAACATAAACCACATAAAATAGCATTTAAATCTTTAGCATTATTTTCACTTTCCTTCTTTTTTGTAGGAGTAGTTACAAGTGTTTGTGGCTCTTCGTATTCCTCCATCACTGCTTGTCAAATGTCAAATCTAAGGTCCATCAAGTAAGTCCTCATACTTATGCTCCAAAAGGCATAATTTGTCCCATCAAACAAAGGTTCCTTATTTGTATAAAAACCTTCATGTGATCTAGCCATCATGTTTTCCCCAATCTACTTTCAAGCTATTAAACTCTTTCTAAAATATTCTACACTGATACCAATTGTTAAGCATGGGATATACTGAGAGAGGGGTGAATCAGTATATCATATATATTTTAAATCTTTTACTCAATCAAATTCCTTTTCTTTAACCACTTAATCATGCATTCAAGATATGCAATAAAAATTGAAACAATAACATGCACCACACAAGAGAGAGAAAGAGAGAGAAACACCAAATTTTTATGTGGAAACCTAAAGTGGGAAAAACCATGAAGAACTATCTCAAGTATGTAAATGAGAACAGACTCAATTTTATAAAATTCACAAGCACCAACTTGTAGGATCACCAACACAGCAATGATTTGTAATCACCAACCCATAGGAGCACCAACCCCTCTTTTGTATAAAACACAATTATCTCTCAATGTTGCTTTCTCAATAAATGATATAACTCTACTATATTTATTTCTCTTCTCTCCTCTTTTCTTATATAAAACATAAACCATACACTCTCTTGAATATATAAAATGGCTTCCCAAGCCTCCTTTTATAGCTTTCCAAATGACCTTTGTCATTCACCCTTTGTGACTCTTCAATCCACATGGAAAAGTGCAAAACTTGCATGACCCTTGAAATAATTTCATTTGAAAATTCTCATGGTGAACCTTCATGAGATAATTCATCCTTTTCCCTTTGTCTTTATCTTGGTGACTTTTCAAATTCCTCAAGGTGACCCTTCATGAAAAAAGCACCCTTCCTCTTTTGTCTTCACTTGGTGACTCTTTAAATTCCTCAAGATGACCCTTCATTGTAAAATGCATCCTTTTCATCTTTTTTATTTACCTCATGACTCTTTGACTTCTTCATGGGCCCTATTTTGAATTTATATAACCAAAAATATACTCATTAATATTAAATAAATATCAACATACTTTAGCCAAAATATGAACATTAAAAACACCTTTAGATAATAAATGTTATGGGGCCTTTATCACTAATAATTTTATACCTTTGACATCAATGAAAATATTTTCAATAGAAGAGACAAGTGACGTCCCAAGTCATGAGATTCATGAAATGTGGCATAGGAGTTCCTACTTTGCACAAGAAAATTGCCTTCATCATTCACCCCTATTAGAACATCCAAAAACTAGCTAGGGATAGGTTTAATGATTGTAATGAGAGTTAAGTCTTTCATAGTGCATTTGTTGCATTCCTATTCTTCTAAAATATTTTGGAAGTGAGCCATCACTACTTGTAATTAAAGAAACTCCTCTTTCCCACATCTTACACACTTGGCTTCCAATTTGGATTCAGTTTCCCATGAAAATGCATACAAGGGAGTGAATGGCATATGCCAAGTCCCTCCATGGCCTTAAAGACATTAGTCACACCTTAAAATTAGTTTACTTGAAGCTTTTCACCCTTCTCACTATCATGTTCACTATGCTAATTTTGACTGGCCAAGATTAAGTAGCTAGTAAACACACTTAGGACTTTTTATAAAGAATTAAATGGACATGAGGGGTTATCCCAAGTCCTAATCCTTCTCCTAAAGTTAGTTTCATCTCTTTTAAGCTCTTATAACCTACATAATGCACAAAACAATCAAAAGAACCCATTGTGTACCGTGTTTGTATAGATAGGTTAGTACCAAAATTGATGTTGGGAAGATTTTAAGAGTCCTATACAACATACAATCACTTCCCATGCTATTATGGTCCATTTGGATGCATTTCCTTCATTGTTTTCCTAATCAGGTCCTTAACCAAGGCTTACAAAGGTTTTATGTAATTTTGACCTTTAGTGATGTTTCACAAAGTTCTAACATTCAAAACCTAAATAAATCCTTCAATAATAAAGTTAATTGCCATGTCTAACATCCTCTATATCATTTAATCTCCATACAAGGTGTCAAGGTAGATAAAATCTTCCAAATTTGTCCACTCAAACTCTCTTCTCCATTTCCTGTAGGCCTAAGTTGGTTCTAAGCCAAAAGTGGATCTCTATGTGGTTCCTCTACAAGATGAAAGATTTAAAACATCTAGGAAGACCCTAAAATATTTCACAATCCATTTGAATTATTTTCTAAGGCTAGAATTAAGAATGACGTCCTCTTTGGATTCTAGGCCTAACCATGCCTAACAAGCCTGCTTGAAAACTTATCCACCTAGACCATCTTTTTGGGTTAACTCCTTATGTTATGTGTTTATCATGTTTTTTTGGATGTGTTTCAACTCCAAACACTTCTTTTCAATGTCTAATTAATTTCTAGTTCAGCGTTTTAACCCAAGATTGCAGGGTTTACAACCTAGGGAAGTACCCTCTATTTGAGATAAAATAGAAGGTACTTACCCTCTTTCCTCAAAACAATGGATGTGTTAAAGGCTTATATAAGTTTTAAGTGTGTAATAAATAAAATTTCAACCCTTTTTTATATGATTAGACCCTCTAAAAGTACTAAAAACTTAGACAAATTGCTAGAAAAAAGACTGTGTACATGGTTTCACTATAAGGACTGCTTGACTGTATTACCTAACCCTTTATCTACCTTTTTCCAACTCAAGATGGTGTAAAATTGTGGTCACTATCATTTTATAGGTTTTCATTATTCTTAGAAACCTTTATCACCCATGCTTTCTCTTTGGACTGTGTTCTATCTCAGTTAGGCCTAAGTGATAAGTTAACCCTACTTACTCAGGAAAAGTGAGCCTGTAAGCAATGCTTGTGTGCTTAATACCTTAGAAAAAAGTGTTTTATCCTTCCTTTAAGCTTTCAAAAACTCCTTTCATCCATGATCTATTCCATCTCACACCTTGAAGTTGGGTTGGTCTTAAGACCAGTGATAGATAATTGACTATGTTACCCTATTCTTTTGGCCAAAGGATCACCTATAGGTGCATAATGAGTTAGTTGGACTTGAACATAATGTTTAAATACCCTCCTTGAAGTTTCAAGGTCATTTATGAATGGTTTTTACTATACCAACACTAAGAATCATCACCCTTTTGTTTGTTGCTTCTCACAACCATCTCCAGTTGGTTGTAGGTGA
Organism: Torreya grandis; assembly: GCA_037957365.1. Lineage (NCBI taxonomy): Eukaryota > Viridiplantae > Streptophyta > Pinopsida > Cupressales > Taxaceae > Torreya > Torreya grandis. The sequence continues at coordinate 5,014,894 of JARHVA010000017.1, read as the reverse complement.
ATATTTCAAATGAAGGGACCCCTGAAGGTGTACATAAGATCCAAAACATATTAATCCAAATATTTAGATGTAATTTAGGTCATATACACTCTATTCATCATATAAAACCATTATATCATATTTTCATGGCCTCGTATTAAACCCTTGGTTGAATAGGTCTTTTTATAACTCATATCCTATAGGTTTCACTACCAAATTTAGTGGTTAAAGGTGCAAATATAGGCCACCCAACAACCAATTTATACTGATCATTTATCCTCCAAAATTTGCATGGATTTTTTCCCATGTATGTGATATAATGTAATCACATTATGATGCAGCAAAACCATTGACAGCCTTTCTATATGACCCTACCAAAATGGTCTAGGTGCTCTACTTTTTCCTTTTAGGGAAAAGGTCCCTAAGTACAATCATCTCACCTTTTGAAGGTAGTCTCCACTTCAATCTACCAAATTAGTCCTTGAAATATAGTTTACATGGTATACATCACACTAAGACTTTAAGGAGGGTGTCACCACTTATCTAACCTCTCTATACAAATACCTTTATAGCTCTGCTAATGCCACCTATAGATGGATATTTTCATGTATAGGTAGTAATATAAGATGGTAGGAAGTGAGTAGGATATACATGTTTGTGATCAATCCTAGGCCTTTTCGAGGTTTTCCAATGTAATCTTAGCATTCCAAAGGATTGGAACAACTACCAAGGCTTTCATGCCAACATGACATCATTCTGAATACCTATAGATGCATTGTGAGCTACATACAAATAATAAGCATGAAAAAGTCAATATACTCAAACTATATACCTTGATAACCAACTAATATCCCCTCATGCTTTTCCAATGAAACATCAATATGTTTCAAAACCTAAAACAAGATCTCACACTCCATTTCAATGTTGAACTATTCTGTAGATGCTAACAAAAAAGTACAATCATGGTTGCCTGACTATATATGTTGCTTATGAGTACCATCACAGACCCTTTGTGCTATTTGGGGTGTCAAATCTGACCTATCATATAAAAATAACGTTAAAAACACCTTTTAGGGTCTTCATTGCTCCTCTATAAATGTGACAAGAGCTAAAATCTCATGACTATAACTAAAAGCACATATAAAATTAACTGTATGACAAGACTGGGTGTTTGATCAAAGCATGGAGTTATGAAACCAAACATGGAATGAGGTGGTCCCTATGGAATTTAATCATGGATAAAATAATTTCCCATTCATATGAATCCTTTGTAGAGAATAAAACCTTCTGTGAGTAGTGAACTTGATTGTCATTCCACCTAGAACATCAACTTGCAAACTAAATTAATTATCCCATGAGATCTTTGTCAAACATGAAACTAAGCATGGAAAGCATGAGAAGAGGGAGTAAAAATCATATGTAATCAATCTTAGTAGTTGTATTATACATATTTCTACAAACCAAAGCAAAACTTGTAGGGTGTATAGATTGGTAAGAAAATTGGATAGGTCAACTTCTTAGGAATGGTTAGTAAAACATAGGTCATCATTATTTTGAAACCAAACATAAAATGTAATATATTTGAGTGTATAATACACCCCTAGGATCATTTTTCTTGAAAACTCTCTTGATGACCGTACCAAGTATAAACCAGAAGGCCATTCTTGCTTGTCAAGCCTAGTGGAAGAAGAGAGAAGTGATTTCTTCATTTCCTGAAGATTCTAATCAAACTAGTCATTGGAGAAGTGTATGGAAGACTAAGGGACACTCCTAAAATGTCTTCAACTATAGTATTATATAAAATTATATACACCTCATTAAATGCTCATTTTTTCCAAAAAACTACCCTTTTTTTAAAGAACCTACCACTTTTTAGTTATAAATAGTTACTAAGACATATGGCGACACATGGAGTGTTACATCACCTTTTAAAACTTTCACGTTACCTAAAGAAGCTGTACAACTCATTTAATTCTCTATTTTGACCCCAAAATGACTCAAAAAGACATAAATATTGAAAATGACCAAGACCAAGGCTAATGTGACATGAAATAACATCAAATAACCTAGAATACACCTTATTTCATAATATTAAACCCCTAAAACACCTAAAACTAGGTTTTAACCTATAGGGATCCCAATTTGACCTGTAGGGTCAAATTTGGTCAACAAATTGATGACTCATAGGGGTAGCATGCCTACTATGCTAAGGATCAGTAGCCTTATTAGTCCATTGGGATTAGGAAATAATGTATAGCATAAAATACAATAAGAGGAATTTGACCATTCACAACAAGTTTTGACCAAGACAAGACTAATTGACTACCTCAACCACACAAAACAAAGGACACACATAAAACAAAGCAAACAAACTAACAAGACACACACATATGTGCTCAAAGCACTTAAATAAAATATAAAAACAAACTACTATGTACAAATAAAAATTAATCATACCTCCCTTTCCAGAATCAAAAGAAAAGTTTCTTGCATCCCCTTCTTCATGAGATGAATAATAGTACCAAGCTTGCTGCTCTTTAAATTGGATGCTTGATATATCAAACCTATTTTTTGGTACTTCACTTGTTATGCTCTCAAGTATACCATCTTAAAATAGTTCTCCAATGTAAATTTATTCCTCTTGGCCTTGTACACATACCTCATATTGCTGCCCACTCTTCATCTCATGATCAACTTGCATCTTCTTTGTAGGCATGATTTCAAGAAGAGTAGCTTCTTGTTCCTTGGAATATTGAGGCCAATAGAAGCTTGTTTTAACCTCCAAAGGCTGAGGTGAACCTTGATCTGGCTCATCTATGACATTTTTAAAAATGTCATCTTGCTTACCATCACTTGTAATCAGCTCTAAGGAAGTTGTAGACCCCTTGAGAGACTCAAACTCATTGCAAATGTTTTTAAAATACTACTAGAAGTCCTCATCTTCTCTTTGATCAAGGTCATGGAGGAAAACAACAAGAGAATATCCTTCATCCTCTTATTTATAATCCAAAAGGACTTCATTCAAGATTTCTTCTTTGACACAAGGAAGGCATTCCTCATTATCAACACAATAAGAAGACTCAACACAAGGACTCACCTCTTCCTCAGCATTTAAGACCTTTTAAGGGATATCAAGTTGTATTTCAGTGATCATAACCTAAATTTTATTTTTAGTGGCTGAAAGATCTTCAATCTCCTTCTCTTTTTTGGTGATTTTAAGACTAGGCATCTTGAAATCAAGTGACTTAGCCCAATGAAGCTACCAAGGAGTTATATTTTATTTAAGTAAGACTTATAAATTTTTATCAACCAAATTCTCATATTTAGGTTCCCATACCATAGGTCCATCAAGTAAAATGGTTATGGGGTGAGGTCAAGATGAACTAATTGGTGGAGGTGGAACATAATAATCAAAATTGGATTGATAATGAATTGTAGGGGATCCTTTTGAAAGCTCTTAAAGAAGGGGAGGTAGACCTTGCGCTAAAATAGCTTGATTTTCTTCCTTACATTTGACAATCACTTAATTTAAATTTGATTCATCTTGAGCACTCTATTGAGGACAGTTATATGGGGTGTGTTTAGGCATAAGATCTTCTTCTGGCTCTAAACCTTCCATCACCCCTTGTCTCAAAAATATCATTCCTGACTCTAACTCTTCAAATTGCTTAGCTAGGTTCTCTTGGAAAAGTCTCTCTTGAATTTGATATGCATCATCATGAGGATGAGTAAAATATGGTGTAGACACCAATATCGTGTCAACCCCCCTTGGTCCCCTTCTAAATGTTAACACTCCTAACCCACACTTACACACCTTATTAATTTAAAAAATACTTATTTTAAATTAATTACCTCACCTTGGACACCTCACCTAGACACCTCACCCTAAGACCGTTTCTTAGCCTATGAGTTAGCCTGAGACTAGGTCCTCCAAACCCTAACTACCCATGACCTATTCTCACCCCATCTTAACTCCCTAACCAACTCCTATGCCTCATAAGACCTTGGTTTGACTATTCTCCAACAAAAAAGGCATTTGGCGGGTGGAGAAATGGGCAAAGAGCTAAAAATAGCCCTTTTACCTATTCTCTCTTCGTCGATGATGGTCAACCCATGGCCGACATCGGTAGTTCTATGCTGATGCCAGTGGGATCACCGATGTCTATTACATAAGCCAAGCTCTAACATTGAGCTAAGGCCACCTTTTCACACATTGTCACGCACACTCTGAGATTTCAAGCACCAGAACTCGACTATTGTTCTCCTAGCTATCAAAGCTCTATACAAATCATTCTAAAGACTGGATTGAAAGACTGTATGAAGACCTCGAGCTACTAAATTAAAGCAATCCATGTTCACTTCATTGGCTCACAACACTGGTCACATCAGCCATAATAGGAATCACTATTCTGACACCTCTGGTTCTTCACCTTATAAAGCTAAGTACTCTGGTTTTCATTTCAGTGTTTTAGAATATATTGTCAATTAGTTTTCATTGATATTTCTAAATATTGTCGAGAGGCCTAACTTCTTTCATGGAGGCGCTGAAATACCTTCCCCTTGTTCTCACCCCCTTTTCACACCAATCCTCTACCTATACCTTTCCTCAAACCTCATTCACCTTCTTGCAACCTTGCACCAACCTCTGAACTTCTAAAAACTCCTATGTCTATCCCAGAAATACTCTAAAAGCCATCCAAGGCTGACAACCCCAACCAACATCGACAGACCAATCGATGTTGGCATCTACAATCAAATTGACATCGATAGACCAATCGACATTGGCACCTTCAGCCAGACCGACATCAATAACCCAACTGATCTCGACACTATTTACCCAACTGACCTTGATAGACCCACTGACGTTGGTGACTGTGTTCTGAACCAACAAACCAAAAATCCATCTAAACATCCCATCTAGACCAGATAGAACCTTCAGCCAGCCTTTTGTAGCATTCTAAGATACATAGATTACAAGGAATAGGTACACACCATCTACTTTTCTATTTCTTTAGTCATTTATAATTTCTTCCTTTACAATACTTTTATCTTTAAACAGTGGACTGTCATCCCTTAAGGAGCTTCACGCTTCTGGGACCGAGCACCTAGCTTGGTAGTCCACCATAGCCTCTTCTAAAATCTTTCTTATTTAAGTTTCATTCTTACTACAGGTGTTTCCTCCATAGCCAAAGAGGAGCTCTCACAAGGCTTGGATACAGTGTGCACTAAATCTAAGTAACATCAAACCCATAACCTCTTAACCTTAGTTTCTTTCTCATTTGAATGTAATTAGTGAAAATCTAGAGAAACATTCTGGCACACCCAATGGGACCCTTGGAGTTTTCCTTGGGTTCATTCTTCTTCTTTTAAAAATCAAATTTTCTTGTAGATGCATTAGAAAAATATTAACTTCTTGCATCCCCTCTTCTTTGCCTTTATTTCTTGAGAAATAAAAAATTATCTTCTCTTACTTTCTATTTTTTTACATAAAGTTAATTAATTCTTTCTCCTTTTTTTTACCTCTTCTATCTTTTTGTTTCAAAAGGAAATCATTAGCAGAGGTTAAAAAGAACATCTCTTTTTCTTCTTGTTACTTCTTACATGCATCATAGAGCAGTGAAAAACTCATACTCTTTACCTCTTCTCCATTTGTTTGCATTTGAATAACATATTTCGATTTGGGTTAAAAACTACTACATTTCATTCTTGCTTGGATGCACACTTAGCCCACTTAGTAATTAAAGCATTATGAATGAATCATAGCGCACAAATGTGACACAACCAAACCACAATCACTTCAAATCAAACACATAAACTTACTTGAGACAAGGCCTGTCTAGGATTTCATCACCTAGTGGATACCTTACCCCACCCAGCGATCCTACTTGGATTTCACCACCAAGAAGAGGACCCACTCTATTCTCTATCAGAGTATAAACTATAGGGAAGGTATATTCTAGCTAAGCGGCCCAGTTCAGCTATGGGTTAGTGAAGTGAGGGGAGAAAACCCCAACACCAGGCCATGTACTGACCCTAACATAGATATCTTTGATCACCATAACACAACCTGAAAACAACCATAGACTTCCTCTCTAGGAATTGTTCTACAAGCCCAACTCCCAACACATTCTCTTAAGGCATAAGCCACCACGACTCTAAAACTCATTCCTAGGAATCTAATGTTTTAGAAGTTGCTTGCTTAATCATCTATTCTGCTAGTTTTATCTGAGTGTTTGACATGGTAAGGTCATACCATTTTAAAGTCCAAAATAACTCAGAATATCTTCTTCTTCTAAAAACTATCAATCTTCTATGTTTCTGGAATTACACAAAAATTGACATCAATTTCTCCACTGACATCGGCAACCAAACCTTCACCGACATCAATTAACTGATCGACATCGACAACATTTTCTAATTGATATCAATTAAACAACTGACATCGGTCACTGTCAATAAAAAATTAAAAAACAATTTCTAAACAGCAAGCTTAAAACCCAAATTTCTTGCTATATAAACACAAATTCTAGTTTTTTGAAACTAAAACATAGTTTTTGGAACCTGAACCCCTTTCGCCTTGGATGGTCCTGACACGTAGTCAAGCCAAATTCCTTATTGACCACGTGAGTCAACAACCACTCCCACCTTCGCCCTTTGTGCCAACTCATCTAATGGAGTATACTTCAGACACCAATCATACTCCTATCCAACCTACCCCTGATCAACCTCCTATTGTTCCCGAAGGGGATCAAGATTTTGAGAGATTCCTTGACCACAACATCAAGGCTCTCCAACATTATCTCGCTAAAAGCCAAATATGAGATCCTTCAGATAACCCTATTTATGGGATGCCAACTTCTTTGGTTGAAGTGGCAATGATATCAACAGTATCCGCTACCCAACCTATGGTCACTCAAGCCACTACCTTGACTAGTAACCTAACCATGTCCAATGTTCAAGATTTGGCCTCCCCTTCTATCCTTTCTTGCCCTACCTCCATCAAGGTTTTCGTACCCCCTCAAATGTAAACAATTCAACCAAGTTTGACACCTTTCTAGAACTTGATTGTCTCTATCTCATCCACTCTTGTGCCTATAAACATGAGAGTGACCACTTATCCTTTAACTAGTGTTGCCGCCATTCAACCACCCTTGGTGGCATCTAGTCAAGTTGTGCCCTCCAACTTTGTGGCACAAGCCCCCTTGGCCTCGACATTGGCCCCTATGACAAACTATCAGTATGTTACACCTACACAAATGCAACCAAGTACATCATACACCCCTTATAATGCCTTCTAGGTACCCTATAACTTAGGGGGTGCCTCTCATGCCAATCCATCTACCAATCTAATTAAGATGTTGATGGATAAGATGTCCAACCTTGAGACATCTATTTTAAGTTCAAGGAATGTTCTTTCATATGAACAAATCTGCAATGAACCTATCCACCCTTCAGTTCCTATTCGACCATACCCTAGCCAGTGGGAACTCCCAAAATTTACTCACTTTCAGAGTAAAGAGGACCCACATAAACATCTATGAGCATTTAAACATGCTTGCTACCTCATAGGGCATGATGATGTGTTATTGCTTCGCACATTCCCTATGTCACTTTCTGGCACCGCCCTTGACTGGTATAGCTCCATTACTAGTCATTCTCTCTTCACCTTCATTCAACTCGCTCAGCTATTCCTTGATCATTTCTCAATCAATATTACCAAGAAGGTCTCCATCACAGACATTTATTCCATTAGACAATTTGAGGATGAGTCAATAGCAGACTTCATCGCCCATTGGAGAAGTTTGATCAACCAACTCTCCTTTTCACTACCTCAACTTGAGCTCATTGAGCTCTTTTCAAGAGCATGTGCCAAGCACATCTCATCCACTCTGTGGGTTCAAACTTTTCACACATTCGATGAAGATTTCACTATGGCCCAAAAGCTTGAACTCCATGCAATCGAAGAAGATAGGGTCAAATTAAGTAACAAAAATACCAATGCAAAACCCAATGACCCTTCTTCTTCCAACCCTTCTTCTTCCCACCCCAAGTCTAAGGGATCAGTGAACGTTATGGTCCTTAGGTCACCATCTTCTACCACAACCAACCAATCTGAGCTCTCCCCTTTGCAAAACATCACTAGACAATTCCAACAATGGTATGAATAGCGATGATACACTCTAATAGGAGAATCATATGCTTTAATATTGGATAAATTAGTGAAGCAGGGAGTCCTCAACCTCCTTCAAATCTGACCACCTATCTAATTTGACCCCTCATGATCCATCCCTGCATGGTATAGGGAAACTGACTTTTGTAACTATCATCGTGTCAAGGGTCATGACACAGATAATTGCAAAACCCTAAAAAACATTATTCAAGACATGTTAGACAAAGGGGACCTTGTTTTGGATAACCCTGATGCACTGACCAACCAAATCATGGATGTCTTTAGGCAACCATTTCCTAACCATCCCCCAAGTCAGAGCAATGTTCAGACCATGGTCGATGACCCTCAAGAACACAACATATGCATGATCAACATAGTCTTTCCTTTCATTCCTATCTAACCTCTCCCATAATCTGAAGAGGTTGGTCAACCCATTTCTCCACCATAGGTAGAAGAGCCTATTTTACCCATACATGAACTCATTTCACCTGTATCACCCCCACAACATCAAGCACCTCCTCTACCCATTCTTCTACCTCGCGAGGATCCTGTATTACCTATTCCTCTTGCCCCCACCTTCCCTCTTCTTCTACCATTAGAAGAATTTACCATTCATACCCCACGCCCCCATGTAGAAGGGGCCATCATCCCTCTACTTTACCCTTTAAAGGAGCCTTCCTCTCCTATTTTTCCTCCACTGATGGAGGATAGTCCTCCATCCACCCCCCTTTCACATGTAGGAGAGTCTACTTTGACCTCTCCCATATTGGAGGATGCTTTGACGGTACCAACACCGGTGGCCCCACCCTTATCCTTCTTATTACCAATGGAGGATCATACTTTCCACACTCCTAGACCACATGTGGAAGGCATGATCATCCTTGCACTCTATCCGCTTGAAGAGCCAAATTCTCCAATCCCTTATCCATCGAGAGAAGAACTCGCCACCTCACCTACTTCAGCTGAGGAAGATTTGGTGATGGTTCTCTCTGGCCTTTAGCCCGAGATCGTTGTGTCCAACACATTTTTGCTTTTGCAATCACCCAAATCCTCTAAAGGACTGACTGTAAGGCCTCATGTGATGTCATCTAAACCCTTACCTTGATTGGCAAAAAAACTTAGGATTCCTCCATTCTAAGAACCTAGAGTATGAGGCATTATGGGACTGACTTAGGGCTCCTTATCCTACACATCCCACTTCGCCTTATACTGCTAGCCCTTCTGTGACAATTTACCCCAAAGTCTCTGATGATGATCAGGTTTCCACTTCTAAATCATCAAAATCTCAGCCTTCCATGTTTGAATCCAAACCCTCACAGGTGTCCACCATGCTGAAACAAATTAGATCTCTCGGTGTTCACCCTGTATCAAACATAACTCACCCACAAGTGAAGTTAGATTTGAACCTTGCCCTGCACAGTAGTGGTCCTTGCACCATACTAAAGGAGGATGCTAAACCACATTAGTCTACTCCTCCCCCACCTTCACCATTGCCCTCTATCTTGGGTCCACATCCTTCCACTTTAACAGGAGTGCTCCCTATTCCAACACCTCACAAAGACAAACTACCTCCATTACTCCCTCTACCCATCAAAAACATATTTCCTCCAAGAAATTTGACACCTCTCATCAAGAAAGTGCCATCTACGTTTGTGGCCACACCACCAACCAAAAAGGTGGTACGAAAAACTCCCCCTACAACTCCTAAATAGAAGTTGTCAACCCCTATTACAACAATGAGCACAGACCCATTAGTAGGTTTTTATGCTTCACTGTTACACCGATTATTGCAGTCTTCTAGCATCATTATCCTACCCATTAAGCCATACCAACCTCTCAGATCAAAACCATCTTGGTTTGACGACACTTAAATTTGCTTGTACCATCGTACACCTAGGCATGATACTGAGAGTTGCTACACTCTTAAAGTTGTCATTCACCAACACCTAGAAAAGGACACCCTTCTCATTGAGGAATCTCTTGACCACATTTTTGACAAACTACCGACACCATCCCATGCCTCCCAAACCTCCTCACTTGAATCGAAATCTCAATGCAATATTATGGTCCCTCTACCACCTTCTCCCCCTTTATTTGAAATCAACACTATTAATGTGGCCACCAGGTCCCAAACCCTAAAGGATAAAAGAAAAGAGAAAGTTTATACCCCTTGGACATATCCGTTCAACAAGCCCTCTCCACCACCAAAGCCCAATATTTTTATCTTGGGCCCATCTCAACCAACATCTTTGGGGGCAAATCGTGACTCCATGGTGAAACAACTTCACCAAACCCTTGTGAAGATGTCTTTATATGACCTAATACAAAGCTCTCTACAACATCGCCAAGCCTTGATCAAAGCTTTACAGATAGTGGAGGTCCAACCTAAATACCCCCAACCACTAGCTGCTTTAGTCAAATCGTTACCCACCATTGCCTCCATCATCTTCAGTGATTCTGAGATTCCTGCCTACAACCTGGAAGATCAAGATCCTACCCTCTTTATCATAGCTTACATTGATCAAAATCACATTAATCATGTTATGATTGATGGAGGTGCTATCATCAACATCATTTCTACCCATGCATATGATCAACTAGCCCTTTCAAATAACTACATGTCAAAAACTGACGCAATTCTTCATTCTTTCAACGATGCCACTGCCACTACCATTGGAACTGTGGTCTTGCATGTTCATGTTGGCCCACATACAATTTTAGAACTCTTTTATATCATTGAGGGGGAGTTATAATATAACATGATGTTGGGACGACCTTGGATACATTCCATGACTTGTGTCCTTTCCACGTTGCATCATTGTGTCAAGTTTGAACACGAGGGGCAGGTTCATGTCATTCTTGCTGACCCTTCCCCCTTTAAAACATGCAACATGACCTACTAACCTAATGATGTTCTCATCCCTTTGAAAACATCCACCCAAACACCACCTCCACCAACAAAAGCCTCGATAAGCTCACAGACACTGGTCACACCTATGCCTACTCCTCAAGTGACCACGAAAGATCATATGGAAGATACATTCTAGTGCCTTTCACTTGGGGAGTATAGTTTTCTTACCCTTGACATGTTCTAAACTCTGCAAGAATATGGAAAACTTCATCACCACCCTAACTATGACCATCGCATCAGAATGGTCATCCTATATGGTCCTCCTAATCTCCAAACTAATCTCACCTATGGAGGGCTAGATCAGGCTCCTACTGTTGGAAATCCTCTCTCATCACCCTAACTATTCACTTGCAATTTCTCCTTCCTCAGCAAACCTAGCTTTGCTCACATCTATCTTCATAGGTGTGCGTGGAAGGGTTTTGGCTTTAGGCGTTATGAACAAGGTCCCCACAAGCCCATTGAGCCTCCAAACGATGAGGCAATCAAAAATGCCAAGAAATGACATGGCATGGGTTTCAAAGAACCTACAAAACCCTCTAAGATCCCTCACCATGAAACTGCCATAGAGCATTCTCCTCCAACCTCACCTATTCCCCCACCCTCACCTACGGAGTCAGTGGTCTCCATCCCTCCTAGTTTTTTTTTCATAAATGTCATTCACTTGGAACCCCTGACCTATCAACTAGGTGAGGCATCAAGGTCTCTTCCTCTCATTTATCCAAACATGATAGATGATGAATCTTCTAGCATCAACACTATCCAATGCCTGGATGATGATGCCATACTCACCTACATGGGTACGGATGACTCCTTTATATAATGATCACTTCCTTTAGAAACACAGGTTATGTTAAATGAATCAACTATTGATATTAATCTCCCATCTTCTGATGTTCCTCACATTTTAAAGATTGGCCAATCTTTAGATGCCCAAGAACAAATCTACTATACCACATTCCTTAAAGATCATAGCAAATCCTTTGCTTGGTCTTATAATGATATGCCCGATATTGACCCTGACATTGCCATCCACAACATTTTCATGAACCACAAAGCTAAGCCTATCAGGTAAAAGCTTCACAGGATGCATCCCCGCATCGCACTCCTTTTCAAAAAGGAGCTTCAATGTCTTCTCTCTGTCTCATTTATCCAACCCATTGATTATCTGCAATGGGTGTCAAACATTGTCCCTGTCACAAAAGCAACAGGGGGAATTCAAATTTATACTAACTATCGTGACCTCAACCTAGCTTTCCCAAAGGATGACTTTCCTTTGCCAAGCATTGACCAACTTGTTGATCTTACAGCTAATCATGAGATGCTATCCCACATGGACAGGTTTTCAGGATATAACCAAATCTTGATTGCCCCAAAATATCAACATAAAACCACCTTCATCACCCCATGGGGGACATTCTGCTATAGGGTCATGCCTTTTGGCATCAAAAATGTAAGCGTTACATACCAACGTGCCATGACTTATATCTTTTATGATCTCCTCCACAAAATCATGGAGAACTATGTGGATGACCTATTGGGGAAATCCAAACTTCACCATGACCACCTAACCATTCTCAAAACAACATTCACTCACCTACTACAATATAACATTTGACTCAACCCCAAGAAATGTGTCTTTAGGGTTCTCTCAAGGAAGCTTTTGATTTTCATCATTTCTCTCTATGGCATTGAGGTAGATCTAGCTAAGATTTGAGCCATACTCGAGATGCCCCCACCAACAAACCTAAAGCAACTTCACAGCCTGCAAAGAAAGCTTCAATCTATTCATCGCTTCATCTCACAACTATATGATTGATGCCAACCCTTCCATCACCTCCTCAAGAAGGATGTCTCTTTTAATTGGAATAAGGATTGCCAAGAGGCTTTTGAGGCTCTTAAACGCTATCTTGTCTCTCCACCAGTCCTTATTCCACCTAAAGATGACCAACCCTTCTATCTTTACATTTTGGCAAAAGATCATTCCTTAGGTGCCATGATCATGCATCGAGATAAATAACATCATGAGTAGGTGGTTTATTATATAAGCCAAATTATCATTGACTACAAAACTCAGTATACTCATACCGAAAAACATTGCTTGGCATTAGTCTTTGCCGCCTCCAAACTCTGTCACTATCTCCTCAACCACAAGACTTACGTCATCACCCACACTGACCCTCTTAAATACATGCATTCCAAACCATACCAAAACCAATCTATGGCTCGTTAGCTCATGCTTCTTGCTGATTTTGACTTGGAATTCATTCAACAAAAGTCTATAAAGGGGTAAATGATCGCTGACCAACTAGTAGATGCCCCTTTACTTGATAACCAACCCTCTAACTGCAAATTTCTTGATGAGTCTATCGCCATGCTATCCATCTATGATATCCCCTATCAAATGATAATGTTCTTTGATGGATCTAAATGTCAACTCGGTGGGGGTGTAGGGGTCATTGTCATCCCTCATGAGGGCAAGCCCATGCCTCTATCCTTCAAACTTGACTTCGAATGCACCAATAACATGGCTAAGTATGAAGCCTTTGTTTTGGGGCTTCAAACTACCATTTTCTTGGGCATTAAGACAATCAATATCTTTGGCAACTCACAACTAGTTGTTAATCAGATTAACAGTTCATATCTTTGTAAAAACAAAGTTTTGCACTGATATAAACATCATGTTGACACATTGTTAGGGTCTTTCGACCATTATCTCTTGCAAACTATTCCCCACTCTACGAATAATTTTGCCAACACAATGGCCTCTCTCGCCTCACACATCCCATCTTCATCTACTTCCTCGAGAATCTATGTCACGGTACACCATTTGGCATTGCCCTCATATATCTCAACTGACATCAACTTTGTTGGCAATATCGACTCTAATCCACATGATGTTTGGTATAAACAACTTGTTGACTACTTGACTTATTCTATCATTCCTCCTAATCTCTTTAGCAATGGATGATGGGATTTTATCAAGAGTACTACTCGATACACCATGCTAGGGGGTCTTCTCTACAAATGAGGTTTCGACGACCTCCTTCTCTAATTCCTAACCACCATTGAGACATCTCATGCCATCAAACAAGTCCATAATGGGATTTTTGGAGGACATTTCAGTGGTAACTCAGTTGCAAAGCACATCCTCCACCTAGGCTATTATTGGCCCACTCTTAACCAAGAATGCAATGACTATGTTCAGTGTTGTATCAAATGCCAGCAACATGCTAACCTACTTCATGTCCCTAGCCACGCTTTACAAGTTGCTAAGGATTTCTAGCCCTTTTCACAATGGGGATTAGATCTAATTAGTGAGATTAACCCTCATTCATCTCTCTGACATCAGTCTATTATCACAACAACTAAATATTTCACTAAATGGGTGGAAGTTTTTCCCCTCATCTCCACTAAAGCTGACAAAATTGTCAACTTCATTAACCACCACATCATCTATCATTTCGGTGTACCTCACAAGATAATCACCGATAATGGCAAATCTTTTAAAAACAAAACCATCCAAAAGCTTTGCGATGCTTTTGGCATCAAACTCAGCTTCTCCTTACCTTACCATCCATAAGCAAATGGACAGGCAGAAGATTCTAACAAAATCCTAACTAAAATCCTAATGAAGGTGGTCAATGACACTAGAAGGGATTGGCACACTCACATTCCCTTCGCTTTGTGGGCCTACTGCACTAGCATCCAAACCCCTATGGGTGCTACACCTTTCTCCTTAGTGTATGGAATCAAGGCCATCTTGCCTCTTGAAGTACAAATACCTTTTCTTTGCATCTCCTTGCATGACATGCTCTCTAACGATGACTTTTGTCAAGATAGATTAACACAACTCAAGTTACTCGATGAACATCATCTTTTCGCTCTTAATCATCTTCATATCTACCAAGATCGCATCAAGCGTGCCTACAAAAAAAATCTGAAAGAGCGAGATTTCAAAATTGGAGATCTCATCCTTAAAGAAAACCAACAAATGACCAATATGGAAAGAAGCAAACATGGAAAGTTTGCTCCTAATTGACTCAAACCGTATATAATAATGCACAAGTATGGATCAAGAACTTATCGTCTGTCTTCTCTCGAAGGCCGACTAGAACCTAAGCCCCTTAATGCCTTGCATCTATGACCATTTTACTATTAACCAAGTAATCATTCACTTGATGTTTAACTTGAGTTCATCCCTTGAACAACCCCTATCATCCTCATTCCTATTCCTTTCAACCCTTTTTCCCCACAAAAATTAGTTAACCCTTTTTTAAGCATTAATGCTTTGTCCTAATAAAAGGGAAACCCCTAAACCTCTATAGTCTAGTCCATGACTAAAAGTTTAGTTAACAAAAAAAAACACATAAAATTGGGATGCCTAACAAAAAATTAAAAGGTCATAAACTATAAATGTAGACTGCTCCCTCGAAGGATAGCTGCATTATTGCTATAATTAATAGACTGCCCCTTGAAGGACAGCTATTCAAAGAAATCAAAACATACAAAGCAAAATATAGACCACTCCCTCGAAGGATGGCTTCCAAATTTTTATACAAAAATAGCACCCTCTTAGAAGCTCCCCGCATCGATCAACTTCACATGTCCACAAAACAAAACATCCCCAAGTAGACTTCCCGCACTGATCAGTCTCCAAAAAAAAAAACTGACTAACAAACTATTAAGTCATCGACTTGCCTATAGTTGTTCTCAAGGTCACCTATAAAAGGAGCAAAGTTATCCCTGCTAAAAAGGGTTATGTTATCCTCACATATCACATAATCACACCTATTACCCCAAAATACCCAAGGAATTTTGAGCTCACTTAACGTCAAGTGATTAGGGTACTTCTCCAACAAAAACCAATGGTCAACAATGTAATACATGAATGGGGATTTTATTTGCAAAAACCCTATCTATGTTATCATTATGGTCCTTGTCAATGAAAGAGCAACGTGCCTTTCACTTCTTACACACCTTCGTCACATGCCAATTTATCTTTTAGGATGCAGTGTCTTAAAATTATATGCTCGCATATTCATAATTTTTACTATAAAGTTATGAACCTAACATTCAACTCAATTTTATCATAAATAACATCACATTTTTTTGATAAAATACAACCAAAACATTTTCTAACCACTAACATAACATCATGATTTATTTAATGCAAATACCAATTTGTGTTATATAAATTATCATAGCCCATTCACATTAGTTTCTATGGAAAACAATACACATGGAAACTATCAACCAAACACAATTTATGTCAAGCATATACCATCACCAATATGGAAACCTATTGAAGCATATATAAACTAATTATATTTTTAGCATACACCATCACCAATATGGAAAATTGCTAAGGATGAAAAACCACATAACCTATGTTACAACATATATCATCACACAATATGGAAAAGGCTATAACATCATCATACACTCATCATTTCAAGCATGTACCATTAAACATATGGAAAATGCTAAAAACACTAACATAACCAAAAAAACTAACACAAAGTCACATCCATAACATGTCAATATCTCAAACGTCTCATATATATATAACTGTCAAATGAAGGTACACATCAAAAATATCTGAAACAGTACAATATATATATGTCTCTCTCAAAATGTATGTACATCTCATGTCAATGGCATGCAGGCCGGTATATATATACACCTCAACAACTACAAATACCTCAAGGCTGTGGTGGTGGTGGTGGTCGCAAAGACATCGAATCATCTCCACCCTCTAACCATCACTGTCTCTGAGAACTAGAGGTAGTGGCATGCAACATAGATCTTTGTTGAGCTAGCATCTCAGAATATCATTAGATCTGTAGAAATTCCCTGATGACACCCTCATAATACAAGATATCATCCAACATAGTATTGTACCTAGATACAGGTACAATTTGTGGTGGACCCATCAATCTCAATGCCATGCCCTATAGAAAACTTTATGGCTATGGTTGAGGTGGCTACTAAACTGGTGGCTACAGTGGCTACTCTAGTGGTGGCTAAGCTCACTGCTGCACTAGCTACTATGGTGGCCACTGAATAGGGCCCTACCCTCCATAACCCTACCCTGCCAATACTTGTGCCTGGGCTGCAACCACCTGCCCCTGCAATGTAGTAACCTACCCTATCAAGGCAACCACCTATGCTGTCAAAACTATCACCTATCCCTGAAACATTACCACCTATGCTCATGCTGCATCTCTCACCTAAATGGCAAAATCCCTCTCTCTACTAACTACCTACAGATTGGGAGGTGGTCCCCTCTAAATAGCAGCATAGTCACCTACCCACCAAGCCAAGTAGGTCATCGTACACCCTAGATCTACCACACCTAGATCTGTAGGTATCTCCTCAAAATTTGGCCACTCTATCTCCTCTAGTAATGGGAGGGGCACCTCAATATCATCACATCTATACTATGGAAGAGCAGGTGGCACATCTTATAATAGCTCATACTGGCACCGCACTCTCAGTAGGAACTCTCTTGAGCTCGCCAACTCACCTGCCCCTCACCCACCATAGGCTCTGAACCCACACTAGCTATTCTACCTGAGCTCTAAACACTGGATATAACAAGTATGGCCTCAAAATGATATCTACTAGGATCAGGGCATCTAATACCCCCTATAATACTCAATATCTTAGATGATAGCATCCACACGTGTCTGTGCCATGACCTCTCACCACCACCTAAAACCAACTCTAAAGCTGGCCTGGATCGCTACTGGGAGGCTTAGAGGTCATTTAACCATGATATGCTCATAAGCCCAATAGTGCAGGAGGTGGCACACACACAAGTTGTACCACCACCATTGACTGATCCCCCATAGCTCCCTGTATAACTAAGTTAAAAATACTAGAGCCCACATAAAAACTATCTGCTCCCCTAACATGTCTGCCAAAACCCTAATCATTGAGATCAAGAATCTCCCTCCATCTACATTAGGAAGGGCATATACAGTGATGTCGATCATCATCAAGATGGCTAGTCGATGCTCATCCTCATCATCATCATAAATAGGCTCATAGGCAAAACTCACCGAATGGTAGGTCACCTCAACAGCATGCTCCCCAAACAATATAACCATATGAATGTCATGCTCCTCTCTTGAGCATGCATATAACTCTACCCCATGTATCGGTAACTACAAAATTTGGTACATGTCCTCCACTATAACAATCAACTCTATAGTCAGTAGGTGAAAGGTGTTGGTGGTATGATCCCACCGCTCGATCAATGTCACCATCAAACTGACATCCCTGGCAACTCAGTAATATCACTGCAACCCATCAAGCCCTATAATGGCCATATGTGCCCACTCATCCCCTGTGATGTCTCGATGAATCTACATCAGCAATGTAGGGAGATGATCTCATAGTGTTAATGTCTACCTAGCCTGCATCCAACCAACACACACGCAACAACATTAGCAAATGTTACGCAAACAACTAATAACCTCTTTGACTCTTCTTCCCTTTTTGGGAGAACTACATTGGCCTGAGGCCCTTAAAATAGGGGCTATGTAGGTAACACTCAGTTGACATGGGGTCTTCTAAGGTTAGCTCAGCCATTCATTCGTTCATCTACCTAATGGACCAACTATCTAAACCCTAGGCTCACTACCTACCCTAAACCCTAGGCTCACCACCTATCCTAAACTACCTCACTTTTAGTCTTTTTAACCATCTAACCTTTAACCATGACCTAACCTAGTCAAACCCAATCCATAACCTACCCTCTGCTTTCCTTTTCTGGGAGAACTACATCAGCCTAAGGCCCCTCGCATGGGCTATGTAGGTAGCACTCAGTTGACACGGGGTCTTCTAGGGTTAGCTCGACTAAATCACCACATAATTTCTATAACTGACTTACACTTTCCCCTTAAACAAACCTATATGCCCATCACCACACTTGGGAGTGCATCAGCATGACTTAGGCCCTTCGGATTATCATTTTTAACCTTTCCAAGGCCTAAAAAACCTTTAATAGGCAACCAACATCGGTTAGGGTACCGATGACAGATCTAACCTAACCAACGTCGGCATCTAACTTACTGACATTAGTGGCTAAAAGCGATCGATGGCAGTCATATTGACTGACATCGATCACTTTATTGGCTGACATCGATGGCACCATTGATGTCAGTGACTGGTTCGGCCCTAGGGTCGAATGGGGCGAGCCCTAAAATTTAGGGCTTCCCCACTTCACCCCTAAAAACCCCCCAACACACCCCTAAAGCTACCTAAAGTACCCTGCCTAACCTACTAACCCTTTTAATACACCTCCCCCCCGATCTATCGCTAAAAACTCAAAAAATTACAAAAATAACATCAAATTCACAACCAATCAAAAATTCAAATAACACACCCTACCTCGTCTCATCATCACCGCCAAGGTGGTATAACAGGTGTCGGTGGTGGTGGTCTTCCTGTAGGGCCTCCTCTGGCATCTGCCATCTTCATCTACCTCAACTCCTCAATCCAATCACTAGTGGCCCATAATGCTCCCAAAAACTCACAAACACTCCAACACTCACCAACACTCTTCACCACTCACACCCTGACACCTAACACTGCTAACACAGACAAATAGGAGGTCTTTATCACTCAAAAACTTGGAGTTCTCTTTTTCAACATTTCAAAAGTCATAAATGACTTTTGGTGGGCCGCCAATCCATTTTTGTCAGGTTTGTTTGGCCACCGACATTGGTTGATGTTCTACTGACGTCGAAAAAATAATGCCTTTCTATATTACTGACATCGGTTGTCTAACTAACGTCGGTGATATGACCACAAAATCCTTTTGACTACTTATCAACATCAGTGGCCTAATCGACGTTGGTGACCTAAAAACATAGGTCTTCTCTAAAACTGCCCAAAATCATGACCAAACAACTAGCCCTGACACTATAGAAGTCACCTTAGACTTCTCATGGGGCACATTGGAGATCACATACATCTCCCTAACCACAACAAACAACACTCGAGATCACTTATATCTCAGCCCGACTTGACAAATGACCTTGGAGATCGAAACTATCTCCTCAAACCATGACCACTTTTGAGACAACTTTGCCTTGGTTGTTTTGATTGCATATGCTACCTCACGAATAGTTAGCAAATTGTACATGCCCCTCACACCTATTTTCAGATCGTGACCAAGTTGATCCCCAATATCTATGACATTTTCATGTTTTCCAAGAGCACTTCCTAGCCTAGATACTTGGAACACGATGCCCATTAGAGCTATAGCTTTGATCGATCTAACCCAATCAGCTATACCACTAATAAGCTGGGGACCGATTACTTTGATTTTAGTCCTCCTCAACCATTAGAGCTACAACTTTGATCATTTTAACCTAATCAGTTACCACTAATAAGCTGGGGACCGATTACTTTGATTTTAGTCCTCCTCAACCTTTCCTGTGATAATTTGACCTGCCTATCAAGTGAAGTGGTATATGCACAATGTCAACTATTGTAGTGTTCACACTCTAACCTCACCCTACCCATCCACTACCTATCAAATTAGCACTCGATTTTAGATTACCTTCTCTCGATTCTTGCTTTGAGGGGGAATACCTCATCCCATACCTGGGGCAACCTACATCTATTTTTGTCTTGCAGTTCGTCAGAATAAACCACAAGACAAAAAGGGGAAAATGTAGACACCAATATCATGTCAACCCCCCTTGGTCCCCTTCTAAATGTTAACACTCCTAACCCACACTTACACATCTTATTAATTTAAAAACTACTTATTTTAAATTAATTACCTCACCTTGGACACCTCACCTAGACACCTCACCCTAAGACCGTTTATTAGCCTATGAGTCAGCCTGAGACTAGGTCTGTTTGTTGAATATTTTGTCTATCAGCGTATTGGTAAACAAAATAGGTCTTATCAGCGAAAGCAAGAATATTAGTAGTCCTAATGTGTAAGTTTATCACATCAAAAGGAGACTGCTCTCTCCTCTCATCAAGGGGAGGTTCCCTATGGATATGCTATGTATATGTATGAACAGAAAATAATACTCAAGGGTAGAACCAGACATCCATCTCTCTTTCTTCAGAGATGATGTAAACAAAACAAAGGAAAAACTCAAGAGAATGACAGACAGCACTCCTCTTCTTTCAGAAGAAATGTTTAACCAACCACAAGAATATTCCTAGAAATAAAAGTAGAATATGACTAAAAGTATGATAACCAGCAAATCAAGACATAGCACAAAGTTTGCACCTGAAATACTCAAGAGTGATATATGAAAGGCAATGAAAGCTCAAAGTCTTCTCAAAGTCCTTAACACAGCAATGAAAAAATAAACACACTGAAGGTAGCTATGGGGGCACAAATTCTCTCCACAGTTGATTCTTCAGGACACCTTCTTGACAAATTTACTAATCCTGCTTATTAGATTAATGAAACAAAAAAGATATCACAGCACAAAGTCTGAAAAAGTCCCTTGTTTTCATTAACAGAATATGATAAATAGACTGAGCACAAAGTCTCAATGATGCCTCTCAATTTCAGCAGAGTTTCATTTAGATTATCAAAAAAGAAGATGATTTTACAATGAAAGAAAGTTCCTTATATAGCCACTTAAAGAAGGACTCGAGAACAGTAATACATCATGATGCATTGGGAAATGTTAGGAAGACAAGCTAGAAATTTGGGGGCCTTTTACCCATTTGATCTTCTCAATGTAGATAAACAAGTCATGCAATTGAAAGTTTACAACTTTCAATGTCTGCCTAGCAGTCTGATCTTATCTTCATCATTCCTCTTTTTCTGATTAATTAAATCGGGTCTTGGATTCAGCTTGATGTTCTGTTCCTTCCCTGCTTTCTACTGGTCTTGACCTTGAAATTTGTGAATATATTCTATTTTGTATGTTCAAAGGATCAACAGTTATTTTATTGTCTTCAATTTGACGTTTGTGTGCCCATCACTATATTTCCAATGGCTAGTTGATTGTGTTGAATTTGACATCTTCAGGTGTGTCACCCCTTGGTCTTCTTTTGGCTTTTTGCTTGGCACTTTTCCAGATTGGGCTTGCCCTTTCAGGCTTTGAGAAATAATCCTTCAGCTTTAGGAAGTGTCTTCAAATTGATGGCCAAGAGTCCCCCACAAGGGCACCTGCCCTTCAGGTCCTTTGTCAGCCCTTCGCAAATTCCCCCTGGGCTTTTCCCCGTGCTATTCCCTATGAAAATTTCTCGCGGACATTTTCCCTGAGGAAAATTCCTGCGAACAAAAATTCCAGGGAAAATTCCCACGGACAAAAGTCTGGGGAAAATTCGTTCTGCCAAATATTTTGAACAAGTCTTTTAGATTTCTTTAAAATTTTGAAGGGTATTTTGGTCGATGAAGTGTCCTCCGCAAGGGCACTTGTCCTCTGGAAAAGTTCCTTTCAGCATTGAACTACCCCTTTGAACTTGGCCAATGAACCATTAGATGAACCGATTCAAAGGTTCAATGAAGCGTGCCAAGCGCCTTTGAACCAAAAAGCAATAAACTGTTGGATGAACTTTGTCATTGAACCAATACATTGAACCAATCGGTTGAACCAAGGCTTTAAACCAAAATGGTTCAAGCCAATGGTTCAAGCCGATGGTTCAACGAATAAAATAGGCCGATAAACTAAGCATTGAACCAAATATTTGTACTTGCCTTTGAACTAACAGTTGAACCATTTGATTGAACCTATCTGTTGAAACGGTTCAACGGTTCAATGAAGTGCGCCAAGTGCTTTTAAAACAAAGCCGATGAACTATTCCATGAGCCAAATGATTGAACCAAAAGCAATGAACCTGATGTTGAACCTTTCTGTTGAACCAAAATTTGGTTCAATGGTTCAATGAAAGCCTTGAACCGACTGACAAATCAAATGGTTGAACCAAAAGATGCTGAAACAAAGGAAATGAACCATCTAAGTGAAATAAAGCATTAAACTACTTGGTTCAACCGAGCGATTGAACTATTCCTTTAGTTGAACCAACTGTTGAACCTTTGAACCCATTGAACCTTTGAACCCAATTGGTTCAATGGTTCAACGGTTCAAGTCACTTTGATTTGACCAAATGTTTGGAAGCCGATGAACCATTGAAGCAATTGAACTTTGAACGTTGATGAAGTGATTAATTCTTGCCAAAGACATTGAACTTGTTGAACTTTTGAACCAAATTGGTTCAATGGTTCAATAGTTCAATGGTTCAGGTATCCTTTTGTACTCAGATGCTTGCCGATGAAGATTTTCAATTAAACCAAAGCTCTAAACTAATCCTGGAAAATGACCGAGTGTTGAAAACTAATTTTTTGACTGAAAATGCCTGCAAAAGCCTTTGAACCTGTATAAAAGAACTTGCCTGTAGAATTTGAAGATACAAAGTCTGTAGAAATCATCATGTAAAATCCATTGAACTTGACTAGCAAAGTCTGTAGATTTTCTAAGAAGCCTTGAAAATGAGGAATCTGAATGTCTAAGACAAAATTTTGAAAATGAAAGATACAATTTTGGTCTGTAAGACCAAAATAATTCAAATGTTGTCCTAAAAATGAAAGCTATTTTTTGGGGGACAACAGTCGGCTCTAGTTGGGGAACTTCTATCAATTGAAAAACAAATTGAAAGGAGTAGAATTCAAAATCTCCAGTGTCTTCAAGTGTACCATTGGGCTTTAGAGTCATGCTTTCCAAAAATGAAAACAAACAAAGCAAAATAGAAATTGAAACTGTACAAATATACATATATAGAGAGGCAATGATCTGATACTTCAAGAATTGAAGTGTTCCAGATGCTGCCCATTATGGGGCAGAGAAAAGAGTGTGCCATCTTCGTATTTCAACAAAAAGCTATTTTCACCCATGTGCTGATGAATTGTGAATGGGCCTCTCCAAAGGGAGTCAAACTTTCCATGCATCCCTTTTGGCTCTCTTCTTTTGTCCCACAATAGGACTTTATCTCCAATCTGGAAATCATGATTTTAGGCTTTCTGATCAAAAAGTTTCTTTATCAGACTTTGATGAACAACAATTTTGTCCACCACCATGGTTCTTTGTTCTTCCAACTGAGTCAAGCACATGATTCTTTTGTCAAGATAACTCTCATATGTCTGATCTTCAATGGCCTTCACCAATTTCAAGGCTGGTAACTCTAAAGTGATTGGTATCTTAGCATTAATACCATAGAGAAGTTAAAAAGGAGACATACCAATTGCCCTTTTTGGCATGATCCTATTAGCCCATAGAGCATCCACCAATGCTTTGTGCCACGTCTTTTGATTATCATCTGCAAGTTTCTTGATAATAGTTACCAAATTTTTATTGCTGGACTCAGCTTGTCCATTCCCTTTCAAAAAATAATCAAAAGAATGAGAGAGCGTAATTTTGTAATAAAAATAGAATTGTGTGATTTCTTGAGAGGTGAAACAAGCTGCATTATCAATAACAATTTTGAGTGGGACTCCAAATCTGGAAATGATATTCTCTTTCAGGAAGTTGCATACAACTTCTGAAGTAGCATGCTTTGTCGAGATTGCTTCTACCCACTAAGTGAAATAATCAGTCACTGTAAGGACATAATCATGTCCAACACTTGAAGATGGATTTATTGTCCCAATAAAATTGAGTCCCCACTACTGGAAAAGTTCCTCTATGATTACTAGCTTGAGAGGCAGAGCAGCCAACTTGGGTCTTCCAACAAATTGCTGGCAAAGTTCACATTTCCTTACCCAGTTATGTGCATCTTGGAAAAGAGTCAGCCAATAATACCTGGCTCACAGAATTTTGTGAGCAGCCATAGGGGCAAAAAAATGTCCTCCACAAGCTAGATTATGGAAAGATTTCAAGAGATGGGTCTACTGTTCTTTATCTACATAGCGAAGAAAAACTCCATCTATGTTTCTTTTGTACAGGCCATTGTCCAAAAGGATGAAATTGGGAGCTTTCATCTGATAGTTCTCCTCTCTTTGTAAGACAAATGAGCAAGACATTCTCCATAAGTCAAAAAATAGGCAAAATCTAAATACCATTTATTGGTAGTAGAAACAAAAAGAAATGTTGCCATATTGTCTACTTCAGCTTCTTCACGCTGTGTATTTTCTGGCTTATTGTCAGCTATCTTCTGGCAATGAAAAAGCAAACATACTAAAGGCAGCTATGGGGGCACAAAGTCTCTCCACAGTTGATTCTTCAGGACACCTTGACAAATTTACTAATCCTACTTATTAGATTAATGAAACAAAAAAGATATTACAACACAAAGTCTGAAAAAGTCCCTTGTTTTCATCAATAGAATATGATAAATAGACTGAGCACAAAGTCTCAATGATGCCTCTCAATTTCAGCAGAGTTTAATTTAGATTATCAAAAAAGAAGATGATTTTATAATGAAAGAAAGTTTCTTATATAGCCACTTAAAGAAGGACTCGAGAACAATAATACATCATGATGCGTTGGGAAATGTTAGGAAGACAAGCTAGAACTTTGGGGCATTTTACCCATTTGATCTTCTCAATGTAGATAAACAAGTCATGCAATTGAAAGTTTATAACTTTCAATGTCTGACTGGTGGTCTGATCTTATCTTCATCATTCTTCTTTTTCTAATTAATTGAATCGGGTCCTAGATTTAGCTTGATGTTCTGTTCCTTCCCCGCTTTCTACTGGTCTTGGCCTTGAAATATATGAATGTATTTTATTCTGTATGTTTAAAGGATCAACAATTATTTTGTTGTCTTCAATTTGACGTTTGTGCACCTATCACTATGTTTCCGATGGCTAGTTGACTATGTTGAATTTGACATCTTCGGGCCCGTCACCCCTTGGTCTTCTTTTGGCTTTCCGCTTGGTGCTTTTCTAGATTGGGCTTGCCCTTTTGGGCTTTGAGAAATGATCCTTCAGCTTCAGGAAGTGTCTTCAAATTGATGGCCGAGAGTCCCCCACAAGGGCACCTCCCTTTCGGGGTCCTTCATCGGTCCTTCACAAATTCCCCCTGGGTTTTTCCCCATGCTATTCCCCGTGAATGTTTCCCACAGACATTTTCCCTAGGGAAAATTCTTGCGGACAAAAAGTCTAGGGAAAATTCCTGTGGACAAAAGTCTAGGGAAAATTCATTCTGCCAAATATTTTGAACAAGTCTTTTAGATTTCTTTGAAAATCTGAAGGGTATTTTGGTCGATGAAGTGTCCTCTGCAAGGGAATTTATCCTTCAAAAAAGTTCCTTTCAGCATTAAACCACCCCTTTGAACTTGGTTGATGAACCATTAGATGAATCAGTTCAAAGGTTCAATGAAGCGTGCCAAGCGCCTTTGAACCAAAAAGCAATGAACTATTGGATGAACTTTGCCATTGAACCAATACATTGAACCAATCGGTTGAACCAAAACGGTTCAAGCCAATGGTTCAAGCTGATGGTTCAATAAATAAAATAGGCTGATAAACTAAGCATTGAACCAAATATTTGTACTTGCCTTTGAACCGATAGTTGAACCATTTGATCGAACCTGTCTATTGAACCAGTTCAACGGTTCAATGAAGCACACCAAGTGCTTTTAAAACAAAGCCGATGAACTATTCCATGAGCCAAATGATTGAACCAAAAATAATGAACCTGTTGTTGAACCTTTCCGTTGAACCAAGATGTTGAACCAAAATTTGGTTCAATGGTTCAATGAAAGCCTTGAACCGACTGACAAACCAAATGGTTGAACCAAAAGACGCTAAAACAAAGGAAATGAACCATCTGAGTGAAATAGAGCATTTAACTGCTTGGTTGAACCGAGAAATTGAACTGTTCCTTTCGTTGAACCGACTGTGGAACCTTTGAACTCATTGAACCTTTGAACCTAATTGGTTCAATGGTTCAACAATTCAAGTCACTTTGATTTGACCAAATGTTTGGAAGCCGATGAACCATTGAAGTGATTGAACTTTGAACCTTGATGAAGCACTTAATTCTTGCCAAAGACATTGAACTTGTTGAACTTTGAACCCGTTGAACCTTTGAACCAAATTGGTTTAATGATTCAACAATTCAATGGTTTAGGTATCCTTTTGTACTCAGATGCTTGTCGATGAATATTTTCAATTGAACCAAAGCTCTGAACTAATCCTGGAAAATGACCGAGTGTTGAAAACTGATCTTTTGACTAAAAATACCTGTAGAAGCCTTTGAACCTGTATAAAAGAACTTACTTGTAGAATCTGAAGATACAAAGTCTGTAGAAATCATTATGTAAAATCCATTGAACTTGACTAGCAAAGTCTGTAGATTTTCTAAGAAGCCTTGAAAATGAGGAATCTACATGTCTAAGACAAAATTTTGAAAATGGAAGATATAATTTTGGTCTGTAAGACCAAAATAATTCAAATGTTATCCTAAAAATGAAAGCTATTTTTTGGGTGACAACAAGGTCCTCCAAACCCTAACTACCCATGACCTATTCTCACCCCATCTCAACTCCCTAACCAACTCTCGTGCCTCATAAGCCCTTGTTTTGACCATTCTCCAATAGAAAAGGCACTTGGTGAGAGGAAAAATGGGCAAAGAGCTAAAAATAGCCCTTTTACCTATTCTCTCTCTATCGATGATGGTCAACCTATAGTTGACATCAGTAGTTCTATGCTGACATTGGTGGGATCAATGACGTTGATTACATAAGCCAAGCTCTAACATGAGCTAAGGCCACCTTTTCACACATTGTCATGCACACTCTGAGATTTCAAGCACCAGAACTTGACTATTGTTCTCCTAGCTACCAAATCTTTGCACAAATCATTCCAGAGACTGGATTGAAAGATTGTATGAGGACCTCAAGCTACTGAATTGAAGCAATTTGTGTTCACTTCATTGGGTCACAACACCAGTCACATCAGCCACAATGGGAATCACTATTCTGACACCTCTGGTTCTCCACCTTATAAAGCTAAGTACTCTGGTTTTCATTTCAGTGTTTTAGAATATATTGTCAATTAGTTTTCATTAATATTTCTAAATAGTATCGAGAGGCCTGACTTCTTCTATGGAGGGACTGAAAGGCCTTCCCCTTGTTCTCACCCCCTTTTCACACCAATCCTATACCTATACCTTTCTTCAGATCTCATTCACCTTCCCACAACCCTGCACCAACCTATAAACTTCTAAAAAACCCTGTGTCTATCTTGGAAATACTCTAAAAGCCATCCAAGGTTGACGACCCCAACTGACATCGATAGACCAATCAATGTCAGCATCTACAATCAAATTGACATCGACAGACCAATCGACATTGGCACCTTCAGCCAGACTGACATCGACAACCCAACTGACGTCAGCACTATTTACTCAACCAACCTCAGTAGATCCACCGATGTCAGTGATTGTGTTCTAAACTAGCAAACCAAAAAGCCATCCAAACATCCCATATAGATCAGACAGAACCTTTAGCCAACCTTCTGTAGCATTTTGAGATACATAGACTGCAAGGAACAGGTACACACCATCTACTTTTCTATTTCTTTAGTCATTTATCATTTCTTCCTTTACAATACTTTTATCTTTAAACAATGGACTATCATTCCTTAAGTAGCTTCATGCTTCCAGGATCGAGCACGTATCTTGGTAGTCCACCATAGCCTCTTTTAACATCTTTCTTGTTTAATTTTCATTCTTACAACAGGTGTTTCCTCCACAGCCACAGAGGAGCTCCCACAAGGCTTGGATACGGTGTGCAATAAATTCGAGTAACATCAAACCCATAACCTCTTAACCTTAGTTTCTTTCTCATTTGAATGTAATTAGTGAAAATATAGAGAAACATATGGTTTATATGGAAAACAAGATATCTCTTGAGGAAGGGTGGAAGGGGCTTGCATAGGATCAAGTTCTTTCTCAACTTCACACTCTTTATTTAGGATTTTATCCCTTTTCTTACCCCATGATTCCACTACCTTATTACATCTTAGGATGTTAGTATTAAGACTCTCTTATTTAGGTTTTGATGCAATTTGAGGAGTAGATGAAGTGTTTAAGAAACTTGGGATCTCTTTAGGCTTGGATTCTCCAACTTGGGATTTCATATCTAAAGGTCTCTTTTTAAGGTGGGGATGTAATGGGAGAGGGAAATGAGGGATTAGATTCCACTTCATTTTCTAATAATATGGATTGATTCATCTACTTATTTGGAAGCTCAATCTTCCTATCAAGGTTTGCTTCAAAAATAAGGCTTGTCTTTCCAACTCTCTCTTCCAACTGATTGGGAAAAGGATGACTTTGATAAGCTTGATTGGGTTCATGATTAAGAATCATTTAGAACTGATAAAAATCTTAGAGAAGTGGATATGAAGGATGATATATTTGGTTAGGATGTTTTTCATGAATTTTAGCCTATCCTCTAAGGATGAAACAAGGCCACTCACATCTAGCATCTCACTTATGAGCCTTTTCCAATTTTCTCTCTCAATGGATACCCACTCTCTTTTAACTAATTCTAATGTATCTCTCACCTTATGAATAAGATGAATAGGAACATTTAGACCATTTCCCCTTTGTGTATCAAGATTTATCATGTGCCTCTCATAGCCTAAGAGAGTTTGCTTCAAAGTGGAAATGAACTGATTTCAGGAGTGACTAGGCTAACTAAAAGGAGTAAGATATTGATAAGGATGGTTATAGGGCTGATACACATAAAGATAAGGCTGATAATGGTCATGTTGGAGTTGATAGGGATCATGACAAGGCTGGTAAGGATCATACAAAGGTTGATAGGGAATGCCATAAGCTTGATATACCTCACCAAATTATGTAAAATAGTACTCAACACCAAAGCCAACCATAGAACTTTATTAGTAATAAACAACACAAGTAATGATTATCAACAATCCTCAAAAGGAATACTTGGGTTTATTGACCAGCTAATGTAATCTTAGAGTTGTCACTAATGTTTAGATAGATGCCTCCAAATGCTAAAGTGTTGAAAGACAACACCAGAAATATTTCAACTTCTTGGACTAAAAGTCCTAACAGGCATGCCAAAACTATTGTCACTTGGATTTTCACCCTTTGAGGATATGTCTTAGCTCTCCTCATATAACTTGCACAATTGAAGCACCTATAAGTTGTGGGTGAGCCTAAGAAAGAGGTGAATCTCTAGATAGGACTAGCTCTCTTAATGTACCACTTTTAGATCATTACTAAATCTATGTTTGAAAGGAAAAGGGGGAGAGAAAAGTTAAACAAAACTATCCTAAATGAGGTGATACACCAAATTGATTGATCACTACCAACCAACTGCATGTCACACATGAAACCAAGAGACTAACTAAACATGCACTTCTCTAATCTGAATCTTCTCACATTAGTATTTCATTATGATGTTGTGATGAATGTTATGGCTATGAGGCCTAAACAAGAGGCCTATGATGTCACTATTTGAATAGACTAACTCACTTAACCTTAACACATCATAGAACACTTCACATGACCTTCAAGAAGAAGCTTTCCAATTAAAAATAGGTGGGAGAATGAAACAATAATGCTAAGGAAATAATAGTCATCACTAAGCAAGATAATATATTCAAGTGAAAACACTATAAATAGTCATAGAATAGGTAAAATCAATTGTCTTTATTTATCCATGGTATGAAAATGAATAGGGCTTCACCATACTCAAGTGGAGAATAGTTTACAAAGGCCAAAATGGTTGGTTCTTAAAGAACCTGAGAGAGAAAGGAGAAGAAAGAATTCCAAAGGTCACAAGGACACTTTTCAAGATGATAAAATGAGTTACATGCTCATGAGAAGAGGATGTGAAACTAATCATGCAAGGTTAAAAGAGATAATTGGCATCCCAAGTCATGAGATTCATGAAATGTGGCATAGGATTTCTTACTTTTTAAAATAAAACTACCTTCATTATTCACCCATATTGGAACATCCCAAAACTATATAGGGATAGGTATAATGATTTTACTAAAATAGAAGTCTTTTATACATGTTTCTCCATGCATTGGTTTCATTCCTAGTCATCTAAAATCCTCTAAAAGTGAGCCATCACTACCTATAGTTAAAGAAACTCCTCTTTCCCACACCTTGCACACTTGGCCTTAAATTTGGCTTTATTTTCCCATGAAAATATGTAAAATAAAGTTAATGACATGTTTTAATGCCATGCATGGCCTTATAGGCATCAAGCCACCTTAAAATCAATTTACTTGAAGTTTTTCACCCTTCTCACTACCATGTTCATTATGCCAATTCTAATTAGATGAGATGAAATAGTTGGTAAACACATTTAGGAGTTTTTATGAATCATTAAATTGACAAGAAGGGTTACCCCAAGTCCTAATCCTTCTCTTAAAGTTGGTTTTATCTTTTTGAAACTGCTATAACCTACACAATACATAAAATAGTCAAAAGAACTCATTTTGTACCATGTCCATATAGATAGGTCAACATCAAAATTAATGGGGGGAATATTTTAAGAGTCATATAAAACATTAAAATCACTTAGCATTCCATTATAGTTCATTTAGATGCATTTTCTTCATTGTTTTCCCAATCAGGGCCATAACTAGAGTTTGCAAGGGTTTTATGTAGTTTTGATCTTTAGTGATGTTTCAAAAAGGTCTGACATTCAAAACCTAAAAAAATCATTCAATAATAAATTTAATTACCCTATCTAACATCCTCTATCTCCTTGATCCTCCATGCAAGGTTTACTCTCTTCTCCATTTCCTACGAGCTTGAGTTGGTTCTAATCCAAAACTAGCTCTCTATGTGGTTATTATATAATATGAAATATTTAAAACATATTTAAAGAGCATAAAAACATGTCACAATCCATTTTAATGCTTTCCTAAGGCTATAATTGAGAATGACCTATCCTTTGGATTCTAGACCTAACCATGCCTAACAAGCATGCTTACAAACATAGCCACCTAAACCATCCTATTAGGTTCCCTCATTATATGAGGTTTTTATCATGTTGGTTTTGATTTTTTTCAACTTCACACACTTATTTTAAATTTATAATAAAATTTTGGTTCATCCTCTTACCTCCAATCCCCAAGACCAAAGGGTTTTCTACCTAGGGAGGTACACTCTGTCTAAGATAAAATAGAGGGTACTTACCCTATTTCCTTAAAAAAAATTGATGTTTTAAAGGATAATATAAGTTTAAAGTATGTCCTACACAAAAATTAAACCCTTTTTCATATGATTAGACCTTCCAAAAGTACTAAAAACTAAAATAGATTGCTAGAAAAAGGATTATGAGCAGGGTTTCACTATAAATACTGCTTGACTGTATTACCTAACTCTTTATCCACCTATTTAAAACTAATGTGGGTGTAAAATATTTTTAAATTTCATTTTGTAGGTTTTAATTATTCTTAAAAACTTTTATCACCCTAACTTACTCCTTGAACTATGTTCTTACTTAGTTGGGCCTGAGTGATAAGTTGACCCTATTTACTCAGGAAAAGTGAGCCTGTAATCAACAATTTTGTGATTAAGAAACCAAGTGTTTTATCCTTCACTAAATATTTTAAAAACTCCTTTAATCCATTCTCTAGTCCATCTCACACCTTGAATTTGGGTTGTTCTTAAGACCAGTCATAGACACCTAACTATGTTACCCTATTCTTTTGGCTAAATGATGGCCTGTAGGTGCATGTTGAGTTATTTTGACTTTAAAATAATGTTTAAAGACACTCCTTGAAGTTATAGAGTCATTTATCAATGTTTTATACTATACCAATAATAAGAATCATCACCTCTTTGTTCATTGCTTCTCACAACCATCTACAGTTGGTTGTAGGTGATTATTTCAAATGAAGGGACCCCTGAAGGTGTACATAGGGTCCAAAAAATATAACTACAAATCTTTAGATTTCCTTTAGGTAACGAATGCTTTATTCATCATATAAAACCATTATATCATGTTGGCATGGTCTTGTATTAGACCCTTGGTTGAATAGGTATTTTATAACTCAGATCATGTAGGTTTCACTGCCCAAAGTTAGTGATTAAAGGTGAAAATTTAGGCCTCCTAACAACCAATTTATACAAATAATTTATCCTCCAAAGTTTGCATGCATTTTATCCCATGTAGTGGTTATAATTCAAACACATTAGGATGCATCAAAACCATTGACAACCCTGCTATATGACCCTAATAAAATGGCCTAAGTGCTCTATTTTTTCCTTTTAGGGAAAAGGTCCCTAAGTACAATCATCTCACCTTTTGAAGGTAGTCTCCACTTAAATCTACCAACATAGCCCTTCAAATATGGTTACCATAGTCTACATCACACTATGACTTTAAGGAAGGTATCACCACTTATCTAACCTCTTTATACAAATACCTTTATAGCTCTACTAATACCACATGTAGGTGGAGATTTTCATATATAAATAATAATATAAGATGGTAGGTTGTGAGCAAGATATACATGTTTCTGATCAATCCTAGGCCTTTTCAAGGTTTTATAATGTAATCTTAGCATTATAAAGGATTGGATCAACTGCCAAGGTTCTCATGCCAAAATGATGTCATCTTAAATACCTATAGATGCATTCTGAGCTACATACAAATAGTGAGCATGAAATAGTCAATACAGTCAAAAGATATGCCTTGATAACCAACTAATATCCCCTCATAATTTTCCAATGAAACATCAAGATTTTAAAAAACTTGAAACAATCTCTCACACTCCATTTCAATGTTAAACTCTTCTATAGATGTTAACACAGAAGTACATTCATTGTTGCATGTCTATATATGTTGCTTATGACTTCCATCACATACCTTTTATGCTATTTGGGGTATCCACTCTAACCTCTCATAAAATAAGAACATGAAATGAAAAATTTAGGGTCTTCATTTCTCCACTATAAATGTGATTAGAGCTAAAACTTCATGACTATAACTGAGAGCAGATAGAAAATTAAATGTGAGTATGACAAGACTGGGTATTTAATTAAAGTATGGAGTTATGAGACCAAACATGGAAGGATGTTGTTTTTATGGAATTAAAACGTGGATAAAACCATTTTCCATTCATATTAATCCCTTTCAAATAATACAACCTTCTGCAAGTAGTGAACTTGACTACCATTCCACATGGAACATCAACTTGCAAATTGAACTAACTAGCCCATGACATCTTTGAAAAACATGAAAATAAGCATGTAAATCATAAGATGATGGAGTCAAAATCATCTAAAATCAATCTTAATAGTTATATTTTATTAATTTCTCCAAACTAAAGCAAAACCTATATGGTGCACATATTGGCAAACAAATTAGATAGGTCAACTTCTTAGGAATGGTTCATAAAGCATAGGTCACCATTATTCTAAACCAAACATCAAATAAAACCTAAATAATTTTATAATATACCCTCAAGATCATTTTTCCTATTACATCTCTTTTTTATTGTACCAAGTACAGACTTGAAGGCCATTCTTGCTTGCCAAGCCTAGTGAAAGAAGAGAGACATAGTTTTATTTATTTCTTGAATATTCTAATCAAAATGATCACTGGAGTAAGTGTATAAAATACCAAGGGACACTATTTAAATTTCCTCAATTGTAGTATTCTTTGTAATTCCATACACCTCATTAAATACTCATTTTTTCCAATAAATTTGCCCTTTTTTAAAAAAATGTACCACTTTTTAGTTATAAATAATTACTAAGACATATAAGGACACATGGAACATGACATCACATTTTTCAACTTCCACATTACCCAAGGAATCTATATAACTCATTTAATGATCTATTTTCACCCCTAAAATGACTTAAAAAGACATAAATATTTAAAATGGCCAAGACTGAGGCTAATGTGACATGAAATGACATCAAATGACCTATAATACACCTTATGACATAATATTTGACCCCTAAAACACCTTAAAAACAATTTTTTACCTATTAGGGTCCCAATTTAACTTGTAGGGTCAAATTTGATCAACATTGTGTACAAGGCTAATATTTGAGTATGTTTTGCATATGCAGAAGAGTGTAGTGACGGATGTAATCACTTTAAAATATATTAGGGATCATTTTAAGTGGACATGTGCATTTTTAAGTCATCTTGTGTTCCTAATTTGCTTAGTGAAGTGTTAAAGGGGTGAATAGGTCTCTATGAGACCTATAAGGGCTACTAAGGCCTATTTGAAAGGTGTAGTTGCTTAAGGGTGACCCATGGATGCTAGGGCCGACCTATGAGGGTGATATTGAGCTATGTCTTAGTTTAATATAAGCCTTAAAAGTTAATTCAAGTCTTATGGCTGACCAATAAGATGATATTCATGAAGGCTCTATAAAGAGTGAAATCAAAGGTGATGGTTTCTAGCTATGGGATGTGAAGGATAGAGAAATGGGAGTGTGCCTAGTAGATGGATTAAAGAATCAGAACAAGTTGAAAATTGTGTGCATGACTTGTAGGTCATAATTTTGATGTCATAATAGTGATCATTTAGGTTTGAAGATTAAGGATGTGTGAAGAAGTCTAGAGTGATCCAAAAGGGTGTTTTGGATGCATTGCTTGTGTGTGCAAGCTTGAGAGAGTGCGAAGGGTTGAAGAGAGGTGTTATACATTATTTTTACATAAAATTTAAAGGCATTCAAATTTTTGGAGTTTTTGATTTCATAGGTATTGTGTGGGTATTCAACATCTAGAACAAGTTGGTGCTTGTTCATGCTTAGGGGTGGGTGCTCCTTATCAAGTGCATGCTTCACTAAAAGTTCCCATGTTTGTGATCATATTGTAAGACAAGTATTCCATGTTATTGTAGGTTTGAAAGTGGGTTTTATTACCTATGAGGATTTCCCACATAATTCATGTGTTATGTGCTTGATCTTGTTTCATCTTTCTTGTTCATTGTTATGAATGACATGTATGCTTTATGAATGCTTATGGTAATTGTTTAAGGGTTTGAAAGGATTAGAAATGAAGTTTAGACTATCTTACATCACTGATTCACCCCCCTTCCCTCTTAGTGATTGTACCTCTAATAATTGGTATTAGAGCGCTACCTTCTCTACAAGTTTAACCACTTGAAGGTGATCTAAGGTACAATATGGCAAGTCAACATATGTAGGATTTCTCTAAAAATCAAGGACCATTGTTCAGTGGTTCCAAATATGTTTTTTGGAGTGCAAGGATGATGAAATACATCATGTCTCTAAGGTTTGATATTTTTAAATCTTTAATGAATGGTTATACTACACCAAATACTCCAACAAATACAACTGACAAGAAGTTGAGTGAGAAAAATTCTAAAGATATGAATGTTATCATTTGGGGCCTATCAGAAGCTAAGTTTACTAAGGTAATACATTACAAGTCTACCAAGGAAATTTGAGTCAAATTTCAAAATATCTATGAAGGGGACTCAAAGGTTAAGTTGAATAAATTATAGACTTACTGAAGATAATTTGAGGGCCTCAAAATTAAGGAAGAATATATAGTGGTTGTAGAGAGGATTTCAAGGCAAGTTAGCCAAGTATTAGTCCATAAACAATGAAACATGCATAAATAACTAACTAACCAAGCCTATCTATTCCTCTGGGAATTACAAAGGATAGCAAGAAATAAATGAAAGAAAGCAACACCATATTACCTTCCCAAATGGATTCACCATACCCATGTGGCTCAAAACCTTGTTCTCCCTTGATCAAGAATCCTTGTCCTTGTCAACAATGATGGTAAGCTCCTCCAATGCCTCAAGAACACTCCACAAAACCTAGGATCATGATTCCAAATCATAAACTATCCTATCAATGAAACTTGCAAACAAAATCTATGATCAAATTCAAAGCCTTGTGAAAACAATTTAACGTTATAAATTTGCAATGCTCAATATTTTGAAGATATTTGAGCATAATAACCTTGCACTAAAATAGCTTAGAAATGATGTTCATGGCCTATCTATTTATAAATTTTTGAAATTGTTCAGGATCAACCATGACCATCCATCTCAATATTGAGATGTGTGTCCATGGATAATCCTAATCTTTAGAATTAAATCCATAATTATCTTCATCATGACCTTAGAAGAAGGGGCATTGAAGAGGCATGGGAGGCATTAACTAGGCATGGGAGACTCATAATCCTAATATTTGTAGCATTTATGGCCTAGCGATGTCTTTTCAAGAAATGATGTCACCTAATGATGTAGATAATACAAATCAATTTTCAAAAAGAAATATTCAACAACTCTCATGGAAAATCCACTTATTCTCTTAATTTGGATTAATTAGCCGTAAACAAGGTTAATCAACATTTTGTGCAATTATTTGAAAATTATCCCTCAATTAATCAAAATGGTCAAAAAGTCATATTACTAAGTTATAATTTGACTTGGGAAGAATTAGAAGGTGACGTTATATGTGTTGGAATCATATTTTCATTTAGTATGTTTCCAACATAGAATAACAAAGGTACGTGGTGTATACCAACAAATTTAGGAGAAAAGAGTGATCCAAAGCACAAAGGGCGAAATCATCATTTTGACTTGAAATGAATTGATCAAAGTTAGTTGGCCTATAAATTGCATTGCCCTATTTAGGGATACTTTGACCTAAATTGGCACTTGTAAATGACAAGTTCAATCCATTTAGTGCATTTCATTAATTTTGACCTAAAATGTGCATTTGATTGCAATTCGAGTAAGATTGATAATTTCAACACAAATGGTGTTAGGAATTGGATGTCTACATTTTGCCCCTATTTGAGAATTCATAGCAAGACATTCAGGTGAAGCAACATCTTTTTAAAAAGAAGATTTTTCAAGAATAAATTAGAATAGACCCATGATGCCCCCTCAAGAGGACATACTAGGATCAAAGAAAAGGATGGACTCTCAAAAAGAGAGAGAAAGTGAGACATTAACCCATGAAATAGATCACATCTAGACAAGTTAATGCTTACAATGTGATTACCATCAATGATCAAAATATAAATAGAGGTATAATAGGCCCTAGAGATGGGGGGAATGGGAAAGATACAATCCATAAATTTAAGAGACACACTGTAAATGTACCTAATTTGAGAGAACAAGCTACGTGCTTATGGCATTGATCAATTCCAAGATAAGTTACACACTAAAATATTGCCATCATGGGATTTCATGTGGAGATCTTGGAATTAGATGAAAAAGGAGAATGTTCTACTTCAGAAAGGGAAACACCACTAGAATGAGGTCTCCAAAGAGAAGATAATAAGAAGTTCCCTAGTAGAGAAAATGTGATAATGATAAAACAATTGTGCCCTTGTAGGGTAAATCTTGATTCTTGATAAAGAATAAACAATGATTTTGCCTCTATAGAGCTGATTTGATTTGGACATGGTTTAGATGTTGTGCCCCAACATGGGTAATTGGCAAGCAAAAATAGCTCAAGGATATAACCAAAAAGATAGGTTAAAGTGAGCGGGTGCAAATATATATGTGATGGTGTAATGGTTTAGAAAGCCATATAAAACCAAGCATATGAGAATGCATAAAGTAACGAGAGAGATGAAAAGAAGAATGGAGATAGCCAAGATGACCTTAATAGAAATTGAGCACTACCTACATAGTTCCATGGACTCATGTTCCAACATGAACTTCAAGCCAATGTAGCTCACCCAATTTTGAGAGAGAATGGAATGAGGAATGATGAAACATGACCAAGAATTGACTAGACTCATAATATATGCAAAGAGATGCACATCTAAGCATAGACAAAGAATCCTGATATGCATGCTACCTAAAATCCTAATTCCATATCGTGAGCCTAGGTTTTACAAAGTGTTCTTGAGAATCATTTATTGGAGTTGATGTTGATGTTAAGACATTAAGACCTAAGCACAAAGTGCTTGCTATTAAAAAAAAATAGGCATCATAAGTATGAGTAACTTAGAATGACATATGATTACAATTGTACTAAGCCAATTCAAATGTGAATATCTATAACTAAGGATAATGATAAAATAATGACCAAAATGAGAGTTACAATGATGTACATTTAAACAAAAAAGTAAAAACAAAGAAAAAGATAAACATAAATGAACCTATCTTGAAATCAAGATATGAGATATCAAGACTTAAGTAGGAACAAAATGTTTAAAAACAAAAGTCAAGAACATCTTAATGACATGAGAAAAAGATATAAACAATCAAGATCTATGTGGACCATCAATGCATTCTTGAACATAGAAGAGAAAAGTAAAATCAAACATAAAAAATAATCAAGGAAACAAAATACCAAGAATGGAGATAAGATGTAATAAAAAGAGAAAAGGAGAAGAAATAAAATGAGAGGTGTTAAAGCACAACAAAACACCAAGAAAACAAAATAAAACACCAAAAAAATCCAAATAAACACACACAAACAAAAACCAAGTTAGTGTGATTTAAAGACAAATGTTCATACATGTGTGGTAGAGGCATTACTTACCACCACATCATAACAAAGAATAATGACGCAACAATTATTCCCTAATTAAAGAGGAATAATGATAGAAGAAATGGGGGAAGAAAAGAAAAGGAAGGGGTTGGTCAAGCTGACTCTAGATGTATAAGACAAGTGGACACTACCTACATAGTTCCATGGATGCATGTTCCAACATGAACTTTAGGCCAAATGTAGTTCTCCCAAGAAATGGGATAGAAGAAAAATGGTGATCAGACCAGCATAATTATAGAAGAAATAGAAGGTATGATAAACAAATGAGAATGGTTTGGCAAACAAGAAGTTGATAAGATGAGAAAGAATTATCTTGAAAAATGGCAAGTGTGTGGGATAAGATGAAATGAACTAGTGTTTCTATATTTTAAAAAATGGCAAGAGCGTAGTAAACTTAAAAGTTGCTCACAAAATGGTGAGACCATTTAAACTTAACAATTACTCACAAAATTGTGAGAGCATTCAAACTTAATAGTTGCTCACAAAATGGTGAGATCATTTAAACTTAAAAATTTATTGCAAAATAGTGAGAGCATTCAAACTTAACAGTTGCTCACAAAATAGTGAGAGTGTGGGATGGTGGAATGGGAATGTAAAAATCTATGGAAAAATGAGACAATGTTTTTATTTTTTTGTGGATCATATTATATTGTTTTTTATATTTTCAAAGTATTTATAATGTTTTTGGTGTTTTTGGAATAAAATATGCACAAGGTGGGACCATCTAATCAAGGAGATGTATGTCCTGAGAGTAAAAGTTCCAATAACATAGCTAAGCTAGCTACAACAACCCATTCTCACAAATCAGTGAGAGTGAGGAAAGGGGGACCGAGGTAACCTTAATATGAATTAAGCATGACCTATAAAGTCTTAAAATGACCTCAAGTCACAATATTCCCATCCACATGAAAGGTAGGGAAAAACCAACTAGGTCCCAACAAGTTCTCAAATCTGGCAAATAGCCAGCCAAATGAAAACAATAATGGCAAGGTGATGCAGTAATGCATGATAAATAAGTGTTACCCCTAATTTTCCCATAGGTGGTTATAACTAGGATACAATAGCACAGTTTGATGAAACTAATTCACCCATAGGTGGTTATAATTAATAGCAAGACTAGTGAAACATTGATTTTCCCATAGGAGGTTGTAATCAAGCTCACATAAATAAACGTCAAAATAAGATGAAAAATATCTTGCTAGATCAATTTTCACACTACTTTCATAGAATGTCATTGTAAACATAGATTAGATTGATTATCAAAACTTGATCAGAATCCCCCCATAAAAAGGTGTGGGAAGAACCAAATGAACCAAGATCAAAATAGGATTAGGTAGGGTGACTAAAAATAGGCTTTGGTCTAGATAGGAATGGAAATGGAATAATGAAATAATCGAAATAAAATTGGATACAATGGCAAAAATGTTACCCCTAAGAAATGATTGGATTAGATTTCTCATAAAATGGTGAGAGCGTGGGAAAGGGGTGACCGAACTGACCTCAATAAAAATTGAGTGTTGCCTACATATTCCCGAAGGACCTCAAGCTAATGTAGTTAAAACAGCATGGTTCATGGATCTCAATGGTATAATAATGCCTAAAAAGGGTCTATATATCTGTCCCTAACAGATGAGGCATGGTAATGGTAAATCAGTGAATGGTAGATGAAAAATTGGTTTTGTTGCTCTTGCTGACAAGGAGATGCATGTCCTAGTCAATATGTGAGACAAAAATAAATGATCATCTATATAATTTGTTATCCAACACTCTTTCAAGATAACTGCTCTGTTAGGAACTTATTATTGCTTTTCCCCTCAAAAATATGTTCATGATCTTCATAGATTATTGATTCTACTTCCTTCAAACATCGACACAAGATATCCTTATAACCTTGATAAAGGAAAGTGCTGCCAGTCATGGTAACTAATGGTAGGATAGATGAGATAAGTGGGTAACAAATAGGTGGGTGATAATGGAATGTATAATGGGGGAAACAAATGGAAATCGGGACTAATCATACATAATGTTGTTGATGCCAGATTTGACATAATTTTTATTGTGGTGGGGCCGAAGACCTGTTACCTCAATAAGACCACAAAAAAAATTTGTTGTTTGATCTTGAGAGTAGCTACCATTTGATTAGGCTATAGATAGGAATCTATTTTGATTTTATCTTTGATTTCATCTTCATCAAGTAGTGAAGAACTTTTTTACTTAGCTATTGGTGACTCAATGAGGTTTTCACCAATGAATTTGTCTTGATTGTTCTGTAGCACCTCTAAGAAGGTTTCACTAATGAATATTGGATTTTGGATTTGATTTTCTTCTAGCACTTCTTAAAAAAATTCACTAGAAGATGCTAACTTTTGACTTTGATTGTTTCCTAGTGCCTCCAAAAAGGTTTCATTAAGAGAGTGCTTTTGTGCTACATGAATGTGGTCTTGGCCTCCTTACTCTTCTTCAACTGCTATGTCACCATGGATACAGTTTAACAAAGTGTGATTCTGTTAGTTCTGATCAACACTTATGAGAGATGGAATGTCAATATAATGGCTATGTTGGGTGTTAATAATGGGATGATGAAAGGCATCACAATCCTTGTAAAAGATACTAGGAGAATTTGTGTCGATGTTGAAGTAATCATCCTCAAAAATCATATAAGGATCACAAATATATTTAAATTGATCTACAAGGCAATTGTAACTAATGTTGTAATAACCAATACTATAATCAATTTCTGACTCTGATTCCAAAGAAAGGGACTCTTAATCCAATGTCATAATTGATGTTGATTCTATTTTTGATGCTAAACCCAATGTAGGTTCAAAAATAGAACCTGACTCTAATATTGATTCTTCATCTCATATGGTTGTTTTGATAATGTTTTGTTGAATGCTAAATTTTTGACAAGTAATGGCATGTGATGGCATAATGGGCTCAATAAACTGATTCATCTTGGAAGGGTTCAGCATAGACTAACTCATCTAAGTGAAGCCCCTCAAAAAGATGGAATCACTCAAGGGATTTCTCAACAAAATCATGTCTATCAAGGTGAGACTCCTCGATGAGTGAGAAAAGACCAAGAGACAACTCTACCAAGACTAGCTTGTCAAGGAGGTGAGGCTTTTTAAAAATAGGTAACATATGAATAGGTAACTTATCATAGTTTATCTTGTCACAAATGGGTGTTTCGACAATAACATGTTGGTTTTGGTTCACAATTGGTTGTAAAAGATCAATTTTAAACACATTTTGATCCTCATAAGATGCCTTTTGAAGAGGTAATGGTTCCTGTTTAGGGTCAAAGATCGGCACATAATTTCTAAAATGGGGAACATTTGGTTTAGCAAGAATAATGGTTTGTGGTTCAATAATAGACTCTTCAAAGATTAGACTATTTAATAAGGGATCAAAAACAATTGGTTCATCAAATGGAGGTTCTTTAACAATTGGCTCATCAAAAACTAGTGATGGGCCAAGAATGGTAACAACTAGACGCTTCTTAGTTTGATTGCTCATGCAAACCAAAGGGGGAGGTCTTAAAATGGTAATGACTAGATGTTTATTAGTTTGGTTACTCATGCAAACCAAATGAGTATATCCTAAAATAGTGATCTTGGTACATTATGGAGTTTGATTACCTATACAAGCCAAAGCATCCAAGTCTTCCTAATAAACCCAATCACTCCAATCATGAGTTGGACCATAAGTTGGATCTTGGTTGTGTTCTCATGACTGATTTTTGTGAGGTGGATATAAATCTATCTCACAAACCATATTGTCACCAAAGGGGTCTTGACTAAAGTCATAGAAGTCATTTTGTGCAGCCATTCTATCATAAGTTGGTTTATCCATGACTGCACCATAATTGTAGCTAGACATATCTGATTTAATGAAGAAAGCTCTGAAAATAAAAAGACTTAAAGTTTTGCAAACTCTGAAAAGTGATGTTTAAAAGACAAAAAGTTCAACCTTCGTTTAAAGGGTGAAGCTACATCTCAAAAGTAGTTTGTACCAAGATTTGGCATAAAACAACCTAATATCAAATATCTAACATCAAAGGTTTTTAAAGAAAGGTTGTGTTTTCCCAAACAAAGTCATAAAAAATCATGAGGATAGGCACTTGAACAAACAAATAATCATTAGTGTTCAAAATTAGGTAATCATTTAACCGAATCTATGCAACCCAAAAGAAAAATATTTATGTACCAACCCCATGAATTGAGGCCTAAAAAGAAATTAATTAATGTTTGGATCAAAACTTGATAAGGTTAATTAAATATGCAATGTTGAAGACTAGGATTGGATCAAACAAGCTAGACAAGAGCAAACAACATAACGATGTATAAATAAGGTCTGAATGGTATACATGACATGGTTTGAAACAAATAGTTTTTGATATAATGGTAAACAATTTTTTGAAATAAATTGAGCAACCTAATGGCATAAGCATGCTCGAATGATATGGTCAATTATTATGTTTCAAAGACTCAAAGGGAAAAAAATATTTGACATGATTTGGGTAGCATAACACTACCCTTCTTAACTCAAATATATGGTTTTGACATGGCTTACGAACAAACAAACAAGTTTTATCCTCAAAGCATACCAAACAAATAATGACTGAAATACACTAAGTATAATCGTCCAAATCCTAACAAGGGTATGGCAATGTGGGGTTGACTAAACTAGTAATATTTTGATCATTCTAGGGGAATCAATTTCACAATGAATTTCATGTCAAATGATGCAAACGACAAGCACAAAAATTGGGTGACTACAGCATTGGCTAGTCATAAAAAGGTCTAGTCCTTTTTACAATCACTACATCCTATTATTCACTCAGTATAGTGTGATGTCTAAATGCAGATACATCCCATGTGTAACTCCAAAGGATTCAAATGAAGTCAATACTAGAAGGTGAAAACCTAGGTCAAATCTTCCCTAAAGAACTTGCAGGAGGTGATGAAGTCCCCCTCACAAGCCAAGTTTGCATAAAAATAAACAAAGCATAAAATAGAAAGACTTTAGGGTCATTTTCAAGATCACCCAAACTTTGGCAAGTTTTTGGGGAGTACTTTAGATGACGTTCTTTCTAATCCTTGGACTAGGATATTTGAAATAGGAATGGCACTTTTGATTCCAAGGGTTCTCTAAAGGGGACAAATGGAAGAGCATACACGCAACATTCCTTTTTTCTTCAAACAAAACCTAAGTAAAAAACTATT
Organism: Torreya grandis; assembly: GCA_037957365.1. Classification (NCBI taxonomy): domain Eukaryota; kingdom Viridiplantae; phylum Streptophyta; class Pinopsida; order Cupressales; family Taxaceae; genus Torreya; species Torreya grandis. The sequence continues at coordinate 4,970,149 of JARHVA010000017.1, read as the reverse complement.
GCAAATAAGAACTGACAAGTGTGTTCAATTTTAAACCCAAATGAAATATTTGGTGATGTTCATTTGACCCCTTGGTGTTAGTTGCAAACTTTGAAAATATTTACCAAAACATCTAAATTCTTTGTTAAACACCAAAACAAAGTTCCTAATTGATTTTTAAGCATGCAAGAGGTGATTTAAACATGTTTTTATCAAAGCAAAATCTTTTTCTTATAGAAAAAATGATATCATGTCCTATAGCTTTAAATCTCTTTTTACCTTGAAACAATGAACTTTGAAAAAGTAGCTCTCAAGTCTGTGTTTTTGGAAAAACATAGTGACCGACGTTGGTTATTACAACCAATGACAGTTAATTTGACTAACCAAGACCTAATAGATGTTGGTTTTGCTAACTTATTTTGGTTAAGCCAAGTAACCAATGTCAGTATCACTTATCAATGTTAGTTATTGTGTAAAACCATGGCAAAATAAAGTTAGAAAATTAATTTGCACGAGTTTTAAGGGTCCAAATAGATATTTTAAAGTTACAAAGTGATTTTCTTTAGGTGTGAGATGTGTTTGGTCCCATTAGGCATTCCAAGATATAGAGAGGATTATAAGGCAATTTAGTCAAGCATTAGTCCATAAAAATGAAACATGCATAAATAACTAACTAACCAAGCCTATCTATTCCTATGGGAATTACAAATGATAGCAAGAAACAAATGAAAAAAGCAACACCATATTACCTTCCCAGATGGATTCACCATACCCATGTGGCTCAAAAACATGTTCTCCCTTGATCAAGCATCTGTGTTTTTTTCAACAAAGGTGGTAAGCTCCTCCAATGCCTCAAGAACACTCCACAAAACCTAGTCTCATGATTCAAAATCACTAAACTAGCCTATCAATGCAGCTTGCAAACAAAATATATGATCAAATGCAAAGCATTTTGGAAAAAAATTAACATTATAACTTTGCAATATTCAAGCTTTTGAAGATATTTGAGGATAATAACCTTGAACTAAAATAGATTATAAATGATGTTCATGGCCTCTATTTATATATTTTTGAGATTGGTCAGGATCAACCATGACCGTACATCTCAAGATTGAGATCTATGGCCATGGATAATCTTAATATTTAGAATTAAATCCATAATTATCTTCATCATGACCTTGGAAGAAGGGGAATTGAAGAGGCACGGGAGGCTTTAACTAAGCATGGATGACCCATAATCCTGATATTTTTAGCATTTATGGCCTAAGGATGTCTTCCCAAGAAATGATGTCACCTGATGATGTAGATAATAGGAATCAATTTTCAAAAATAAATATTTAACAACTCTCATGGAAAATCCACTTTAGCTCGTGATTTGGATTAATTAGCCTTAAACAAGGTTAATCAACATTTTGTGTAATTATTTGAAAATTGGCCCTCAATTAATCAAAATGGTCAGAAAGTCTTATTATTGAGATGTAATTTGACTTGGGAAGAATTAGAAGGTGATGTTACATGTGTTAGAACCATATTTCCATTTATGATGTTTCCAACACAAAATAATAAAGGTATGTGGTATGTACCAATGAATTTAGGAGAAAAGAGTGATCCAAAGCACAAAGGGCAAAATCATCATTTTGACTCAAAATGAATTGATCAAAGTCCACTGGCCCATAAATTACATTGCCCTATTTACGGACACTTTAACTTAAATTGGCACTTGTAAATGACAAGTTCAAACCATTTAGCGTGTTTTATGGATTTTAACCTAAAATGTGCATTTGAGTGCAATTCAAGTAAGATTGATAATTTCAAAATAAATGGTCTTATGAATTGGATGTATATAGTGGCATCCTATATTATAAGGTTTGATGAGGTATTAAACATAATCAAAGGTCTTGGAGGGGAGATTAAAGAAGCTATTGTAGTAAAAAAAAAAAAGGTATTAAGGTCTCTCACCCTTAAATTTGATTTAAAAGTATCTATTATATAAGAAAGTCATAATCTCACTTAAATTAAAATGGATGAATTACATGGCATCCTTACTACCAATGAGATGAGATTCAATGAGGATAGACCTCCTAAGAAGGAAGCAACCTTCAAAGTGATCAAGGAAACAAAAGACAAGAAGATCAAGTTAAGTCTTGAAGACTTTGATCTTAATGAAGATTAACTTGAAGCCATGATTGTAAGGAAATTGAATGTGGGATCAAGTAATTATGAAGGGTTAATTTTTTTTCATGTGGTAAAGTTGGTTGTTTTGTAGCTAAGTGCCCCAATAGAGGCCAGATTTAACAAAAATAATTTCATAAGGAGTCTCATGAGGATTAACAAAAGAAATATGAGGGTCCTAACAAGTACAGAAAGTTCTTCAATAGAAAAAATGGCAAGAAGGCATCATATAAAGGTAGCAAGAGCCTTTACCATGAAGAAGATAGTAACTCATATGCTAAAGAAGATGAAAACACATCAGATAGTGATGATTCATATCATGACGAGGACAAGGAGACATTATTCATGGCTCTTACAGATGATGAAGGTGAATGCTCTTTAGGCAGATTTCATTTTTATGGAGATAGCTTAGAAGAAGAAGAGGATCAAATCACTCTTGAATAAAAATATCTAAATACTATGGAATAAATGAAGCTACTACAAGGCAATAATAAAAAATAATATTTCTTCATTAATTCCTATGAGGAGCAAATTATAATTTTTGAAGAAATATTGAGTAATGAAGTCAAGGAGCATGATGAGATTATTCAATAGCTTAAAAACTCAGGTTTGTACTCTTGATAAAGAAGTAAAGAGTAAGGATGAAGAATATATCATGTATCAGTTAGAGATGGAATCTTTGCAGATGAAACTAAATTAAGCTACGATAAAACTTAAAACATAAAAGAAGTTAGAGGAAAATAAATCTAAAAGAGATGATCTCATGATAAACAAAGATGTAGCTGATGATTCAAATAATAAAGAAACTAAAGTATATAATGAGGCGGAATTGATATATGCTCTTGAACATCTGAATATTGAGAAGAAAAAGAACAAGAAGATGATGTCATAAATCAAGGACTATGAGGATCAATTCAATGTGTTTGAGGCAAAAATAAATGATGACACCAAAGAACATGAAGATATAGTTAAGCATCTCAATACTTAGTTTTATATTGTGTCTACAAGCCTAAAAACTAAAGAAAATGAATGATCTAGGTATATGATTGAAATTGAGTCCTTAAAGGTTGAGTTAGAGAAGGAATCTAGCAAGGTAAGGTCTTTTTTGAAGTTTAAAAAGAGTTTTTATGACCTTGACAACATTTTGAGTAGACAAATGTCTGCAAGTGATAGATCTAGTCTAGGTTTCAAAGAAGAACAAAAGGTTGCAACTCAATACAGAGAGAAGGATAACATTAACAAGAATAATAAGACCTTAAATTTTAATTATCAATCAAGGAATGATGGTACTAGTAGATTGAAAACTAATCCTATCAAACAGCCAAATGCTATGAGGTATGAAAATTTTAATGGTTAGTGTTAATCTTACAATCAATTTGGTAATAGTTCAATAGAGTGTAAAAGACCCTCAAGGAATGAATTTGATTAGAACTATGATATGAATTATTATTCAAGTTGTGTAAGTGAAGTTGAATGTTACAGTTGTTATGACATGGGGTAGATTGCAAAATTCTATCCTAACAAGGTAAGAAACAATGAGCTTTTCATCAGAAGTATGGTTTGCTACAAGTGTCAAGAGAAAGGTCACACATGAAGGTTCTATAGGAATTGTCATTCTCTTAATTCAAATAAAATCAATCCTAACATGAAGAAAAGAATTTATAATGAATGGAGACCCAAGGAGGTGAATGTGTTGTTTGTCATGTCAGAATAGAAAACAAGTCTAAGAATCAAAGAGCGAGCCTTATCTACCCAAATATATAAGAAGATCAAGTAGGGCTCTGAGTTAAAAATAAAAAATGAATTTAAGGACTCATTCAAAGTCAATCTGATGATGAGGCAATAATGTGCATCAAGTAAGAGCATGGAGATGTGGTAATATCCTAAGTTTTGGGACTGTTAGTCTCTCATGATAAATGGGTGTCTCTATCTATGCTTCCTAAGAGACATATATCATATGTAAAATCAGGTATGCTTGGTCTAGGTAATGAACTAGATGTTACTATCATTACAAGAGGTATGTAAATTTGATGATTGATCTTTAAGACTATTGTTATTTTGATATAAATTGTGATATTATGTTACCAAGAATAGTATTGATCTTAGAAGGTCTTTAGTTAAGGGGAAGCAACAAGTTCATAAGCTTGCTTCAATGGTTAGTGATGAAAAGCTTCAAGAAACCCATTTAGGGACACTGGGTACAAAATCAAAATCTATTCAAATTTTAATGATTGGTTTGATAGGTCAAATCATAAAGTATGAAAGTAAGTTTGTTTTGAGAGTGGCTTGAACATCTGTTGGAGATCATGGTGTTATCTTATGTGAGAAAATTTAAATTCAATCATGAAATTTTGTCATGGTTAGAGATGGTCTAAAGGTGCTCAAGAGGATAATATGGTCAAGATACTTATGGGGAGTCTCTCTCAGTATTCTAAAAGTGTAAGCACTCCCATTTGCTTGATATTATGTGATTCTTCTTCATATAATAGGGTATGGTCAAGATGGTGTGTTGTTAATGAGAAAGAATATGAAGATCTGGTAAAAAGAGGTATGCACAGTGTTAACAAGAGTTTTTATCATCTCTCTAAGGTGTTCCTTTCTTATTGTTTGTCCTTGAAGTCTTTTCAGGTCCTCAGGGTCAGTTGGTGCCCACTTTCTCATTGTGTCAAAGGGGGAAAAAGTGTTGGAAGAGAGAGAAAGCATGTAAGCATAAGCTTTGTGATTGGTGATGACATCAATGACAAAAGGGGATATTTTTGGATAGTTTTTAATGATGTCTCCATGGTGGCCAAGGATGTTGATGAGGTGTTATGTGTGTTATCAAGATAATGATAAAGTGTGCTTCAGTGTGCTTTAGTATTCTTGCATAGATATTCAGTGGTAGATTGGATATACAAGTTGATGGATGTTATGGATGATGTGATCATGATGAAAATATCCTATGGGGTTTTAAGTGTGCTTAGAGTGCCTTTGTAACTGCTTAGTATTTATTAGGTTCTTCTTTGTGGTCATTTAGGCCTAGTTGGTCTTATGGAAAATTAGGCTAAGTGAACATATTGATGACATCATTATTCACACATGTGAAAGTATCAAGAGTATTTTGGTATATGGATATATTATAAAATAAGAGAATATCATGTGTTCTAATTTTTATATCATGAGTTGGTGTGTAGTAAAATATATCAAGGTGCAAAGTTGGCCTCCCAAGCAAATTGCAGTGTTTCCATACTTAGCCAAATTTGCAATATCAAGTGACCATTATATAGGGATACCAAGTGTCAAACACTTGCTTGATCAGATCAAAAATATAATGGTGATTACTCAATCATATATATGAATATCTAATGGAGATCATGAGGTCAATAAGTCAAAGGATCTTGAGATTGAATGCGATGGTGACATGTGTCATAATCATGGTGAATTAACAGAAAATTAACATCATGCATTCAACCATGCAGATGGAGATCAATGGTGAGAATAAATTCAATAATTTAATAATAATATAATTTATGTGGTGATGTTTAGTGGCATAAGATCGAAGACTGACATCAGGTTACACAGAAGGCACATGGGGCTGTTAAATGGCATAATCTCAAAATCTCTTATCAAAGATCAAGGGCCAATGTTGAAAGTCAAGGCCAAGAGGCTCCCAAGAGGATCAAAAAAAAATATTTGATTAATTTTTTATGGGTCATGATATGAATACACATGTCTAATGCAACAATGTTTGGTCACATGAGACTGATCAGTTTAGTGCCAAGATCATATGGTCCAAGTTTAAATTAACAAAGGAAAACTAGTTTGTATTGTTTGACTTGTATCTTGAGCATATGGTAGAATTTTTTGATGGAGTTAAAAAAAAATTTGTAAATGTCTCAAAGGGATATCCACAAAAATTTATTATAATTTTTTACTATATATAAATTTGAAATAATTGAGCTTCAAAGTTTATTGTGTGGTTGACCTTGTTATGTAAGTGACCCAAGAAGGATGTTTGTGTTTGTATTGATGGTGTTTTGATGTTTCAAGGTGAATTAAATATTATAGATATTCCATGAGGACCATTTTTATGTATTTTATATGTTTTACCTATCTATCTTCAGTATGAACAAATGCTTAGAATTTGATTATTTATTCATTCATAGTGTTCTTGTGTACAAGGCCAATATTTGAGTGTGTTTTGCATATGAAAAAGAGTGTAGATATGGATGTAATCACTTGAAGGTATGTTATGGGTAATTTAAAGTGGACCTATGCATTTTTAATTGGTGTTGTGTTCCTAATTTGCTTGATGAAATGATAAAGGGGTGAATAGGTCTCCATGAGACCTATAAGGGCTACTAAGGCATGTTTGAAATGTGTAGCTACTTAAGGGTGACCCAAGGATGTTATGGAAAACCTATGAGGCTAATATTGAGATATATATTATTGTGATAGAAGCCTTAATATTCAATGCAAGTCTTATGCCCAACCAAGAAGATGGTATTCATAAAGGTTTTATAAAGAGTGAAATCAAAGGTGATGGTTTCTAGATATGGGATGCAAAAGATAGAGAAGTGGGAGTGTCCCTAATGGATAGATTGAAGAAGTAGAGTAGGTTGAGAATTTTTTTCATGACCTATAGGTCATAATTATGATGTCATAATAGTTATCATGTAGGTTTGACGATTAAGGATGAGCAAAGAAGTCTAAAGTGATCCAAAAGGGTGTTTTGGATGCATTGCTTGTGTAAGCAAGCTTCAGAGAGTGTGAAGGGTTGAAAATAGGTGTTATAAATTATTTATTACATTCAAAGGTAATCATAGTTATAGATTTGTTGATTTCATAGGTGTTGTGTGGGTACTCAACTTCTAGAACAAGTTAGTGCTTGTTCATGCTTAAGGATGGGTGTTTATTATGAAGTGGGTTCTTCACTAAAAGGTATCATATTTGTGATCATATTATATGACAAGTATTCCATGTGTTTATATGCTTGAGAGTGGGTTTTATTTCCTATGAGGTTTTCCCACATAATTCATGTGTTGTGTGCTTGATCTTGCTTCATCTTTCTTGTTCATTATTATGAATGACTTGTATTCTTTATGAATGTTTGAGGTAATTGATTAAGGGTTTGAAAGGATTGGAATTGAAGTTTGGATTATCTTGCATAATTATTTCACCCCCCACTCAATGATTTTACCTCTTCCATAAACCTACTATCATATAGTAGTATTGCTTGTTCTAGATGAAATTGCTTAGAACATAAGTTATGATCATGCCATACCTTCTGGCTTAGCTTGTGGATCCTTTGTGTCTAATGTACCCTTTATCTAATTTCCTCCATTATAACGAATTCCATTAATTGATTATTCAAGGAATATTGGTCACCAAACCTCATAACCATTACAATGCATAGACTTAGAAAAATGTACTCCATAGGCATTATTGCCTCCAAACATTAATGAGTTGAAAGGGAGTGAAACCTATGGAATGCTTGTAATTTGTTTTATACACCCAAAGAATCACATAAATGTTATTTTCCCAAACATCTCTTTTAACATTACATATTTTCTTTAACATTTTTACTAATACTTTGTTTGACGCTTCAGCTTATCCATTTACTTGAGGGTGATAATTTGTGCTCTTGTGGTGTGAGATTATAAACTCCTCAGTGAGAGTCTTGATAGTGTTGTTAATTAAATGATTTCCTCTATCACTGACCAAATTGATTAGGCATCTTAATCTTGTAATAATATTCTCATATAATCATTTGGTATTCCTCGCACTACAACTTGGGGCTGCATCAAATTCTACCAATTTGGTGAAGTAATATGTCATAGTAATAATGTACCATGCATGACTCTATTTACTTGAGGGACTTATAAGTCTAAAAATATCAATTTCCTATTGTTTAAATAGTTTTTTTATGATCATTGGGACCAAATGCATATCATTGCATTGATTTGGATTTCCTGTTCATTGACACACACCATCATTCGTAACTACCATGTGCACATCCTAAAACAAATTTGACCACCAAAGAGAACTCTATAAGATTTTTATTGTATTGGATTCACCTATAAAGTGACCCATACAATTCCTTAATGTTCTTATTGAATAAGTTGTGGTTTTTCATGCCCTAAGTCTACTCTACACGGCACATCATCTTTCCCAATCTTGTACAGGAATTCATTGATGATACTAAATGGGATAGTTTGGGTGACCATTTTCTTTTTATCCCTTTCCATATAATGTGTAGGGAAAGTTCCTTGCTCTAAGAAGTTTGAAATATCTTCCATATTATATAAGATTATAACAACCCTGAATAAGTGTGCATTTGGGGACTCATCCTTTATTTCTTCTAGTTCTTCACCATTTTGTGCCTATTTAGATGATCTTATTTGACATTTTCTTGACCTAGTTTTATATTGATTTATAATTTAAACTCTTGAAAAACTATGAGCCACCTAGAGATCCATCCTCCCAACGTCAGCGTGTTAACAAGTATTGTAATGCTTGGTGGTATATAAAAAGCTCAAAAGGTGTGATCAACAAATAATGATGAAATTTTTTCAACATAAATACCATAGCTAAGGCCTCTCTTTTTGTAGTTGTATAGTTAATATTTACTAATGATAGCTTCATGATAGAAAAATGTATCGGATGATCCAACACACCATCACCTAGCTATGTTAAGATAACCCCTACTGCAATATCAGAAGTAACCACATGTACATGGAATGGGTTCTTCCAGTAAGGAAAAATTAAAATAGGTCTTTTTATTGACCTTTGTTTGAGATCAATAAATATTGTTTGGAACTTTAAGGTCTACTCAATATTTGTATCTTTTCATATCATCTTTTACATTAGCACAAATATAGTTGTATATCCTTTGATAATTTTCTATAGTATCCCTTATGACCTAGAAAGGTACACACTTATGTCAAGTTGGTTAGGGATGGCATCCCCACTATTACAGTAATCTTATCTTGGTCAACCAAAATGCCATCATTACATACAACATGGCCTAGAACGACACCAAAATATATAAAAATAAACACTTTTTTAAATTTAGAGCAATGTCTAAAGATTGGCACCATTCTATCATTAGTCATAGTTTCAACAGATGCTCTTTAAATAAGTAAAAGATAGTGCCAACAATCTAAATATACTGCCAATAAATCATGAATGAAGTTTTATAATGTAGTTACTACAGCTCTAGAGAAAAATATTGATGTATTCTTTAAACCAAAAGACATTACCTTATATGAAAATGATCCCCACTCAATTTCAAAATCTATATTGTATTGGTCCTCTTTTATAATTGAAATCTAATGGCACCCACTAAATCCATCTATGAAGGAGTACACTTCATGACCTACAACTGACTCAAAGAATTCATATGTGAATAGTATTAGAAAAGAATCATTGATGTAGGCATCATTAAGTGTGCAATAGTCACCACAAACCTATATCCCATTGAATTTATTTGAATGTATCATTATGGGAATCACCCAATCTACTTTTTCAACTAGATAAATGAATTTGGTTTATTGCTTTTGATCCATTTTAGTATTCACTTTTATCTTCATGTTGGGGTTTATCATATACAATCATTTTTTTAATGGGTTGAGTACACTCTTTCAACTTTATGTGAATCTCCCCCAAAGATAGATCTACGCCTTTTACCTTAGATACTTTAGTTTGGAAAAAAATTGATAGTCTCATACTAATTGTAATGCATCTAATATTTGTTCCTACCCCCAGTAGTCTCCCATAGTCCTAAGCTTAGGAACTAACTCTGTTCTAATGTTTTATTCAATATTTTTTAGGGGTTCTTGATACACTTAAATTGATCCACTAGGTAGATCCTCTTGTATAGTATGCTCCCCTTCCCATTCTGGAATGTTTATGTTGTGTAGTCTTTACTCTTTAACTTGTTTTATCTTTGGGCTAGTGTTAGTTTAGCTTCCCATTTTGGTTCAAAGAATCCTTATAAATATAGCTCTCTGTCACTATCACTAGATTCCATCATCTCATATGTTATTATATTACAAGGCTTAATAAAATCTTTTTCTTGTTGATTGGCCTCATTATTATGAAGTGTCAAATGCAAATCATGAGTTACTTTTTGCTATGATGATGACTCTATTGTATCTCCCAAAACTTCTACATGCCCATGACATAGAAAGATTTTAAGATTTTGTAATGCAATGTACACAAATGGGTGGTTATCATCCTCAAACATAAAATTCTAAATTCTTCTTACACTTATGCCTAATGTTTAATCTCTCTCATGTGCTCTTAATGCATGTATCAAGTAGTTGGCAGTGGCACTAGTGTGAGACTAAAAATGTGTACCCAATACTTTGGCTCCACTCCTTGCACAAACCATATATCTACACATTGATGAATGTGCAATTTGGGACATTGGTCTTCTTAAAATAATGGTCATTATAATACCATATTATGTGGTAACTAAAATTGTACATATAAAAAATCACTTGCATCCTCCCCATGTATCTCTAGATCTCTATGCACTACCCACCAAATCATAGCAATTCCTTTCAACACATAGTTGAGTGAACTAACTATTTTATCCACCTCTGGTACATGGTGTTTTAACCTCAAAATGAATGGAGTAAGTTCCTTTATCATAAATTATTGAGGTAATTGATGTTCAATAGTGAAAACCATGCATAGAGGCCGTATTTCATGATCTCCCCTCACCTAGTTCAACATATGAGTGTTTGAATCACCACTTATGGAAGATGTTATTTTTAAAGGTAAAACACCCTCTAGATTAGGTTATGTATAATCCATAATTTTTACACCTATATTATATAATAAATCCACCTCTGACCTAGTAGGAGATCATATCAATGGAGAGGTATAACCTTTGAGTTAAAACTATGGTGATGGAGATTTTATTATTATCAATTTATAAGATGGCTAGTTTGTTATCTATGATTTCTCCATCTATTGGTTCAAAAATTGACACTTGATAACTCACAGCACATTCTTTTGTGTATCTATGTCAACTTTAAACTAACTATTATCACCATAATCATATGGTGACTCTAGTTCTCTTAGAATTATGTAAATCTTCTACTTCTATTTATTTAAAGGGATGACAACTATAGTGTCTCCTTGATGAGCCTCTAGTTGATTGTGCATTGTATTAATAGTCATTTGAGCATCATAATCTCATTTTTTACCAATTAAGATAGGGTAATGGGTCTCAGTTATCTTCATATCAGTGACTTTAAAATCACCATGAAGACTTAGTTTAGCCACTCCAATCTCCACATCCTCAAGGTAACCAATCGGTTCTATCTACCCATAGTCTATGAGGCTAAGGCTGATAGGATTGTAGCTCAAGTGTGGCCTACCAATGACTTCTTATGTAGATCTCAGGATCATATTAATAGTAATCTTGAATTCAAATAATGCATTAGGAATTTTGTAACCTACAAGCTCAATATCCATGTGAGAATCAACATCCCAAGGCTTCTTAATTTTCACATACCAAATAACCTTATCTATATGTTTTTTACCTCATTGCACACACTCCAATATATTATGCAATAGGTTAGTAATATTATATGATATATCCTCATTAAGTAGCATATTGAGTAACTTCAGTAAATTTTTCGAAGTAGTTACAACTCCTTTATACTTCATTATGTTCATAATATGTCCATACATATATGAATCAATGGTTTTTGTATCTTCATCTAAATCATTTTATTATTGTATATTTTATAGAACTTGAGTTGATTAATACATCAAAGTCTTATCCCTTATAAGATCAGGATATTTACCATGTTGGACATTTTTAATTCCATGATCTACTGGCGTTTCTAACGATAACAATCCTTGGTATGCATGTTCTTATCTAGTAACTACTTGGGTGAATGTGTTCTCCTTAGGTTACACATTGATCAGGTTCACATTGAACACTGGCTTTTCCTTCATTTGCTTCTCAAGAACTAGGCAGTCTTCCATTTATGTTGGACTTCAACTCTATAGTACACATGGTAGGTTTGTCTTTATGGATTGGTGGGGAAATTCTTAGCATAGTAATTATATTCTCCACATAAATAGCATTGCATAGGTGGGTGGGCTTATTTATTACCATTGTTATGGCCTCATTTATACCCTACTAGGTATCCTCCCCTATATACTCCTATGTATCCACCTCTATTTTATTAGTATCCCCATCCTTTTGACTATTTTCCAACATATCCTCCTTTCTACTTTTGTTTTGCATCATACCCCACATATTGGTGTTGGTAACTATTGTGTAGCAATTTTGAATACATTCTTTATAATTTCTTCCTCTACTTCTTGTAGAGATTTACAATTCCTTTCATCTTGACTTTTAGATTTACAAAAGTTGTAGTACATACTCTATAATTTTTGGATATATTGTTTAAAAAGATAACACTTTAAAGTAGCATGTCCAACTACTCTACAAATTTTACAAAATAGTTTTAAACAGTCTTTCCTATGGTGTCCTTCTCGATCACATTCTATACACCATAATCATAATTTAGGCTTATCATTCTAATGCATCTCATCTATTCTTATCATAAAAGTATCTAGTTTTGCTTCTACTTTAAAATAATTATTCTAATTTTATCATAATCCTCAGTTCAATCCACTCATAGACTATCAGATTGGGCATAAAATTTAGTCAGGAATTGAGACTATGAAACAACAAATCTAATTATTGGTCATAGCCTTTCCACAAACCAAGTAGCCTTATCCTTTTTTTTTATGATGAAATTGATCTTATTCATGACATCATAAAATATATGATCATAGTCTCTAATCGATTCTCCAAACTTTTTTTAAATCTCATTTAGATCTTGAATAATCTAGCTTATGCATTTTTTCACCTTAAACTCTACAACTAACAAATCTTTAACTTGTGCAAGATCAAGAGTATTAACAATCTTTTTATAAATGAACTCTAAGGTTCAACCTAACAAAGTTCCTATGAGTTTATACTTCTTTAAATCGTCAGATGTTATTCTCTTAACATGCCATTTCATGTCACAAGTTAACAAGTATTGCTCAGGGTTTGTACACCCATCATATTGTATCAAAAAAATAAACATTATAGCATTGAGTGACATAGTTGTCACACTTGAAGTTGTTAAAATTGGTTTTTCACATTGGTTATTGTGACTGTATATGTTTGCACACCAATGACTTTGACTACATGTGTTTACATACTAGTATCTACTTCTAGTGACTTCTTTGCACTAATTTTTTCAAGTGTCCTAAAAAGGAATTCTGACTCTTATATCTTCTTCTTGTCTATTGCCTACTTTGTTTTTTTACTTATCTTACCAAACTTATTTGTAAATTATAGAATATTTATCAATGATCTAAATAATGAATGTTGAGAAGCAAACAAATAAAATTCTTTAAACAAGATTATTGAAAAGAGCATAACCACAAATTGAGATGAAATAGTTGATAAGTGAAGAAACCCATCAAATGGTGAAAATTTTCATAATCTAGTATTAAGAAGCTTGTAACAATGAACTCCAAGTACAATAGCATGTAAAATTTTAAGAGAAGAATGGATTTAAGCCAAGAGAGTATCAATAATGCAAGAGAAATACTTAAAACAATAAGAATGAGTTGTGTGTTGAGAGTGTTGAGAAACGAGAGACGTGAGTTCTTAAAATAGAGCTAAGAGAAAGGATGAGTTCAATGTGTAAGCTTAGACATGAGTGATATTTAGACTTGATCCTCTTATAAATAAGGAGGATGCGTGTGTCATGTGGAGGGAGAAAGGTTACATGCAAGAAACTCTAAATCCACTAAGTAGATTAGAAAGGTGAGCAACACCTCATAAAGGTAGGAATAAAGTATATTTATAAATATAATAAATACATATATAATTAAGACTTTAAAAAAGTATATGAACCTATAGGAAGGACCTAAATAAAGTTAATTCTTCAAAATTCTCTCTTAAGCTTAATTTGGGGTTACAAAAGTGGAGAAAATATTTTACAAACAAAGAAGGGAGTTAAAATTAAATAGTACTATTCGTTAATAGAAACTTTCTTCAAAATAAATTACAAAATATTAGATAAGAAAGAAGAGAAGGTATCATCAAAAATCACAAGAAAAAAAGTTTGATCACTAAGAAGCTCCAAGAATCCTCTTCAGATAGTGTGGTCGATCTGCAATAGAACAAAGACCATCAAGAAAGAGTAATGATCCAAAAGCTTGCAAGACAAACTAACTAGCACCAATCTTACAAGTTAAGTACTAATATGCAATCAAAATATAATCTACACACATAAAGTAATAAAAGTAGATGTAAAGACAAATAGAAGAAAGACAACTTTCATCATAAAGTGCAATATCCTATAATTTAAAAAAAAAAGTTAGTCAACATAATCAAAGCATATATCCTATGTAATAAAAATAAGAAATGCAAAAATAATTTTAGATAATCAAAATGGAGACAAAGAAGATGTGTCACTTGAAAAAGATATTCTGCGTGAAGCATTAGAAGAAGTATCACAATAAGACATCAAAGTCTCTAGAAGATTCATTTTCTTTATGAATCCAAATAGTTTTACCCTTAGAAGTAGAAGATTTAGTTATTTTCTAACAATACAAAGTATCATGCATAGAATTACTACAAGAGTTGCATGGATACAATTTCTAATATTTAGATATACGATGTTCATGTTTTCTACAATATACACAAGTGTTAGTAATTTTAACTAAAGCATGAGTATTAGAAGTAGTATAATAAAAAAAAGTTGCATTATAAGTCCTATGAGGAGTACAATAAAATCCTACATTTTGATTAGAAGCATTAGAATCATGATAATTAAGACCTTTAGAATTTGCATTAAAATTAGGTAAAATAAGTATACCAATTTCACACTTACCAAATCTACCACCCGAATAACCCATTGTGTTCATAATTTTTAATGTCAAAGTTGGTAGAAAGAGTTTGAGTGTGTTTAGAAGTACAAGTAGATCCATCATTACTAGAGCTATCAACCTTAGCAAAAGATGTAAATTGAGAATTTGATGCATCAATAAAGTTTTGCATAGTTTACATTTGTGTAATAAAAGAGGCTTGTAAAATATTTAGAGTGTCATTTTGATATACAATTTGTTTGTTAAGAGTAATTATTTCAACATTTTGAATAATTAGTTTAAAAATCGAAAAAATGATTAATTTAAGACTAATGACATGAAATGAGACAAATTATATTAAATCAAAGATAATAAATATTAATTGATCCAAAGCATATTTTAGAAAAATCATCTCTAACAAATTTTAAAAAACTCACGATGCGCCAGCACCTTCACCCAACTCAAGATCTATTCTATGGCCGGCCTCTCGTTGAGATCAAGAAGAGGGCGCCTGGGGGAAGCACCTTCACCCAACTCAAGATCTATTCTATGGCCGGCCTCTCGTTGAGATCAAGAGGAGGGCACCTGGGGGAAGCACCTTCACCCAACTCAAGATCTATTCTATGGCCGGCCTCTCATTGAGATCAAGAGGAGGACACCCAAGGGAAACGAGGAAAAAAGAATCGATAGAAGGACTTGAATGGGCCACGAACAATATTTTGAGTTAAATTAATTTCTTAAAAAATTGTTAGAAATCAAAATCAATTGACTTGTAAATATAAATCTACACAAAAATACGAAAAAGTGCTTGAACTTGATATTAATTTGAATGATGAAATTAAATAAATTTCTTAAAAGGAAAAAAATTATTATATAAAAGCTTAATGAACGTCTTGCAAGAAGGAATAAACTTGTACACAATATTGTAAGAGTGAAAAATAGTTAACAGAGAGTGAAGCATAGATTTAAAGCGTTACAATTGAATAAAAGCTAATTTTTATTTTATTAAGTCGGAGGCTTTATACAGTAGGGAACTTTCTAAGATTCATCTTAGAAAGAGACCCAAAAAAAATATGTTATTGTCCACCAATCTAAGATTGACATGTTTCGTAATAGCAGAGTCGTCAAAGAAGATCCTAGTAGTTTGCAAGAACCTACTCAGAAAGAAGGAAGCAACAGGTTGAACCAGCTGATGTTGTAGCCTATGTACCGATGTTGTAAAAGAGATTTGAAGTTTGGAGAGAAGATCATGGGATGAAGAAGCATGCCTCTTTACAAGGAAGGACAAGCTCAGGAAGATGTCAATCATGGAGAATATCAGTTGAGCATAGGAGATAGAGCTATTGGCAGATCATGAGAGCCAGCGTAGAGATGCATGGAAGTTGTGGCTTACATCGTCGTTGGACTGAGGTGAATGGTGCACCGTGTGTGCAGATCTAGATTATCACTAGAACATGGGGGATCCAATGTGGGGATTTCTATATGTTTAAATGATGCCTTGACTTCAAATACATCATTGTTTTAGGTGGACCATATCTGTAAACTAAAAATGTTTATACTAGATTGTTCCCTAAATGATCTGTACTATAGGTAGAATATAGATACTGAATCATTTTACCATGTTTTAACATGACCCATTCACTATTTTGTTTAGCAAACAAGCATTTATTGACATTGTCTGCAAAAATTCCTTATTTTGGGCTCCACTGAATATTTGCATCCGACTCCCAATAGATTCTTCAAAGGCACTAAGCACTGAACCGATACTTAATCTCCTATAAACAATCTCCAGCCTTACTGTCAAATCTAGATCTTTTCCAATCACATCATCATAAAATTCTTTATTTTCCTTTAGTTCTGTTTTTATCGCTTTCCATATTTGTCGGGTAACTTTTCCTTCAGACTCTACTCATCTACGTACGATCTTGCAGATTAAATGGCACAACTTTCAATAGGTCAAATAAAACAGCTGATCTGAGGATTTGCTTCTGTATATATCGAGATGGCCCTAATCAGGGAAAAACTTGGAACTCAAATTCTTTACCTCAAGTGCCTAAGTGATTATATAATTAAATGTTAACACTCATTGAAAACAGGGCTGATCTAACGCTTCAATACACATCAGGCAACCAGTCAGCTATTACAAATTTAGAACACATATAATGTTTTTATCAGAGATAGAGGAGTTGTGTCCAAATATTGTCATAATCCTATCTTTTCAATAATAGAGTATTGCTCATCAATGTTAATTCTATATCGGCAGTGTCTATATCTCCCAATTCAAGCGGTAGCTTTGCCATTGTTGACAAATGAAACTGTACAAGTAATCAAAACCATGTATACATAAGTATACAAGCGTACATACATCTGTCAAAAGATACACTTACAAGTAAACATCTATAATTCCACGCCTAAGTACACCAATTTGCTACAGTGATAGGCAATGCAATAAAACTATGGGTATGGAGTAATTATGGGATACATCCATGCATGGATAGGTTTTCATGACAGAAACATAGGTAAATAAAAGTGGTCTTGATTTTGAGATGTATCAATATAATATCTTGCAATCGCCAAACTATCTACACTAGGGGATGCCCATCCGAAGACCCCATTTCGTAATGGGTAATTATTCTGAGAATTGCCCTTGAGGCACATGCACCAATAATTCGTTTGCAATAAGGAGGACCATATCCTTAGTTTAGAAAATACATTATATGTATTTCAGCTGATTGATTGATAATTGATTATATATAAAGTAATTATTGGTCAGAGGCTATACGGTGGGGTGACGCTGACACCATCCTCAATGGTTTTCGTCGATGGTGTTTGGGTTGTCACGGAGGGTGGTTTTTGAGTTTTTGTAAATGGTTTTGGTTTTGTAATCTAATTGAATTAAAATAATTTACATATAAAGACAGTCTGCGTTATCCTCTATGGTCCACATTATAATCGATAATCAACAGCATTGTTGTGACATGTATATATTCTATGCAAGCTTCACGGTATTCAAACAATTCATATAACACCATCACGATCATCCAAGCTACTTCTCCAAGGCTCAAAAAAACCACTAGGTTGCCATAGTTGCCATGGTTTTGATCCTTGAAAAATTAGGTTATGATTTAGGTTTGATATTTAATTTTATGTGGCTTTGTTTTTTACTGTTAGTAATTCATTATTTCGAGTTAATTGAAAGTGCTTTTGATTTATTAACTCATGGTTTTTTCTAACCTCCAACTTTTTTTGCACCATAGGGGTAACTGCTAGTTTTATTTTTAAGTTATCAATTGAAGAAAAAACTAAGATGAAGAGATATGCTAAATAAGGCTCATAGTTAAAAATGAGGCATTTAGAATCTATTAAAAAAATGTTAATACGAATAGCTATTATGTAAAAGGTTTGAACCAGAATGAATTAGCTGAGTGAGAAATTGAAATGCATAAATTAGAAATGCCAATCAATATGCGTCCAATAAAGAAGACACTATAGAAAAAATAAAATGCTTCCTTAAAACAAAACTATCAGCTAAAAACAAACTAAAACACATGAAAAACCTCCTTTAAAACCCTGCAAAACAAAAAGGTTAAAAACAAAAAAAAAAAATCTTCCACCTTCAAACCCACCAAACTCTTCAAAGACCGATGTTAAACCATCTTGGCTTTGATGCCCTGATATAATATTTACTGAGAATCGAAATAACAAATGTTGAGAAGCAAGCAAATAAAATGCTTTAAACAAGATTATCTTGAAAAGAGTACAACCACAAGTTGAGACTAAAGATTTGATAAGTGGAAAAAACTATCAAATGGTGAAAAAACTCCACAATATAGTATTAAGAAGCTTACAACAATGAAATCCAAGTGCAATAGTATGTAAAATCTTAGGGCAAGAATGGACTTAGGCCAAGAGAGCATCAATGATGTAAGAGCATGACTTAAAACAAAAAGAATGAGTTGTGTGTTGAGAGTGTTGAGGAATCAAAGAGGTGATCTCTTAATATAGAGCTAACAAAGAAGATGAGTTACATGTGCAAGCATAGGCATGAGTGACATGTGTCCATAATCTTCTTACAAGTGGGCAGGATGTGTGTGTTATGTGGAGGGAGAGGAGTTACATGCAAGTAACTCTAAATCCACCAAGTGAACTAAGAAGGTGAGTGACACCTCATAAAGATAAAAATAAAGTGTAATTATAAATATACATATAATTAAGACTTAGGAAAAGCCTATAAACCTATAAGAACCCAAATAAGGTTAATTTTTTAAAATTAAAGGAATCAAACCAACTTGTATTCACCTCTTTTCCTGCACTTCTCTCAAATTATAAATTGGGCTAGGAGATGTGTACTCTTGAAGTGAATGATTTTTATTTTGAATTTATTTTAACTTAAAATTGAACCTGCGATAGTTATACTTTCTAACCTAACTTCTTTGAAACAATATTTTTTCCCAGGTCCATATGATATCCCATTTATTAACTACGATTTATTTCTATCTTCTAGTTGTTTTTTTGTTAACCTACTTTTTTCTTCCTCTTCCATGAGCTCCATATCTACACTATTTCTATTTTTGTCTTCCTCTTCCTTGAACCCTTCTGCATACTCTCTACACTCTTTACTTCCATCATATTTCATAGCCTTTCTTTACATTTTTACATCTCCAGCATCTTCTACTCCTACTCATATTTAAATATGAATTACTCTCTTTGTTCCATATTCTTTGTTGCACAATTCTCTTTCTAATCCCAAAATTATTTTTTGTTATGGTTGTTCTCATCCTCCATATTTTGGGTTTATGTTCAAGTTTCTATGCTTAATTTCAAATCATTCACTTTATCTCATATACACCCCCATGATGCCTAAAATGACTACTGTATGTTGGTAGGAGTATGCACCATGGCCTTTTTCACAACCAATATTTTGATTAATGTAAGTAGTCACTAAAAAAATTTACTATGTGTTGGGTGAATATTTTGTCAATCAGCTAATTGATGAGCAAAATAGGTCTCTTCAACCATAGCAAGGGAGATTGGTCAGCCAAATGTGCAGGTTTACTACATCAGAGGTGGACAAATCTCTCCTCTCATCAAGGGGATGTTCCCTATAAATATGCAGGAGTTATATACTATATATATATATATATATATGCAGAAAATAACACTCAAGGGTAGGACAACACCATCCATCTCTCTTTTTTCAGAGATGATGTTCACAAATGAAGGATAAATCCAGGTGGAAACACTGAAGACACTTCTCTTCTTTCAGAAGTGTTCTTACAGCAAACAGTTGGAGTTCTTTCAAGTAGGTAACAAGTAACTAGTAACCAAAGGCGTAGTAACCAACAAACTGAGATGTAGCACAAAGTCTCCACCTCGACTACCCACGAGTGAAATATGAAGGACAATGAGGGCACAAAGTCATCCCAAGGCCCTTTACACAGGAACAAAAAATAGACAAACACACTAAAGGCAATTGTGGGAGCATAAAGTCTCTCCACAGTTGGCTTCAAGACACCTTCCTAGTTACTTCCACTAGTTCTGCTTGTTAAATTGAATAAACAAGAATACATTTAGGAAACAGACATAAGAACAATCTCCTAAAATGACACAGGCTATAACATCACAAAGTCTGAAAGTAACTTGTTTTCTCATTCAAACAAACAAATATGATGAACAATCTGAGCTAAAAGTCTCAGTAATCACCTCTCAATTTGGGTAGAGTTTCACTTTTATATTGAGAAGATCTCCCTTGCATAAAGTAAGAGAATAAAATATATAGTAGCCAAGAAAGGCTTGGCACTTTGTTCCATGGAGCGGCCCATGTGACATTCAATGCCTTGAATGCATTTTCAGTTTTGTCAAAGAGGGCCATGCTGGAATAGGGTGGCTGCCTTAACTGTGGCGTGTCAATTCATCTCAAATGTCTTCTCCTAGGCTTGGGTCATCTGGTCCTTTTCCTGTTGTCTGCGCAGTTGTCCACTTTGCCTTTACTCCATAGGAGAAAAATAGGCCGCACCTTTAATGTTTGCAAGCCCAAATATCTACTTGGTGGATTGTTTCACCTACTGTAAATAACTTCTATAGATATTTCTGGTCTTCCCTCTTTCCTGCTATAATTTGAGCTCTTGGGCTCTCTTTTAAACTAGTCACTTTGTTTATTCTTTAATTTTTGCACCATATTCAAAAACTAACAGATATTCCATTATCTTAATTTTGACGTACACAAGGTTGTCAATGGTGGCTGGCTATTCGAACCATGTTGAACCATGAACCTTTGAACCTGTGAAAGTTCATCAATTCATTGGTTCAATGGTTCAGGTGATCTTCATCAGTTCATTGCTTCTCTAGTTCAATTGCTTCTTTGATTTCTGGTTGAACCATCGCTTTCTTTGAACTCGCCTTTGGGATCATCTATTTGTTTCTTCTTTCTTTGATTGAGGCTGTCTTTGAACCATTGAACCTGTTAACCATTGAACTTTGAACTCTTTTGGTTCAAAGTTTAATCTATTCAGTGGTTCATTCTCTGCTTTGGTTTAATCATTGCTTCCTTTATCTTTCTAAGTCCCTGTGAGGCCTCTGAAATTCCTTTAGTTCTATGTCCTTGGAATGCCCTGAAGGGAAGGTGTCCCTTCAGGCTTTGAGAAAAGTCTTTTTTGTTGGTGTCGAGAGCCCCCTGCAAGGGTACCTACCCTTCAGAGTCCTTCGAGCGGCCTTCGGGCTTTAATTCCTTCAGGTGGCCTTCATTAGTTCTTTTCCTTCGGATAAAATGTCTGAAGGAAATCTTCCTTGGCTTCTTCCATTTTCTTTCAAGTTTATCCTTTCAGGCGTTTCCTTTAGACATTTTGTCTCAAAGAATTCACCTTTGCCTTATCTACTTTTTTGAGGAAAATCTTCCCAAAGGAATTCTTACGGTTCCTTCACTTAGTAATTTCCTCGAACAAAAAGTTTGAAGGAAATGTTCCCTTTCAGCCTTAGTCACTTTTTGATCCTTTGAACCCATGTTCCCTGCCCTCCACAAGGGCACTTATCTCTAGTTCACTGCCCTCTGCAAGGGCATTTGTTCCTTCAGCTTTGGGGTAGTCCTTTGAACCAACCGATTGAACCAACTTTGGTTCAACGATTCAATGGTTCAATCAATTTAATCTCTTTGTTTTGGCTAAGTCTTTTGACCAATTGAACCAACTACGCGTTGAACCTGTTGAACCTTTTTGACGAAGCGCTTAACTCTTTAAGCTTGCCAAGGACATTGAACCTTTGAACCCATTAAACCTTTGAACTGAAATGGTTCAATGGTTCAATCCTTACTTAGAAGCTTGTCGATGAACATTTTTGGTTGAACCAAGGCAAACCAAGGCGTTGAAAT
This sequence comes from Torreya grandis, assembly GCA_037957365.1. Taxonomy (NCBI): domain Eukaryota; kingdom Viridiplantae; phylum Streptophyta; class Pinopsida; order Cupressales; family Taxaceae; genus Torreya; species Torreya grandis. The sequence goes on along the minus strand of JARHVA010000017.1, from coordinate 4,947,753 downwards.
TGCCTAAGTGTTGGAAATTTGCTCTTTTGAGAAATTTTGCCTGTTGAAGCCTTTGAAACTATTGAGCCTTGCTAATTTCAAGCCTATAGAGTCTGTAGTTTCAAGCCTACAGAGTCTATAGTTTCAAGCCTACAGAGTCTGTATTAATCTAAAAAAGCTTGAATAATGGATAATTTGAATACTCAGAACAAATTTTGAAAAGGGAAGAGAAGATTTTGGTCTATTGAACCAAAATAGTTCATATGTTGTCCCAAAATGAGTGACAAATTTTGGGAACAATAGTTGGCTCCAGTTGGGGAACTTTCTTCAGTTGAAAACTTGGAATAGCTGAGGGGAGTAGAAACTAGAATCTCCAATGCCTTCAAGTATGTCATTGGGCTACGGAGTCATGCTACCAAAAGGAAAGGTGCCAAAAATGAAAATTAAAAGAACAAAATAGAACTAAAGACTATACAAATATACATATGTACAGATGATCTTATCTGATACTTTAAGAATTGAAGTGCTTCAGATGCCGCCCACTGTGAGACAATGAAAATGGTGTTTCATCTTGATAAACTAGTAAGAAACCATTTTGTCCCCAGAATCGGTGATAGGCGAATGAAACTCTCCACCAGGAATCACATTTTTTTGTACTCCTTTTGGTTCTCTCTTCTTGCCCCATGGCAAGACATGGTCTCCAATCTAAAAACCATAAATCATTGCTTTCTTGGTGAAGAGTTCCTTTTCTTGACTTTGGCACATGGCATTATGGTCCACTACCATAGCTTACAGCTCTTCTGGTCTAGCAAATCACATGATTTGATTGTTAGCATCAAACACCTGACAAACCACTGGCTCAGCATCTCCTTTGGCATGAAGGAGTTTAACACCTTTGTCTTGAGCAGCCTTCAACTCGAGTAACAAAGATTCATACTAGGCAGTGTTGTTGATGTTGCTGAACTGCAACTTGTATGAAGGAAGAAAAATATCTCCTTGAGGAGATATCAACACCATCCCAGCTCCAGCATTGATAGAAGAGTTGCTGCCATCAAATTCTAGGATCCAAGCATCATCAAAAACTGATCTTCTATCAGATTTTTCTTCATTAGAGAAGGAAGATCCCTTTTCATCTATACTACACGCTATCAATTCTTTTGATGTCTTATTTAAATCAATCTTTAGATTGTCACCTACAGGACTTTCATCTACTGTAACAAAAATGTCTTTAGTAGATAGAAAATAATTGCTCCTACCTGAAGACTCAAAAAGAATTTGAGCTTCAGGGGCCGACATTTGGGTGAGAACATATTTTGTCACCTTTTCAGGGAGTAGCCTTTTCATGATGCCTTTGATAGGGATCCTTGCCTCAAAAAGGTCCATACTTAATTCTCCTCCAACATCCTTGCAAAAATTTTGCCCATCTTGATTCTCTTTTCTGGAAATGTTGCAAATGCAAATTGAGCATCCTTGATTTGTCCCAGCAATGGCACTTATTTGTTCTCCATGGAGAAACATTTCCCAAATGTCTTGGTTAGTGTGAGACCAAGAGATTCTGCCACTCTGGTAGGCATGACATTGTTTGAAGCTCCAGAATCAATGATGCAGTTGCTCAGCTTATGACCGTTAATCAACAGGGAAACATAAAAGGCTCTATTTTCCTAGGGGCAATAGGAGGTGTAATGACAAGATTGTTTTGGATAGGCATGTTCCTTGGGGGATCATGAGTTACCTTCTTAACATCTTGTCCTGCAAGGATGGTTTTATTCTTCACACACTCAACCAACCTGTCCAACTACTCAGGGTTGGCTTATAGGAATTCAAATTCAGTCATTTAAATTTTAGTTTTCTTGGCATGGTCGACTATGTCAAATGACTGAAATGGACTAGCAACAGGTAAAGGCAATTCATCCTTTTGGTTTTTAGGGGGCCAGACTGATCTGAAAAGTTGAAGTTAAAGGTGCAAAAATGTTTGGGGTACTTACTTTTTTAGCAACCACCGAGTCCTTTGGTTAGAAAGGTAGAGAAGTTCCTCATTTAGCAATTAAAATTGCAGGCTGAACTCACTCCTCTGTCTTTTATTTATCAGCTATTTAGGCTGACTAGTTTTTGGATCGAGTGAATACAGTGTATGATCCCTCAACTACTTTACCTTCAATTCTAGATTCAACTTGGTAATTCAGGAAACCAATGTTGGAGTCGCCAAAAATTGTTGGGTGAATATTTTGTCAATCAGCTAACTAACGAGCAAAATAGGTCTCTTCAACCATAGCAAGGGATATTGGTCAGCCAAATGTGCAAGTTTACTACATCAAAGGTGGACAAATCTCTCCTCTCATCAAAGGGAGGTTCCCTATAAATATGGAGCTATATACTATATATATGCAAAAAATAACACTCAGGGGTAGGACAACACCATCTATCTCTCTTTTTTTAGAGATGATGTTCACAAATGAAGGAGAAATCCAAGTGGAAACACTGAAGGCACTTCTCTTCTTTCAAAAGTGTTCTTACAGCAAACAGTTGGAGTTCTTTTAGGTAGGTAACAAGTAACTGATAACTAAAGTCGTAGTAACCAGCAAACTGAGATGTAGCACAAAGTCTCCACCTTGACTGCCCATGAGTGAAATATGAAGGACAATGAGGGTATAAAGTCTTTCCAAGGCCCTTTACACAAGAACAGAAAATAGACAAACACACTAAAGGCAATTGTGGGGGCACAAAGTCTCTCCACAGTTGGCTTCAAGACACCTTCCTGGTTACTTCCACTAGTTCTGCTTGTTAAATTGAATAAACAAGAATACATTTAGGAAATAGAAATAAGAACAATCTCCTAAAATGACACATGCTATAATAGCACAAAGTCTGAAAGTAACTTGCTTTCTCATTCAAACAAAGAAATATGATGAACAATCTGAGTTCAAAGTCTCAGTAATCGCCTCTCAATTTGGGCAGAGTTTCGCTTTTATATTGGGAAGATCTCCCTTGCATAAAGTAAGAGAATACAATATATAGTAGCCAAGAAAGGCTTGGTGCTTTGTTCCATGGAGTGGCCCATGTGACATTCAATGTCTTAAATGCATTTTCAATTTTGTCAAAGAGGGCCATGCTGGAACAGGGCAGTTGCATTAACTATGGCGTGTCAATTCATCTCAAATGTCTTCACCTAGGCCTGGGTCATCTAGTCCTTTTCCTATTGTCTACATAGCTATCCACTTTGCCTTTACTCCAAGGGAGAAAAATAGGCTGCACCTTTAATGTTTACAAGCCCAAATATCCACCTGGTGGACTGTTCCACCTAATGGAAATAACTTCTACAGATATTTCTGGTCTTCCCTCTTTCTTGCTACAATTTGAGCTCTTAGGCTCTCTTTTTAGTTGTCGCTTTGTTTATTCTTCAAGTTCTGCATCATATTCAAAACTAATAGATATTCCATTATCTTAATTTTGACGTCTGTGGGGCCATCAATGGTGGTTGGCTATTTGAACCATGTTGAACCATGAACCTTTGAACCTATGAAAGTTCATTAGTTCATTGGTTTAATGGTTCAAGCGATCTTCATTGGTTCATCACTTCCCTGGTTCAATCATTTCTTTTCTCTCTGGTTAAACCATCGCTTTCTTTGAACTTGCCTTTGGAATCATCCGTTTGCTACTTTTTTCTTTGCTTGAGGCTGTCTTTGAACCGTTGAACCTGTGAACCATTCAACTTTGAACTCTTTTGGTTCAAGGTTCAACCAGCGCATTGGTTCATTCTCTGCTTTGGTTCAATCACTGCTTCCTTTATCTTTCTAAGTCCCTTTCAGGCCTTTGAAATTCCTTCCATTCTATGTCCTTGGAATGCCCTGAAGGGAAGGTGTCCCTTCAGGCTTTAAGAAAAGTTCTTTTTGTTGGTGTTGAGAGCCCCTTGCAAGGGTACCTACCCTTCCGGGTCCTTCAAGCGGCCTTCAGGCTTTAATTCCTTCAAGCGGCCTTCATCGGTTCTTTTCCTTCGGACAAAATGTCTGAAGGAAATCTTCCTTGGCTTCTTCCATTTTCTTTCAAGTTTTTCCTTTCGGGCTTTTCCTTCAGACATTTTGTCCAAAAGAATTCACCTTTGCCTTATCTACTTTTTCGAGGAAAATCTTCCCAAAGGAATTCTTATGGTTCCTTCACTTAGCAATTTCCTCAGATAAAAAGTTTGATGGAAATGTTCCCTTTCGGCCTTAGTCACTTTTTGATCCTTTGAACCCATGTTCCCTACCCTCCGCAAGGGCACTTGTCTCTAGTTCACTGCCCTCCACAAGGGCATTTGTTCCTTCAGCTTTGGGGCAGTCCTTTGAACCGACCAATTGAACCAACTTTGGTTCAACAGTTCAATGGTTCAATCAGTTTAATCTCTTTGTTTTGGCTAAGTCTTTTGACCACTTGAACCAACCACACATTGAACCTTTTTGAAAAAGCCCTTAACTCTTTAAGCTTGCCGACGATGTTGAACCTTTGAACCCATTGAACCTTTGAATTGAAATGGTTCAAGGTTCAATGATTCAATGGTTCAATCCTTACGTAGAAGCTTGCCGATGAACATTTTTGGTTGAACCAAGGCGTTGAAATTGCCTAAGTGTTGAAAACTTGCTCTTTTGATAAAATTTGCCTGTTGAAGCCTTTGAACCTATTGAACCTTGCTAATTTCAAGCCTACAGAGTCTGTAGTTTCAAGCTTGTAGAGTCTGTAGTTTCAGCCTGCAGAGTTCGTAGTTTCAAGTCTGCAGAGTCTGTAGTAATCTAAAAAAGCTTAAATAATGGAGAATTTGAATACTCAAAACAAATTTTGAAAAGGGAAGAGAGGATTTTGGTCTATTGAACCAAAATAGTTCATATGTTTTCCCAAAATGAGTGACAGATTTTGGGAACAACACTATGGATTCCTTTAACAAACAAGTCTTGTGTAGCTTCAAAGTTAAATAACCTTACATATCAAATTCTATGATATAGTCATCAATTGTAGTTTGCATTTAGTAGTCCACAACATGGGTCCAATCAATATCTAGACTTCACAATCTAACGTTTCTTTCATCCAGACTATACACTCTATCCTTTTCATCTACAAATAGTAATACTCCAGTCTTGACAACCACAAAACTAATAATCCAAGTAATTTGCACCTAAATATTTCATAAATATCTCTAAATGTATGCCCTAAAATTATCTCTTCCATAGTCACTTCAACTCTTCTCACTTGTTCCACTACAAAGTTTCAGATTCTCTCATCTAGCCATCTTTCTAAATCTCTTTGTCCTGACAACCATCTCAACATATTTTACAAAGTTTCCATGCTTACCACACCATTTTTACCATAAGTTCCTAGAATAGTCCAAAAAATGCTATTTACAAGGATAGATTGTGCATTTAATAACAAAAAAGAACAATGGATGATAATTTAAATTGAATCCAACTATTAGTAGACCAAGTAGAGCTAAATATATAAAGACATATATAATTAATGTATATAGAATAGTCAACATGAGATATATAGATAAAATATTAAAACATCTATAGTACTCACTGTGTATAGAACATATGTAAAAGATACATAGGAAAACCATTGAAAACATTGTATTAATATTTATCACATACGGAACCATTCTCAATTACAATTGAACACTATTTATAAATCTTTTACAAATTGATTTCTCTTCATCTTCCAACCTTCTATTATGTTGAAAATAAAGGACTCTTTACATTATGACGTTGAATACTATTTAATCAAAGGTCAAATGCATATGATAAATTATAAAAGGACAAAATAGTGTATTATACACATATGGCTATCAAATATATATTATGATTTTAGTAGGTCATGTTCTTTCCTCAACACTTTGATGTGTGTGTTGGGATCTACTTCCCCTTTGAACTTGGGAAGGTTAGGTAGGGGACAGAGAAGAATAACCCCTCATAGGGATCAAGAGGCTCCTTAAGGTACTCATTGTAAGTCCCCATATTTCTCAAGTCCATTGTTTTCATCATAGGACTAGAGTGTAAAAGCGAGATCATATAGGGGTTAGTTTGATAACCACTAGAAGGGATAGAAGAAGCTTGATATGGTGAAGTGGAATAAGCTAGAAAATATTTATCTGGCTGAGTGGATTTGGAGTATATATGAAATTAAGGAGGAAAATTGGGTTTGTTTGATTGGGGTGTATGTGGTTTGTATGTAACTCAATACTGCGTAAGGTGGGGTATAGCTTATCTATAGATGGGATTGTATGTGGGAGGCTCATAACTTGGAGGCACAAAAAATGTAGATTTTTGGTCACTTGCTCATTTTATAGAGGTGAAGCATAAGTGTATATGCTTCATATTGGGTTTTTAATAGGATCTTGATAAGATGAATGGATTTTTGAAGTGTCCGGGTTGGGGACCCCATGAGTAAGGATATCCTAAAGGGGTTGGTGAGAGACATGGTTTGGCAAGACCACATGTTCCTATTATGATGGAAGCATGTAATCTTGTTTTTGTGTTTGATGAGTCATTGCTTGGATGAGATAAGGAGAGATATGATTTTTTTGTAATAGAATCTGGGCCCATCTCCCAACCTAGAGTTTGTTGGTTGTTCTCTAGGTCATGAATTTAACCCACTAGGGTATTGATGAGTTGGTTTGGGTTGGAATTGATGTTGGGCCCAAGAATATATTATACAAGAGGGGTAGAGACACAAGATGGGTTTTTATGATGATGTTGGCTTGGGGTTGGATCCCCAAGGGTAGTGGTTGCAATTTGTACTGATGGGTTGGAGGTGTTTTGACTCATACTAGGGGGATGTGTGGTCATTTGCATATGATTAACTTTGTTTTATAAATAGTGGATCCTTCCTAGGTAATGATCATATTTATAACACAAGATTATAAAGAGGATCGTTAATCTCTTATTAGTGAATAAAATTCAAACCAAAAAACTTCAATGAAAACTAATAAGTCTTACTTATGTACTACGGTGAACATTTATAATCAGAACATAATTAAGACACCACTAAAATCACAAAATAAAAACTCCCTTTAAACTTCCTTATAGCTCCAAATCTGCTTGTGGAGTTGCCTTGCTTAGTTATGTGCTCAAGAAATATTTATTACTTAAGCTCTATTGATCCACCTCTCCTTGTTCACCTTGGCTAATGTTGAGTTAGTTTGGCTTGACTTGGCTTATGAAATTAGCATGGTATGACTATAATTATTAATCTTTGTACATATTTGTGCATGATAACTTAACACCAAGAGAGCTTAAAGATCAATGGGTGAGGCCTTCTATTTATAGCCTCCAAAGTTAACTCTCACATAAGTGTAGATAGGTTATAACTAATTACAGTTCAATTATAACTAACCCTAGGTGAGTTAAGGAGGGAACATATAATTAATATTTGGGATATAAATCCCATTTATTAAGCATGGCTCTCCATTTTTTAATTCATGGCACTTTAGGAATATATTTTAATTCCTTGACTTTGAGGATGATGACATCATCATGACCTCATATTTATTAAAATTTCTTTTTTATTTAATTCACTTAAGGATTTAATTTGGTTTAATTATTTGATTCAATCTATTTAGCATTTTAGCACTTTATATATTGTTCCAGTGCTTTGCTTAATGAGTCCAAAGACCAAACTACTAATTATTAGGTTGCAAGGTGACTGAAGATGAATCCATGAGAGGTTACTATTGTGTAAATGATAATACCCCAATAGGGATACCTCAATATGATTTTGATCACTAATGTCTAATGTGCATATAAAATTAAGACATTCAATGATTTCTAGGCTTAATTTGCATTGTTTGGTAGAAATTAATATGAAGTCCAGTTGAAAGCTAGTTGTGGCTAAAATGGGGTGTTTACAATTTGCCCCTATATGGGAAGGCATTTCGAGATATAGGCACAATAATATCATCTCAAATAATGAAAAGGTTGTTAATACCTAATGCCCCAATGGGTGATGGATGAGCCTTGGACACCCCTTCGAGGGAGTAGGCAATAATTAAGATCGACACACGTTCCCTTGAAAATAAGGAAATGATGGGACCTAAAGGTAAAGGAGGTGGAAAGACTAATTTTCACAAAGGTGGTTAATATCAGTAACATAATAAGATGCCCCAATTAGGTAGATTAAAAATAATGATTTGTCCAAAGCTGGTTATAATCATCGGCATAGTGAAAATAATGATTTGCCCAAAAGTGGTTATAATCATTAGCATAATGAAAAATACCCCAATTGGGTGGATAGAGATAATGATTTTCCCAAAGGCAGTTATAACCATTATCACAATGAAAACATTCCCTAGAAAATAAAATGATAATTATTTATACAAAGGTGGTTATAATCATTAACATCCAAGTAGATTGAAACACAATGATTAGGATTATGACTATAATCATTGGCACTACAATTGGGGACAATATGGAAAATCAAAAAAAGGGGCCTTATATATGGAATCCATGCTCACAGAGTAAGAGTAAGTTGGTATAGAGGATAGACATGAATTCAGGTTACCTTCTAGTATGGATATGCACATCCTAACTAGCAAGGATTAAAATTCATTCATGATTTAATTACTTTGCATTTGGGTAATATTTGGATATGTCAGGAATTTGCCAGGTGAACAAGGAAAAGTAATGAAACACCATTACTTGTAAGATCCATTGAACTAATTTTTGTTATAGCACATGACAGTATGCACCACGATATAAAACACCATAATAGCCTAGCCGTAATATGTATAAGGACTTACACATGATCTAATAAACAATTATGAACAATGTACCAATGATAAAAACCATGATGAAAATATTGATGTATGAATATGGATGGACTTAAGTATAATATGCAAGGAATCACCTAATGAACTCATATAGACTAAGTCAATGCACAACACTGAAATCAAAGAAACACACAAACAAATAAAATAAAACACCAATAAATATAAACACAACAAAATACCAACAAACAAAAAGTGAACAAAATAATCAAAATAAAAAGTAAACAAACACAAACCAATATAAATAATGGTTAATCACAATGTTAGTGCAAATAGAAAATAAATTATATGTGCATGTGTAATAGAGGTGTTATGCTTGGCAACAAGGTGACCCCTAAGCTAGATAACAACATAGGTATAAGAAGGCAAGAACAATGATATAAGGTTTTCCCTAGGCTATAGGGAACAATGGCACAAACAAAATGACAAACATTTCCCCTAGGCTATAGGAGACTCGTGATTTGTTTTGGACGTGGTTTTAAAAACCAAATAGTTTTTCACTCAAAACAATGTAAGTAAAAGGAAAAGACACAAAAATACCTAAGTGTATCATTATATTCCTAAAAATCGACATGTTGGGTTTGTATCATCAAATTATGTCTATATACTCCTTGAGAGGAAATAATTTGCTAATTCAAGAATTTATATGCACATAAAAATTAAGGTTTTCAGGCCCCCTCTTCTCTCAAAAATTCATATGATGACATGGAATTTTGGGCAACTTACCCTACATTGACAATATTTATGTGACAAGTGGGATTTATCTACAACTATAATTTTTGTGTGTTCTAAATGGTCCCAAGTGTAGTTAACACTAGAGATGCAATCACGTCAATTGAGTTCATACTGACTTACTATGCAAGGATATATTCTTATACATAGAGACTCCATTTTTTTACTTCTTAGTGGATTCCCTAATGAGAAAGACCTGAATTTGTTTTTGTAAAGATCAAAGAGGCTAGTTGTTCATCCCCTAGCAATCATAGTATACATGCCCTTATTTATATACCCCATCATGGATCAGGTTGAAAAAATTTTGGGGGATGAATTATCAAGTCAAATCTTCCCCAAATAACTTATGAGGATTTTATGAGATACCCCCCACAAGATAAGATGCAAAAAAGTAAAGATAGAAGGACTTTAAGGTCATTTTAGGGTCACCCAAATCATTCAGATCTTGGAGAGTGCCTTAATAGCATTCCTTCTATTCTTCGACTAAGTGACAAAAGGAAAAAGACAAAGCACTTTTGATCACCTGAGTTCCCTAAAGGGGATGAGAGGAAAGCATACACACTAAGTCAATTTTTCAAAAATACATAAAAAATAAATAAGCCAAGAAACAAGCAAGCTCTTAAGAGTGCTTAGTTTAAGTTTGTGTTCAATTTTAAAACCCAAAAGAAATGTGATGTGAAATTTAGCCCCTTAGATTTGTTTGTTGATTTTATGAACTTTGAAAAAAATGGAAACAAAGCAAGTAAATAATTTTTAAGCACAAAAAGTAAGTGTGATTTGAACTTTTAAATTGTTGAAAATTTTCTTCCTTGACCTTTTTGGGTCCTGCAAAAGTGTTAGTGGGTTTTTACTTAGAAGCTAAAAGATAAATGAGCAAATGACATTTAAAATTTATCTCTTGAGTTTATTTTCTTTTTCACACAGTGCAATATCGCATATCTACAGAATAAAACCACATATGCCCTTGTAAGATTGCAACTATTAACTCAAAACTACATTTACATGAAACATAGACTGTTAGTATGATTTCAGACTGTTAGTGCAAAATCATAACTACATAGTGCAATAATAAAAAAAATTGAGGGAAATAATGCAACTTCTCATCTCAATATTATATTTCCCTGTAAAATAGACCATTAATGTAATACTGCACTTTGACAATACAAAATTGCATATCACGAGGGTAATACTACATATAGTTTTCAAAACCATGTTTCACGCTTAAAAATCATATAAGTTAGTGCAAAATTTCCCTTCACGGGTCAATAATGCATGTGGGACTGCAATAACACATATTATGACTCCAATACCACAATTATAAGGTAAAACAAATTTTAACTATGCAAAACTATAGTTTTAGTTTCAAAAGTGACTATTTAGAGGTAAAATTACACTTAACCAGTGCAATATTGCAACTACAATATCACAACTCCATAGTGAAATACCACATTTACCAAGTGTAAAAATGCATGTTATAGGTACAATACCAAAACTTCATGTGTAATATTTGTGAGCTTCAATTTTTCTCTTTTTTGGTCATTAAGTCAAAATTTTAACACAAAAAATGTTAATAAGAGGTCCTAAAAAGCCATGAGAAGAAAGTTTGGGGTGTGGGTCCTATAAGGCATGCCTTTATGCAAAATAGGATTATGAAGATGATCGTTAGTCTCTTGTTAGTGAATAAATTTCAAATCAAACAACTTTAATCCAAACTAACAATTCTTGCCTACGACCTAGGATGAACATATATAACAAGAACACAATTAATACACAACTAAAAACACACAAAAAAAAGTTCCTTTGAACTTCCTTGTAGCTCCAAATCTGCTTGTTGAGTTGGCTTGCTCAGCGATGTGCTCAAGAAATCTTTGTTAATGAAGATCTATTCCTCCACCTCTCCTTGTTCACCTTGGCTAATGTTGAGTTAGCTTGGCTTGGCTTGGTATTTGAAATTGGCATGGTACCACTATAATGATGAAACTTTATAGATATTTGTGCATAATAACTTTACACTAAGAGAGTTTAAGGATTGATGGGTGAGGCCTTTTATTGATGGCTAATTGCAATTAAAATTAACTACAATTGAGTTTTAACTAATCTTAAGTGAGTTAAGGAGGGGACATGTAATTAACATTTGGGATAGAGATCCCATTTATTAAGCATAGCTCTCCATTTATGAATTTATGGCACTTTAGGGAGATATTTTAATTCTTTGACTTTGAGGATGATGACATCATCATGACCTCATCTTTATATAAAAAATTATAAAATTTATTTTCACTAATTACGCATGGAAAATTCACTTAAGCATTTAATTTTGTTTTATTAGTTGATTTAATTTTTTTAACATCTTAACACTTTAGGAATTGTTTAAGTGCCCCGCTTAATGGGTCCAAAGACCAAACTGCCAGTTGTTGGGTCGTAAGGTGACTGGAGATGAATCCATGAGAGGTTATTATTGCATATAGGATCATACCCCAAACAAGGATGCCTCAACACAATTCTAAGTACTAATGTCTGATGTGCAGACAAAATTGGGATGTTTAGTGATTTATAGGCTTAATTTACATTATTTGGTAGAGATCAATATAAAATCCAATTGGAAGCCAGTTATGGCTAGTTATGGCCAGAATGGGGTGTCTAAAATATTTAAAAATTATTTATACATATGGGATCTATAGGCTGATTTATGTCCTAGTGGCCAGGTGGGTAATGATTGTGCCTCCCCCAATAAGAGTCATAGCATTCAAGTCAGGGTGTTTACTTGTAGTTTTAGATACGTCCTATATTACCTGAATGGAGATCCCACTCTTGGTTTGGGTGTTGGGATGAGAGTAATCATAGAATTGATATTATATTTTAGTCTCAAAGTTTGGGTTATTTCAACTCATCAATAATGTCTCACTAGAGTTGATTTGGATTCTCCTATATCCCTCTAGTCCAAGAGATCTACCTATGCCTTGTCTAGACATATTATGGGGGTATACAATTACCCACATAATGAATGAAAGGAGGAATAAATGATGGGTAAGGGAGGAAGGAGAAGATGAATAAAAGGGAAAATATAAATGATATACTTCCTTCACGTTGGGTTCAAAAATTTATGTACATGCAAATAGCACACACTAAATTGTGTACTCAACTTCCTGAGGTCAGTCCGAGGTAGCTAACATAATGGATGGGCTATATATTGGGTTGGTTGTTCAGTGGAATAGGATTTAAAATAGGTGGTGAAAATAGTTTCTTGTGATATAACTAAAATACCTCAACATCATCACGTTTCTCATTAAGAGTGTCAAGCTGTGTAGAAATAGAGCTCCAAGGTTCTTAAGTTTTTGAGATCACAAGGAGATGAAGCCTCTAGTCAATATTAGGACTAGGGAAATGGGGGAGATTAGGATTAATTACATATGAAATGAGATCAAATATATCAATTTATCTATTACCAATCAATTTCATCCACAAATGTGAACAATATAAGATGAGGCTAGAACTGAAGAGAAAGAAGGGGGCTAAAAAACTAGGCTTGGATAACTTTATAATGACAGCCCCTGTTCTGAGGGAAGATAATGATGGGTGGATCAGGAATTCATTATTTTTCATATAAGGTATTTAAAAAGTATATAATTAGCTGAGGGATTGGGTTATAATAGAAAACTTATCTCTTAAGCTCAGTATTAATATTAGACAATATGCCAACTATGGGACTGGATGATCTAACCCTACGAGAAATACTTTCTCTAACAAGATTGGTTATTTTAGGAAGTGTCATCCAAGAGAGATTATTAAATGTGTAAAAATATGACCTTGTTTATATATATTATGTAATGACTTGGTGTGTTATTAGAAGTAAGGTTTTTGTTTTTGGCTTGTACGACTGGACATGGTTTTTGGCAATGTTTTTCTGTTTTTTTGTTATTTTTGACTTGGAAGTAAAGTGTTTTCATGCTGAAATTTAAATGTTTAAAGTAAATAATATAAAAAACTAAAAATTAATGGAATCAAAACTTATTTTTATCATATTTTCAATGATTTGACAATGCATGTAAAATGAGAGGAAGAGATCTACTCTATTGTGCAAGATGTTAATATTTCCTAGGTTTGTCTAAATCCAATCTAAGTGGGATGTTTTTGTAAATTTTTATTTATTATGGAGATGATTCTAATATGTATTATGTTTTATAGATATGCAAACAATGCAATAAATAATCTAGACACAACAACACTCTACTGCTTTTATAATTTCATTTCACACCAACAAACTAAGCTAACTTTCCTATTTATTTCATACAAGTTTATATTGATTTGTTTGAAAATAAAAAATAAATATAAATTCAAATTTTTATATTTATCTAAATAATAAAATTATTCAAATTAATCTAAGACAATGAGAAAATCAAAAATATGAATACCTCTTATTTACCTAGAGTTTGTCTAAAGTTTTGTTGATTGCTAGTTGATTGTTTTGAGAACAATAGAGTTTGTTTTATATATGAAAACTAAATACTATGTTGGTTGAAAGCGTATTAAATATTTCCTAAAATATTATTAAATTTTGATTTCAATATTTTATTCTAATGAAAGTAAATCTAATGAGAGAGATGCAAACAAATAAAGAATCTATCTACTACTTTTCTTTTATTACTAAATACAGGAAAAGGAAGGGAGTTCTTTCTCCTATCAAATTTGTATTCTTTTTTTGAAATATATATTTAAAAAAATACAAGAATGAATAATAATATAATATAATCTACTGGAATAAAATAAATAAAACTAATCTAAGAACCTCCAACCTCATCCTGATGTACACCAGTTGGAAGTAAGGATTTTTTTTGCATTATGGTCCTCAGTATGTTGGCTCTTTCTAATCAAATGAGATAATAATGAGATAATTAGAAAAGATACATAGCTTCAAACAAGGAACAGATGATTGTAGCTAGTTGAAGACACTATTTACAAAGATCGGGTTGCAAGAATAATCGCTCTCCCTATATAGAATTATGTAGTCGAACATGAAAACAATTAAATTAAAGATCCAAAATAATTAAAGACAGTCTTGGTTGTAAAGGCTTCAATACTTTAAATCTTAGAATGAAAATTTTTGGATATAAAATCAAAACAAAATTGGTTTATTTGTAGAAGAGCAATAGAGCTTGCATGAAGGATTTTAACTAGGTTGAATTGAGAGTTGAACTTGGGAAGGACTCAAAATAATTGAGAATAGAATAGAGAGTGATTTGGGCCTGATTAGAGGTGAACTTATGGCATAGAAAGTAAGAAGCATGATAATAACCATGTAAAACATGTCAAATAATGATTCATGGGAGCTAAATTTAAAAGACAAAATAATGATGATGGAACCAACCCTATTTGTAGGAGCAACTACATAATTGTTGCCTCTAAGGATGAAACCATTGTTAAATATTATAGAAATACCCCATAAAAGATTGTCTTGTTAAGACATAATCACTATGGCAAACCCATTACCAAGGTCATAGTTATGTAACCTAATAGGGCATTTCCATCACTTGAATGGGCAGTTCCACCACCAATGAGAAAGGGGTGAAAATAAGCTAAGGTAAGTTGTAAGGGCCAATAAAATGGGGTTTTGGGAGGCTTGAGATAGAGGGGGAATCAAAAGAGGATAAATTGTTAGAGAGTTCCTATTTGAACATTACTACGAGTTCATTGCATCATCATCAAACCTATCATGTCAAAAATATCACATCATATAAAAATTGGGTTTATACATCAACATCACCAATTAGCAGGGCGATATCACTATTTTCATTAAAAAATAATCAAAATTAAAACACAAATATTTTCACTATTTAGACTATCAATTCCACTGTTTATAAGTACATTATCATTGAAATGTAATAAATACAGTGAAAAAAGCTACTAGAGTGTTTCCATTCATATTCAAGTCAACCCCATCAATTCAAAAGTTAATTCCACCATTTTAGTTTGTAATTATGCCATTTTTTTAGATCTGAGATCTGAGTGAAAGCTGAAAATAATTCCATCATTTCGTAATGTATTTTCACCAACTTTTAGGTCAATCCCATTAATTTGTAGGTCAACTACCGTTTACCTAGAAATCATAGAAAACAAACAACCGAAGAAGTGATATCATTGATTACTAAGTTGATATCATTGTTTATAGGCAACGATTCCACTAACTAGCAGAGCATTTTTACCACTAACCTAGGAATGGAAGTTAGAATAAAAAGAGGTGAAATTAAGATCAATTTTGAACTAATTTTTAAATTAGAGGAATGTTATGATGTTTCAAAGGAGAATGTGGGGTGTTAATCCCACTGGCATGCCATATGTGATCATATGTTTGCAAAGGTGGTTAGTTTACTGTTAGAATGAAAATTAAACCCAAACAATATAAAAGATAACATCCTAGGTGCATGCCCTCAAATTGGACAAATTAAAGAAAGAGGAAAATAAAATAAAATGGAAGACAAATCAAACCATTATACCTTTCCTTTTAGATTTCTCCCTCTTGTTAGAATTAAATTTTTGGATTGGCATGGATATAGATCTTGAGGTCTTTGACAATGTTGGGCTCTTTTCCTTTAAATTGGCATGTCTTTTCCCTAGTTGTGTGCCTAAATAAATAATATTTGTAATGTGCTAGTTGGCTGTAATTTCATACAAGAACAAGTTCTCACACACTTAACTAAAGCACGTAACTTAAGACTAGTTCCCACTGGTTTTGTCACATAAGGGTGTGTTTTTATAACTTTCTAGACAAGGGTGCTCAAACAAGTACTTAGTAATAAACTCATCCTTAGACCTATATATAATTTAGCTTACTTTTTCATCACTTAATGATCAAAAGAAAAATAAGTTAGCATAAAATAATAACAAATAATACCAACCCCATTATTACCATTGATAAATGAACACAAGCATTATGTCAACACAAGATTATTTTCATTATATTCATAAAGTATATCAAAGAGTACAATGATTCCAAATTTACAATGATAACCAATTCATCAACAACAATACAAAGTGGATCAAGGGGGTATTTATGCTTGGTTTACCTTGACCAATTAGTTATACAAGTAAATACAATTAAGTTGACTCGCCAATGATCATCAATAGAATTAAGGCATGGCATCTATTTATAATAAATTGTTACAACCTGGGCCTATCTGCCCTTATATTCTTTCTTGATGTCAGATCCTCATCATCGAATGCCTATCTTCCCATGGGTTGGTGCTAGATTTGAACTTGACTTAGTCTTCTCTACCATTCTTAAGAACCATTCTATAACCATCTCCACTTTTCATGCTTTCCCCAAGTATCGCACTAATATTTGAGTCTTCCATTATCGAGCTCTCCATTTAACATGTGTCTTTACTCCATGAGACTTACTTCTTCTATGCCATGACCTTCTTGGCCATGGTCTTCCATGCCATAGTCTTTTGCACTATGTCTCTCTACACCAATTGTTACTAAAAAGTACCTATCCAAAATAGTCTTCAAAATTAGGGTCCCAACATCACCCCACACTAAGCTAATAGTCCATCTCAAATTATTCATCATTTTCAGGTCCTTCTAAAAATTCGGGTCTCATTTTCTCAATCTGCTTCTTCACACCATCCCAATGATTTAAGGCATTTTGGAGTTGGGATGTGATTTATTCTACCACCTCCTTAAGTTTCTTTGTCTCATCAAGCTACACAAAAAAATCACCTGCTTCAATGACCAAACACTCAAGGGATGTAGAGACATCCTTATGAATGCCTTTGAGTGAGGTGACCTCTATTACAACATGTCATAAGAATGATGTGAAACTTGAATTAATCTATTGGAAATGAGTGCTTATTTTATTTTCCATTAACTCCACATCTTTTGATGCTTTGGTGCACTCAATGCGGTCTTTTATTACTAAAGTGTTGTCAGCCAACTATTGGTGTCAAAACTCTTCTCTCTGAAGCCTTGTTTATAAAATTTTGTTAGGTCAAGTTAGCTTAGCAAAAATCCCATCCAAGATGGGAATCATGTCACCAACCCTATTCAAAAATCTCTTGTATACCTTCACAGCTTCAACAAAAAAAAAATTTCCTATGTTTTCTTGTGTCAAGGGTTGGTCTGGTCCTTACATCTCTTTAACAAAAGTTCCACTAAGGTCTCTAATTTGTCAATTACCTCTCCAGTAAGGTGTACCCCATCTACATGAGCTAGATCTTCATTCAAAATTATCTTGCAGAGGGTTATGGTCTTTATCTAAGCCATTGTTTCTATATCTAATTGGTATTCAACCTTGACCAACTCCTTTTCAATTTTTATTCTCATGGTGCACTTGTTGCAATATAGAGTAACCATTTATGGATGCTTTTTATGGAGTCACCTTACATCAGATTTAGATAAGGTATTTTTCCTAGTCACCTCATGTGCAAAATTTAAGAGTGTCGCACTTCCTTGTGTTGAAGTGCACATTTAGGGATCTACCCAAAGTGTGTATAGAAGTTTTATCTCTCCTGGTACTAAAATCAAGCCTTCTGATGGTAATTCAAAATTGTGTACTTAATTATAGATATTGTTATAAAATGATATCTCTCTTCAAGTCTACTTGGTTGATTCCTCTAGTTAAAAATGATCCCACATAAATAAATGCTTATCTGACACTCCCTTATGGTACTGAGTGCATTGGGTCATGGTTGTATTGGTAGTCTCTGGCCTCTATTGGATGAATTTGTCAACTAGCTCCTTCCCCTTAGAGGCATCTCACTCAAGTATCTCAACATCCATGTATTTATTTTGGTGGTTATCTCAATATCAAGATCACTCATTCCCAAGGCTATGTCTAAACCATCCCTCTCTTTACCAATGGTATTTTCAATGTCCACGTGTGCTTCCTCGAAGGTGGTTTCTTCATGCCATGCTAGCGAAAGTGTCTTCTCTTGTGTTGGGGTGACTTTATCCTCTTGTTCTTCAAAATTACCTCTTTCTAGTGTTGCCTATGGGGTTGCTATCTTTTTTTCTAGGTCATCATCTTTAGGCGCTAAAGTTTCATGTTTTGAAGGAATAGATTGCATTGTTGGTTTTGGACCTTCTAGTCAACCTACAAGCATAGTATCCTTGGGTAATGTAGGGGTAGTCATTTGCCACTTAGCTTGTTTTGGCTAAGCGTTGTTGCTAGAATCATGCCCTTATCTCTTTTATTTATTTTACCTTTCTATCTATAGTAGGGGTGGAATTATTTCCTTTTATTATTTGTACTCCCTGATGTTTTCTTTCATTATTTAAACATATAAAATAAAGTGGAATCACAAGCCAAAATCTATTGGACCTTAATGTCAATATTATTTGACTCTAGCTTCTCCATGTATGCCTTTTTTCCTAAATAAATATACGTTTGATGGAGAGTGTGATTCTCAATTTTAATTTTCTCAGCATCAATATGTACAGGGTGCACATCATAGATATGGTTTATGACATTCATGAAATATCTAGCAGTAAAGGCATATGGAAATCTAAGCCATATAGACAAGTTACCTAAGGGAACTATTTGGATGCACACTAGAGAGTATTGTTAGCTAACCACAAACTTGGCTTGGTCTCTAAGCTATCTAGGAATATCTTTGGGAATGTGTCACTCATTCTCAAAAGTTTATTTCATGTTGTCATACCACCCCTTCGTCTTAACCTTATGGGAGGGAATTATCGAACCAAGGCAAGTGAATGCTTTAAACCTCTCTATAGGGGATTTATTCTCAAGAGGATTAGCTCATTTCAGTTCATAAGTTGTGTACTCTAGTACACCAATCTCATCAAAAACTAATAACAATAGGATAGTGCCTCATGCAAATTTATGGTTCAGTAGGTGGTGGGCCTTTTTTGCATCTACAATAATATTTTCATCAAAATACTATGACTAGTTATACTTTACTCCAAGAGTAACCTGATGGGTGAAATATAAATGTTCCATGTACACCTATTTCCATTCATCCATGCATCCAACCTTGGTCATTATCAAGCATGTAACCACTCTAAGGGCAGGATCTTAGAGACTTGTTATGTGTATTGCATGACCTTATTTTTTGTACTCAAGCATCATTGCAGCCATCTCAATCTCCTCATATTCCTTCAAGTCTTAGATGAGGTCAGTTTTTGAGCATTGTAAACATGAAACTTTGTTTACCCTCTAGGTGTTTGTAATTTGACCAGTCAAGGCCAAATTACTACTACTATCATTCAAAACTTTCAAGAAACTATTCAATAGCCCTTTAAAACTAGGAATCGTGGCTTAAAAACACTAATTTTAGTAAAAACATCAAAAATTTATTATAAATGGGTCATTTTCATTTGAAAAAGATTATTGTCAAGTTTAAATATGTAGACAATCCATGCACAGGGGTCAATTTTGCAAGAAAATTGAGGTTTCAGGGAGCTACATGTGGTTTTAAGACCCCAAATTTTGTACACAAGGTCATCAAGAGTTTTATAAACTTTTAAAAAAAATTCATAGCCATTTAATGAGTGGAGATACTCACGTTCTTGTAACACTCCTTAGCATATCCGTTGGAGATCACCATTGGAGTAGGCATCATTTTGGAGTGCCACAGAGGTTTCTAAGTTAAGTTAAAAGTTTTAAAATCATAGGATGATTTTTTAAATCATAATAATACCTTTAAATAGTTTAAAAAATCAAAATTTTAAGCAAACCATGCTCATATAGGCTTATACAAGCAAATAGGCATATTGGCCAAAAAGGGATTTTTTGACTTTTCAAGAAAAATGTGTTTTTAGAGTGTTTTTATAGCATGGTACATACCCCATGATGATTTTTTCAGGCATTGGGAAGTATGTGAAGATTTATTTTCATTTTAGTGAAATTTTCACTTTTACCAGTTCTAAACACCCTTCCTAGCCTCCTGTTTAGATGTTCATATCTTTCACCACGTATGGATTTTGGCTAAATGATATTATTATGTTTCAAGGAAACCTATGTACTTATAATTCATAAAAAATTGAGACCATTTTAGGTTATTTACTTTATGAACAATCATTAAGAGGGTAGGTAGCCTAGAATGTAGTCAAAACCCCACAGGCAGATTTTTCCACATGGTAACTTTTTATATATTTTGCATGGGAACCCAATATTTTTATGGATGTTATGGGGGTAAGTTTGATATAAATAAACATAAATATTTTTTTATTTGGAGGTATGTACTTCATTAATCATCATTTTGAATATTCAACTTCAAAGCCCGCCTAAAACCTTCAAAAACTAGTTTTGTGAAAATTTGATTTTATTACCTTAAAATCATCTTGGATCAACCTAAAATATTTTCAAATTTTCATTACACTTAAATATAATTCCATAAATGTCAATTTTATGCATGGAGTTGTACGGATGAGGGTAGAAATCATGTTTCTTATGGGAAAAAGCATGTAAAATGAAGTATAGGATAGTTCAATAAAATATAATAAATGGATCTCAAAGCCTAATACTTTTTATTCATCCTCAAAAATCCATTTTTTCAAAAATAATCTTGGAAGTGTCCCAACTAGCTTGATCAAAATGGCCAGTCTGTAGGGAAATGGAGCAAAATAGGCCTAGTCAACCATCTTGACTGAATGACGAGTGTTTTCTCATCAAAATCACATATATTGTGATGAGAAAAGTTTTTATAGGTATATTTAATTATTTTTTCAGGTTTCATGGCATCTTTTTTAGGTTTAATAGAATCCAAATGCAAGAAGATAGACTATTAGGCCTAATTTGTCAATCAAGCAAGTAAAGAATGGCATTAAAAATCTATCAAATAAATTAATTATGGATTTACCATGTGCCATATCTAATATTATTATGTATATTCATATATTTTTAAATTTTAAATGTTATTTTATGTAAGGAGGACCTAATTGGAGTTAACTAGCCTTGAACTTCCAATCAAAGCTTTAGTTGACTAGTTAACCAACATCATGCAATATTCCTTTGTTATCATTTAAATAATGATATTAAAATACTTCAAGATCAGTTTAAGTTGAGATAAACATCAAATAATGGCATTAATTACATGTAAGGAGAGTTGACCAAGTCAATGGGGCCCACCATTTCTTATTTCAACACCAAAATGGATTTCTTGCAAAGCAAGAAATTTAAAAGATTTTTGAAGACTATTGTATTTATTTTTGAACACAAAATATAGTTGAGTTGATATCAATATGGGTCCCACCACCTATTTTCCATGCCAAAGTTTGAGAGTGCATATATGCTTTGTAAAGGAAAGCTATTTTTAGGAGTTTTCTAAATATTATAAAGGGGAATTGATTAAATAATTGTAAAAGGTTTTAGTCTTTATTTTCATTAAAGAAGACTATTCCTTATGTAAATCAACTCCACTTAGACTATTCTTAGCTTTTAAGACTTATATATTGGTTTTTCAAGCCATTATTGTATAATTCCTAGAACTGAAGTAGAAATTATAATCTGGACCATACATCAATAAAGGACATTTTTATTTTGCATATGAGTTTTGATAGATAATGGAGTTTAATTGATTAAATATCAGCATATCAGTGAGATTATATCTCCTTTTGGAAAGTCCATTCCTCACCTATTGCTTTCTATCTCACCTTCTACTGGTCATTTGAGGAGGTAAAAAAAGAATATTGTAATCCAAAATTCTTTCAATCCTTCATCTGAAATATTTATGCTTAAGGGAAATATAGAACTTTTATTGGTTTATATGTGTGCATTAGTTTCAACAGCTACTAGAGGATATAAACAATTTAGGTGCATCACCCAATTAGATAGGATTTCCTTTCAATTTTCCCTTTCCCTTTTCATCCCAAAAAGCACAGTAGATCAAATTTAATTGATAAATCTTAAGGGAACCAACCCTCTCTAGAAGTTCTTCTTAGTATAGAGTCACCCACACTCTAAGAAGTTCCAATTGTATCAGTTGGAGTGAGGGTGTGTTTTGCACATCTTCAAATAAGGTACACTCCAGGGTGATAACACTAGGATTTGATCCATATCCAGTGCCTAGAAAAATAAAAATAAACTTCATGCATGTGTGAAATAATAAACTTGATTGCTTCCATATAATTCCCAAATTATTGAAGATTAAACAATTGAAAGAAACCTACATCATTAAACTTATTAATAATACTTAAGTCATACACAATCTCATTATGGGTGTTTTGGCACTCCACTTAATAGTCATGTTGTAGCTCTACTTCATTTCTAGGCTAACGATGATTATAGTCAAAAAATTTATAGGTTGGCATGTTTGACTAATATTTCTTAGCACGTAACACTACTTCTAGATATTAGATTTCCTTAATTAACACTAGGGGTGGAGGTGGTATTGTAGCTCTCTTATTAGCCTCGTGTACCATCCATTCTATTTTTTCCCTTTCCCCATCTTGTTATGATAAACCTTCCTTGCATGCACTATACTCACTAGGTACTTCTCCCCTTATCAAAATTGGTTGAACATCCATGCTTTCAAATTCCTCTTCCACATGGATAACAGGTAGGTGCTTGTTGTACTAGGCCTTTTTATTTTGATGCATCACCCTACAAAGAGCCTGAAGGTTAAGGTGTGGTCTTCTAACCCTCCCAAATGAATACGTGATTACTTTTCTAACTTCCTCAGCTCTCATACTTCCACATCCTCTAATGGTAAATGTTGACCTCTATAACCTATAATTCCTTAGACCTGTAATTCCTCGATCACTCTTTCATAACTCTCCTTGTTCACTATAACCACTTCACTCCACAATGTTCAAATTAGTCACAAATAGTTGATTTGCATACTTCTAGTAGCTTAAAAATGTTCTTCTAGCAGCTTGATAATGTTCCTTTGGCTCTATAAATTTGTGAATTTGACAACAAAAAAATGTAAAATGATATGTATTTAACCTTTTATATCCTTGAGGGGTTAATCTATATTTACTTCTCCACTACCTCATCTATCAATTCACATAATTAAAGATCTAATGATATTTTCATAATTCATATTTGGCACACTTTCCATTATAATTTCTTTCCTTGTATTTAATACATCTATCCCATCCCATGTTTTTCCAAAGTGCATGACAGATGTAAAAAAATTCAAAATTTTCCATTTCTAATGTGGGAACCTCACTTCTTTACATTGACGCATCTTAGTAGTTACACACCACATCCTACGTAGACATTTATCCTTATATACTTCCACTTATGTGCCTCTTTTCTTGAATTCATTACCAGTCATGATTTCTTTAGCACTCTATAGTTTTTACATATTCCACCATTCTTACCCCATACTAAAATTTATTCATGGTCTTCAATGAATTTACAAAGAAATATAAATACAAAGATCAAAGTGTTGACCTAAAAATAATAAAGGGTGCACAACCAATGGCATGCTTATTAAAAACAACAAAAATCCTACACTAAACTAGTGGTAGACACCTTATTACTTAAAGATGAAAAACACTACGCATAATAGTAGGGTCACAATCAACTATCATTGAAATGGTCAAGAAGAAACTGGCCATCTAAACACTTCAATTTTTATGTGTTGGTGGGATGGATACTATGAATAATAAATGGACCATCCCAATGGACATGAAGTTTTTATGAATGGTGCACAAACTTGGATTCATAAACCAAAACCTGCATTCTTAGATAAAAAGTCTTGTTCTTCAAATGACTATCATGTCAGGCCTTCTATTTTCACTTCTCCACTCCTTGACTCCAATGCATTAGAAATTGAGTGTCATCCAACTAAACCAAAGCATCTAGGTGCACTTTCAAGGATTCCTAATCATCCAACTAACCAATGCATGTAATATGTAGGGAAGGGACAAAAAATTCAACTTGAAGAATGACTCTAATACCAAACATAACATTAAAAGGTATACTATTGTTCAATCATTTGTATGCAATTAGATACGCCCATAACACTACAAAAATGTGATCATCCTAATCAGTTCATCCAATATTACAAAAATCATTCAATGTATTACCTAAGATCTTATTGAACACTTCATTTGTATCATTGGCTTGAGGATGGTATGGTGTTGTCTTATGGTACACAATCATGAACTCAGCCAAAAGAATGAAGATAGTCTTGTTAAGGAAATTAGTTCCTCAATCACGAGTTAAACTTAAAAAATATCCATATCATATAATAATATTCTCCTAGAGAAACCTAGATGTATTAGCATCTGTACAATCCTGAGTTGGCATGACTTCAACCTAGTGAGTAAGATAATCAATAGCAATAATGACATAGCGCATGCTAATATGCATTCCTAATAGATTAATGGGACCAACAAAATCAATAACCCACTTCTCAAAGGGTTCATGTGCCAAAATCGGATGAAGGGGCATAGCATCCCTTCTATTTGGCTTACCCATGTGCTAGAAGATATCACACTGATGTGCATAAGCTTTAGCATATTTAAACAAAGTAGACCACCACAATCTAACTAAAATAACCTTTCATGTTGTAGCATCACTAGCATAATGTCCTCTGGTAACATCCTCATGAACCTTGTTGTTCCCAAAATCAACTGCGCTTATTTTTAGAACAACCCCTACGAAACTTGTTCGTTTTGTCTTTCGTCTCTCTAAGCCCATTTTTGAGATAGGTTTTTCTCATTCTCGTGCTTGCTCAACTGACATGTTTTCAAGTTTGTGACGTCTTTTTGTTACGTTTTTCCCAAAAATGTGAAAGTTGTTACGGTCTCAATGCGAGTAGGAGACCAATTTTTGGCTTTTTCAAAGTTAGTATTTTATTCTATTTTCTGGCAAAGGTGGTAAATTTAAAATATGCAAAGGTGGGGAATTTTCCCACCATTGCGTATTTTTATGCAAAGGTGGGGAATTTTCCCACCATTGCGTATTTTTATGCAAAGGTGGGAAATTTTCCCACCATTGCATACATTTCCCTCTTTTTTTGTTATCTTTGGAAAATTTTATTTTCCATGCCCGCTCCCTTTTTTTTTACTTTTAGACCTACTCACGTCTCATTCCTTTTAAGCGCATTTCCCTAATCATGACCAGCAAATGTGCAGTTCTCCCAGATCGCTACTTTCTTCTCCTGATTGCACAATCATGATTCATGCTGTAGTTTCTCTAAAGGATCCCTCTTCATTGGCATCCTTTCAACATAAGTTCTTTTAGGTCACTAAAGTTTCTCTAGAGAAGTCGATGCTCATCTGAAGAAGTCTGACGGCAAAAATCGAGGCTCTTTCTCCTTCTTTCTTCTTCTCTCCTTACGCACTTCTGTTTTGTGCAAAGTGCATGCAATTTTGAAATATGTAATTACATGTAAATATTTCAAAAAAATATCTAAAAGTCAAAGATGAGTCATCTTTGACCAAGATATTTTATATATTTTATTATTTTCTATTTTTGAGGATTTTCTCCCTATATATAGTGGAGACCTCATTTGTAAATTAGCTTGGAAAATTCAATAGCAAACACTCTATTGAAATTGAAGCAACTTTTGAGACTTTGTGCTCAAATTTGTAAATCATATTCTGTTGAATGAATGAGAAGCAGGTTATTTCAGACTTTGTGTTAAGATTGTCTGTGTTATTTAGAAAATAGTTCTTATGTCCTTTTTCCTGGTAATATCTTATTCATCTGATTTAATAAGCAAAGTGGGTGTGTTTATATTATCTGAGGTCACTTCTAGAGGGTAGAAGATAGACTTTGTGCTGCTTTTACCTTTGAGATTCTGTTATCTTTTGTAGTTTCAGGTGAAGACTTTGTGCTTCACTTTACTCTACGGTTGTACTTGTTCTGAATCAGTGAAAGAAGCTACGGAAGACTTTGTGCTGGCGTGAGCGTTCTTGTGAACTTTGTTACTTCAAGTGATTTCTTGCTCTCTGTTCAATATCATTCCTGAAAAAAGAGGAGTGTTGTTAGCTTAAGGCCAAGATTTTCCCTCTTTTGTTCTTTGTACATTACCTCTGAAAAAAGAGAGGTAGATGCTGTTATACCACCCCCATGTGTTATTTTCTGCTTAATTATATATCCGGCATATAAATATTGATAGAAAACCTCCCCTTGATGAGAGGAGAGATTTACTTCATTCAGATCTGGTAAACCCATACTTTTCATGGTGTAAATCTCCCTGTGCTGTGGCTGATATACCCATTTTGTCATCAGTTAGTTGACGACAAAATATTCACCCAACAAACCTATCGAATAACCTCAATATACTCATGTTGCATGATGCAATGACATAAAACTTCATCCTACTCAATCTTACAAAGGTCACCTGCTATAAGCTAGAAGGGAGATGTATGAAAATCTAGTTGTTTCTTGTCTTAAGTGTTGAGGTGGGTTGGTGTTGAACCAGCATTCAAAAATGTTTTGATATCTTCCAACTCTTTGAGCATGCATGTGACTTAAAAATTTTGCATGTCAAGTAAGTCATCTTCAATGACATGCATTGGTTCACCAGATTCAACATGAAATAAATTATTAGGGCCATAATTATCTTACCAAGTTTCACCATCACTAAAAATTAAAACTCTTATAAAATCACAATCCACTGGTAAATGCATCCATGAAATACTAGATTATTTGGTAGATGTAGGATAATGGGGAATAATAGGGAGGTGTAAAATGACACCTTTTTCTAAAAATAACAATAGTTAAACTTGGAGAGAATGTTAAAGACAATTCAAAAAGGAATTTGAAAATGACATAAAAACATGAATTGTCGCATTTTGAATTTAGTTTCTAAATATATAATTTTTTCCTATACCCAGATGATAAAAGTGTGTGAAATAGGTGCATTTATGACAATAGGTTGGTCATTTTTAAAAAAAGATAAGGAGAATGCATGTGTACGAACACACTTTTTTTGAGTAAATGATTGAATTTTTATATGAAATTTCATATATAGATAGTTAAAATGTTGAAGATTGTTGAGAATATTTTTTATTAATTTTTTATTAAATATATAAATTTTTTAAAAATTTACAAGTCAAGACAACTAGAAAACTGAAACTACAAGTGTACGAACACAACTTTTTGACCTTAAGTTCATGAAAATCAATTTTTTTTAGAGTATAGTTGATAATGTGTATATTTTTGAGACATAAATTTTACGAACTTTCAATTAATATTCAAAAAGCTATAAGGTAATTTGTGATGATATGTATATAGTCCATAATGAGGTATGTTATGTATAAATTAAGTAAAAATTATAAATAATATTCTAATATTTAAAAAAATCATATATTCTAAAACTAAAATTTCTCCTCTACAAACCCATATATATTTTTTTAAATAATAAAAGCTACCTAATCAGATGTGTCGACAATGATGAAAAAGACTCCTAAATTTCCTAGAAACTCAGTGGGTTTCTCCATGACTAGTTTCAAGGTAGGTTAAGACCTCCCCAAGCCTGTACCCAAAGTAGATTTAGAGGGAAAATGAAAAAAAAATGAAATTTTTAAAGGGTGTATGCCTTATGCAAAGGACGCACAAAGGGCATACACCCTTTATAAAACACACACACCCTTTACAAAGGGCTTATGCCCTTTTGGAATGTAATTTTTTTTCAATTTGAGGTGGTTGAAATATATATATATATATATAATTTTATTTTTTATTTTTACAACTAGAGGTAGTTGTTAAGAACCTTGGACTACAATTTTGTTACCATGTTTGATATTTTGCATGCATATATTTAGTAAAATAGATGTTAAGTATAAGTTTACATTTAATTTTATATTATAATTTATATTTTTATACTTAGTTTTCAAATTCCATTCTAGCTAATACTTAGTTTTCATAATTTTAGAATCAAAAGATAGAATGAGAAATGAGGTTAAAAATCATGTTACGTGTGTAATAGATATATAGCATTGATTATGCCCCATATTTCACCTAATTTATTATGCCTTACCTACTTTACCTACTTAAGTATGCCTTACCCAATTAAATACCTGAGCTTAAAGGTGGATTCTTAAATAATTTGTGGGTTTTTCAATCAATGGGTCTATCAATATGCATAAATGACTACCCTGTATCATGTAGTTTCTAAGATACCTATATTCATGATACATCCACTCATACATGACATCTATCACATACCTATTACATATATGTATGCATTCACTCATATATGACATCTACCTATAATCATGATACGATAACTTATACTTTACATGAATGTAGTTAATCACCCTAATAGACTCCATTTGAAATAGAATAAATCTATACACCATTCAAATTCATTATAAAAAGATACCATTCACTCTAAAACAAATGTTAGATAGATGGTCAATCTATGCATTATTCAATTTCAATCTCATGCATTATTCTAAAGTCATGTAGAATAAAGTCATATTATAGAACTCCAAATTCACATAAGACACTCCCTTATTGATCCTCACCATCCCTAATCACTCCCTCATCAACCCTTATATTCATTTATCATCCCTATTCATTCCCTCACCATTCTAATTGTCCTTCATTATCCCTAATCACTCCCTCATTGGATATCATCATCCTTCATTGTTGATAATCACTCCCTCATCAACCCGCATCATCCCTAGTGACTCCCTCATCATCCCTCATTATCATTAATCATCCCTAAACACTCTAGGTCATCAAACCTCATCAACCCTAATCATACCTAATCACTCTCTCATCATCTCAAGCTTCATCCCTAGTCACATTCTCATCATCCCTAATAACTCCCTCATTAACCATTATCATTTTTTATCATCCCTAGTCAATACTTCATCATATTTCATTATACTACTCATCATCCCTAATTACTCCCTCATCAATCCTAACCATCCTTAATTACCCCCTCCTCATCTATCCTCATCCCTCAATATCCTTAACAATTCCCTTATTACAACTCATCATACCTAATCACTCTATCATCATCCCTAGTCACTCCCTCATCTAGTAGAGTGTGTTCCAATCCAATAGTCAGTATAAATTTAATTTAGAATAAACAATATCTTTTTTATATGAATACTGAATGGTGTTTCAATTCTTTTTGTTTTGATTGGAGTGTACTAAGGTGATTATTCTCATTCATGTCTAGTATATTAGATAGGGTCATGATGGATTATTCTAAGGAAATTGTTGAATGATTTACATGGTGAAAATAAGATAATAGCCTCTTTGAACTTGCATGGAAAAGAATAATTTTGAGTGATGAGGGATGATTAAAAATGATGATAGATAAAAAAAATTACCTCTTTGTGTGTGCTTCGTATAAGGTGAAATCCTTCTTCTAGACACAGTTATTTCCAAATCATTGAGCGAAAGGCCAGATCATTTTAGATCTTATCATGTTTGTGAGTTATTCTCAAAGAATGATGTGGGTAATGAGTATAAACTATTAGCATTTGTGCTACTAACTTTTTTATGGCATGTTTTCTCCTTGCATTGAAATATTTGTGCTTGTGTAGGAATTATGATAGGAAAGTGGAGAGGCGGTTAAGTTGAACTACCAATGCTTAGATCATTCCTCTGTAGTGTGGTTTCCACCATGTATGTTTAGTGTTTGTCATGTAGGTTTCATTTTTAGGGTTTTAGGTTAAGTGTTTAGGGTTCAAAATTTATAGTTTAGCATTTTGAGTTGATTGTTTGGGTTTTGGTATTTAGGTTTTAAGGTTTAGGGTTTATCTAGTTTTAGGATTTAGGGTTTATGCTTTTGGGTTTGAGGTTTTATGGTTATAAGTTTGTGGTTTAGGGTTAAACTTTCAAGGTTTAGGGTTTAGTGCTTAGGGTTTCAAGATGTTAAGGTGTAGTTTTAAAATTTTATGGGTCAAGGTTTTAGGTTTTAGGTTTAGGGTTTGGGGTTTAGTGTTTAGGTTTTAAGGTTCATGATTTTGAATTTTGTGTTTAAGGTTTAGTTTTTAATATTAAGGACCTATAAGGTTAAGGTTTTATGGTTTAATGTTTAGGACTTAAGATTTTAAGCTTATGGTTTAGGATTTATGGTTAAGGGCTTAAAGTTTAGGTTTTACGGCTTAGAGTCTAAGATATAAAGTATAGGGTTTAAGGTTGTAAGTTTATAGGTTTTGAGTCTATATTTTGGGGTTTAGGTATTATTTTTTTGGGTTTAGGGATAATGTATTAATCTTAAGTGTTTAAGGTTTATGGTGTTTAGGGTTTAGGTTTAGGTTTCAAAATTCAAGGTTATGGTGTTTAGGGTTTGGGGTTGGGTTTTAGGGTTAATGATTTAGGTGTAAATGGAGTGTACTAGGGTGATTAGCTACATTTGTGTCTGGTATGAATGATTGTACATGAATACAGGTATATGTCATGTATGAGTGATAAAATACCTACATGTAGTACTAGGTATCGAGTAGATGCAAAGTTTAAATGACTATATCATTATTATATATATGTTATAGGTTGGATGCTATAGGCTAGTAATTTATGAATATTGATAGACTCATTGATTAAAAAACCCACAAACTATTAAGAATTCACCTTGAATCCACCTTTAAGCCTTTTAAATGAATGTCCCTATACATTCCTTTATCTATATAGGTTAAATGACCCCTATCCTTTCAAGATATGGCTTAGCCAATGCCACCTCTCCTTTCTCTATATAGGTGATAACTCAAGATTATGGTTTATAGATAGAGGTTTAGGATTTATAAATTTAGGGTTTAATTTTGATGGTTTATGGTTCAAGATTCATAGTTTAGGGATTAACATTTAGGGTTCAAGTTTTAGTGTTATGGCTTAGGGATTAGGATTTAGGGCTTATAATTTATATTTTATGATTAAAGGCTTGGGATTTATGGTTTTTGGCTTAAAGGACCAAGAGTTTAGCTTTTAGGATTTTGGGTTTCGTGTTTGGGTTTTGCGTTTATGGTTTCACACTTAGGGTTTAGGGTGTAAGGTTCAACGTTTTGGTCTTGGGGGTTTGGTTTAGGGCTTGGAACATAGTGTTTAATATTTGGGGTTCATAATTTAGTGTTTGGGGATTAGGGCTTAGGGTTTAGTGTTTATGGTTTAGATTTTATGGTTTGGGGTTTGGGTTTTTAGGTTCAGGGTTAAAGGTATAGGGTTTAGGGATTTAGGTTTAGTGTTTAAGATTTTTGGTTTTCAGTTTTTTATTTAGGTTTAGAATTTTTGGTTTATGAGTTAATGTCTAAGTTTTATGACTTGTGGTTTTAGGCTTGAGATTTAGGGTTAAGGGCTTACATTTATATTTTAGGGTTTAGGGTCTAGGGTTTAAAGTATAGGGTTTAATGTTTTAAGTTTATATGTTTAGGGTCTATAGTTTAGGGTTTAAGGATTATTATTTTTGGTTTAGGAATAATGTATTAGGTTTAAGTGTTATGTTTTATGGATTAGGGTCTAGGGTTTAGGTATATTATTTAGTGTTCATGGTTCAAGGTTTATGGCTTAGGGTTTGGGGTTTAAGGTTTAGGTTTCAATGTTTAGGGTTAAGGTTTAGTGTTTAGGGTTAGGATTTTTGGGTTATGATTTAGGTGGAAATAGATTTCACTAGGGTTATTATCTTCATAATATGTGGAACATGGTATATAAATTTTTAATATAGAAAGTCCACCTACAGGCATACCTTTTCTAAGTAGGCACACAATCACAGTGACTGCAATTTAAGCCTAGGTCAATAAAGAGTACACTTTAAGGATTTGGGAACAAAGAATGGGTGATATACTTTATTATAACACCTTAACCATGGTTATACTAACCTAATGAGATACTTAGGCCAAGAAAATAGGGGTATAAATTAAGTTCAAGCCTTAACCTACAGTTGACACATAAACCTTGCACATAATGAGTGCTCAAGAAGTATGCCTTGGGTTTTATGAGGTTTAGAGGTGATAGGAGTGTGAATTTTTCCAAAGGGTACCCATAACTTTCCTAAGCCCCTCATATCATCATTTTGTCTAGGAAAATAGGGGAAGTGACCTCTATTTTGTCTCATATAAAGGGCACTCTTAAGAGGACAAATCATATAAGCTCAGTATGAAAAGGGTAAGGAAATGAGTTAGAGATTATCATAACCTTGAAAATAGATGTAGGAGGATGTGTTAACATGATAAAACACATGATAATCATCACAATCATAATAAATACTCATAGGTGTTAATGAGTAGCTATGTGCAGACTAGGCCTACTAAGCCTTAACTAGGCCTAAAATCCCTAAGTAGATATAGCCTCACTTCCAACACCAAGTAAACCTTGCACAGCACTAGAGGACCTCCATAGGTATATATAAGGTGTGTGAGACTATTTATTTTGTAGATAATGTCACGTAGATATCATTTCTTGGCTCAATAATATGACAAGGTGCACAGAATGCCTTGAAGAGCTTGAGAGGGCAAGTTTAAAAGCTCACATCAGTACAGATACATAACATGGAAGTCTGAGGAGATAAAATAGGTTTGTGAGAGTCGTAAACAAGGATCTAGTGTAATTTATTTAGGGTTCATATGTCACAATTTTGTGAACTATCCTTGAGGGGTAAAACTACCTAAAACACTCTAAAACCGTTGTTAATTACCAAATTGGGAAGAAGTGGAAGTATTTAACTTATTTTGGGAATAATGGAGTTTTGTTTCTATTTTAGTTAAGGGTCTAGATTAATAAATTAGTACAAAATATATAAATAAATATAGTCCTAATTTATTTAACTATTTTTCTTTTTCACTTTTATAAAAATAGCAATAAATAAGAAGAAATACAACTTAGCTAGAAAACAGACTGAGAAGGTTGATACAGAGGTTGAAAATGGTTGTGCAAGACTAGGAAGGTGTCATAAACTTGAATTTGGATTTTAATGGGTGAAAGGATAGGAGTGCCAAAAAGTGGATGCTTTCGTGTCCATTACTGATATCCAAACTGATCATAGAGACCTAAAACATTAGGAGTTGAATTGTGCCTGTGTGCGTGTGCCTATAAAAAATCAAGTATTGGTCATCAATAAAACACATTATTGAGTTAATTTTGCCTTCAAACCCTAACCTTCCATCACACATGTTAAAATTACATTTGAGTCACTTGAGAAAGGGTGGGGTTAGTGTGAAATATGTACTAAATGTGTAATCCACACCCTTTGTATGGGCACGCTACCTACATACCAATACTCTAAAGAGGGATCAAGCCATACATAGTTCTCCCACCTAATGTGCTTTTTGAAATAGTGTGATGCAGATGTATATGCCAAATTGATAGTGTTTTAGGTGGCTAGGGACTAGTATGAGGATTTGAGTAGGTTTGTAGTTGTGTTGGGTGACTATGTGCAAAGAATAGGGAAGTTTGTTCTCGTGATTTGTTTGTATTTTTGCTTGCTTTTTCAATTTGGTCACCACCTTTGTAAATGAGCTTTGAGTGGGCTTTTATATGGAGAAATTGGTCATGGGTCAGATGTATTCATGTTAGGTTGGCCTAATTAAGGATAAAAACCAAATGAAAATGACTATTGGGCTTAAAGTACAAATGGATAGCATCACTAAAAATTGGACACTTCTTTATGGGGTGCTATAGTATAAATGCGGCACTCTTATCCTACAATCTCAAGACATGGGAGAATAGGATTGACATGGAGAATACTCTCTGGTTGAGGTAGAATGACTATTCAGAAGGTTTTGAATGACTGGTAATGAGCAAAAAGGTGTCTAAAAGGGTTGTAAGAGAATGCAAAAAGGACCTATGGATGGGGTGTCACAAGCCACACTCAAACTACCAATTTGGACATTTCATATGACTACAGGAAGAAAAGGCATCTTAGAGGGCTAGTTTAACTGGGAAATGATCTTAGACTTGTAGAGGACTCCCTAGGTCTCATTCCTATCAAGTTGACTTGTACCTTATCTGTATAGACATGGTACATGACGGATTTTCTTAATAATTTTTTATGTTATAGAAGATTCCCAAAGGATGAGGATCACTTTGGGAGATACAATGAAACCTAGCCTCCTCATATCCATTTCTTACCTTAGCAAAGCACACAAGTACTTATATAATCACTTTCACTTCAGACAATCCAAATTGGGATAGTGAATAGAGAGTGATCACCAAGTGAGAAGGTAGTAACTCAAATTTAGAGGCCTTTATTAAGGTCTGCCTTATGGATTTAGAGACTTGAGGACAATTGACAAGTGTCATACCCTTCCCTTTATGTATTGGATTGAGAAACTGATTTTCATTTTAGTGCCAAATAAGAAAATAGGTCTAAAGAAGGGTAATTATGATTGTAGATAATGAGAACACTTGTCTAGAGGAATATTGATTATTAGGGACACATCTAATGCATGTTAGAGCATGTTTCCAACCCCCCCTTAATAGTGAAATTATCTCATCTGTCCCTAGTCTACTATAAAGTGTTCAAGGAAGGCCAAATGATGAAGGTAGTTTTCAAGGAGAAAATTGAAGAGTCTTATGCTAGATTTGAGGAGTTCCATGAGCTTACATAAGAGGTCCATTTTCCCCAATCCATTCACAATACCTCCATCACACCTCATACCTCATCTCCATCCCATGAGCCTATCCATCACCATCCCACCTCATCCCTTCTTAAAAAAGAGCCCATTTTATGGGAAATAAGTGAAGAAGAACAAGCTCAAGCCATAGCTGATCAAGAGGATGTTCTAAGTGTCTATGAAAAATAAATCACCATAGGGACACCATTTAGTGAACACAAGTGTAATTACATCTTCTTGAGGAAGATTTTATCGCAGGTTAGTTTGTGTTTGAGTTAGTTGGTTTTGTTTGTGTGTGTTCCATAAGTGCTCATGAAGCACAAGTGTGTGGTGTGTTGTTTTGTGTTTTCTAAGGTTTAAATATAAGTGTTTTAACTAGTCTCAGAGCTTCATCAAGTTTAGAGACATGGAAGAGATTCATATCATCAATGGTGGAGGTATAGTATTAGTTATGGAACCAATCTACCATATACATAATCAAATATCATACATTCATATACAAACCTCCTATATACAGACCTATAGGTGTTCCTAACAGGGGAGTGGGAAATTGAATATTAGGTTTTATGGTTTAGTGTTTAGGATTTAGGATTTTAGGCTTATGGTTTGGGCTTTAGGGTTAAAGGCTTAAAGTTTAGGTTTTAGGGCTTGGGGTCTAAGGTATAAAGTCTAGAATTTAAAGTTTTAAGGTTCTATGTTTAGGGTCTAGTTTTTGGGGTTTAGGTATTATTGTTTTGGGTTTAGGGATAATGTATTAAGGTTAAGTGTTCATGGTTTATGGTATTTAGGGTTTAATTTTATTTTTAAATGTTTAAGGTTTATGGTGATTAGGGTTTTGGGTTTGGGTCTTAGGTTTAATGGTTTAGGTGTAAATGGAGTGTACTAGGGTGATTAGCTAAATGTGTCTAGTATTAGTGACTATATTAAGAATATAGAATTATGTCATGTATGAGTGGAAACATACCTACATGTGGTACTAGGTATGGGGTAGATGTAATGTATGAATGACTATATCATTATTATATGTATTTTATAGGTTGAATGCTACAGGATAGACATTTATCCATATAAATAGACCCATTGATTTAAAAACCCACAAATTATTTAGAAATTCATCTTGAATCCATCTTAAATCATTTTACACGAATGTCCCTAGTCACTCCTTTCTCTATATAGGTTAGAATGACCCATATCCTTTCAATACATGGCTTAGCCAATGCCCCTCTCCTTTCTCTATATAGGTGATAACTCAAGATTATGGTTTATGGCTAGAGGTTTAGGATTTATAAATTTAGGGTTTAAGGTTTATTTTTGATAGTTCAATATTCACAACTTAGGATTTCGTGTATAGGAACTAGCATTTTGGTTTCAAGTTTCAGTGTTATGGCTTAGGGATTAGGATATAGGCCTTATTATTTATATTTTATGCTTAAAGGTTTCAGATTTATGGTTTATGGCTCAAGAGACCAAGAGTTTAGATTTTAAGGTTTGGGGATTGGTGTATGGGGTTAGGATTTTGGGTTTATGGTTTCACACTTAGGTTTTAGGGTTTAGGGTGTAAGGTTTAGGGTTTTGGTCTTGGGGGTTTGGTTGAGGGTTTAGGGTTTGGAACTTTGTGTTAAGTATTTAGGGTTTGGGATTTAGGGTTTAGGAATTAGGGTTTAGGGTTTATGACTTGGGGTTTAGTGTTTATGGTTTAAATTTTATGGTTTGGGGTTTTAGGTTTAAGGTTTAGGGTTTAGGTATTTAGGTTTAGTGTTTAAGGTTTTAGGTTTTCAATTTTTTATTTGGGTTTAGAGTTTTTGGTTTAAGATTTAATGTATAAGGTTTATGACTTATGGTTTATGGTTTTAGGCATGGGTTTTAGGGTTAAGGGCTTACATTTGGGTTTTACAATTTATGATTTAGGATTTTAGGTTTATTTTTTGGGGTTTAGGGTTAAGGGCTTACATTTGGGTTTTAGGTTTTAGGGTCTAGGGTATAAAGTATAGGTTTTAATGTTTTAATTTTATATGTTTATAGTTAATAGTTTAGGTTGTATGGATTATTATTTTTGGTTTAGGGCAAATGTATTAGGGTTAATGGTTTAGGGTTCATGGCTTAGGGTATAGGTTTTAGGTATATTATTTAGTGTCCATGGTTTAGGTTTTATGGCTTAGGGTTTGGGGTTTAGGGTTTAGTTTTCAATTTTTAGGATTTAAGGTTTAGTGTTTAGGGTTAAGGTTTTGGGTTTGAGGTTTAGGGTTTAGTTTTCAATGTTTAGGGTTTAATATTTAGTGTTTAGGGTTAAGGTTTTGGGGTTTGGGATTAATGGTTTAGGTGTAAATGGAGTGTACTAGGGTTATTAGTTGCATTTGTGTCCAATATGAGTGACCATATCATGACCATAGGAAGATGTCATGTATGAGTGACTGAATACCTACATGTAATACCATGTATGTGGTAGATGCAATGTATGAATGACTATATCATTACTATATATATGTTATAGGTTGCATGATTAAGTTTATTCATTTATGCATATTGATATAACCATTAATAAAAGTTCATTTTCTAAGTCGAGAACAAGGTTGTTAAGAAGATTTCAAGGCAAAGATAACAAACTTTATAGTACATCTCCAACTTTGTGGATTGAGTATAAACCTATTATGAAGGTCCAATGTTATTATGTAAACACTATATAATACTTACAAGTAATGTGATTCCAAACATTTGACAGTCAATCCAAGTCAATATCCTTCCAAGTAAGCAGATTAGGCCATTTAAACCTAAAGAGTAGAGTTTCCATTAAATTCTAATTCTTAAGAAAGCAATAAAGGAAATTGGTTTATTATCCTTAGATATAGTCTACAAACATATTAATAAATATTTATAAGAATCATTTGATGATGTTAGATTAATAACACTTTTTCAAGACCAAACACACCTATACACAATATTGTAATAGTTCTTAAGACTTAGTCAAATTTTTGGGCACTTTGGTGATCTAATTGGTGTTTTACGCTTGTGTAAAGACATCTATGATTCTTGTATCATTGTCTTGATATTTTCATTGAGTTTTTGAGTTTAATGAGTTCAAAAATCAAGGTATTTGTAGACCTCTTTGTATCAAGTCCTTGAGAGGTATAATTAGGCCTAATAGGCCTATAAAGGTAGAGTTTTTGTCATCTAAGTTTTGAGTTGAAGTTCTTCATGCACTAAGAAGCTTGAGTCAAATAATAGGTGAAACCCGCATAATATTGTTCAAACAAGTGAGAATGTACAATTGAGTACTTTAGGAATCAAAGAAGGGTTTTGATTGAAGGTAGATTACTATCTTGGGACTAAGTAACCTATTTTAAGTCATTTAAAATGTCTTTTATCTAAATACAGAGGCTAAGAAGTCAATAGATAATACTGAAGAATAAGGTCATTAGTATTTCAATACCAATACTCAAAAGACCTTTTGTGATAGACCAAGAGATAATTTGTGGTTAGGAAGACACCTAATTACAAGCACGCTTCCAGAGGACCTTGAAGTAGACCAGGTTGAGTAAGTGGAGCACTTAATTTGACATCAGTAGAAAATAGTAAATAAAGATATGGATTGTATATTTAGATAGGGCATACTCCTTGAGATCAAGCTATGGCTCAATTATTTAATTAGTTAGAGCATACTCAAATAGATAAAGTAGATAGAGAATACTTAAGTACGTAAACATACATGTAATCTTTAATGGTATGGATCTATTACATACATAAAATGATTTTTAACCTCATTTCTCATTCTATCTTCTGATCCTAAAATTTTGAAAACTAATTATTTACTAGAATGGGATTTGAAAAACTAACTTCTACATGGTAAATCCTACCACTCTATAATCAATTTTAGAAGATCTTGAGTAGCCATAATTTGTTATATTTAGAAAAATAAATTTAAAGTATAAGTTTACATTTATTTTAATAAATATATGCTAACAAAACAATACCTCTAATTGCCAAAAAAAAATATATGCCTTTCAGAAGGCTCTAATTGCAAAAATAAAATAATCATGCCTTTCAAAAGGGTGTACGCCCTTTGTAAAAAAAATCACAAAGTTGGGGGACTGTCATGTTTTTTGTCCCCCAACTTTGTGTATTGACCCTATTTACGAGGTACTTCAATGCTTCATGGTCCATAAAGAAAATGAACAGAGTGGCCATTAGATACTAATGGAACTTTTGAAGTGCATAAACCATGGACAAAGCTTTGCATTTTGTAGTCAAATAGTTTTATTTAGCGAGAATGAGCTTCCTATTAACAAAATAGATAGGATGATCAAGGTTTCCCTCACTAGGTTGAGAAAGGATAGCATATAATACTATTCTTGAAGCATCAACATGCACATGAAATGGCTTAATCTAGTCTAAAAATTGGAGAATAAGGGTAGTAATGAGCTTATCCTTGAGTGCAATGAATGCCTATTGGCAAGAAGTGGTCCAAAAAAATTCTATTTTAACAATTCCTTCTGTGGTACAGTAATATTAGCATAACCTTGAATGAAATTCATAATATCCAATGTGTCTTAGGAAGGCATGAACCCTCACTGGGTGGTTGGTACTGGAAGGTGAAGAATAACTACAATCTTTGTCAGATCCACTAAGAGTCCATCATGAAAAATAACATGACCTAGAAAAATGCAAAATGGGGTAGCAAAAACACATTGGTTTATATTCAAATAAATCTAAAGGTTTTGTTAGTGCTCAAGTATAAGGCAAATATTAGAACAAAGGTCCTTCACTTAACTTTAGCTAGTCTAATAATCCAAGTAGACTTGAAGGAATTTATAAATAAAATCCTTGAAAACCTCGACCGTAATCCATGAAAACACAATAGGAGAATTTTTAAACTTGAAAGGCATCACTTTTTAAGTGAACAAACCCCATTTAGTTCAAAATTTGGTCTTCATTTTATCCTCTACCATGATATGTACTTGATGATATCTAGAGAGCCATCAAT
Source organism: Torreya grandis (assembly GCA_037957365.1). Taxonomy (NCBI): domain Eukaryota; kingdom Viridiplantae; phylum Streptophyta; class Pinopsida; order Cupressales; family Taxaceae; genus Torreya; species Torreya grandis. The sequence continues at coordinate 4,907,851 of JARHVA010000017.1, read as the reverse complement.
GAAAATGTAGATACCTAAAACTAGCCACAACTAGCTTCTGACTAGACTTCAGACTAATTCCTTCCAACCATTACAAATTAAGCGTAGGAATAAATAAATGTCCCAAATTTTATTATGCATCTTTCATCAAAGCTCATATTCATATTGATTATTCTATTGTATACAACAATAACCTCTCATGGATTCATCCCTAATCACCTTGCAGCATCACAACTAGCAATTTGGCTTACGGACCTATTAAGTGGGGCACTTACACACTTCAATAAATTTTTAAAGAGCTAAAAGGCTATGTAGACACTAAAAAACCACACACAATGGTTCTATATGTCAAACTAACCTCTCAACCACCTTAGGACCCCTAGGGACTCTTTCACAACCTTTTTGATCATAAACATGGGTCAAGCTAACTAATTTACTAACTTACCCTAGCTAACCTTTGACCAAATTAACCCTTACCTTCGACCATAAATGGTTAGGCCTAAACATCTATGGTCATCCTTTAATTTCATGAATAGTTAACTCCAATCAAATCTAGCTTGCTTTTTTATATTTGGCTTGTCTAATGCATATGTAAGCCAATGCATGTGAAAGATAAATTTAGACACCATGTTAAACACTTTGTTGAACTATTATTTTACCTCTCCTTTATTCTTATAAAAAGAGAGGAGGAGGAGGTGAAATCCATCATCATCTGCATCCAGAATCAGATCCTCTTGTATCATTTTTTCTTTTTTAGGTCTTCTTCCAGCCAACCAGCAAACTAGCAAGTGCGATAGAGATTTGAAGCATTATCATCCATCAGCCAATAGACAAGTATCATTAATCTACTATAATTGCTTCAAGATTCACCAATAAATTTTTCAACCACCCACCCCCACATTCTTTAGATTGACAACCAGCAAGCTAAGTATCTATTTTCAGTAACTAGTTACTTTTTTTCTATTTTGGAACCAACCCAGCCCAAACCCATTGGTCTAGAATTTTATTTTTCAACCTTATCAAACCAATTTATTGAACCAGACTAAAAGCATAGTAATCTTTGATTGTCATCATGATCATTGATGTTCTAACCATAACCACCAGTGGTTTCCCAACCATCGATGGTCACCCTAACCACTGGTGGTCACCCTAACCACTGATGGTCACTGTGTGACAAATAAACAACAAGCTATTTTCACCCACCAGACCTCAAACAAATCCAACTTTCTTTCCCTTAGCTTGATCACGGGGCCTCACCCTATTTTTTGGACAACACCTGATTCATTTAACATTAATATCAATCTTTTTATTTTTATAATTAGTCAAATTCACCTATTCATTTATTGAGCACTTCTTGTATTTGATTTCAATACCTTCTATTATTTATGCAAGCAATTTATCTTTCAAACTTGATTGTTTAAAAGTGTGCACTGACAGCCTCCAAGGAAGTTCACGCTTCTTGGATATAGCTTGCTAGGCAATCCACCCTACTATCTAACTAATCAACAATTTTTTTAGTGATTTTTTATCTTCAAGTCATTCCTCCCAAGCCAAAGAGGACTATTCACAATCATCTGGATCAATATACGCACAACATATCAAGTTTTACTAACCATAACCTTCTTGAGTTTATTTTCTCTTTCTTCTAAAGAATATAAGTGAAATATCTCTGAAACATTCTAGCACACCTAGTGGGACCCTTGAGTGTCTTATTGGGTTCGTAGTTTCATTTAGGTGCTTCTTTTTCTTGTCTTTCTACTCATACAATGAAATCAAAATTTCATCTTGGACTTAAAATTGAATGCATCCATTATTTTCTTGCTTATTTTAGCTCACATATCTTAATTAATCAAGAGAATTAATCGTAGTTCCACTCTTATCACACACACAAGACCAAAACCACTTAGACATAATCAAGCATAAAAACATTGACATAAAGCTACTTGGATTTCATCACCAAGGGGAGAACCAAATTAGTTCTCTAACTAAGTATAATTCTTGGCAATCGATATATATTAGCTAAGCACTCGACACCCTTATCAATGTGGTGTGTGAAGTGAGGGGGTAGGCCCTAATATCAAGCCATGTACTAATTTCTAACATAGATCCCTTTGAGAGCCTAAACACAACCTAAAACCAACCATAGACTTCTTTTTTGGTACCCACTCTAAAAGCCAAATTGAGTCACACAATTATTAAAGCTTGAGACATAAGCCACAAGAGAGACTAAAATCAACCTTATGATTTAAAGTTCTTTAGTCTGTGTTTTGTTTCCTTGACTTTTTCTTGCCTTCTTTTTGTTTGAGTTAGGAGATTTTTTGTGTCTTCCTCTTTGCTTTATTTGCATGGTTTTAACTAGACAACAACTAAGAAACCAAGCAAATCAAGACCCACCTCCTAATCACCCATCTTCCTCCTCTCCCTCATCTATGGAGTACATCTCAAATGCAGAGAGTTCTCGCCATCCTTTTCAAATTCTTACCATTCTTTGCACGGTTGCCCAAGGTGATGCATATTTTTCCATCTTTCTAGATAACATCCCTATAGCCCTCCAACATTACCTTAACACCATATCTTAATGTACCCCTACTTTGGTTCTGCCTATTGACCTACCCTATGGCATGTCATCCCACCTTATGCATGACACTTCTATAGCCACCATCTCTTCCCAACCTTTAATCACCTAAACATCATCCTCTACCAATACCACCATCAAAAACCAACCCACTCAACCAAGCAATACCCAAACACATTCTTTCCCAACTAATAATCCTCCTAGTATAGGAGCAACGCAACCTTTGGGCTCCAACACTTCCCTTACCATAGGATTACCCTCTACTAATGTCACCACCATTCCTCTCATTTCCAAACTACCTACCTCTGCTCCATTTTAGAGCTTGGTGGTTCCCATACCTTCCACCCTTCCATGCATCAGTACAAAAGTTACCACCTACCCTCTATCTACTAAGCCAACCATACCTCCTACCCAACCTGTGTTAATCTCTCAACAGGTCCCCATTGCACCAAACCCAACCTATGTCCCTAACCCATAAGGGTATGTGCCTCTACCTTCTACCCAACCACCTATCTCCATGTATTCATATGTGGCATAATCCTAACCACTCATGTCCACATACCAATACATGGTAACTTCTTAACCCCCCACCAGCTATCCATATGTTTCACCTACCCAAACCCAACATAATCTACCCTATAACTATGGGGGTGCACAACCACAAACTGACCTTGTCAAAATGTTAATGGACAAAATGACTACTTTGGAGTCATCCATTTTTAGAGCTCATAATATTTTGTCATATGACCAAATCTTTAATGAACTAATTTACCCATTCATCCCCATTCAACCATATCCTCCTCAATGGGAACTTTCAAAGTTTGTGAAGTTTTAGAGTAAGGAAGACCCTTAACAACATCTAAGAGAATTTATGCATTCATGTTATATGATTACCTATGATGATACTCTCCTTCTTCATACCTTCCCCATGTCTCTATCAGGGCTAGCACTAGATTGGTATAGTGCTATTACAAAACACTCCATCTTTTCTTTTACCCAACTAGCTCAATTTTTTTTAGATCACTTTTCCATAAACATCTCTAAGAAAGTCTCCATCACTGACCCCTACTCCATTCAACAATATGATGATGAATCCATAGCTGACTTTGTATCCCGTTGGAAAATCTTGATAAATCAACTCTCTTTCTCTCTACCCCAACCCAAGCTAATTGAGCTCTTCACTCGGGCATGTGCCAAACACATTTCCTCTAATTTGTGGGTTCATAGCTTTAGGACCTTTGATGAAGATTTTACCATGGCACGAAAACTAGAAAATAGATCCATTGATGAGGGGAAGTTAAAATTGAGAAATAAGAATTACACCTTCAAATAAAATGAGACCCCCTCCTCCAAACCTAATAATCAAACCAACACTAACTCTAAAAATAAAGGAACCAAGAATGTGGTTGTCCTTAAGACCACCCATCTACCCTCCCCATCCCCATCCCATCCCATCCCATCCCATCCCATCTATATAGAGAGGGAGAGGGAGAGGGAGAGGGGGACCTCGGCCTCCCCTCCCCATCTATATCAATAGGGGTCGGCCATATCACTATCTAACTATCTATGGGGTGGGGGGGCATATTTAGATAGTAGCACTCAGCCTCCCAACTCTATCTAGGGTATAGATTAGAGATGGGGCCCAGTCTATAGTTTCATTGTCACCCCCCTATATATATGATAAATAATATATAGATAGGGCCTAGTCTATAGTTTCATTAGCACCCCCTATATATAGATGATATAGTGGTTAATTGCCCCCCTTATATATATTATTTAGTTAATCTAGATGAATTATGGAGATGATATCGGATCAATAAATAGAGATGCCATATAGATATCTAGGTGGTATAGGGGGGGCCCTCTATCTAGATCTATGCCCCCCCCATATAGAGTATCTATATGGCACATTGTTAACCAATCTAACTCTTCCAATTCTTTCAATCAAAACACCAAGAACCCAAACCACAATACCTAGAAGAAATTTACTCTGCTTAGGGAGTCATATGATTTGGTCTTGGAGAAGTTACTAAAATCAAATATCATACAATTATCATCAATCAAACCTCTACATCAATTGGATTCCTCTCATCCTGTACCTAGCTGGTATAAGGAGAATGAATTGTGCACCTTCCATCAGGTCATTAGACATGATGTTAATAGGTGTAACACTTTCAATAACATTGTCCAAACTCTCATTGACAAGGGGGAACTTTTATTAGATAACCCCAATGCACCCCCAAACCAATCACTTGACATCTTCAGACAACCATTTCCCAACCATACCCCTTCCATGAACAATGAAAGCAATTGAGTAGAATCCTCTCACAACCATGAAGTCCATACTGTTAATGCTATCCTTAGTCAACCCATTGTTGAGGAAGTCATTGGTGAAACCACCTTTCCTACCCCTCTACTTATTTAGGTAGTGGAGTCACCCTCCAATCCTATGAAAAATGAAACCCAAGAAACAACAACCCCTCCATCTTCTCTACCCATTTAGGTATTTAAGCCATCGACCCAACCTTTGGAAGGCATACTGAAAGAGGTAACCATTACCACTATGTCCTTCTTCTCCATCATACAGTATTCAACTCTTCCTTTAGAAAGCACCCCCAAGGAAGTGATCACTCTACTTACCTCTCCCATAGGAGGCTCATCTTCCCAAACCTTAGAGCCTTTTATTGAGGAAAAAGATGAAGTAACCACTTCTCTCTCTCCACCCATGGTTTTGACCTTTGAGCTCAGTATCGAAGGGATCAAACCCATTTATAAACCTTCTCTAGACTGGTTCAAAACTTAGACTACTTATCTCAACCCAACGCAGATCGTGCCATATTTTGGCACCATCTCAGGCTTCCTTACTAAACCAAGCAAGAACCTCAAACCACACCGCTATCATCCCAACTTTTTGTTCCCACTATTAAACCCACTTTCACCACAATTGAGCCATTAGAAACTTCTACTAACCAAACCATACTTGAACTATCCAAACCAACTCCACATAAAATAACTAAGCCACATTCTACCATTCTAACCAACCCTACTAAAAACATTGGCCTATTTCCCACATAGGACCTTACTTACCCCCCATTGAAATTGGAATTAACTCCACTAAACCCACCAAAGAAACTCCAAACCAAGCCAACAAAGAAGGTTAAAACATCCAAGATCCCACAAACTAAAATTTGTCCTCAACTCTCCACTTTACCCTCTATTTTGGGACCACATCCCTCTACCTTAATTTGGAAACCAACCATCCCAATGAAAACCCAACCACCACTTTTAGTTACGCTATCACTCCTACATTAATCCACATCTATTTTTACCAAACCACCCATAACCAAACCTCCCATATTCTAATCATTTAAAAAAAAGCCACTTACCTCTCAAATGTCTACCTCAAAACCTAATAACCCTAAGCTCTCAACCTCTCTACCAAAACCAAAACCATCCACCAAGAACACTCATTTACCCAAAACCTCTACTACCAAGACTACTTCTAAAAACCTTTTTGACTCAACTACCAAACCTAAGACCTCCATGCCTTTGCCACCTTTGCCTAAATATTACTCAACCATCCTATAGAGGCTATTGCAAACATATTGCTTAACCTTGCCACCTATCAGACCATTTGACCCAAACAGTCCTAAAACATCTTGGTACAATGGCAAATTAGTATCTTCATACCATAAGATAGCTAGACATGACACAGAGAACTGCAAGGCCCTCCAAGTGATAGCTAATTAGTTATATCATGAGGATGACTTATGTATATGCATCTAAAGTAGGATCAGATCCAGTCTAAAAATCTTCCTCAAATAAAGCATTCAAGAACTGGGTTATGATGTCATCATACTAAGTGGGATCAAAAGGTATGTCTGGTGACTGGTTATCATCCAAATTAGAGGTATCTTCATCAAGGCAAGTATAGTGATCATCTATTGTAATGTCAATTAAGGATGATGTTTCTAATGAGGAATCTAATTTAGATGTTGGTCCAAAACATGATCTAGGTGTAGATAAAACTTGTTCTAAATCCAATGTTGATTTTGATTTACACGATGCAATGTTATGAGTAAAGGAGTTATTTTCCATGATTATCCTCTCAATGAGGGGTATTTGATGTTATGGGTGAGAGGGAGATGATGGATGAATAATGGATGAAGCAAAGATAGGTCCATGAAAAGGATTATGGGATATAGAAGGATTAGGTGTATGGGAAATGGACTAGTGTTTGATGGAGGATGGGTCAAGGATAGATAGGATGTCTTGACCTTAGCTTGGAAAGGGAAGGGCTTGATCATGATTAGTAATGGAATCTTCACATTCCTCATATTGTACACCCATTGAAATAGACTCCTCTGATTCATCTTCAATTACTATGTCACCACTGTTAATGAGGTCTTGGACATAGTCTCAGAAATTTTGGCATTGTTTAATGGAATGATCCTAGGTTTGATGATATACACAGTATCAGTTTGATTTATACCAAGAGGGCTTAGGATTAACGGGATCAAGATGTTGTATAGGTGTATAAACCATCATGTTAGCAACAATAAGTTGGTTGAAGAGGGCTTCCAATGACATAGGAAGGGGAGTATAAGGACCCACTTCACTGCATGACTTATATGTTGAAGCATTGGACTTATGATCAGATTATCATTGATGTGACTGGGTGGATGGTTGGTGGTAGATGACATGGCAAAGATTGGATTCCCTTTACTATTAGGGGAAGCGGTAGATGATTGGCTATGACTCATGGATGGGGGATTGGAAGGAGACTTACAGGAAGGGATTTGTGTTAGAGGTGCAATAAGTTGAAGGGGGTCAACACCTTTAGGAAGTGGAACACCCATTACAATGAATTACAAGAGGATTCCATCCTTGTTGGTAGATATGTATTGGTCTATAAGAGTAGGGTCAATGTTCATGGTGGTCAGTGATAAAGTATGAAGGAGTGGTGATGGATTACGATTAGTAGATGGTGTGGACAAGTACGAATTGGGGCTAAGGGGTTTTGAATAATGCTAGTGAATGGTGGAGGGGAATGGGATAAGGGTTGATGGTGGACTTGTTTGGGAGGTCAATTTAGGCTTATGGGGTCAAAATCATTGAGAAAGTAAGCACCCATCTTCCATAGCCATAAAAGGAATTCATCTTTATTCTTTGTGATGTATTGATTGATTAGGGTGACCACATCAAGGAAGGTTGAGACTAATTTTGTGGGGCTAAGAGATGGTGATTTGGGGTGAATGGGATCAAGGTCTGAGGGTAGGCAAGCACCTAACTCTAGTGCCTATAAAAGGACTTCATCCTTGTTGGCTAGGATGTATTAGTCTACAAGAACCGAGTCTAAATCCATGGGAAAGATGGATGATGATGTGAACAAATTCAATCGAAATATCAAGCTAGTATGATAGGTGTTGATGAGGATGTGATTGAGATGATGTATAACTAGGATCAAATAGGTGTAAATGACCTATCAATAATGCTGAGTTGTCAAGCTAGCAAAAGGATTAAGGATTTGATGGGTGCCTAGATTCAAAACTAGCAAGATGACAACATGATGGGTGTTAGTTATGAGTAGGCAGGGATGATTAGATTGATTGATGGTGATGAGTTTGCTAGATTAAAATTGAAAAAGTGACAAGGTGCTAATAGGATATTGATTAGGTATGAGATCTGATCAAAGGATGAATGATAGTGGATTAGGATGATAAGATGATATGAGTGATATAAAGATAATGGACTAGATCAAGCTTTAAGACTCATTTGTTCAAGATGGGATGGGATAGGATGATTAAGATAGGGCGAAAGGTTGAGTATGATGAAAAGGGTAATGTAAATGAGATGGGGATGGTTAGTCCCATATGCGACTTAAGGAGCCAGTTAGGATTAGGTAGGATGGGGTTAGGATAAATTGGTGATGAAGTCAAGGTCAATACAAATGATAAGGGATAGAGTGGATCTAGGATAGGATATGGATGATGAGATTGGATGTGATTAGGGTAGGTGATGGGGTATGTTCGGATAGGATATACAAGAGAATAAATTATATACAAGGGTATGAGACAAGGATTTACAATATGATGATTGATGAAGGGATGACTATTGATGAGTGGGTCTATGTACAAGAGAACAATGATATTTACAAGGTGAAGATAAGCAGTTAGTGATGCAGACTTAGATAAGGACATAAGATGGATTGGGGTATATAGGTGATAAGGGTATGACTAAATATGGGATGAAGATAAGGTGATAATAAAGGATAGAATAGGACAATGAAAGGATGCACAATGGTATGATGTCAAAGATGCTCTAGGTGATAGGTACAAAGGATGGTTGGAAAAGGATGTATAAGACAAGATATAGGTGATGGGGAGGGGTATGACTAATGATGAGTGGCTTAGATAATAATGAAGATGGGAGATAAACAATAGGTATAAGGATGATGATAATTAGAATAGGTAAGTGGATAGGGTGATAACTAATGATGAGTGGGTATGGTTAGAATAGAATAGGATGAAGATAGAATGGGGAATAGGATAAGGGTACAAGAGCATGATATGTAAATATATACAAGGTGATAGGATAATGAGATGAGATGTGGGTGATTTATGATTAGGATATGTGATGGGGTATGACTAATGATGGGTGAGATCAAGATAGGATATGCCTAGAAGGATGTACAAGAGAACAAAGATATGTGCAAGAGGGTAAGACAAGAATATACAAGATGTTGGTTAGGTTCTAGGAATGATGGTGAGTGGATATGATTAGACCAAGACAGGATGAAGATAAATTGAAAGGAGATAATCGTAAGGATGTGCAAGATATGTGACAGGGGTATGACAAATAATGAGTGGATTAGACAAGATGGGAAATGCGATAGGATAATGAAAAGGATATATAAATACAATAGGTACTGAGGAATGATGACAAGGATGTGCAAGATAAGATGGAAGTGATGGGGGATGAGACCAATGATGATTGGGTATGACTAGACAAGATGGGAGATAGGATAGGACCTAGACAAAGATATATAAAGATAATATGCATAATGGGATGATGACTAAGATGTTGATTAGGATATATACAAAGGGAAGGATGGGATAGATATGTATAAGGTGATAGAATGATGAGGATGAAATATACAAGGTGATATGTGCAAAGGACCTAGATACGTATGGATATGTATGGGTGAAGGCAGACTCAGCTCACAAATAATATAGGTTTAACACAACACACCCAAGCAAGCAAGCCACAACCTATGATTAGTAAACTTAAGGGTGTGTAAGTCAATGCCTACACCATCCAATGGTTTTATAGGTGAGGTTGTAGGTCAGTGACCCATTACAGAATCTACCAAACCCTCTCAACCTTGCTTGTATTCGATGGCTATTTTAGTGTTGATACTAACTCCTATAATAGTACACCTGTTACGATTAAATGGTCCTATGTTAGGCCTAATGGACTCTCTAGGGGTGTCCTTGATATACATGAAGGTACAATGGGGCCCAAGTTTGTATAGGGTGTTGTCTAATGCATGGTTCAGAGAGTTAACTCTTCCCCTTCATGGATGACTTGTATAGGGTCAACCACTTAGCCTAATGACAGTTATCCCTAATTATACTCCATCAAAATATGGAGTTTAGTCAGCACACAGTGATGAAATCCATGACATTAACTCCTATAAACTAACCATGTGTGTAGGTGTCAATTCCATGTCATATATTATCCTAGAGGGTGGGCTTGACAAATAAGCAAAACACATGATATGATTAATTAACTGATTTAATTACCTATATGTGATAGGCATGACACAAAGCAAATATATTCAAAAAATATTTTTTACACAACATGATATATACAACATAAAATAGATAATCAAAATTTGATTTATAAAGTGTCAAATAGATTCTTTGACAGACGACCTGCAAGCACACATTTAGTAGCTTAGGTGGCACTCAAAAGAGGTAACAAAATGTTAGACCTAAAATATACCCTGTAAAAAGATAACGTTAGTCAGATAAAATATTAACTAGATTTACCCCTACAAGAAATAAGATGTTAGTCAAAAACACCCTTAAAAATATGGTTTGGCTTTATAATTTCTTTGAGGTGGGCAGGACATGACGTGGGTGTTTGGGGGCAACAACCCCTAGTGGGCTCAAGGGGCAATGCCCTTGGTGCGCTTCCTATCGTTGTACAGGGAAAGGTTGAGGGGCAGAGCCCCTCAATTCTAAAGACAATCTGGGTTTTGAAGGAGTCTCGGAGTGATTCAAAATTCACTAAAAACAACTCTAAAAATGCACTCAAAAGGACAATTTTGAAGGCAAAAATGGCTACAAAATCATAACTACACAGTGCAAAACTATGACTTACAAGACAAAACCATGATTCGTGAGTTGTGAAATTATCACAGTTAGTTTAACCATGATGGTTAACTACAAAATTGTGACTGTTTAGATAAACCCGTGATTGAAATCGATAAAATCATGATTAGCTATAAAATGATAGTTGCAATGTTTGTCGTAAACCATAAAACCGTGACTCAAAATGACAATCTCGCCACTAAAAATAAATTAACAGTTGTGATATTGTGCAAAATGATAAAAAATTTAGATTTAGATTTTGACATAGACAGAGGATAAAATGAGTTAGATGCAAAAATGATTATATGTAGATGGTTAAAAAACAAATTAAAATTGATGTTGTGTTATCTTAAATTGGCACTTAGGTTTTTTATTGAGATGATTACTATTTTGACCAAAATCTAATTAGCAAAATCTTGCCTATGCACAGATATATTATTCTACCTATATCTTGTTAAGATTTAAAAGACTAAGCAGCAAATAGTAGTGAAAATGTCAATCATTACAAAATCATAACTACAACATCACTACTTCACAGAGCAATCCCGTGAGTCTAAATGTGTCGATAGTTGTGGTATTGTCAAGAATAAGGAAAAAGGGAAAAGCCCTATGTTTTGTCTTTGTGTCTTCTTGCCTTGGCCTTCCTGGTCGACCCTGTAAAACACATAGATAAATTGTATAGAGACAAACCCTCACTATAATAATGTGGTTATCTAAAAGAGAAATTATTTGGATGAGAATACAATGACAAAAAGGGGTTATATATCTGCCTATATGGTAATGAGCCTCCTGTAGAAACACATATTGCTAAGATAAAACTGTAAATCAAAAGACAAGAGAGCACTATTTATATTTTTATCAAAAATTGCAAAGTTGTAACTTACAGTTGCAATATCATGACTCTTGGTGTAATGTCATGACTTGCAAAGTCATATTATTTCTCAACCTACCAAGAAAATTGTTAGCGGCTTAAGCACAAAATCATGACTCAAATTGACAATATCACGACTAGCCCAATAATATTGTGATTATCAAGTCACAGGATTATCGAAAGGTAAAAAATATGCATGATTAGGCAAACTGTTAGCGTTTAAGGATAGTTAAAGAAATATCACAAGTCTCAAGGGCAATACAATGACTACGCAGTGCAATCCCATTAATATCAAGGCAATGTCGTGATTGCAATTTGTACACACAAAATTTGAAATTTTATGAGATTTTCTTGATCCAGTTGATCCTGCAGGTTAGCAAAAACACATCTAACAAGCAAAATGGATTGATTGGGAGAAAGAGTCCCACCATGGTCACCAAAATGTAGTAGAATTTTGAGCACACTATGAATTAAACAAGTTAATTCAAACTCAATTAGCAAACTACCTATTAAGAAGGATTCATGAAATAAATCAGAATGATGGAGACCTTACCAAATTCTTTGTTTCATATCACCTCCTTTCAGGGTGTTCTAATGGATTTGTGATTGCATTGTAGACTCAGATTTTTGGCATAGTGATGGCATGATAAAAAATTATTGATGAGAGATTCAATGGCTAATTTGACATGGATTGGGTATGAGAATGCTTATTGAAAGATTGGATTAGCATGATGATGTTATGGAAATTGTAGTTAGTTGATTGCTAAATGGACATGGATTTGATATGAAGATTCAAGTTGGTTTGAGGGTGGAGGGAGAGCTTGTTAAAATAGGGAAATGGAGGGAATTTTAGAGGAATTAAAAATTATTTAGAAGTCTCTTGTTTAGAGACTCCTAAAGACTTAGAGGAGCGAGCTTCTCTAGTTCTAAAGGCTTCTCAATTAGTTTAGGGATAATGGAGGGTTAGGTGGGGGTTAGATAGGGATTAGGTGATGATTAGGGACATAGGGATGTAGGGAAGGCTAGGGTGTAGGTTAGTAGGTGGGTAGGTGAGGTTATGGAGATTTAAAATTCCCATATAATTGATAACTAGGATTAGATTAGGATAAAATCAATGAAGGAATGAGAATGGGTAAGGTTAGTGGACGTAGGAGTCGATGTAGGATAATAGCAGGGGTTATTAGATAAATGGTTAGGAAGGGGGAATATATTAACTGAATAAAATAGGTTAAGCAGAATTAGTGTCGATTAATAGAAATATTATCGATGGTAGTGAGGCGAGTGATTTTAGGTGCATACATGTAGTATTTTGTACTCAATCTTTTCTTTGTTGCAAATTTTACATATTTTTAAATAAAATCAGTTGATAAATAGAAGATAGAAACTTAACTTTCAACTTTGTAACTATTTTTGTCCCAAGTCTTGATTTTTTCTCTCTTCTCTCCCTTTCTAGTTGTACATGATTCAACCAGAAGGATGCATGTCCCTTCAGCGTGGTGCAAACAAACTTTACTCTCTTGGGATCCTTCATTGACTCATAATCAAAATATTATCTAGCTTTGTGATCCAATCAAGAAGATCCTCAAGGTTTAAGCTTCCTCCATGGTTAGGTGTGTCCGAATTTGACTTGCTTCCTATCTTTGCAATGATTTTCAAAATCTAGCTTTTGGTTCAACTACTAGCTCTTCAACTTAAACTCATTGAGTTCCTTCTTCTTCATCACTTATATTTGTAGTCATAGTTCATCTCCTTTGTCTGATCTCCATTGTATCCAATCTCACTTGGATTCCTTTTAGTATATCTACCAAGTTGGCAACTCTAGGTGCTTTTCCTTCCCTAAGAGGTACTCTTATGTGTGTCATATCTCCTCAACAATACATATTTCTCTTTCACAACCTACAACTGACTCAACAAGAGCCTTACACACCCAATCCAATAAGGAAAACCTCACTCTAATACCAATTGATGCATAAAAGGATGAGGAGGCTAAACTTATAATTGGTTTAATCCCTAGCCAGGTCTTACACACTGTCTCAAATGGATACACACAAATACAAAAACTCATATTGGAAATCAAATACACTCTTTATTGAAGGAACATTACATTGTTTCAAAGATTCATGCACTCCCCCTTTCCGCCACTGAACCATGAAGATAACACTATCATAGTCTCACATGGACCGGTTACACTAAGCATATATCACATTAGTTGGCTTCTCAATCTATGTTTCTCACTCTCTTTCCTAGAGTACTATGCTCTGCTTGGAGTTAGAAGCCTAAAACTCACCCCACTCACCCCCTTGCCCTCTCCCCTGCCGCCCCTGCGCCTCCAAAAATTGATATCTTTCTAAATGACTTCCAACTCCTTTGAAATAGAATCGAATCTTTCTTTTCCCTGATACTAACATCTTGAAAATCTCTATGAGTTCCCCCAACTTTGGAAAATGGTCCACACGTCCAAAAATGAAGCTTTGGCAATTACTCATATTTTACTTTCATTGCGGGTGAAACTATCGGTTATTTTACACTGTCGGTTACCTAACCACCAATTAATGCAGATCGGTGGTCAAGTAATTGGCGCCTACATTAAGTGACAATTTGCTCGAATCTTGACAATGTTTGACAAGTGGCTCGAACATGCACATGCAACCCATATTTTTGGTTGATACAAAATTATTTGTGAATTCAGATATTCATACATCAATCCTTATATATAGAGAGAGAGGGGGAATTTGAAATCTATGTTTTAAATTAGATTAAATATAAACATATCTAAATCGAAGTAATCCTATCAAAAACAGATGGAATTTATTTGTAACATATGAGTGCTATCTGATCATAAATATTGTAATTGATATACTAATCATGAGGTCCATCAAATTATCAACTTATGTAAGAGACTGCAAGATGAATCAGTGCATATTTTGCTAAGCTATAAGCTTGCTTACAATATGAACATGAATAATATATAATAAGATTTAATATATTCAATGTAGACAGAAAGAGGAATTGACATAAAACAAATGCATAACTAAAAAAAGTTGATGGAGCTAAAAGAAGTGGAGTAGTTGACATAAAACCAATGCATACCTCAAATAAGTTGATGGAGTAGTTAATTTGTATTTACATTGCAGTTCATAAGTTTTACAGTGCTCGGACCAGAAAGTAGAACATAAAGTAGGAGTAATATTATGGGAATAAACAACAATAAAGAATTTATTGCTGTTATGTTCGACAGCATTTACAGCAACTAAGTCAAGGTGGTCATGTCAACCATCTCCAAAGCAGACTGTTGGAGAAGCTCCTGCAGAAGAGTGTCTGCAATAGGTGGTAGGTTGAATAATTCTGTATCACTGGGCCATTGGCATTCATATGAATCAGCTGGAAATTGGCCGCGGTTCAGCTTGTTGCTCATGTCATATTGACATTCATCATACTGTTGTGGTTCTTGCGCTTGCTTCTCCTCCTCCTCCTGCTGCTGCTGCTGCTGTTGATGTTGATCAAGATAATGATCATTCATGTATAAACTCTGATATTTTGTTTCTGCCAGCCTTTGCAGATCCAAACTAGGTTTGCCTATGCAAGTAGGATCTTGAGCACAAATTTCCAGTGGAATGCCAAAACCATAATCCAAGCTGCTGCTAGTGTTTATGTTGTAGTCAGGGCTGCAAGCAGTTGATGAGGAAATGGAGGAGATGGGTGAGGGAAGGAACCTATTAAATATCTCCTGTAACAAGCCTGAATCTGAGTAGGAACCACTGTCTGCAGTGTTTTGAATTTGGTTTGAAGACACTGGACTGCAAACCTCAGATGAAGGTGTAGAAGCAAGATCTTCTAAGAATGGAAGAAAACAATGGCTTGCCACTGGTTTTGACAATGAGGGTGTAGAAGGGATATTAGACTGAACTGTATTGTTGTTGTTGAAGGACAGCTGATCAGGCATGTTGAAGGAAGTGGGTGAGGAAGAGATTGAGGAAGGCTGGCAGCATGGAAATGAGCATGGAATGGTGAAGTTATTGGTGGTGTTTTGATAGCAGACTTCAGTATTGGGCAATTCAAGTGCAGATGCAGAAGATATATTGGGATTAGCATTGAACTGGCCAATGTTTTGCCAAGGCCTGCCAATGCTGCTGCTATGAGCTCTAGGAAGAGAGACGGGGGCAAAGCTGCTGGAACATCCAAGCAGTTGAGGGTTAGTTTTCTCCATTTGATGCATTGAAGACTTAATGTAACTGCTCACAGTCATGTCTCCAAAGAGGCTGGAGCCAAGCTTGGGCTCATTGCCGACACTGGGCCTAATAGTGGAATCTCGCAAGCAATCAGACCAACAATTTTGCCGTAAATTTGTTGGCTTGGGGAAAAATGGTCCTTTGAAATCAGTGGGTAAAGAGTCTGCAACAGGCTTGGAGAAGATGCAGCATGGCTCTGAATCTATGTAGAGGAAGTTGGTTCTGGCCTTGCTTCCTCTCATGGCCCTTGCAGCAAAATCATAGGCATATGCAGCATCTTCTGCTGTGTCAAAAGTTCCAAGCCAACGTCTTTCTTTGGACTTGGGGTCCCTGATTTCTGCAGCGTAACGACCCCAGGGGCGTCTCCTAACACCTCTGTATCTTCTAGCATCCTTAAACTTCTTTGGACTCAGAGACAGCTGATCTTGAGCTCCACTCTTCTGAGGAGCATCAGATTTGCAGTTAACTGAAGAGATGGACCCTTCACATTGCTGTAATTTCTCCATGGATGTCAGTGGTCTCAGTACAAATGCAGATCTAGCCCTTTGATCTCTGCATACCCACAACAGATATTTACTCAAATCTCATCAGTAAAAAGAACAAAGTGGGCCATCAGTAAAAACTAAACTCAAACCATACAATCATGGCACAAAACTTTGTGCCAACAGTGTAAGATAAACAAAGTTTCTATCAGTAAAAATTATTAAAAAATGTCTGCCATCAGCCATAAAAATCATGGGCATACTTGAAAGGAGAAACAAAAAACACAGAAGTCAAGACCTGTCAAATGGTGAAGTTTAAGACCCAACAAAGCCAATGTTGGAATAATAATACCAGTGTCAAATCCATTTACATGGGAAGACTAGATTCAAAGACCATCAGTCTTACCTGCTTCAATTGATTTGATTTTCTGATCTTCAACTAATGATGCCAATCTTTCACACACCCTCCAATTGATTTTCTGATCCTCAACTGTTGATGTCAATCTTTCACACAAACCCTTCAAGTGAAATGGAAGACTGATTTCCCTTTGTCTTTATATTTGCCTTCCCTTGTGCGGACTTGATGAACTCAAACCAATACTTCACAAAACAAATGATGAATTCTCTCCAGATACCCAATACACTTTGTCAACTCTATGCAACTTTTTGTGCCTTACAAAGCCCTGGCATGGTTCTTAAAAAGGCTCTAACTTGCACTTTTGCCGAGGTCTATCTCCTACCATGTAAGGCTAGGACCACCAGAACTACCAAAAAAAGATGGGCCTTTTTGTTTGCAAGGCCTAACAAACCAGAATGACCTAATATAGCTGCTATGCTTTTATGCTTCTTTTAGCTTTCTTTTCACTCTAGACAGCGTATTGTGCATGGGACAGAGTTTTGTCTTACCTTGTCTCTCTGCTGGCACAGTGACCGAGGAATAAGGCAACCTCTTACAAGGGCTGTGTGTTTAAGGTCATAATAGACACTATTGATTGATTGGTTATAATGGCCCCCTTATTCCATTGGACATCTCCCATCCCAGCCCCAAAAATGCATTTCAAATCAGGACAGTTCATCATTATGCATGATTACATTGGTGGCTTACACAATCAGGACAGTGTATTTGTTTTATTTTGTTTTGGTTAACCTTGGAACTCAAAGAAATACCTTTATATCATAGCACCCATATCCTCGTTGGATCTTATTGAGCTACAAGGCAGGATTCATGGAATATGTTTGTATTTCCAATACTAAAAAATATATGCTAATGGTTTGGTTTCCAGATTGCATAAGTTCAAGGTTAAATTATAATTCGACAAAATTAAAAATTTTAATTTTAATTGTATGGTAAGAGTATAATGTGTACTATCAATGAGATATAAGTGAGTTGGTAAGGTGGTTCAATTATTTCAAGCGCCATCTATTATTAAAGTAGTTAAGGTTGAATGTGGCCGTCGTTATTATTTTTGAGACAGTTGTAGTCGTAAGTTGGTTGTGGCCATTGTTGGTATATAATACATGTGGTAGATGATCACTTGGAAATCTGGGCCCCTATTATGTTCCAAACCGGTTTGTAGCTCTAATCAAAAGCAATTACTAATCTAAAAAATATATAATGTATACTAAACAACCTACATTAATTATAAATGTATATTATTAAATAAATAATTTTTTTATTAAATAAGTTGAAAACCACCAATAAAAATGCCCATGTAAACATTTTTTCTTAATTATCTACCAAAATACAAATCTTAAAAAATATCAATAAAAAAGAAATAATACTCAAATCAGATCTCAAACAAATTTAATAAAATGAATATCTCTCAATCCATTCTTCACATTAAACTAAAGAAAATATTCTCTACACCTAATCTATATCCCAAAAAATTCAATTATATATATAATTATAATTTATTTTTTTTAATAATAATATTATAATAAGGTGGTTGGATTCAATTATTTCAAGCGCCATCTATTATTAAAATAGTTAAGGTTGAATGTGGCCGTCACTATTTTTGAGATAGTTGTAATCGCAAGTTGGTTGTGGCCATTATTGATATATATAATACATGTGATAGATGATCACTTGGGGATCTCGACCTCTATTATGTTCCAAACTGGTTTGTAGCTCTAATTAAAAGCAAATACTAATCTAAAAAAAGTATAATGTATACTAAACAACCTACATTAATTATAAATGTATATTATTAAATAAATAATTTTTTTATTAAATAAGTTGAAAACCAATAATAAAAATGCCCGATGTAAAAATTGTTTCTTAATCATTCACCAAAATACAAATCTTAAAAAATATCAATAAAAAAGAAATAATGTTCAAATCAGATCTCAAACAAATTTAATAGAATGAATATTTCTCAATCCATTCTTCACATTAAACTAAAGAAAATATTCTCTACACCTAATCTATATCCCAAAAAATTCAATTATATATATAAATATATTTTAAATAATAATATTATTATAAGTTGGTTGGATTGAAAGCATGCATTAAGCTTCCACCAAAGATTGTTTTGAATATATTAAAAATTTATCATAAATATTTTGAGAAGTCATAGCTTGTTTGGAAAGGGAACATCCGGAGATCGAGCTTAGCTATCAATTTTCACTTTTTATGGTGGCTAAGTCATAATTATTAATGGTAAAAAAAAATTTAAAAATTTTAAGATCAAATTTTTTTTGGCTCTATATAAAAGGTATTTATAGTATTGGGAATGTTTTAGACAATTAGATTAGATTTTAAGGTAATTAATACACTTTGAAATTCATGTTTAATTTTAATATTTATGGTTTTGAATTTATTGATGAGATTCAATGGTTTAATTAATGATTAATTTTTAACGTTGTGTTATGAAAAATGCTAAATAAATAGTTGAACTTGAATAATCTTCTTTATATTTGGTTTAAAAATACTTTCTTTGTATGATGTAATTTTTATCAAAAATTACTAATGAGTGGTAGATTGTTTTATATGGGAAGTCTATCTTTTAAAAGATCTTGTGTAGATAAATCAAGTCTCTCAAATATATTTTTTGATAATGTGTTTAATATTAACAATTTTAAAAGTGGATAGTCCTTTCATCTCTTCAAACTAGAACTCTCCTTTTGGTCATGGTCCTATTGAGGGATTTTGCTATGCTCCTTTAAAATTTAAACAAATATGGAACATTTTTTAAATTTAGATTCTCTTTCAATTTTAGAAAGATATTAATTTGTTTATATATTTAATAAAGAACATTTAGAGAGATTTCTCTACTCCTAACAGAATTACAACACTTTTTAATATCATATTACATATCTCGGTAGAAGTGGAGAAAGTGACGGTGTAACTAGAACACTTATGCATCATGATTGGCCACTAGAGCAAAACCTCTTGTATTGTTAGCAGGGTGCCTCAAAAGTATCCTCAACAAGGCCTTTTTGGAAGGGACAAAGAGCAGAGGATAGAGGTAGGGGTCAACACAAATCAAGCAGTCAATGTACGTTCTCCAATCCTCCTCTTCCTCACCAAAGGTTATGACTGTTGGGGTTCGTGGAGGGTGGCATTCTCTCATGCTACTTATGATATTTATAAAGGGCTCTTTCAATTTTTATATATAAACTAATTTCATATACAATACCATTAATTCCTTTGTCTATTCAATGCAAATAAATGTAAACATCTAATTTAACATATAGAGAGAGTTTATCCCCATATATATAACCTAAATCAAACGAATTAATTATTGGTTATGGAAACTATCTTTTATGTTATTAAAAATCTAAAGTTATCACAATATTGAAAAAAACCTAAAACACAATTTTCTACGAAGCCTTTTTTATATCAGTATATCACCCTTCAGTGCATGTTGTAAATGCATTTACTTGTTAATATGGTGATACCATCAACTATTTTACCTTCCAATGGCTAAGGCGCAAAGTATGTGAATTGCATAGTAAAATGGCATACAATAAATTATATGAATTTGGATGGTTTAATATATGCCTACTTATTTCTTTAATAAAATGTAAAATTATTTGACCCTAAAATGATTTAGATTGGGTTATTTATATGTTAAAAGGGGTTATTTAAGTAGTTTTTCATTTTTTTAATTAAATATTATTTATTAAAAAAAAAAATGAAAACAGAGTTTATGGTGAATATCTATGGATTAGAAGATGTTGTGTATTGTTTTGAATTCAGTTATAGTAAGAGCTTCTTTTTAATTGGAAACCTACATACATATAAACATTTGACAAAAATATATTAATAAAAGAGATGGGTGGACTACCTGATACGAGATCAATTCTAGGAAGTGATACACTTTTTTAGAGGGATGTTAATCCATTGTTTATGCAATTAAATGGATAAAAAACATATGAAATTACAATAAATAAAAGATATGATAACAATGCTAGTTAAGATTCAGTCCTCGAATAAGCTATCAGTGTAAATGAAATATTCCTCCTAATAAGCTGAAGCAAAATCTATATCATCCTATATGACAGCTAGTTGGTCTTCAATGGCCTCAAGAGAGGATGAATAAATGATTGCACAGAGAGCTAGTTCAAAAGCTATGTCACTCTGATCACCAAACAAGGGCTAAGAAACTATGGGGAAATCAGTGATATTGATTATGTCATGTACTAAACTTGGTAGAGTCATCTACAAACAAAGGCCATATTTAAATAACAGTAAATCAATAAAAGATTGCAAACAAGGGTCTAAGATTAAGGTCTCAGGCCTATAAATTAAACAGAGTGGATCAATGTCGATCCTGACAGGATCGATGCCGATCTGTAGAATCGATGTCAATTCAGAATGAATCAGTGTTGATTCTCTCTATGACTGAGTTTAATAAAGATAGAGAACAAATGAGATAGATTGGCTAATAAATACTAATAAACAAATATAGAGGGATATAAATGGTATTCTAAATATTATTTAAATAAATAACAACAGATAAATTGATAGAAAATTATATAAATAAAACATGATGACTTACCTTCGATCCATTTGCTAGGAAAATGGAACTTCTCCACAAATGTAGGTAGTTTCTCGGGCTTGATAGAGGATATGGATTGAACGCAGTGAAATTCTAGTAGAGTGGCGTTAAGTATGTCATTGATTCTCTAAGAAATCTTGCAATAATTCAAGGCTCTAAGTTTCTGGGTCCAAAATACAAAGGTTTGTTAGGTACTTATGGATCGACGTTGATTCGAAGAATTAGCACCGATCACAGGTGAATCGACATCGATTCACCCAATTTGGTGCCTTTGTTTCAACCATGGGTAAAAATGGCTTTGATATGGGTGGAGTTTTTGGTAATGGCTCCATGTGGGGGTAAAGTGGTTAAGGGTATATTCCTTGGGTTATAAATGGATTTAGGAGGTTATGGGGTGTAGAAAGTAATAGTAAATGCCACTTACCAAGCTAGTAAATGGTAAATATATTAAACCTTAGGATAGGAATTATTTAAGAAATTAAATAAAAATACAGACCTGTGACACCTAATTAATCATCCATAGGGTATGAAATAATAGTGTCTATATTTTCCCATTTTTGTATAGCAGTATGGAATATGTGTCATGAATCAAAAACCATGAGAGGTCCATTGCCCCAAGTTTATGTAAGGAGGTATCCCCCTTCAAATCGGGAGCCAACATAAGATAAGGAGTGGGTGATGGGTTTAAAAAATGGAATAATGAATGGGATAGGTAGATAACATATGAGCTCTGATAAATGTGAATGCATAACATGAAGTGTATGTTTTACATAGACAAGATATAAGATAATATAGGCAGAGATGTCCCAGGACAAGTCCTCTACAAGTCTTGTAATAAAATACCATAACTATGAATAGGTGGGATTAATTGAAGGCAAAACAAGAGAACAAGTGATACGGTTGGTTGATCGAAGCATCTAGTGTACTATATGGTGTGTGTGTTATCTATAGATAGCTTTGTCAGGGGAGAATGCACTCTCAAAACCCACTAAGGGGAGACACCCAAAAGAGTACATGCCTTACATAGGCTATGGGACCATCATGGGGTTGAAATCCATAAACCTAAAATGGTATAGGTCAAATAATAGGGTAGATGTGGTAAGGAACTAGGATAAAGCTAAGGAGCAGGGTTGGATGTACGAAAAAATGTATGTAGTACAAAAAGGGGGAAATCAATATCGATCCAAAATGAATTGATGATGATCCACCCAAACAATGCTAATCTAAAATAGATTAGTGTCAATCTGAAGTTAGTTATATAAACATGTTCAATGTGGAAAAGGGCTCATTTGCTATTGGTGAAACCTAAATGATGCTTGAGAGTTCAAATGATGAGAGTGCTATGAAATGAGATGAAGGCTAGCGGTAGTGGATTGAGGTGATGACAACACTCACAGGATGAGGTAGGTCTAGTATTTTATTAATCTTTTGATTTTTTTTATTTTTTTATGTTTTTAAGCTTTTGAGAACTAGGATAAGGATAGGTTTATGAGAGGATAGTGATGGAGAATCAACATCAATTCCCTACTGAATCGATAATGATTCATTCGATGTCATTTCACCTAAATGGCACCGATCCATAAGGAATGACATCGATCCATAAGGGATTAACACTGATTCACATAAAAATGTGAAGGGTTAATGATAAAGTCTAAGGTTAGGATAAGTTAGAGGTGTTTAGGAGTTTTTTAGGCTTATAGTAGGGGATTTTGGTGATAGGCACGGGTTTTACTACGGATGCAGGATCAAGTACCACCCTTAGTGGAGTGATTATGAGAGAAATGAGGTGATGATGACTGGGCCCTTCTAGAGGTCATAGGCCTAAGAGGGGTAGGTCACTATAGATGCATCCATCGAGATATGAGATTGTTGGTTACTTTGGTGGAGTACTGGGATGTCACTACTGGGACCTTTTGGCTACTGACCGAGGAGATGACCATCATGGAGGAGGACATCTACCAAATTTTATGGCTCTTAGTATAGGGAACATCAATAGTATGATGGACTAACAAGGTCGAGGAGTAGCTTTGACATGCCTATACAGTGATGATGTAGATGGTATCAAATGTTGCTAGTGGTTTCACTTTTGATCCTCTTTATAGAGTTGACCGAGTGGGGAGAGGTGTGCTCATGATGATGATTTTGGTGATATCCTATTACACAACTCCCAGACTCAGGGGGAGGTAGGTTTCTATGGAGCCTAACTAGGGTAGTTGCAGACATATTGGAGCACTGCACTATTTTTGCATGGGTGTCAATTTTGTTGGCAAATATTTATAGGGAGATCTGGGGTTGGACGACCAAGAAGTATTATAGACTAGATGTGATTGTCATCTTACAATGTTGGGTCTAAGAGCACATCAAGATAGTGCAGTCTGTTGGTACCTCATGGATATGGTGGTATGACATAAAGTATATTGTGGCCTTCCTGTGGTGGAAGGTCGATCTAGCATTGGGATTCATAGATGTATTATTAGGGACCTTGATTATTATAGAGGGGTTTTATAGGGATTGAAAGCTATGAACATTATATGGAGACCATATATGATATTTCTTACATGTCCTAGGGTGGAGGTGGAGCTTACAAAGACATGAAGGGAGTGATGGTTGACAGGGAAGAGGATAGAGTACTTAGGGTACCTCCATTTCAGTTGAATATGATGGTATTTTAGGTTAGTACATGATATTTCTTGGGCCTCACACATATATAAGTAGGATGAGATAGAATGAGAACTGTCATGACCAGTCATTGAAGATGTCCCAACAGAGGAGGAGCAAGTACTAGTAGGAGATGACATGGAGGATATGGGGTACACTCCTGCACATATAGCATGGTAGGCCAATAAATGGACCATGAGACATGACAGGGTGGTGCACCCACACCAAGGGAGATGGGATGAGGAGATGGAGGAGGTAGAGAAGGAGACGAGAGATGACGAGCATAATAGAGAGTATGGGGGAGAGGAGGAGATAGAAGAGGAGGAGATATGTGTATTAAATCTCATCATAAAGAGGAATACACTAAGGGCTCAATGTATTACCTTACAAGGGCAGCTAGCTGAAGCACGGGGGGCTTTGACCATAGTGAAAATTGAGTGAGATACCATTCAAACTTGATTAGATACATTATAGGTGGGGTTTGAATCTTTACAACTGAGTCATGATATGGTGGTAGAGGATCATGATCGATACAGAGTTGAGAGGAATACTCTAAGGAGGAGGAAGGAGGGGGAGAGGGTCTTCAATACAAATTGTTGGAGAGGTGGTGGGACTAAACATTAGATAGGCAGGGATCATGAACATCACACGATATAGGGAGCTAGCATCAAATATGAGATAATATGAGTACATCATTCTAGATCAGCTGTCAGTGACTCCATGCTATGCTACCCATATAGCCATATAGGGCAGGTCCTCCAAACAAATGCACATAGGATCAATGAGCATGGGGAGTGTCTCTCAGAGGAGAAATAGGGATAGGAGAGATGGATATGGGGATGGAAATGAGGGTGGAGGCCTTTTAATCATTTACCTAAGCATTATATAGTTTACACAATAGACCTCACATTTATTTATATTCATTGTACTAACCAGAGAGTCATAGACATGTATACAAATACTTAGATGTATATTTTATGCATGTGTGTGTGTGTGTGTGTGTGTGTGTGTGTGTGTGTGTGTGTGTGTGTGTGTGTGTGTGTGTGTGTGTGTGTGTGTGTGTGTGTGTGTGTGTGTGTGTGTGTGTGTGTGTGTGTGTGTGATTATGGATTATGTTTTCATTCTAGATTTATGCTTATGGATTATGGATGTTCATGGATTATTCTTATGTGGATGTTTACATTGTATAGATTATGTGATTATGGATTTATTTGATGTGATTATTATTATTGATTATATGTGATGGATTTATATTTAAAATGTTTATGGATTATGAACATTATAGTTTTGAATTAGATCATGTGATTGTGGATTTAAATGTGATGTGATGGATTTATTTGATTATGGATTTAAATGTTATAAAATGATTAAATTATGGTGGATATGTTTTTGATAAATGGATTAATGCTTAAAATATTTATGATTAATATGTGGATATGACTTTGATTATGTGATTATGGATTTAATGAGTTGATTAGGTTATGGATTATGGTATTTTATGAAAAAATGCTTATGGATTATGGATGTATATTTGATTATGGATTGCATATTTTATGTGATGTGATTATAGATTATGGATTTAAAACTTTAAAATGTCTTAAATTATGATTTGGGTTTATGATTATGGACTTCAGGTTACAATTATTATGAATGGCATCTATAACTTACTAACTTCATGTTTATGGATTTTTGAATTACTAGATTAGGATGTGTTAATATAGGTGGAAAATTTTGTAGTTAATTTAATTTACAAAGGACTTATTTATTGGCTCAATGACTTAAAAAAACTTCTTGAAAGGAATGCATATGCATCCTTAACCAACTGCTAATAATAATTCTAATAACTTTAGGTCAACTAAGTTCAAGATATAAGGATTTGCTTTATTCGATAGAAAGTGAATTCTTAAGGAAATGATGTTTCCATTTTGCATACCCCAAACTAGGGTCACCCCTAGAATCTTTTTGTGCCAATCCACATAGACTAATGAATGTGGGAAGTCTACTAAATTAAAAAATTTGGTCAATGTGAGAAACTTTCTAGGGATATTTTTTTTCATGATAGCCATCCTTCGATGGAGTGGTCTATATTCTTATATATGATTTTTTAAATAGCTATCCTTCGAGGGAGTAGTCTGTGCTTCTTATATTTTGTATATTTTTACATTTTTTTGTGGATTTACATAACTATCCTTCGAGGGAGCAGTCTATTTATTTTGTTTTTTATTTTGTAGATTTGCTTTTTGCATTGTTGATCCCAATATTATTATGGATTGGCCTCAGGTATCCTAGGATAATTTTCCAAAGCTTTGATACACTAGACAAAACACTTATTCTCAACATGAATTAGTGATAGGAGGGATTTCAGGGAATAATGATTTGGATATCCTTTCCATTATAGGTGAAGCTTATCAAATTAGAGCATGTTATGAATAGATTTGGGGTATTCATATTAAAGGTTAGAAATGGGTAATGATGTTGGATAACCATTTGTCTTTATATATCATTATTTGGTCTAAGAAAAATAGGGATATGAAACCTAGAAACTAAATGAGGGAGACCAAGGTGATTAAGATGTATTAACAGTAGAAGGATGCAAATGCAATGCATTAAGGGGTTCTCGTTTAGATTTTCCATCAAGAAAGGCCAAGCGATATTCCCCATATCCATACTTGTGGGTGATGATATATGGTCTGAGTCAATTTAGAGTAAATTTTCTCCTTTGTTTTTTTCCATATTCGTTACATGTCGATTTTATTTTAAGACCAGGTCACCAATATTAAATTCACATTCTTTTAGATGTTTATTATAGGTTTGCTTCAATCATTCCTAATATACATGTAAATGGATAAGGGAAACCGAACAACACTCATATAAGAGTTTGAGTTGGGTTAATCATTCTTGACAGAAGTCATCCTCAAAAATGATATCTTTCAGGGAGATGCAAAGGGAAGGAATCTAAACTTTGAGAGGAAGTTCAATTTTAGTATGATAAACTAGAGAGAAAAGAGTATCACCTGTAGGGCTTCAAATACTAGTTTGATAAGCCCATAAGGCAAAGGGAACATGAAGATTCCAGTTCTTGCCTTCTTCATTAACAACTTTGATTAGGATTTTGACAAAGGTCTTATTGGATGCCTCAGCCTATCCATTATCTTGAGGATAGTAAGGCAAGGAAAAACTGAGGTTAATGCTAAAAGAATCATAGAGCTCTTGAACCTTTTGATTCTTAAAAGATTTTTCGTTATCTATGATGATCTTATGAGGGATGCCAAAGAGACTAATGATATGTTGACTAATGTATTCAATAATTTTACATGTTTTGGTTGAGATAAGGGGGATAACCTCCACCCATTTAGTAAAATACTTAGTGGTGGTAATGATAAATCCATGACATTGGAAAGACTTAGGATTGATTTGACCTATAAGATCAAGCCCCCACTGGGAAAAAGGCCAAAATTATTGAGCTACCTGCAATGCTTAAATAGCTACATGGGATAGGTTATCATGTTACTAGCACTTGATGCATTTATTAACGTATTTACAATAGTCCTAATTTAAGGTGGGCCAATAATAAGCTAGATGTAAGATTTACTTAGTGATAGTGTAACCACTAAAATTTCCACCACATGACCCATCATGAGCTTCTTTGATAGCCAAAGTAGCTTCATGATTCTAGAGGCATCAAAGAAAGATACCATCAAAACCATTCTTATAAATAACACCCATTAGTATGATAAATTACGTGACATGATGCTAGAAATCTCACTTGCCATTTTTAGACAGCTCTATAGGAGTAATCCCCCTAGATAGGTAATCAGATATATGTGCATACTAGAAATCAGATGGATTTCCCTCCACACTATGGATGGAAGAAAGGTCAGTTTTGGTAAAAAAAATTAGACTTCTGAGATGAAGATGGACTAAAGGAGGCCAAATAAACCATAGTATCCAAAAACTTGTTAATTTATCAAGGAGTAGCTTGGATAGCATAATGCTCAAAGGTGGCTAGCAATTGATTAGCTAATGTCTTATACTTTTGAAGGGTATCAGTCTTACATTGATAGATCCCCTTAATTTAATTAACCATGAGTTGGGAATCACCATAGATATTGAGTGTCTTAATACCCAAAGCTAAGGTGGTTTGGAGACCTATGATTAAATCCTCATACTCTGCCATATTATTAGTTTAGAAAAAATCAAGCTTAAAAGATAGAGGGGTAGGTGTCCCCCCAAGAGGAATTAGGATAATTACATCTCCCCCACCATGCTCACATTTAGATCCATCAAATAATAAAGTCATTTGATATTGCAGATCTATTTGAGACATGGAGGCTATAGATTCATCTGAGAATTCATAGTTAACTTGTTGATTATAAGAAAGAGGCACCTCAACAAGCTGATCAATAATAATTTGACCTTTAAATAATTTTTGATGGATAAACTCCAGATCAAATTCTACCAAAAGCATAAGCCATTTGACCATTGACTGATTTTGATAAGGCTTGGAGTGCATAAAATTTAGGGGATTGGTGTTCATGATGACATAGGTTTTATGATTGAGTAGATAATGTCATAACTTAGTAGCTACAAAAACCAAAAGTAGGCATAATTTTTTTGTATCAGAATCACACATCTCATATTCAATAGTGTATGATTGATCTAGTATATTGCCTGCTCTTTATGTTGCTCATCATGATGGGCAAGCATGGCTCCAATGGCATGGTCAGTAGCAAAAATATACAAGAAGAATGGTTGTGCCTCTTTTGGAGGAGTGAGAACTGGTGGTGAGAGAAGGTAGCTCTTAAGATCTTTGAAATCTTCCTAACAGTCAGAATGCCACCTAAAATAGATATCCTTTTTGAGAAGGAGATGGAATGGTTGACATTGACTGGATATCTAGGAGATAAAATAATGAATAAATGGCAAATTACCTTTAAAACTATGGAGCTACTTATGATTAGATGGGGCTGACATTTCTAAGATGGCTTTGATTTTGGCAGGGCTGAATTCTATCCCATAGATGGATATAATAAAGCCTAGAAGCTTACCCGTTAATACTCTAAAAATGCATTTCTTAGAATTTAAACAGACACAAAATTGGATTAAGAGAGGGAAGATAGCCTTTAGGATGGAAAGGTGGTCTTTTCATAATTTTTATTTATCAAGCAAGTCATCCACATAATCCTCCACAATTTTATGGATGATATCATGGAAGATGTAGGTCATGGCTCTTTGATAGGTAACTCCTACATTCTTTAGGCTGAAAGGCATAACTTGATAGCAGAAAGTCCCCCAAGGAGTAATAAATGAAGTCTTAAGTTGGTCTTCTAGTATGATAAGGATCTGATTATATCTAAAAAAACCATCCATAAGTGATAATATTTCATGGCCAATGGTTAAGTCTAATAATTGGTCAATATTAGGGATAGGGAAACCATCCTTTAGACAAATGAGGTTAAGATCTCAAAATTCAGTACAAAGGTAAAGTCCCCCTATAGGCTTGGTGATAGGGATGATGTTAGATACCCATTGAGGGTAATCGATAGGATGGATAAAATTAATGGATAAGAGGCATTGTAACTCTTCTTTGACCAAGATCATAACATAAGGATGAATATTCTAGAGCTTTTGTGTAATAGGTTTGGCATCGAGGAATTTGAAAATGTTATGGATGAATATTGTAGGATCAATACTAGGCATATTGCTATAGGACCAAGTGAATGCCTTATTGTGATTTTTTAGTAATGTAGTGAAACCCTGGTACTCCTTGGGATCTAAGGATTTACTGACCTTAACTATTCATGGAGTCTCATAGGATCCTATGTTAGTGTCAATGGTGGCCTCATTTAATAAACTAGATGTTTCAGATGGAAGGGCTTTACAGAGATGAGAATTCTTTGCACCCAAATGACTTAAGATAGACTCATCGTCTTGCCACTAAAGAACAAAGATGGTAGGGAGATCCTTCCCTATCATGTTTGGGTAGGATAGAGGAATGGTTTAGACCTATCCATTGTGGTAATAGACGAGAGGTTCTATAGTAATGATATTGACTAAAAAAAAGGTTCAAAGGGATGGATACGATGTTGTCAGTCAAAGAATGGGTGTTGGATGGTGAGGATGGTGTATCCTCTTCAAGGATGAGGAGGGTAATCTCTAGGGTAGCTTTGGGATTTTTGTTAAAACTGAGGCCATGTTTTTCATGGGGTTTCCTAAAGTCTCCCAATGTAACCTTGTGTGTGCAGTGTTCATAACATCCTATGTTAAAACCTTTCCAAGCACATCATTGTAAGTATGTCTCAGTGAAGTGGGGTTTATCGAGGAATGAAAAGTTTGAGCTAAAAGGTTTAACATGGATTTGGTTAAAAAGGCATGAAGAAGATTGGTCAATTCCCCCATAGATCAAATAGGTGTGGAGGAAAGGTGGATTGAAGGGAATAATTTCCCCTAAATTTGGAAAATACACCTATTGCTTATCTGGACGTCCATATTTTTATGGAATAGGGAGAGTATTGAGTGTTAATAATTGACACTCTCCAATTAAAACCTGTTGAAATGTAGAATCAATTGACTCCTTACTGATTCTTGGTGTAGGGATTGTTGTGTTAGTGGATTCTTCATTAGATGAGGATGGGGTAGTGCTTTGCAACAATATTAAGACATCATTGAGGTGTAAGGTGAGGTTTCAAGATTTGAATGGATGGGGATCAATAGGGACATTATGGATTTTACCCTCATGTTCAAACTTAATGAATCAATGCAAAGTAGAGGGAATGTAGTGTATAGCGCATATCTAGGGACGTCTTAGAAGAATGTTGTATTGAAACTCCCCTTCCATTATGTAAAACAAATCAAGGAGAACATGTGCACCTACTTGAATATGAAGGACTACCATTCCTAATGTTAGGTAAATGGTATCATTGAAGGATCATAAAATGGTTAGGGATTGGGATACAACTGTCTCAGGTAGCTGAAGTTGTTTAAACACATGAGAGGAGATGATGTTTATGTTGGCATCATTATCAATCATGAATCGTTTGATTCAAGTTTGATCAATATGGATAGTGATAAATAGTGCAGGATCTTGCTCATCAAGTTGTGAGGGTGGTATTTCTGAATCATGAAAGGTTATGGATAAGGGTTTCTAAAGTGATGTAATGAAAGCCGATAAAGGCTAGAGTTCATCAACTTGTATCTCAGTGGCCCGTAAGGCTTCTATCATGGCCTCAAGGTGCTATGGAAAATTTTTGACAAGTTCATAAAGGGACGTCTTGATCAGAAGCTAATGAAGTTGTTTTGGAATAAATATCTCTATGAGTTCTGAAGCATTATTATTTTGTGCCTTTCCTAAAATAGAAACTTTAGGTTTTGAAATAAGCATTGTTTGACTACTTATAGTAGGAGTTGGTGCTTTGGCACTAGTCACTTTGACCTTTTCATGATTGTGGGTCTTATGTCTCTGGGATTGGGATCATGTAGTTATGTGTACTACATCTATCTGAAACAAAATGGGCTTTGTTGTGCTCTCAGACTTGTCCACATCTAGAGGGAGAGATTATTACTGGGATCTACCATATGTTTTATCCTCTTTTATATCTCATTCTAATATTTTTGGTGGTAATGTGTTACTTCTTGAAGTGGATGTAACCTTAATAGTTTGACTATGGGGATGGTCATGAGTTGATTGTTCTTCTAAGAGATTGTCTTCTTCCAATAGATTTTAGACTATGACCTTTAATGCATTACAAATTTCTATGTCATGACCTGCTATTTGATGGTATGCACATGTCATGATTTCTCTATACCATGATGCTTTCTAAATATGAGGATTGACAAGCTTTATGGGTGGTAGGGTGATTAGGGAGGTCGGAAGAAGCCGATCAAGGATCTTAGAATAGGATCCCTTTAATGGATCTTGACTAGGCTTTTCAATCCTTTGAGGCATTGATGGGGAAGAGGTATGTGACCTTAAACCTTGGCCTTTTGAACTAGACATTTAAATGGTCCCTACTGTAGGTACTTTGTATTTATGATAAGTCTTTACACCTAAACCTTGAATATAATAGGGATTTAATGGGTTATGGATGGACATGACCAAAGTTGGAATATCATATTGTGATGGTATATGCAATTTAATGGAGGATTCTATAATGGTAGCTTTTAGTTTGGCTGAAGGATGGGGTCCTAGTATAGATGTTCTTGTCTGAATAGGTGGTAGCAGTGCTTTTCCTTTTTGAATTTGCTATTGGAGTAAGCATTAAAATTAATTAGGAGTTGGTTATTTAGTTGATATATGTTGAATATTTGCATCACTTTTTTATGCATGCAAATATTCCATATCAACTAATCTTGGTTTCACACAATAAATCATCGTTGAATGAAACCAACTCATTTTGCCTATTTGCTAGGCACTCTCTATTCTTCTCCTATCAAGATGGTGAAGAGAGCTATGGATCTGTATTGTTATTTTGAGACAATAATGGAGACTGGACTATGCATAATTGATTATATATGTGCATAATGTCTAAAATGTTTTTCTGTGGCAATGGTCATGCAGGAGAGATCTAGGATAAATAAGAAGCATTCTCATTTCTGACATGCTATCAGAATTGAATCCCTCAACCATTACCCATCTAATTACTTGGCACTTTGAATATTTGATCTAAGTTTTTTCAAGCCATACAATGCTATACAAATGTGTGAAGGCTATTTTGCTTCTCTATGCACTAATTACTCAATGTTCCTTTCATTGGCCATAAAATCATCTATTTGGTTCTAAGCCTTATTAACACTTAATAAATATGTATAGACTATATTTTTTGGTAGTGTGAGAAGATATATGTTGGATACCATTGCATCTACACATCTACAATCACTATTTGTGAAGACCCAACTTGAGTTTCTACATACAACATTGGTGAGTTCATCTATTATTTTCTTATACTCAATGGGCTCAGGTTATGCATGACGTCTCATGACTTAACTATCAGTTTATTCATGAATATCTATTCATATCTTTGAAACTTCTTAGCTAGGCATTTTGACTAGGTCCATGGCCTCTAAATGACCTAATCACCACCTGTTCACTGCCAATATAGTTCCATTACAAACTCTGATAGAAGCAGGAAGCCAAATCTTGGCTAAAAGGAGGAGATCATTATCCATGATCTATTTATCGGATGGGATGGACATTCCATGTGGTAAGGATTCAATGTTTCTTCATCTATGAATGTTATGTTGATCATGGGTCTGCCACTTTTCCTGTAGCCCTTCTGTCTGGTATTTTAT
This sequence comes from Torreya grandis, assembly GCA_037957365.1. Classification (NCBI taxonomy): domain Eukaryota; kingdom Viridiplantae; phylum Streptophyta; class Pinopsida; order Cupressales; family Taxaceae; genus Torreya; species Torreya grandis. The sequence continues at coordinate 4,874,388 of JARHVA010000017.1, read as the reverse complement.
ATGACTAGATAATGAAAATTTTGGGATCTTCACTAAATCAAAGGGCCTCTATTTTTCTTCAATCCTTGTTTTTTATTGTTCATCAATCGGTATCATCCACCCTACATTACCATTCTTAGCTCAGTTAATGGTTCAAATCCAAGTTATCCCACATGGCCAGCTATTCTTTCCACCCATCAAGTTAATTTTAGATGTAGACCCACTTCCTATCGATCCTCCCACATTACCTTCTATTGTTGGCTCTCCATGATTTTCCAGGCATTGATTTTGGCATAGGATTCTAGCCAGACACTCCCATATTTCTTGTCACCCATGGATTTCACCTGATCAATCCTATTATAATGTCGTAGCACTATTAAACACAAATGTGGATCACCATTTAAACTACCTCTAAACTAGTTCCCTCATTGCCATGTCGAGCTCTGTTATCTATACCCCTCATTTTGAGGTAGAATGTGCTATTCATTTTTTATATATAAAGGATTTTATAATTTGTAATTCTTTAATTCATAGAGACTATGTTTTATGTGGAGGAAGCTTTATAAGGTGGGGAATTTTTTATTTGATGCCCTTTCATAAAAAGGGGAACAAGGGATTTAAAAGTGTGCAAAAAGTTTTACCCATGAGGGAATAAACCTTTTTTAAGTGGGCAATTGTTTTGTAAATGGGGGTTTAATTTTTTTGGTGGAGGATGATTAAGGGGGCATTTTTTTTATTAGTGGTGGTAATTATTAAAGGTGGCATCTTTTGGTACCTACACACCTTTTCTCATTGGTCAAAGATGAAGGATTGCTCTCACCTTCATTTTTTGGAGGTTTTATTTATTGTACTTGCCATTACACTTTGTAAACTCATGGATGCATTTTTTATAGAGTCCAACGTCCCATTTTTTAGAGTGTTTTTATTTTCTATGTGTCACTTATACTCATGGAAGCATTTTTGGTGGTAACCAACGTCCCTCTTTGGCCATTTTTAGTATTGTTGGTTTTTCATGACTTCGAGTATGGATTCTTGTATGTTCAAACCACTCAGCTCCTCAAACTACACCACATAGAAAACTAAAATGAGGATACACTTACAGATGAAGGGATTGTGTAAAGTTATTTTTGGTGACTTTCCTATTTTCACAGATGAGGATGATATTATGGATTGCATCCTTGGAAAAAGAGGCACTTTCATTCATTCACCTCCATGTTTCTGAGAGTTTTTGGTCTCATATTATGAATGCCACATCACCTAAGGAAGCATGGGACACTATTTCTATATTGTTTCATGAGGTCACTGCACCTCCACATGTCCCTCCTTCTTCTTCCTCCTCTCAAAGTGAGGATTATTATGTTTGTGACATGGTTTCTCCATCGTCTTTTCCTATTTGTAAGCATGAGTTTCTTGACGGTGTTTTGTATGAGGACTCTTTGGCATATTTGTCTTCTCCTATTATTTCTTGCCCTCTTTCCATTGTTAGTGAGGATATATTTTTTTATGATAAAACACTTATACCACCTCTTACTATTGCTCATGATGTACATTTTACTATTGGTGGTCACTTTGATGAGGTACCTTCACCTTCTCCACCTATTGATGTAAATTCTGATACAATGGTTATTGCTCTTGTTTTTTATTTTGGTATGACTTTTGGTAGTACCCTACCAAATCCTAAGAAACCCATGAAACTTTTGATGCAAAATTATCTTTTGTATTCCTTGATTTATGGAAAATATGCCCTCATTTATTCTTTGCAAAAGAAACTAGTTGGCACACATCATCAGTCTAATACCCCATCATGTATTGAATCTGGTATACATCCACTTGATGCACTTTTATAGTGTGATTTACTAGATTTTGAGCATCCCATTGCTCTTGTTGCTTCTCTTGTTATAGATGATACTTTTGTGCCTTGTTAAGTTGTGGAGCTAAAAGCTTCACCAGGAAGCTAATCAGGGGGTTGTTGAGTGCAACCAGTAACTGGCATCGGCAGTATTGTCGACGTCAGTCAGGCAGGGACCAAGGATCGACCGACGTCGGTCAGGAGCAAACTAACAGCAACCGACGTTGACAACCTGTGCATGTGCATGCTTCTGCATGTGTTTCCAGAATTAGACTCGTCTAATTTAAGAGGTCCGAGAGTGTTTGCATGTTGAAGACTAATTTAAGTCTTGAGTCTGTGTTTCTAATTATTGTAATTAGAAGTCTAATTGTTGTAAGCTTGGGATCCTATTTAAGAGACCCATGGGCATGTATTGTAATTAAGGCAAGTAAAGCATTGAAGTAAGAAAGCAAGGTCAAGGAGATCTGCAAGGTGCAAGGTCAAGGAGATTAGTTGAAGCTATCAAGGAGGGGAACAACTCAGGTTGTTGAGTTAGTTGTGGTTGAGAAAGAGAGAGATAACTCTTGAGTGTGAATTACTGAACACTTGGTGTGGGAAGCCTGTAAGGTGGAAGAGTGTGGCGTCTCTTCATTGTAATTCTTTTCTGGAAGAGTATTAATACAGATAGTATTGTTTCTCATATTCTTTGTTGTTTCAAGTTTCTAGTTACTTAATCATTCTAGTTCAATTCCGTGTTTAATTACTTATAAAATAGTAATCAATTGTGCTTCCTAGATCCCCAACAAGTGGTATCAGAGCTAAGGTTGCAGGGAACAGGTTATTGTTTGATTACAGGTCATTCTTAGGGGTTTTTGATTGAGTGGGAGTACATCAATGGCAGAAGAAAGTAAGCTATGAATGGAGAAGTTTAACGGCAAGAATTATCAACATTGGAGGATGCAGATAGAAGATTATCTATATCAAAAAGATTTGTACTTACCGTTGGGTGGGGTTGCATGCAAGCCCACAGACATGAAGGATGAAGAATGGAATGTTCTCGATTGAAAGGCTCTAGGATCCATAAGGTTGAGCCTTGCATCATCTGTGATTTCCAACTTATCACAGTGTAAGACAACAGAAGAGTTGATAGAATCTTTAGCAAATTTATATGAAAAGCCCTCAGCTTCAAATAAGGTATTTCTTATGAAGCAGCTATTTAGTTTGCAAATGCAGGAAGGTGGATCGGTATATACTCATCTTAGTGATTTCCATGGTTTGGTAAACCAATTAAATTCAGTCAATATTGTTTTTGATGATAAAATAAAAGCTCTCTTAATCTTATGCTCATTACCTAAAAGTTGGGAGAGTTTGGTAATGGCAGTAAGTAATACTGCATCTGCTTCTAAAATCTTAAAAGTTGATGATGTGGTTAGTGTAATCTTGAATGAAGATATTCGCAGGAAAAGCACAGATGAATCATCAGGGAATGCTTTAAGTGCTGAAAGCAGGGGAAGGCAAAGAGAGAAGGTCGAGCAAGGGAAATCAAGGTCAAATATGGGAAGGGGATCCAAATCTAGAAATGGAGGTATCACCTACTGGTTTTGTGGAAAGAAAGGACACACAAAGAAAGATTGTTGGTTGAAGGATAAAGAAAATCAACATGAAGGAAATGAAGAAGCAAAAGATGCAGGTATTATGGCACAGGATGCTCTCATACTTTCTTTGCATAGTCAGCTAGAATCATGGGTTTTAGATTCTGGTGCTTCTTTTCATGCATCCCCAAATAGAGATTTGTTCCATGAGTATGTCCAGGGAGACTTTGGAGTGCTTTATTTAGGGGATGGTACGCCTTGTCAAATGGTTGGCAAAGGGAAAGTGTAGCTAGAATTGCAAACAGGCAACACATGGGTGTTGAAGGAGGTTATGCATGTCCCAGTTCTGAAGTAGAGTTTGGTTTTTGTAGGAAATTTGGGTGACGAGGGATGCACAGTAACCCTCATAGCAGATTCTTGGAAGGCTTTCAAAGGTGCACTTGTTTTAGCAAGAGGTAAGAAAGTAGGTACACTTTACCTATCTACTTGTATTACTAATTCTCCTTCTAGTTTATCTACTTCAGCTGTAGATTCAGAGATGTGGCTTAATAGGCTTGGTCACATGAATAAGAAGGAGATGCATGTTCTTGAGTCAAAAGGTATGAGTTTAAATTCGGAGGGCATAGATCGAGTTCATTGTAGGAAAAGGAAATTTGATGCTTTTGATAAGAATAGGGAAGCCTTGGTGTTTATGAAGGAGATGATGGATAGAGATCAGTCACAAGGGCTGAATAATTCTGAGCAGGGTAGTATGGACAGGGTTTTGATCCAAGATGAGCTCACGGGTAAAGAAGTCATCACTTATAGGAAAACATAGTTACCGATGTCGGTCAGATGGAACTGATGTTGATCAGGTAGGTACCGATGTTAGTCATGTGCAGACTAGCATACTCGGTAGTGTCGGGCAGGTGGAACCGATGTCGGTCAGGAGGAATCAATGTCGGCAGACAGGTCAATCACATGGAACTGACATCGGTCAGGTGCAGACTGAGAGATGGCTGAGATCGGTCACTGGAACGGATGTTGGGTGGATAGCAAGCTGTCAAGGAGTCTCAAGCACCCATATGGAGGACTAAAAGGGTAGGTAAGCCTCAAATTTGTCATTTCCCTTCTTTACACTACTTGTAGCTCACTGATGGTCAAGAACCAGGAAGTCATTAAAGAAGCAGAGCAGGTAGATCTAGGAAACAGTGGGAGCTTGGCATGGATGAGGAATGTGATTCCTTGGAGAAGAACCAAACGGGAGTTTTTGGGTGGAGTTGCCAACTGGAAGAAATCACTGAGAGACGAATGGATTTTCAAGATGAAGAAGAGCAAGAATGGATACGTGAGACAGAAGGCCAGGGTATATGGTCTTGAGTAGGCTATAGGACAATGGAAGTTTGACCATTGTGTTTCTCTTTACCAGGTTGGGTAATATTAGCTACATTACCCTGTTACTGTATTATGTGCTTGTTACAGGGTTACATATATAGGGAGTTGCTGAGCTAAAGGTAAAGTTAGTTCAGATGGGTGTCATGAAGAATCTGGGAGCAACAAGATTCTTTGGCATAAGTATGTTCAGAGACATGGAAGATCACAAGTTGATTTTATCTCCAGTGGGAGTTGATGTGAAGAAGGTGTTGGTAGGGTTCAATACGCAGGATGTAGAATCAGTAAGCACACCAAGGGCTAGATAGTTCAAGCTAAGCTTAGAACAGTGTTCAAAATCACATAAGGTCTGGTGTAGACCTGAGTTTTCCCAAGCAGTGGGAGTTGTCAGAAAGTTCAAATGTGGCAGGGGACTTGGATGACATGTGTAGCATCACAGGATGTGTGGTGGTTGGTCTTCAAAATTGAGATTGAAGATGGAGGTGCCTGAAATGGTTAGTGGAGGTTGCTGTATAGGTGCAACTGTTTATCTCCAAGTGGGAGATTGTTAAATTGTGGAGCTAAAAGCTTCACTAGGAAGCTAATCAAGGGGTTGTTGAGTGCAACCAGTAACTAGCATCGGTAGTATTGCCGACGTCAGTCAGGCAGGGACCAAGGATCGACTGACGTCAGTCAGGAGCAAACTAACAACAACTAACATCGGCAACCTGTGCATGTGCATGCTTCTACATGTGTTTCCAGAATGCATTTCCAGAATTAGACTCGTCTAATTTAAGAGGTCCGAGAGTGTTTGCATGTTGAAGACTAATTTAAGTCTTGAGTCTGTGTTTCTAATTATTGTAATTAGAAGTCTAATTATTGTATGCTTGGGATCCTATTTAAGAGACCCATGGGCATGTATTGTAATTAAGGCAAGTAAAGCATTGAAGCAAGAAAGCAAGGTCAAGGAGATCTACAAGGTGCAAGGTCAAGGAGATCAGTTGAAGCTATCAAGGAGGGAATAACAACTCAGGTTGTTGAGTTAGTTGTGGTTGAGAAAGAGAGAGATAACTCTTGAGTGTGAATTACTGAACACTTGGTGTGGGAAGCTTGTAAGGTGGAAGAGTGTGGCATCTCTTCATTGTAATTCTTTTCTGGAAGAGTATTAATACAGATAGTATTGTTTCTCATATTCTTTGTTGTTTCAAGTTTCTAGTTACTTAATCATTCTGGTTCAGTTCCGTGTTTAATTGCTTATAGAAAAGTAATCAATTGTGCTTCCTAGATCCCCAACATGCCTTCTATTGTTGCACACTCTACACATCCCACTCCAGTTCCACATGTTTATATGCATGATTCTTGTGAGAAGCATACCACTATCTTTGGCTCCTACATGCTTCATTCCATGGGTTACACTACCAAACTTTTAAGTATTGGGAAGCATTTAGAGGGCATTTCTCACCCTATTCAACCTGTTATGTAGATTGATCGACATGGCCTTAGTTATGATGCAGGTGATTCATCTTCATTAAGATTTGTTGATAGAGCTCCAACTTTTGTTCGATCCACTCTTCATGAGGATACTGAGATTCATATGAGCTCTATTTTACCTTCACTTAGGCCTAAGAAACTTGAGATTATAGTGGTCAAACATGATCTACCCGACACTTCTTTGGATGTTACTTTTCATTCTTCTACTATGGACTTTGTACACACACATATGTAGGCATCTTCATCCACATTTTGTATTGATTTGGGGTGGATTTCAAATCATTATTGGTGGTGTAAGAAGCATTTTTGGCAAGGACACTATAGACATCATTCCTCCACTATTCAACTTTTTTGACCACATATTGCTCCTCCTACCTATTGATGTTCTTTATTTTTTGAGCTCCTTGATTAGGCAAATGTGTTCTTTTCAAGTATAAATCTCTCATTTCATAGGTGATATTGTTGTAGGATGGGACTTTTGTTTTTAGTCACACTGAGGTTCATGGAGATTTTTTCTTCATGTGTGTGCTCCATGATTGAGAACTTTATTCTTCAGTTACATGAGTATCCCATCATTACTAGGGACATTATTCTTGAGATATTTCATATATATATCTGATTATTGATAGTCTCCTTTAAATGTTTTGGTGGAGCTTGTTCTCCTTCTGGAGTGTAGCTAGTCTAGTTTAGCCTAGTGTCATTAGTTTGGTGTTTACATAGTAGGATTGGCCTACTCATTCAGATAGTTTTTTGAGTCACTACACCCATTTCAAAATTATGGGAGGGAGGTGTGCAGTGTACTACTTCAGGTGCTTTGCTTCTTGTCATCCCTTGGTGCACCACATTTTTTTTAGAAGTAGTTGATTGAGTGCATCTTTTGTTCGATGGGATTCATTCCATTGAGTGCACCTACTATAGGATTGTGTTGATATTTTTGATTCATAATTCTTGGGATGCCTTGCATCATATGTTATCTTCTTTCCTCTCACTGTGGTTATACTAGTTTTTGTGTACCTTATGGTGATACCTTTCATCCTTGTTAACTCTTTTTTCCCAGTTTGGTGATCAGTGTTTTTACAAAGTGAACCTCATATAGAGTACCAATTCCTATTTGACTTGGTGGTTACAGTGACTCAACATCCATGCACTCTGATAAGATGGATTAGTTACTATAGGGACACTTTGTATTTCACTATGATTTATACATGGGTACCTAATCAAGTCTTGTTGCTGGGACACATTCAATCTCTTTGCTTTCTCTTTTCTTACTCCCTATTTTGTGCTTAAAGGAGGGTGTTGGAGTAATTGTTAAGCTTAATTGGTAGTTGGTTATTTATTTGATATATGTTGAATATTTGCAACTCTATTTTATGTGTGCAAATATTACATATCAACTAATCTTGTTTTCACACAATAAATTGTCATTGCATGAAACCAACTCATTTTGTCTATTTACTAAGCACTCCATATTATTCTCCTTTCAAGCTGGTGAAGAGAGCTACGGATTTGTATTATTATTTGAGACAATAATGGAGATTGGGCTGTGCATAATTTATTCTCTGTGTGCATAATGTCTAAAAATTTTTTTTGTGGTAATGGTCATGCAGGAGAATCCAAGATAAATGAGAAGCATTCTCATTTTTGACATTTGCTTAGGGGTAGTGGAGATGTCCTCTTTAGGGAGTTCAATCATGATAGGAGGATGCTACAAAGATTTTCCCCTCATGGATTCAAGGTTTTTATTTTTGACATCTATGGTTTTTCCCTTGATTTCTCTAGAGTTTTAAAATCTCCCAATAAATGGTGGTAACTGATTTTGAGCTAGTTTGAGGTAACATAATAGTTTCCTCAGGTCGTACTAGGCTAGTGGGAATGAGTATGTTAGATACAGGTATTGAAATGATATAAAGAATAGTATCCTATAGAATGTCTAAGAAAACCTTTTCTTTAATAGTATTTTCCTCTTTTAGTTCTTGAGTGTTTTCAGATATGGTTTCCTCTAGTGCATCTCAAAAAATGAGATCCAAAAAACTAGAGGAAGTTTTTAGGATGTTTGCACTTGGTTCAAATGGTTCAAAAGTGTCACCTCTAAGGAGATCAAGGATAGGGGTATTATCAACTTCTTTAGGCAGAATGTGGTCATGAATGGTGTTAATTACGTGTGTTTTGTGTTCTGATGTAGATCCCAAATTAGCTTGCACAAAATTTGATGTGGGAGCATGATGAGGGAATGGATGCCTAAATATATTTATAGATTGATTTATGGGTGCGTTAGGATTATCTAGTTATAATTCCCCCTAATCGATAAGATTTTGTACCAAGCCCTTGAAATAATGGCATTTACTAATGTTGTGGCCTATTATGTGGTGAAAGTTACATAAGTCATTTTCCTTAAACCAACTAGGTTTAGGATGAGAATCATCAAGAGGTCTTACCAAAAGAATCTCGATGAGAGAAGCCTTTAAGAGTTTATCTAAAATAGATGCATAATATTCTCCTAAAGGTGTATATTATTGTGGAGGAAAGCATGTCAATGGATTTTGAGATTGTGTCTATGAGGTGGAGGGTTTCGATTGGTTTTTAGTTTGTGCTGGTGCTGACTTTATAATGATGACATTGGTAGCTCCTTTAGTCTTATTGTTGTTTCTATTAGTCCCTTTAGAGGGATCAGGGTTAAAAATTTTATTCTATAATTTAACTTTTCCTTCTTCTAGGGTTCTAATTTTTAGTTTATAGGCCATTCAAAGGGCCTCATCAAAGGTTTTAAAATATTTTACTCGTAACATCAATGAGATGTGTTTATCACATGCTCTCATTAATAACTTGATTAACTCAAGTTACGAAAGGGAAAAGGTGAGTTGATTGATGAGGCTTATCCATCTAGCCACAAAGTCAGTGACAAATTCGTCATCACACTGTCAGATATTGAATTTAGTGATAGTGAATTGAGGTTAGTGATAGTGAATTTTCTTCCTATATTGATAGAAAAGTGTTCCAAGAATATTTGACCTAGCTGCCCAAATGAGAAGAGCGAATGTTGTGGGATTGAGTTGTACCAATTTAAGGTAAGTCTAGATTAAGACATAGGAAAGGTTCTAAGAAGAAGGGAATCATCATGTGTTATAAGGTAGCAAGGATGTCTAAATGCTCAAAGGTGTTGTTGAGGATCCTCCTTATTTTGAAACTTTGTAAACTTCAGAAGTTCTCGTTATGGAGGATAAGGCCTAATAGGAACTGTTGGGTTGATAGGCTCATTACAAATTTGATCATAGGTGTGCATGTTCTTTTGCCCAGAGGCAAAGGTTTCCAAATTAGCCATCATGTTCATAAGGATTCTCATGAGATCTAGTTAGACATCATATTGAGGAATTCTTCCCAAAATGTTATATTATGGGAGTTGATACATAAGAAGTTGAGTGGAAAAAGCTTAAGACAAGGGATAACCAACCGATGTAGTCATGATTGGTTGAGAGGCAACCACATACTGTGGGCTTGTAAGGGGATGTAAGTAGACCTAATAGCTTGTGTAGGTGTTATGTACTAGGTAGTCAAAGGGACATATTATTAAGTATAGGGGCTTGTTGTAATGGCTGCATTTGGGCACTTAAGGGTACACTAGTTTGAATAGGTAGAAGGGTTGTTGGGACTAATATGACTAGGTACTGAAGTGATGTGGTAATAGGCTAAGGAATAACAACATTTTGAGTTTGGGTAATGGTTGGGAATAGATCACTAGACATCATCGGAGGTGGATTACCTAAGGGTTGTGTAGTAGTGGTGTTAAAACTAGTCAGAGGAGGATTATTATTATGAGAAGACACCATAGCAATGGTAAACCCTTCACCTTCCTCCAAAGGCATGCCATATGGGTTCCTAGAGAACTTCATATGGGGTGAAAGAGGGATGTGTATTCCACGAGAGTTAAGATAATGGTTAAGTGTGATGGGGTTGCTATCTAATATAGTGGTAAATTCAGGATCACCTTGGGTATAATACTGAATAATGCCTTCCCTTGTAGACTCAGCGGAAAGAGGAGGGCTAGGAGAATTTTCCATGGATGAAGATGAGGTTGGGGGTTCAGTTTTCTTTCATGATTGATGTCGCATCAAAACCATGTAGCCATAAAAGGAAAGAAAAAGAAAAAATAAAACACACATAAAATATTCTTTTTTATTATCTTGTATTTAGTAAAGATAAAAAGATACACACGTGAAAGTTGTACCTAAAAAGATTTTACTTTTTAACTTTAAAGTGTGATAAAAGAAAAGAAAAGGTTATCAAGGGTCCTAAGAAGTGATAATCTAAAGATGTTCTCAGGTTTGTTTACACTTGAAAAGATTTATGTATTGGGATTGATACTTGGCCTGGTATTGGGGCTTACCCCCTCACTTCACACATTGTAGCATAAGGGTATCGAGTGCTTAGCCAGAATATATCAAAAGACCAGGGTTTATATTCAACGAAAGTACTAAGTTGGTTCTCTCCTTGGTGGTGAAATCCAAGTGGAATTGCCAAGAAGAAGGTTACAGCTAGGTGTTGAAATCCTAGTCGATTCCCTTATGTCAAATATTTTGATGAGTTTATTATGAACATGATTTGGTTTGTATGTGATAGAAGTGATGACTACGATAAATGCACTACCTAGATTATTCTATATGAATCAACTGCACAAGCAAAATAGATGCAGATTCTTTTTAAATTTTAGAAAGGAAAAAAGTAATTTTGGATTTTATTTAAATCAATTCAACAAAAAAAACAAAAGGGCGCGAAAGATAAATAATATCAAAGTCAAATTTTAATAATAAAAGTGAGACCTTAGGGGTCCCACAGGACGTGCGAGAATGTTTAAGTAGTTTTTTTTGTTTTTTATTTAATTAAATATTACTTACTAAAATAAATCCAATGAAAATAAGGTTTATGACGAATACCTATGGATTAGAAGATGTTGCATACCATTTTGAATCTAGCAATAGTGAGAACTTCTTTTTGGCTAGGAAAAAGCCTACACACATGTAAACACTTGACAAAAATAGATTAATAACATGGATGGGTGGACTGCCTGATACGAGATTAGTTCTAGGAAGTGGTACACTTACTTAGAGAGATGTCAGTCGACTATTTATGCAATTAAGTTGATAAAAAACATATGAAATTACAATAGATAAAAGATATGATAATAATGTTAATTAAGATTTAGTCTTTGAATAAGCTATCAATGTAAATGACATATTCCTCCCAATAAGCTGAAGTAAAATCTATATCATCTTGTATGACAACTAGTTGGTCTTCAGTGGCTTTGAGAGAGGGTGAATAAATGATTGCATAGAGATCTAATTCAAAATATATGTCACTCTAATCATAAAATAAGGGTTGTGAAACTATGAGGAGATCAGTGATATTGATTACGTCATGTACTAAGCTTGGTAGAGTCATCTATAAACAAAGGACATATTTAAATAATAGTAAATCAACAAAGGATTGTAGACAGAGGTCTAAGATTAAGGTCTCAAGTTTGTAAATTAAATATAATGGATCGATGCCAATTCTGATAGGATCAGTGTTGATCTGTAAAATCAATGTTAATTCAAAATGAATCAGTGCTGATTCTCTTTGTGACTAAGTCTAATAAAGATAAAGAACAGATGAAATAGATTGGATAACAAAGACTAATAAATAGATATAGAGGGATGTAAATGGTATTCTAAGGATTATTTAAATAGATAACAATAGACAAATTTATAGAAAATGCTATAAATAAAACATGATGACTTACCTTCAATCTGTTTACTAGTAGAATAAAACTTCTTCACAAACGTAGATAGTTTCTCAAGATTGACAAAGGATGTGGATTGAATGTAGTGAAATTATAACACAGTTTCATTAAGGATGTCACTAATTCTCTATGAAATCTTACAGCGATTCGAGGCTCTGAGTTATAGGTCCATAAGGCAAAGGCTAGCTGGGTACTTATGGATTGACCCTGATCTAGAGAATTGGCACCAATTATGGGTGAATCGAGATCAATTCATCCAATTTGGTGCCTTTGTTTTAATTGTGGGTAAAAATGGCTTTGATATGGGTGGAGTTGTTGGTAATGACTTCATACAAAGGTATAGTGGTTAAAGGTAGATTCCTTAGGTTATAAATGGATTTAGGAGGTTATGAGGGGTAGAAAGGTAATAGTGAAGGCCACTTAGCGAGCTAGTAAATGGTAAATATACTAAACCTTAGTATATGGATTATTTAAGAAATTAAATAAAAATACAGATCTATGACACCTAATTAAACATCCATAGGGTAGGAAATTATAATATCTACAGGGGTATATAGAAATGAAATAGCATAAAGGTGATAATCAGATTTATAATAGACTAATTAGCTGTTAAACTCAGGTATAAGCATATACTAAATTTATTATGTTAAGATAGTCTAAATATTGAAAGTACAATTATGTTAGATATATAAATGACATAAAATTGAAGTACTTAGTTTATTTTAATGCTAATATAGTTCTGGATCTAAAACAAGTTGAAAATAAGCAGGAAGAAGATTCTGAAACGATCATCAAATTCTAGATTATGATGTTTCTAGCTCTCTAAATAATAACATCAGCTTGAGATGGTTGTGATGACACATATATTTGGGTTTGACACTAGTTTCATTTATGGAACATCTTCTAAAGGATGCATACGACCATCTAGATGCTTTTGAGTTTTACTTCACATTTGCTCTGGTGCATTTAGATCGGGGTTATAAACAGTCGTTCTTTTTGAAATGGAAAAACCCTAATTTTTCATCTTCATAATGACCTTAGACAAAAATGGGTTAGTGGGCACATAGTGTCGAGCACCCTAAAGACCCCTCTATCAGTGGGCACTACTTACATAGTCAATACTCCAAAGAGGGCCTTAGATGCAAGTAGTTTTCCCCTACATGTTGGTTTGTGTATAAATCATATAAAATATGTAAAGAAAGTACAATAGTGACCTAGCTTATAACTTAAAAAATTAGGATCTTGGATTAATCTTTTAGTACTTTAGACCTATAGATGTACCATCCATATGACTAATATGGAAATATGAATGATTTGTTCAATTGGATGCTTGATAGAATGCTTTTGATAAGTTGTCTTGGTCTCTTTGGTATTTCCTAAGTGAGGAATGAATGAGGGTTGGTCTTGTATTTATATCAATCCATTTGAAGTAATAACTCATATTAAAACACTTAGGTCGACCATTAAGATTTGTTTCATTTGTAGATTAGATGATTTTAGGGCACTAGACATTTACATCGAGATGAGACAATAACACTAATGCTATTGTATGTCATGGATGTTAGTGTTTAGAGAGGAGGAAAATAGGTACAGGTTCTAAACTTACATAGATGAAAGATAAGTACATTTTAATCATTATTGACAAGATAGAAGATCTGGGTCATCAACATAAGACTAGTCAAACTAAGAGATATAGGCTAAAGGGCACAAAGATAGAGTAGATGCGAGACTTGCAAAAGTGAGAAAGGATAAAGAACTGAGAGGAACAACCAAGGTCTAAGTTTACCAAGAGTACAAGACTGAGGTGCTATATAATCATAAAATATCGTCTACAAAAACACCTCCAAATCTATAAATTAATATTTTGGAATATAAACTAAAAATTAATATTTTAGAGTAATCATAACATATTAATAGAATTGTAAGAATTGAGTATTAAAAAAATTCTTCTATTTCATTTTTAAAAAAAAGATTAATAGAATTATAAGAATTGAATTGTTAAAAAAAGTCATTTATTTATTTTATTTTTTTAATATTGACAATTTGTGATTGTTTGATAGAATATGGTTTAATTACACTTCCAAAATCACTATTGGAGAAAGGAGTTTAATCCTGAACTAAGAAATCAAGTGTTACATTGATGACTCTTAAGGAAGTCAACAATTTATTTGATCATCTCTTGATAAATAGAGTTATGCATCTTTGATTCTTATAATGAATAATATATTGTATAGTCTTCATTTCCTTTAAAGAGACACTAAAGTTTATCACAAATTTTATAGTACACTAGGGGAAGGGGATTAGTATTAAGGACCCCAAACTTTGGGGTCTCAGATCTTTCATATTACGCTATCTCTTAACCTAAATTTTTAGATTTAGATAGTTTAATATTTTTAAAGTTTAAATATATCATCTAGGAGACAAACCTATGTTTAAGAAAGTTATATGATGATGTTTTTGTCGCAAGTCATTTTTTTATGCGATCAATTTTTGGGACCAAAGGGACCAATTAATTTATAAAAAAATAATCAACAATATTTTTGAAACAAACACATTATTTTATCATTGGCTTAAATTTTTATGAAGGCATGGACTGAAATTGATATGGGTCATTAATATGAAACAAAGTATCATGTTAGAAGATGTGTGGCTCATTAATGTCAAAGCTAGCACCATTTTCCACATGGCTTGACGAGCTTTGCTCTATTAATGTGGAAAGTTAATGTTGCCATGGGCACCACCAACAAGTGTCTCTCCCCATTTTTTCATGTATCTCCTCCCCCTAGATAGCCATGAAACCTATTTGAAATTTCTTGACCATTATGTGTTTCATACAGGAATTTTTATTGATATAATGGAGGGTTGAAATGTTACATGCAAGTGTGTTGCCTATAACTAAACCTACAGTTGTGTTCTTTTTATTTTCATGTGGTTGTTAGTTTTATTATGCCTTCTATGTTCATGTTTTTTTTGCGTACCTTCATATGATCTGAGTAAACACTTAGTGGTATGTTAATGGAGGGATGAAATGTTACATGTAGGTGTATTGCCTGTAACTAAACCCACAAGTGTATTCTTTTTTTTTTCGTGTGGATGTCATTGTTATTGTGTCTTCTATGTTCGTAGTTTGTGTGTTTTCACATCTGAGTAAATGTTTAATTGTATGTTAATGAAGTGATGAAATGTTTACACCAGCAAACATATCTTATTGCATTTTCAAGTACCCCCTCCTCCCAAATGGCCATGGAACCTACCTGGAAGTTCTCGTGCATGCAATGTTTCATACAAGATTTTTTATCAATAAAATGGAGGGATGAAAATTAATGTTATTGTCTTCTATGTTCATGGTTTTTTTACGTGCCTTCACATCTAACTAAACATTTAGTGGTATGTTAATGGAATGATAAAATGTTACACAGAAGTGTGTTGCTTGTAACTAAACTCATAACTATATTCTTTTTATTTTCTCATGCATGTTACTATTATTGTGCCTTTTATGTTCATAGTGTTTTTTGTACCTTCACATCTGATTCAACGTTTACTGGTATGTTCATAGAATTGTCAATGTATTCATTCACATACTCGTAAATGTTATTATTTTTGTATCAACTCATCATTTTTAAAATTTTATGGCCATGTTAGAAGACATCTGTGTCATTAATATGCAAGGAAGTGCCATGTTGGAAGACAATAATGTCCTTAATATGCAATGTCCATTTTCAAAGACCCTTGAAGACCTTTTTTTCCATTGATGTGGTGTGTTACTACTATCATGTGTGTCATATTCAACCTTTTAAGGGATTCCATCCACATACCAGTGATTGTTCAATTTTCCAACCCATGTTGTGTAGAAAAATAAAATTGTGACACAAATATAAAACACCCAATGACAAGAATTTAAAAAACCTCCATGGCTTCCATTATAATACCAACAAATTTGGAGTTAGATGGAAATGAAAACATGCTGATGAGTGGGTTTAGTTATGGGTAACATTTTATCCCTCTAACATGATGAATAGGCTGAAGATGGTGTGCATGTCAGCATTAACATGCCATATTAATGGGAAAAATGCCATTATGGGTCTTCGAAAATAGTCATTTTGTATTAAGAATACTATCATCTTCCAACATAGCACTTCTTTGCATATTAATGACACAAGTGTCTTTCAACATGGCTTTAGAATTCATAAAATGATATGAGTTGATACAAAAACAATAACGTTTACTGGTAGTTTAATGAATACCTTGACAGACATCATGAACATACTAGTAAAAATTGAATCAGAGGTGAAGGCAAATAAAAATATCACGAGCATAGAAGACACAACAACAACAACAACAACAACAACAACAACAATAATAGATCCGAGAAAAGAATTTAAAGAACACGACTATGAGTTTAGTCACAGGGAACACACTTGTGTGTAATATTTCATCACTTCATTAACATACCATTAAATGTTTAGTCAAATATGAAGGCACAAAAAAAATAGAAGGTACAATAACAATAATTTTCAACCCTCCATTCTATCGATGAAAATCCCTGTGTGAAATGTTGTATGCTCGAGAACTTTCAAGGAGGTTCCATGGTCGTTTAGAGGGAGCAGGGATGTGAAAAGGCAAGGAGAGACATTTGTTGCTTTAGGGATATATAAACTTCTTACCTAGAATGTGAACCTCTGAATATCTTAAGGTTGCTTGAATGTTAAAGTCTATGTCCAATTTAAATTGAATTTGACACTCTGCAAATCAAATATTTGTTGCTCTACAGAGTTTTGTCATTTATAAATAAATTGTATCTAAACAAGATATTTTGAATTTTGAATTATCTATGAATAGTGAGGTTTAGATATTGTATTCACATTCATTTTTGTTGATGCGATTAATTAATGGAGGTTAGTAAAGTCATATGTTGGCACTGAATATTTAAATTTTGAATAGGACAAGATATAATAAAATATAAGTGGATCAGTTACAATATTACATAATATCAATGTTTTATATTTTATCTTGTATAACTTACAATCAGATGCACAAAAGTGAATTTTTGAGGCTCAAAATATTTAATGAAGTTGATATATATATATATATGTGTGTGTGTGTGTGTGTTGATTGAAACCCTATTTTTTACATGGATTAGGTGTGCAAAATACTTCTTTAGCTTAGTGCTAAGGATTGAGAGGCATCCATTCTATCAAATTTGCTTAAGGCATGATCTCGGCTTCATCCCTTTTTAGTATATCTTGAGATTTGTACTTTGGTGGATGGCTAGACAACACCTTTTACACCATCGTCTTCATCGTTAGACTACAACCCACTTGATAAATTGAAAATTTTAAATTATTTACACCTTTAAAATATTACCAAAGGATGTAACTTTTTAAAAATGTATTCAATTTTGAAAAAAATATTCATTTTTTATAGAAAAAGATGGGGGAAAGGTCCCATTAGCTACACACCCTAATTTTAGACAGTGAATTAAGGTGCCATAACATTACATTAGATTTCAAAAATTTTACCCATTTTAATATGTTGTCTTAACTACTTATAACTAAGGTTTCAAGGTCTAACACATTATACATTTTACGATATAATCAATTTTATCATGAGAGGTCATAAAATGCATTTTTTAAGCCTATGACCAAAACTTAACCTTTGGAGTGCCAATCGTTGTGCATTAGAGTATCAATACTTGAGTCTTATTTGTAAAGATGTGATTGGTTTCTTTTAATTTTATAGAATAAATGTTGAACGTCTAGTGCACTTTAATATTTATACACACAGAGATGTTTCATCAATAGAGCACATGTTAATAAAAACCATGTTCAACAATTGGAACATGCACAGGTATTGGGACCTTTCCCCTATTCATTTTTATGAAAATGATATTCATTTTTTTTAATATGATACACATTAATTTTTTAATTGTAGTGTTTATTTATTTATAATATGTATATAATATTTAATATATAAATTTATATATTTAATATTATTTATTTAAATAATGAAAAAAAATAATAATTAATTAAATGGGTTGTAATTTAATAATGAAAATGATGGTGTAAAAAATACTCTGTAACCATTGATAAAATATAAATTCCAAAAAATACAAAAATAAAATAAAATAAAAATCATTATAATAAAAATAAAGATCACATTTATAATCACATTTATTAAATCCTATCCCTTCCCTTAAACACTTATAAATACAAAATGGAAGGGACCCAAAAAAAATCTGATATACTGTACATTTTCTATTATGAGAGTCCTTATTGAATAAATATATTTTGACAGAATGGAAAGCATGAATTTGGCAGAGATATTATTTTCATCCAAAGCAAGGTACTAATTTTTTTAATACAGTGATTGTTCCAGCTCAAGGGCCTGTACCTACTGGATCTAGTTATTGAGGAAAAGAGAAGGCAATAAGTGTGTCATACAACTTTACCACCCTAGCAGAAATTATTCCCAATAAATTGTATAATTTATACAGTTGAAGTGACATGGGGAGTACAAGAGAGACATATACCTACTGACACTATTTAATATACATTGCTTCCTTTGGATTTCATGGTTAGAGAAGCCTTCTGGTCAGAATTGAACTACACCGGGACTAACTTCCCATAAAATCTGGACTTATGTATAGAAAGTCAATATCAGGGTTGAGTAAGAGTAACGAGGCCATTATTATATATTTTTAGCACACATGAAAACAAGAACAATAATGAATGAGTTGGGTCAGGGTCAGAGCGTCAGCCAGAACGGTTTATTATTGGAATGATGGAATGTTTGCTGCAAGATGGGCGTTTGATTCGACGTAAAATATATATTATAAAATAGCATTCAGATTCCTCACTCATTTTGTCCAGTTCACAAACCAAGCAAACAAAACTTACTTTTTTGAGATTTTTGCAACAATAATTTTATATTTATGTTTTTTTTCTTTATTAAGAAGATATTTAGTAGATTGAGACAGTTTTTAAAGAATAAATTGTGTATAATTTTTTACATCCATGTATTTTAAATTATTATGATTTTTTTTATGTTTAATTACAAGTAATGATTTTAAAAATGTCGATTCAAAAATTTATATATAGTTTATTTTTAAAAAAAATCATTCTTAATTTTATAGATTATGAAAAATTAGAGATTGTATTTAGTAAACTTTTCTCAGATTTTATGTCATTAAATTTGGTTATCATGACATGTGGGATATGTGAATCTCACCTAGATTGGTTGAGAAATATTTTATAAGAATTTAAAACCAATCTATTACCAAGTTAAGTTTAACATTTGATTATAGAATGGGAGCTAAAAAGATTGATATGAACAAACAGTAGGAGTACAATCAAAGTAACTCGCAGAAAAAAAAAAAAGGTTGAACTTCCAGAAGTCATAATTTTTTATTCATAATTTCATTTGAGTCCATCTTCATGCCAAAACGATTGTCTCAAAAACTTCAATGCATCAATACTCTGTCATTATTATGGAACGTTTTCGTTATTTTTCGAAAGCCATACACGACCATCTGAAAGTTCGAAATCGCAATTTAATATTGGTGTTTTTAGTTTTTTTCTAAATTTAAAAATTGTATATTTTTGTAATCAAACTTAAACTTCAGTTAGTATTCATTTGATAGGATAATTTTAATGTCTAATTTATTTTTATTTTTATTTATAAATATGTATACTTTAGATCAAATTTTATTATTTTTAAAGTTCCAATTTTTTTACATATAAACTTAATTCCTAATTAAAATTTATTTATACATAACTTGTAATTACCATGATCCATTAGGCCTAACCATTATTGAGTATAGAATTTGAACATGATCATTTAAACACTTAATTATATTCAAGGAACACATACCTTGCCTTTATATGAGGGGGTTTTAATATGTCTCTTTCCCATTGAAATATAAGATGTTTTACCAATAAATTTGTTTTTAAAGTTTATTATAAACTAATTTCTCACATGTTGAATTGGGAATAGATTAAATCACTTTATCATCTCTTTTTTCTTTTGTAATTTTATTATATTTTAAATTAAATGTATCTTAAATTTATTTCAATAAATTTAAAAAATCTGAAAATATTAGAGTACATATAACTTCTTCATTACTTAATACCAACTCTGAAATCCTTGTTAATACACAATCGACATACCCATATCCCCTACTAAAACAACCCAAACTACTTGTGGGTTATCTTCTCTTTCAACTTTTGTACATCCCTGGTCCTCTACCGTGGCTAAAGGTTATATGATCTACTTTTCATCCAGTCAGGAATTAGTAGCCACTGAGCTGTTTTAATTTCCCTAAAGAGAATTGAAATTTCAAATAAAGCAATGGATATGGATACAGATCACTAAGTAGCCGCCTCTTTCACAAAACCCAACTACAGACAATAACAGAAAATGCCTATGTCCTCACTAGTACATGATACACAAGTCAAAACCAGGCACCTTTCCAGAGGAGATTACAGTACATCAGACATACAGACAAACACACCCAGCCTCTGACGAAAAAGAAAATCATAGTTCTTTTTCCATCAGAACTGCAGATTTCTGTTGGAAGAAGGATTGTGTGTGTCTGCCAGGACTTATTTTTTTAATTTATTCTGTAAAACATTTGATCCCATCTCGATTACTGAAAGACTAGGATGCTTTGGAAAATACTTCTGCAGTTTGCTACTTTTAAAAAGCTGTCAGTAGAACTGTGCAACACCATTCATAACCCAAAAGCATATATAATGTGTATATGTTGTAGTACCTATACAGATCAGGATACTGGTTGCTTGCCCACTTGTTATGGAGCTTTTAGGCCAAAACTAAACCCAACAACTGTACGCTACTCTGTCAGTTTCTGCCTCTGAGTTGATGTTATGTCCTTGTGTTTTATAAACAGGCAAGCTATTAGAAAGATAGATGGATACCTATACATAGTAGTATATATGTATGGATTTAAGTGCTATCTGCAAAATTCTTGTTTTTGAAAGCTTAATATTTAGCTGACAGTGTTGATGGATATTAACTGTATATATATGTCAAGTACAAGCACACCCCGATTAAGGGCATGGCCAACAATGCCTGCAGCATGACAGAGCCCACATTACGAAGAACTGGGTCTTGAAGAAACCAGCAATTGGGTGAAAGAGGGCTAAGCACGAGGCCTTGTTGGGCAGGCTAATGATGCATAATGGTAAATTAATCGGTGGGTTTTGGAGTATATTAGAGAATGAATATTAAGTCCTTGTCACCACCTCTTCAACACTAACAATCAATCACAGGTCTTGTAGCAATCACACCCTGTATGAAAGTAAGCAATATTAACTCTGATTAAAAATTTATACTTCTTCCCATGAGGAAGTTGACCTTCAAATGCAGACATTATCATGATGAGCCAGCCTTCTGCGATTGCTGATAAATCATTGTCATTGCATTGTTGATCTATGCACCCACATCCTCAATAATTGTTTTCTTCGTTTGTTAAACCTTTGGGTCCCCCCAACTTTACCACATTTTAGGGCTTGGGCTTGACTTCACATAGGCATTTAAAATTTATTCTTTATTATGTCATATATAATAATTAAAAATTACTACTATTTATATATATATATAACAAAATCATTTTATTTATAAAAAAATAATACAAACTATTCATTAAAAAAATTATAGGTAGAATGAAAGCATATAATATCACAACCATATTAACTTCAAAAAAAGTTTATTACAACATACAAAAATAACATAAAAAGAGTATGAAAATAACAATAAAAAACTAAGTATTATAAGAAAGAGACTAGTGGTAGGGCAACGATTGTCATTGATATTATCTCAACCAACATTAAGTAGGTCCTCTCCCTCATGCAAGGGGTCCAAGCTAGTATTTGCATTGTTCGTTGCCTTTGCAAATTTCTCAATGCCCTCCTAGATGCCTTGCAAATATGCTTTAGTAGGCAAAATTACCAAGATTAGACATGGGAGCTTTTCTGGGTAACGCAGAGGTTGCCAACTGCCATGATGTGTAAGAAGAGAAGCCCAATCTCTTTGTTGTGCAGGAAGAGGCGAGTGCCTATGTAGAGGAGACCACCCAACTCAGTTGTGAGAATAACGGCAAGAGTGGATTTGTCAGTGACTGTCATGTCCCCATTCTGGCTGACATCGTTTAGCGTGCTGAATTTGCCTATCATGGACTCTCATAGGCAGATGGTTTTGGTGAGAGAGTCATCTTGTTGATTATTTGGAGATTAGTTGGTCGTATTTGCTCGTTGGAGAGATGTTGTTGAGCCTACTTTCAGTATTATGTGATTTTCGGGCCTACATGCTATAATTTTAAGTTGAGATTGCACTTTTTATTTTATAAAGTTATTTTATTATAAAGTGCATTATAATGAGATTTTATAACGGATGCTTCTAGAAGTTCTTAGTAACTTCTTAGAAAAGTACAATGAGGTTTTACAAGATGTATTACGGAAACTTCTAAAAGTTTCCAAAAAGTGCATAAATAGACCCCATGGGTCTCTCATTTGGCATCCAAGTTTATTTTCTCATTTTGGCTTCTTGAGCATTTGTAGAACCTGATGGTCTGCAAATTTTCAATCTAATCCTTGAGAATGATACCTCTCAAGTGATTGCATAACTGAGGAGGTGAAAGATCCTCTGAAGGGTTGCTTGGAGGAATTGGTATTCAACCAATTCAAGTGTGCTAAATTGGAGAATTTTGATGGTTTATTCTCAGCTAAGAAATCTTCAGTATTTCAACATTTTTGGGCAAGGAGAAGCATAATTTTGGCATAGAAAAATCGAACCCTTGGAGGAAGCAATTTTTAATAATTTTTGGTAGCATTTTGGAAGATTTTTTAAGAGGTTTCTGAAGGTTTTTCACAAATCCATATGACTGTACGAACATCCATACGAATGGGATTTTCAGCAGTAGCAAGTCAAAAAAATCACAAAATACTACATACAGTTTGCAGTCCTTTTCCTGGCATGTGTAGCGTATTTTTTTCTCAGCATTTTAGCAAGGAAGTTGGTCATTTTTTATTTTTTTTACAAGGGTTTTAGTCAGTAGGGTACGGACAGCGTACAGACAGTATTCTGGACAGTGTTCTTTGACTATTTAGACATCAGCATTCGCAGTCCAGTTCTAAAGGAGATTTCTCCCTGTGTCTTAGTCGCCTAACACTAAGGGTTTGAATTATAAGGTCGTTGCAACTTCCTGGGCAGATTTGAGGCAAGTTTCATCATTGGCATACCTGGGTGAACTTATTACAGGTCTGAAACTATTTATATCTGCCATATTTTCTATTATTACTCAGTCTTCTAAGGCTTATGAATCATTAATGCTGTTGTAACCGGGTTATAAAGAACAATATTAAAAATCTAAACTGTTGAAAGCTCATTTTGAGCATTGTATTCGTGCAATATATTGGAGTTCGAGGTTGCATGACAATTGTTTGTCATAATGTCTCCTAGCTGTAATTGCTAATTACTTTCATCTTCAATTATAATGGAGTTTAGACTTGGCAAGACAAATGTTTGTTATAATTACTATTGGCTGTAGATGCACATTAGTTCAATTACAATTCATTTTCAAACCTCATATAGTTTTTGGAAAGTCAAAAAATTACTAGGCCTTGCATCCTAATTTCATTTGCAGTCATCTATGATATTTAGTTAAGTTTTTTCATGCATGGTATCCTCACTCAAAGAGGGAGAAACAAAACAAAACAACAATTTCCAGTCAAGAGCAGTTTGCAAGACAATTGTTTGACAAAATTCCATAGTGCAATATCAGAGTTTTGATGATCCTACTAGTGCGGGTCATTACAGTGGTATCAGAGCTTTCATCCTCCCATCCTGTGATCAGTCAAACAGCAGATGAGTGAGAGAGAAATCAGATATTACATCAGGGAACAATGGAGACGACAATATCAGAATCCTTAGGTTGAAGGGGATACATTCTCAGAAGTATTGAGAGAAAGAGATACCGGCAAAATAGTTCAAAATATGGCAGAAGATGATAGGGATGCAAGAGCTAAAAGAAAATTCGATACCATGCTTGATATGATGTCACACTTATTAGCAAAAATGGACCAGCCAGCCACTCAAAATCAAAATCATCAACACATAGCTGAACAAAGTGGAGTTAATGAGGAAAGAGCTATACATCGCGCTAAAAACACTAGAGGATCCGCCTCTAGGCCTCTTTTTCCCACCTTTACACCAAGAGAAGAACAACCACATGCTACTCCAATTGCTTCTTTCGGAGACGAAGCTAGATAGGCCTACTTGGAGTATACCACTCTCCCTCCTGATATGAGAGAAATATGGACATTTGATCAATTCATGAATCAAAGAAGTAGGAGAGGAGGAAGGAATGATCACTATGCTCCAAGAAATAACAAGAGATCGACTGATATAGTTACCAGGAACTTGCATGAAGATGTTGTTGTGCACGATGGTGAGATACCTGGTAGAGATGAGCAGACATTGAGCATTCATGACTTTGCTGAGAGAGAGTATCAGGCACAGTTAGAAGCTTCGTCACATGAGGTTGAGGCTAGTAGTACTTCACATGATTTGTCCAGCCAGCTGAAGGTGAGCAAAGATAGTATTGTGACTTCATTATCTCATCATGATAGGATGCGGGATATAATAAAGGAACACATCCGGATGATTCAATTACAGGGCAAAAATAAGGGAGTCCGGGCAGAGTCTTCTTGTGTTGACTTACAGGTGATTAGGGAAGAAATGGGAGCGATGAAGATGAGTTATTTACATCTTCTTTCGGACCGTGACCATCTTCTTAGCCTTGCCAGAGACTATTCAGATGCCTTGAGGAGGAAGGAGGAGGAAGTTGGCAGGCTTTCTCGAAAGTTTGAGGACACTCGAGCCTCTTTGGTGAGTACTCCATTGGCGTTACAGGACGAGGAGAGACATGTGGATGAGCGTCATGTGGAGTTGAGTTTAGTTTCATCTTGCACACCTGATACTCAGCTTTCTACAACAGGCGAATCATATGTGGTTGTTGATGATGTTGTGAGTTCATCTTGCTTTCACATCCAAGATTCAGGGACAGTATCTGACAGGTTTGTAGAGTTAGTTGGTATTAGTCATATTACTCAGGTGAGGAGTTTGCTTGAGTTACCAGCTGATTCTAGTTTATGGATATGGACTCGGGATTGTTATATTGGTGTTTGGGACTCAGATGACTGGAGATCTTTATCACTCTTTGGTAACAGTGATTGTTTGGGTGCTATCATAGATTTGATTGGCACATTGCACAGTGTTGTCCTTTCATGTGTCAGCGGTTTGTCCGATGTTGGTATTAGTTTCTATACAACGGTACATGGGAGTTATGGTTATGAGACAGTGGCCGGTGATTTACAGAGTTGTGTTGACTGCAGGAGTTGTACAGTGTGTGGATTCTCCATACTTGGTACAATTTCATTCGAGAGTGTTCACCATTGTTGCAGAGTTGGATTGTACATTTTGCATAGGCCAGTGGGATGCTTTGATGTTATTTATGGTGTTGGCAGTTTGGGATGTCCACTCTACTTGGGTTATGATATTTTGAGAGTTTGTTTCTCATGGGTTCCTGACTATGGCAGTTGTGATTTTGGAGTTTGGTTGAGTTGTATTTGCCATTTTGATTAAGGATTCCTCTTGATTATATTTTAGAGGATATTGCAAGAGCTTGCGTTGATTGACAACAATATAGATCATGACTACATTTGGGATCCAGGTGGATTGATTGGTTTATTGTTTAGCAATTGCTTGGGGACAAGCAATTTTAGGAAGCGCAGACTGTCATGTCCCCATTCTGGCTGACATCATTTAGCATGCCAAATTTGCCTATCATGGACTCTCATAGGCAGATGGTTTTGGTGAGAGAGTCATCTTGTTGATTATTTGGAGATTAGTTGGTCGTATTTGCTCGTTGGAGAGATGTTGTTGAGCCTACTTTCAGTATTATGTGATTTTCGGGCCTACATGTTATAATTTTAAGTTGAGATTGCACTTTTTATTTTATAAATTTATTTTATTATAAAGTGCATTATAATGAGATTTTATAACAGATGCTTCTAGAAGTTCTTAGTAACTTCTTAGAAAAGTACAATGAGGTTTTACAAGATGTATTACGGAAACTTCTAAAAGTTTCCAAAAAGTGCATAAATAGACCCCATGGGTCTCTCATTTGGCATCCAAGTTTATTTTCTCATTTTGGCTTCTTGAGCATTTGTAGAACCTGATGGTCTGCAAATTTTTAGTCTAATCCTTGAGAACAATACCTCTCAAGTGATTGCATAATCGAGGAGGTGAAAGATCCTCTGAAGGGTTGCTTGGAGGAATTGGTATTCAGCAAATTCAAGTGTGCTAAATTGGAGAATTTTGGTGGTTTATTCTCAGCTAAGAAATCTTCAGTATTTCAACATTTTTGGGCAAGGAGAAGCATAATTTTGGCATAGAAAAATCGAACCCTTGGAGGAAGCAATTTTTAATAATTTTTGGTAGCATTTTCGAAGATTTTTGAAGAGGTTTCTGAAGGTTTTTCACAAATCCGTACGACCGTACGGACGTCCATACGAATGGGATTTTCAGCAGCAGCAAGTCAAAAAAAAATCACAAAATACTACATATAGTTTGTAGTCCTTTTCCTGGTATGTACAGTCTATTTTTTCCTCAGCATTTTAGCAAGGAAGTTGGTCACTTTTTTTTTTTACAAGGGTTTTAGTTAGCAGCGTACGGACAGTGTACAGACATTATTCTGGACAGTGTTCTTTAACTATTCAGACATCAGCATTCGCAATCCAGTTCTAAAGGAGATTTCTCTCTGTGTCTTAGTCACCTAGCACTGAGGGTTTGAAATATAAGGTCGCTGCACCTTCCTAGGTAGATTTGAGGCAAGTTTCATCATTGGCATACCTGGGTGAACTTATTACAGGTCTGAAACTATTTATATCTGCCATATTTTCTATTATTACTCAGTCTTCTAAGGCTTATGAATCATTAATGTTGTTGTAACTGGGTTATAAAGAACAATATTAAAAATCTGAACTATTGTAAGTTCATTCTGAGCATTGTATTCGTGCAATATATTGGAGTTCGGGGTTGCATGACAATTGTTTGTCATTATGTCTCCTAGCTGTAATTGCTAATTACTTTCATCTTCAGTTATAATGGAGTTTAGACTTGGCAAGACAAATGTTTGATAAAATTACTATTGTTTGTAGATGCACATTAGTTCAATTACAATTCATTTTCAGACCTCATATAGTTTTTGGAAAGTAAAAAAATTACCAGGATTTGCATCCTAATTTTATTTGCAGTCATCTATGATATTTAGTTAAGTTTTTTCATGCATGGTATCCTCAATCAAAGAGGGAGAAACAAAACAAAACAACAATTTCCAGTCAAGAGTAGTTTGCAAGACAACTATTTGACAAAATTCCATAGTGCAATATCAGAGTTTTGATGATCCTACTAGTGCGGGTCATTACAGTGACCTCCCCTCGGGGTGCCCTCCCTTGAAGGTGAAGAGGGTGGGACATAACCAATGGTGCATGACACATTATCCCAGTGATCTAAAATGGTATCCAATTGGGTTACTTCTAGGGCCATTTTATTGGCTTGCACTTAAGTCTGCATAAACACATTGAAAATAACCATAGCTTTGCTATAAGTAGAAAACTAAGCATCAATAACTAGAGTTAACAAATAAAGTTGCATATCTTTCTTTCCAACTAAAGAAAAAAAAATCCACTCTAAACATATGCCAAATATGTGTGCATTTTGCATGTAGCATGGGCCAGTCTCCCAAGAGAATATTCTTCTAAATGAAGGATCTGGTTGAATGAGTTCGTAGAAGTCATGGATTAATGCTCATGTTATTTGTGCCTTTTTTTAAAACCAAAACAAGTGTTTAAGAGTCTCAGAGTGCCCACAAAAAAGACACTTGCGTTGAGTAACCCCTAAATGAACAAGGTGATGGCCAAGGGGAAGCCCCTAAAAACAAAGCACCATGCAAAGTGTTCAAGATTAGGCTTAAGACTAAAAACTATTTGAAAACATTTGTGCCAAATGTGGTCAATAGATTAAAGAGACCAACAAGCAT
Organism: Torreya grandis; assembly: GCA_037957365.1. NCBI lineage: Eukaryota > Viridiplantae > Streptophyta > Pinopsida > Cupressales > Taxaceae > Torreya > Torreya grandis. The sequence continues at coordinate 4,846,258 of JARHVA010000017.1, read as the reverse complement.
TAAGCCTGTCAGCCATGGAAAATCAAGATAATAACCATTCATATCCCTTGTTGGTAGTATAGTGTTGAAAGGGATTTTCAACATACCACTTCCAATCTTTTTACCACAGTTTAGAAGATTTAATTACAATTTTATGAAGCATCTCTATAGGGGAAACCTTAATAATAACTTGATAGGACTCTTTATGATCTTTATTTAAATGAAACTTGGCCTTAAATTTTGGCCAAGAAAGCTAAGTTATAGTTTTTTTGCAGGAAATGTCATGAAGTATGTGTATGCCTCATTTGAAGAGCTTGATTGCATGCATCCATATAATTTTTATAGGAGGAATGTCATGAAAATTAATGATAGGCAACCACCATAAGGAATGTTGATTAACAAACAACCCATTTCTAAAAGCCTCTCTATTATAAATAAACCATGGTTTGATTTTTTCCCCATGCTTTCCAAATACTTTTAACAATTAAAAGACCCTGACACTTTGATAAAACCCTAAGGGATAATAAGGTTGTGAAAGCCTTAACTCTAGAACATCCCCAATTTTGGCCCTATGGATCCAAGTGGTGATAAATGTTAGGGCACAATGTTGTGTTAAGTTTGTAGAACTAATTCATGTCAAGAACCGAATATTTGCATTCTAACTCAAGATTAGAAAGCATGTTTCGTGGAGATTCATTAATTGAACTGACATTAGATTATTTCTATCTTTATCATGATGATCATCTTGATATTCATAAAATGTTAATATCATATTGTTAGTAGTACTCGATATGTTAATGTGTTAAATGTAACCTCTACCACTTAAATAAGACATCTAGGATTTGTGATGTGGTTTTCTTTTGTATTGTGATGTTCGTGATTTGTAACTTGTTGACTCATGTGGTGCCTTATTCTTGTGTTAGTCTTGTTCCCCTGATAGTTTTCTTCACCTCCTTGGGGCTAATATTTCTTGTGAGGACCTTGCTATATGTTTTTGGCCAATATAGAGGGTCAAGTATGTGCTCTGGCACATGAAGACTGTGAGGCATTATTTCTCCTCTTAGTGGAAAGTGATTTTAGTTTTGCATTTGGCACTAAAGTTATACAACACATTATTAAGGTTAAAGCACTAAGTGCATAGGTTAACTTATAACACCACAACATGGTAATGTCACTTGACTTAGAAAAGGGGATGATTATGAATATTGGTAAAGTTGTTAATAACAAGAAAGAAATTAAAAGGTCCACATAGTCTTGAAAGGTAATCAAAGTGGTGAAAAATAAATAAATAAAAATATTTTTTTTGGATTAACCATATAGAGTGAAGACATGGGAGCTGAGTGCAATAGGGCACAATGGGGGATGTCATTCCCAACCTCGAATTCCATCCATCTCCATATAAATTTTTATAGTTTTTAATTACAGATCAAATGTGTAGAGTCTTGGAGGAAGGGGATAAATTGGGGTAGAGTGTCATTTGGTTACATTGGAGGAGAAGAGGAGTCCATGCAGGTAGAACATCCTATATCATTTCTTCATGAGATTTGATTTGAGATGAGCATTAGACCTTCTTTAGTTCCCCCTAAAAAACTCTAATAAGGATAGTAGAAATGGAATTAAGTCTGATATAGTTTCATTATGGATCTTTTTCTAGATATACTATATATTTATATGTATGTATCATTATACACATGTTCATGCATACGTATAATAACACACACATGTGCATGCGAACTCATGCATGCACACACACATACACACATGCAACATACTTGGGTTTATAATAATGTACATGAGCACAAGGTTGTGTTTTGGTAAGCCTGGTATGGGTGTGTTCACTTGCATTTTTTATCTTTAATGTGCAACTTGGGTTTGTTTTATACATACCTTGCTTCATTTAGTTGTGTTTATCATTTTGGCATAATTTATCATTTTGCATTAGGGGCTTTATACCCACCTCTTGGCAACAAACATATATTATTAAGAATGCTTCCTTGGGAAGAACTATATTGGAGATCTATTCTTATTACCCTACTTAATGCTTTTTTTAATTTAAATTTGTATTAATGAATCTTTTGTTTAATATCACCTAGGGTTTGACTACTATGTATTATAAATAACTACATTGAAGATTTATGTTAATAACCCTACTTAGTGGTTGTTTCTTATTGAAGATATACGAATGGAGTTATTACTCTTTATGTTCTAATTCTTGTCTTGACAGATTATTTAGCCTAGAGGAGATTGGCATTGCTAGTGTTATGCTAACCTTGTTATGTATGTTGACTTTACCATAATACAGGTTGATGATATTCAAAGGTTTATTATTTATCCTTCAAAGTAGAGGATTGATCCATAAAATAGGTAGAGATTCCACTCTTAGCTTCATCAACATGAATCCAACATGTAGAATAGGATTATAGATCAATTTAGTTCATGCATTTAAGACATAAAACAAATGATAAATCATAAATAACTGGCATCCTAGGCCTACTCTCTTGAGGGGCATTGATCAATAGAGTGAAGATAGTTAGACAAGAAAACATAGACAGTGTCTTCCCCAAGTGGCCTACCTCCAAAATCGGTCCATTAAATGTATTTATGCCCAAATTTGGTGTTTCAAGTCTTTGTCAATACAGTACCACAAGCATCTCCATACATCTCTCTTTGCATCAATGGCTTTGGTTCTTGCTTTGATCAATTTTAAAAGGATGAGTGAAGCTCTCTAGAGATATTTTTGCATAGTTTTTATACACCAAAAAGGGCTTAAAGGCTATGGATATGGCCCATGTATTTATAGTTTTTCTAAAATGAAGAAGTTGATTTGTGGCCCTCCATCTCAAGATCAAGATGGAGGGCCACAAATCCATTCAACTTTGGAGGGACAAACAATAAACATGGACATCAATAGCTGGAAGAATGGAGCATTAATAAGACATGTGTAACCTTAATCCTAATATGTATCTCCATTAATTCTTTATGAATGACACCCATATGATTATGTCATGGGTGATGTCATGGCCCAGATATTTTGAATTATAAATTTCCAATAATATATATTCAATAACTTTCCATGGATTTCTCACTTATCCTCTTTATCTAATTTGCTTTTCTTAATGATTTTACTTAATCTCTTTACAATTCTTGGAAATTGGTCACTTGTTTAATCAGAATGGTTGAAAATGTCAACTTACTTAGTCATGATTTGACTAGAATTGAATAAGAAGGTGTCAATCGCATACAGGTTAATACCCCAATTAGGGTAGTATAGACACAAATTGGCACATACATGTGACATGTGCAGATGAATTAGAGGATTTCAATGGTCTAGAACATCATTTTTCTTAGTCATAATTTGACTCAAAGTGAATTAGGATAAGAAAACAATTCCATAAAATGTCTTACCCTAATTCCATCCATTTTGGTTCAGTTTGTGCACTATTATAGAAAGTCATTTAGACTTGTAATTTTGGCATGATAGTGATAGAAATTGGATGTCTACATTTTTATCTTATTTGAGAAGGCATGGTGTGACATTTGGTCAAAGCAACAGATTTTCAAACAATAAAAAGGTTGCTTAAAATGATCATAATTAAAATAAAATTCATTCCCACCTTCTATTAAATTCTACATGAGATACAAAAAAATGGGGTTATGAAAATGCCTCAAACAACATTTGGGTGACCATGATGCTCCCTCGAGGGGAGGATGGCAAAATTTTAATTTTGACAGGTTGGTTCTTGATCAGAAGAAAGGAACGCGTAATTCAACAAAAGAGGTTAAAAATTGAAACAAGAATAAAATAGCTTGAAAATGGATAAACAAGGCTAAAAAAAGCCTCCCATGAAGAACCAAGGTAACAATAAGTCCATGGGGGAGATTGTATCAGAATATGGAGATGGATGTGTATTTTTTTCCATGATTCTATTATCTTCCATGTTTATCATGTGTAGCTCTTCTTGTTATGATATGATAAGGTATGCTAACATTAAAAGATGCATGTGCTTAATTAGCATACAGATTGTTGATTTATCCCAATTTCAAAATGATGTATGAGTAGATACTAGAGATTAATTTAGGATATGCACATCCTAACCTAATATAGAAGTAGCCAAAGATGTTGGGTAAATGAATAAATAGCATGATTCGATACGTAAGCCAGGAGATGCACATCTTAAAGTAGTAAAGAGAGTCATGCTTGTTTCCAATGTTTGGCTCGTGACTAGATTATGATATCATGGTTAGGTAGTCGATATGCAGGATGGTGCTTTCAGAGATGTATGTTTGGGGCCACATTATTTGTAAGACTGGAGCACTTGGTGTTTAATATGGAAAATGAAATTATGTACCATAAGTATGAACAACTTATAATAACATTGGATTTCAAATTATGAATGGATTGGTTGAAATTTTAATATTTACAACTTAAAATAATAATATAAATATCAAAACCTTAGCTAAAAACATTTATGTTTGAACCAAAAACAAAAACAAAACCAAAATTAAATAAAAAACATAACCAACTTAAGAAAGATATGAATTATCAATACTTAAGTGGAAATAAGAATACACAAAACTCAAGAAATAAAATAATCTAAATACAAAAGTAAACAACCCAAGCCCAAGTTAAGGTAAGACTCAAGAAGATTTCAAAATGTATGTAGACACAACACTCAAAATAAATAAGTACACAAACCTATAAACAAAATATATGTAACATAATGCAAGGAAGATAAAGAGACTTAATGTAAACAATCAATAATTATGCATGTGTAGTGAATAAGGTGTTATGGTGGGACTATCAACAGGTTGCCTGAAGTAGGGGGATGGAAGAATAAGGAAGGGGTGGTTGAGCTACCCCCAAGTGATCCTAGTAAATGGGTGTTGCCTACATAGTCCAAAGGGACCTCAGGTCAATGTAGTTCTCCTGGGAATCAGGATAGAAGAAATGTGATGATATGTAGAGAAGAAATGATTAATAGAGGAAAAATAAGAATGAGCTCATAAAATGGTGAGAGCGTATAGGTCTAGAATTACTCATAAAATAGTGAGAGCATAAAGGCACAGGGTATGGTAATATGAAAACAAGAGTGGTCAAGCTGACCTGAGATGCCCCATGCATCCAAGTGTTGCCTACAGAATCCATGTGGACCTTATGGTGATGTAGTTCTCACAAAAATGGGAATGCAATGAAAGAACAGAATAAAGGGTAGAACCACCCAAAATATGACATGGATTTATAATTCTCATGGAGATTTTAAGCCCACCTTATCTAATTAAGAATGCTTTTGGTATTTTGTCTAGTATTTTCTAATGTTTTTGGGTTTATTGGAATAAGGAAAGCAACATAATATGTTTAGAATGTACAATGAACCATTTAGCAAAGGACCTTAGTCCTTAGGTAGAGGCTCAAACAACAACTAAACTAACTACAACAATGTTCCTACGAACCAACAATAGAGTATGAGGTCTAGGGGAATACCCCACAATAACAAATAGGAATGAAACAACATAGAATTGTGAAATAATAATAGAAGGAGAAATTAGAAGATGGTCTCAAGGAACTACCAAATAGGTGAAACCATATGTTGACATGCCTTGAGATACTGACCTATAAAATATGTTATTGATGTTGATGTTGATGTTGATCACTCAAAACTACCTCTGAAATTTTCATTGAAAATGGTTGCATACTTGTTGGTTCATAATCAAGATCATGATTGGTAATAGGATTATAACAACCTAGAAGAATAGGTAATGGGAAGCATGAACGGTCTAGGAAAAGTAAAATTCCTTTTCTAATAGAATTAAAATGGTCCAAGTAATAATATAATGGTCTAGGTAGGTGAGTACACATAATCTAGGTAATAATATAGGAGTGGTTCAGGTAACAAGGTTCAAATGGTCCAGCTAACGATATGCAATAGGTGCCCCAAATCAAGTGCTCTTATAGACAATAGAGTAGAATAAAAGTCAAGCGTGGAAATTCTTGAGATGTAATATCTTCATGGGTTCCTCGATCTCTTGTCCATATGAAGTAGTCAGCATGTATACCCCAGAACCATAATTTTTAATGACCACAAAAGGACCCAACTAATTGGCTTAAAATTTGTCTTTATTTTTATGTTCGACATTGATTTTTTTTTATTTTCTTTCAGGACCAAGTCACCAACTTAAAATTCTCTAGGGAGAATGCATTTGTTGTAGCTACGACATAGCCTATTTTGATAAGCTTGTAAATGGTCTAAGGTAGCTCAACATTTTTCATCCAGAAGCTCCAACTCTTACAATCTGTAAACTTTACATTCTTCATCATCAATAATGTTCTACAATGAGACACACAATGAAGGCAACTCATTCTAGACAAGAATAATGGCCTTTGAACCAAAAACTAAGGAGTATGGTGTAGTTCCCTTAGGTGTTCGATGACTAGTTCGGTAAGCCTAGAGGGCGAGGAATAACTACAAGTGTCAATCACAGCCAACATCATTGACAATATTCTTAAGAATTAGAATAATGGTCTGGTTAGATGCCTCAACTTGATCATTTCCTTGTGGTTTATATGATCTAGAATGTTTATGTTTGATCTTAAACTAGGTACAGAGGGCTTTAACATCCTTATTCTTGAAAAAACCACCATCATTAGAGATGATTTTAAAGGGGATATCTTAGACACATATAATATGAAAATAAACAAAATGAGCTATATAATAACCAAATATATAAGTCAAGGGTATGGCCTCATCAACTTGGTTTAATACTCTGTAGTAGTAAGGATATGTTTGTGTCCATCAGATGAAGTAGGGTTTATTTACTCGACAAGATTGAGTCCCCAAATTGAAAATGGTTGTGGTGTAGTAATCGGCTAGAGTGGTAGTGAAGGTGCATGTATCAAATTGATAAGCTTCTGAAAATAAATGCACTTCTTGACATAGATGCAGGCATATGTCTCCATTTTGGGCCAATAATATCCTGTGTGGAGGAGTTTCCTAGCCAAGACCATGTCTCTAGTGTGGGCCCCACAAATTCCTTCATGGACCTCTTTAAGCACCAATGTAGATTATCCCCAAGATAAACAATGAAGTAGCATTCTATCATAGCCTCTATGATAGATCATGTTTCCAAGGATGGTATAATCAGATGCTCGATAAAAGAATAGTTTTGTTTGGTTATTTGAAAGGTTCGATGGAAGGGTTTGATCTTAGAGATAAGTATATAGGTCATGGCACTAAGGGAGATTGGGACCAACAATATAACATACTCTATCTAAATATGAAATTACTTGAGTTGGTTTTTAAAGATTGTCAATGAGGAATTGATACTCTTTAGCAACATTGGCAACTTTTATCATGGACCCAATGGGATCCATGGCATCTGTCACTTGGTTAATGGCATGTGGTATTTGTTCAAACTAAATAAACTAAAAGTGTTGTTTAATATTATAAACTGTATGATTGTAAAGTACAAGCATATCATCTCTTATTTGGTACTGGTAGATGGCCTGATTGATGATTAGTTGATAATCTCCATATACCATACATTATTTGATATCCCACTATATGGCAAGACAAAGTCCAACAACCAAGGTTACATATTCAGTCATGTTGTTGGTATAATGTAAACAAATGTGAAATGCCTTGAGAATAAGATCCCCTTGTGATGTGACTAGTAAAATACCAACTCCACATCCATGAGAGGTGAATGAATTGTCAAAGTATAGTGTCTATTATTTGGACTCAATAATTACCTCATCTAGGGTCATGATTGATTCATCTACAAAATCAAATGAAAGAGGCTTGGTTTCTATCAAAGGAGCTTTAGGTAACTAATATTCTAAGACTTGCCCCTTGAGGGCCTTCTAATTCTAGTATTCTATGTTGAATTCACTCAACAACATAATGCATTTGTCCATGCAACCTGTGAGAGTGGTCTTTGATAATAAGTACTTAAGTGGATCAATCTTGGATATCATAATGGTTTGGTTATTCAGTATGTAGTGTTACAAAATTTTGGAAGCAAACACCATTGTGAGACAAGCCTTTTCCATAGGTTCATAGTTATGCTCATAAATTACTAAAGTCTAACTAAGTATATTGTATGTTCTTTTCCCTGTTCATCATGTTGAGCAAAAACTATCCATAGTGTATGTTGTGTTGCTAAAATGTGAAAAATAAATGGTTTGCCTAGTGTAGGTCGAGTCAATAATGGCATCTTATCCAAGTAGGTATTCAATTTGGTAAATGCTTGTTCACAATCTATATCCCATTGAAATGTGACACCTTTATTCAAAAGGTGTGTAACAAATGACACTTATCAGCCAATTATGATATGACATGGTGTATAGACTAATTTTTCCCGTATAAGCCACAAAGTTGTTTCAAATTAGATGGAGGAGGAATTTCCATAATAGCCTTGACTTTAGTTGAATCTACCTCAATACCTATTTGTGACACAATGAACCATAGCAAGATATAGTATTTTGCTTGAGGTAATTCCAAATATGCTATTTTTAGGATTGAGATGCACCTTGTATTTATGAATCCTCTCAAAGATTCTATGTAGAACATCAGGTTGGATTGAATCTTTTCTTTACTTAGATAAGATATCATCAACATAGTCTTCAATAATGTCATGCATCATGTCATGGAATATGATAGTCATGACACGTTGATAGGTTGCACCTGTGTTCTTCGAGCCAAAGGGCATGACTTGATAGCAAAATCCTCCCTATAGAGTGGTTAACATGGTCTTGTGTTGGTCTGCTAGTGCAATCTTAGTTTGGTTATACCCTAAAAATCCATTCATGAGGGACAACATTTCATAGCTTGTCATTGAATCGACTATCATGTCAATGTTAGGTAGTGGGAAATCATCTTTAGGGCATGTCTTGTTAATGTCTCTAAAATTAGTACATACGTGAATGCCCTGTGGATTTTTGCTGACTAGGATGATGTTAGAGATCCATTTAGAGTAGTTGAGTGGTCAAATAAACCCTACATCTAGTAGCTTTTATAACTCTTTTTTGACTACGATGGCTATGCATGGTTACATTTTTCATAATTTCTATTTGACTAGTTTGGATCTAGATGGACAACCAGGTGACATACCACCAATGAAGGATCAAGACCAGTCATGTCTAAGTAGGACCATGAAAATATATCAATGAAGTATTTTAAAATGGTAACAATGAATTCATGCTCCTCTATTAGGAACTTGGAGTACAATTGATTACTTTTGTATAAGCAACTAAACACAGAATTGAACCAGACTAGAAATACGAAATAGCAAATAATAGGAGATACAAGAAACAACCAATCTTGTATTAAACTCTTCCAGAATACAATGAAGAAATCTCACTCTTCCCACACCTCTTGGGTGTATAGTATTTCTCTCAAGAGTTCTCTCTCTCTCTCACAATCAATTACAATCAACTCAATAACCGAGTTGTTATTCCCTTGCTTTATTACAATACATGCCCCATGGGTCTCTTAAATAGGATCCAAGGCATACAATAATTAGAAACACAGACTCAAGACTAAAATAAGTCTTTACATGTAAACACTCGGTCCTCCTAAAATTAGACCAAATCTAATTCTGGAAACGCATGCAAACACGCACGCACACAGGTGACCAATGTCGATCACTGTTAGTCTACATATGACCGACGTCAGCCTATCCCTAATCGATGTCAGTCGATCTTGATCCATGCCTGACTGATGTCAATGATACTGCCAATGCTGGTTACCTGTTAACCGATGTCAGTTACTGGTTAAGCCCAGCAACCTCCACAAGAGCTTAACAGTGAAGCCTTTAGCTCCACAACTCAACAATCTCCCACTTGGAGATAAACAGTTGCACCTGTAACTGTACAACAACATTCTCTATCTTGTTTCTCTAGCTTATTTCTCCCTCTTCAAGTTCAATCTTGAAGACCAACAAAAGTTGAATGAAGATTCAACTTCTCCTTTGTTATCGGCTTTAACATATTTGCAGGGTTCTTATCCATATGGATATTTTCCAGCTTCAACCGTCCATCCTCCAATACCTGTCTAATGAAGTGGTACCTTAGCTATATATGTTTTGTTCTTGAATGAAAGGCTGAATTCTTTGCCAAATGAATTGCACTTTGACTATCACTGTACAGTCTGCAACTCTCTTACTCCTTTCCCAACTCTTCCATGAACCGAGTCATCCATATCATTTCATTGCTAGCCTCTGTGACTGCAATATATTCTACCTCTGTAGTAGATAGGGCAACAACCTTCTGTAACTTTAAAATCTAGCTAACCGTCATTCCACCAATAGTGAAAAGATATCCCGTGGTGCTTCTCTTGCCATCTAAGTCACCTGCAATATCCGAATCTACATACCCATGTAGAGAAGTATTTGACCCTACATAGCATAAATATCTGGTGCTGATCCCTCTCAGATATCTGAGAATCCACTGAACTGCTTTCTAGTGTTCCTTTCCTGGATTGGCCATAAACTCACTGACAACTCCCACTGCTTGGGCAATATCAAGTCTGATACATACCATTGCATACATCAAGCTCCCAACTACTGAAGCATATGGAACTTAGCTCATGTACTCAACCTCATCATATGATTTAGGACACTGTTCTTTGCTCATCTTGAAGTGTCCAGCCATAAGTGTGCTTACCAATTTTGCACCCTGCATATAGAACCTCTCCAACACCTTATTCACATAATCCTCATGAGACAAAATCAACCTGTGATTTTTCCTATCTCTCTTAATACTCATGCCCAGGATTTTATTTGCTACTCCTAAATCCTTCATGGCAAATGTGTGAGCTAATTTTACCTTTAGCTCAGTAATTTCCTGCATGTGTGAACCTACAACAAGCATATCATTTACATATAATAACAGGATAATATAATGACTATTATCCAATCTGGTAAAATAAACACAATGGTCAGATTGACATTTACTAAAGCCATGCTCTATCATAAACCTGTCAAATCTCAAATACCATTATCTTGGAGCTTGCTTAAGACCATATAAGATTTTCTTCAACCTGCACACAAGTTTCTCCTTACCTTTGACTTCAAAACCTTCCAACTGATCCATATATATCTCTTCATCCAAATCTCAATGAAAAAATGATGTCTTAACATCAAGCTGCTCAAGATGCAAATCCTTAATAGTAACCAAAGACAATACAGTCTGAATAGAAGTCATTTTTACTACAGGAGAAAAAATTTCTCCAAAATCAATACCTAGTTTCTGTGCAAATCCCTTTACTACCAACCTAGCCTTATGTCTCATCTATCCATTCTCTCCTTCCTTTAACCTATATACCCATTTGTTTTTCAGTGTTTTCTTTCTAGCTGGCAACTCAACTAAATCCCACGTTTGGTTCTCTTCCAAGGAATCAATTTCCTCATTCATGCCATGCTCCCACTATTTCCTGGATTCTACCTGTATTGCCTCATCAAAACTTTTCGGTTATCCACCAACAGTGAGCAAAACGTAGTATGAAGAAGGGGAATAATGAATTGGAGGTTTACTTACCCTTACAGTCCTCCTTATGGGCATTTGAGACTCATTCACAGCTTGTTGTCCACCCAAATTTTATTCTGTCAGTGACCGATCTTGATCATCTCTCTGTCTAGACCAGACTGACATCAGTTCTACCTGACTGACGTCGGTCCCTTCTTGATCGACATTGGTTACTTTTTGATCGACATCAGTTCCTGTGTGACTGACGTCGATTCCTATGTTTTCTTGTGACTGATGATTTTCACCTGCGAGCTCATTTTGGATCATAACCTCATCCAAATCAAGATTGCCCTGCTCAAAATTATTCAGCCTCTTGAGCTAATCACTGTACATCACCTTCTCATTGAAAACTACATCACGGTTTCTAATAATTTTGTTATTTTCTAAATTCCACAACTAAAATCTGAAATCTCCAAAACCATAACCAATGAAAGTGCACCACATAGATTTAGCATCCAGCTTCTTTCTATTTTCTTTATCAACGTGCACAAAAGATTCATAACCAAAAACTCTGAGAATTGAAAGATCTACCTTTTTACCTGTCCAAGTCTCTTCTAGAATTCCACCATCCAGATCAGTAGAAGGTCATCTATTAATCAGGTAAACCACAGTATCTACAGCTTCTACCCAAAACTTTAAGGGCAAATCAACATGCAATCTCATACTCCGTGCACGCTCCATTATTGTTCTATTCATCCTTTCAGCAACTCCATTTTGTTGAGGTGTCCTTGGAACCATTCTTTCCCTACGTATTCCACTCATAGAACAATAACTGTTAAATTTATTGCTATAGTACTCACCACCATTGTCAGATCTAAGGCACTTCAATCTCAAACCTGTTTCATTTTCAACCAAAGCTTTCCATTTCTTAAATGTGTCAAAAACATCAAATTTCCTCTTTATGCAATAAACCCATACCTTTCTTGTAGCATCATCAATGAAAGAAACATAATATTGTGATCCTCCAATAGAAGCTACCTGAGCTGGTCCCCACACGTCTGTGTGAACAAGCTCCAACCTGTGCTTCTTCTTTGTTGACCCAGTCTTGAGAAACCTTACTTTCTTCTATTTCCCAAAAACACAATGCTCACAAAAATCTAGATCTATGATTTTCAAATCTGAAAGATTACCTTTTGACTTAAGAACATGCATTCCCTTCTCACTCATGTGACCAAGCCTATAGTGCCACATCTTTGCATCTACATTTGAAGTAGATAAAATAGAAGGAGAATAATCAGTAACGCAAGTAGATAGATAAAGTGTACCTACTCTCTTACCTCTTGCTAATACAAGTGCACCCTTGGAAAATTTCTAAGATTCAGCTGTGAGAGTTACTGTGCAACCCTCATCACCCAACTTTCATGCAGAAATCAGATTCCTCTTCAAGATGGGTACATGCATGACATCTTTCAACACCCATGTGTCGCCATTCTGCAATTTCAGCTACACTTTTCCTTTGCCAACAATTTGACAAGGCTCACCATCCCCTAAATAAACTTTTCCAAAGTCTCCATGGACATAATCATTGAAAAGCTCTCTATTTGGGGTTGCATGGAAAGAAGCACCAGAATCTAAAACCCATGATTCTACTTGACTATCCAAAGAAAATATAAGAGCATCCTATGCAACAATACCTGCAACATTTGCTTCCTTATTACCTTCTTGCTGATTTTCTTTGTTATTCTTCAACCAGCAGTCTTTCTTTGCATGTCCTTTCTTTCTACAATTCCAACAGATTATACCTCCATTTCTAGATTTGGATCTCCTTCCCATCTTTGACCTTGATTTCCTTTGCTTGCCCTTCTCTCTTTGCCTTCCCCTGCTTTCAATACTTAAAGCATTCCCTGATGTTTCCTCTGTGCTTTTTCTGTGAATTTCTTCATTCAAGATTATACTAACAACATCATCAACTTTCAAGATATTTGAAGCAGATGCAGTATTACTTACCGCCATTACCAAGCTATGCCAGCTTTCAGGTAAAGAGCATAAGATTAAGAGATCCTTAATTTCATCATCAAAAACTATTTTGACTGAATTTAATTGATTTACAATTTCATGGAAATCATTAAGATGACTATATACAGATCCACCTTCTTACATTTGCAAACTAAATAATTGCTTCATAAGATATACCTTATTTGAAGCTAAAGGTTTTTCATATAAGTTTGCCAAAGTATCCATTAACTCTACCGTTGTCTTTCCCTGTGATAAGTTAGAAATCACAGAAGATGTCAGGCTCAACCTTATAAATCCAAGAGCCTTTCTATCAAGAAGATTCCATTCTTCATCTTGCATATCTATGGGCTTACTTGAAACTCCACCCAACGGTAAAAATAGATCTATCTGATACAGATAATCTTCTATCTGCATCCTCCATAATTGATAATTCTTGCCATTAAATTTCTCCATTCTTAGCTTACTTTCTTCTGCCATTGCTTTACTCCCACTCAATCAAAAACCCCTGTGAGTGAACCTATAATCAACAATCACTAACCTTGCTCTGATACCACTTGTTAGGAACTTGGAGTACAATTGATTACTTTTGTATAAGCAACTAAACATGGAATTGAACCAGAAGTAATAAGTAACTATAAATACGAAATAGAAAATAATAGGAGATACAAGAAACAACCAATCTTGTATTAAATTCTTTCAGAATACAATGAAGAAATCGCACTCTTCCCACACCTCTTAGGTGTACAGTATTTCTCTCAAGAGTTCTCTCTCTCTCTCTCTCTCAATCAATTACAATCAACTCAATAACTGAGTTGTTATTCCCTTGCTTTATTACAATACATGCCCCATGGGTCTCTTAAATAGGATCCAAGGCATACAATAATTAGAAACACAGACTCAAGACTAAAATAAGTCTTTACATGCAAACACTCGGTCCTCCTAAAATTAGACCAAATCTAATTCTGGAAATGCATGCAAACACGCACACACACAGGTGACTAATGTCGGTCACTATCGGTCTGCATATGACTAACATCGGCCGATCCCTGACTGATGTCGATCGATCCTAATCCACGCCTGACCGATGTCAGTGATACTACTGATGCTGGTTCCCTGTTAACTGATGTCGGAAACTGGTTAAGCCCAGCAACCTCCACAAGAGCTTAACAGTGAAGCTTTTAGCTCCACAACTCAACATCCTCATTAGTAAAAGATACACCTAAATAAACCATCTTAGGATCATCATGTGTACCAATGTTGACCTTCATAGTAGCTTTAACCAATAATGTTGAGCCATCCTTAAGAATAAAAGGTAAGGAAGAGAATGGATCCTCTTTAGATACATGTTGATCATAATCTTCGCTTGTCTAGAAGGAATATGAATCAACCTTGCTAGGAAATAACCAGTTGGAAAATACTTCAATAAAATATTGAGCAAGGCACTTGAAAAAATGATGTTCTTAATAATTGATGTCAGAACTAATGGTAATGCTTGGACTAGCTGGGCATTGTGATTTTTGAGGAAAGAGGTGAACTTCCCTATCCAAGGGTGCCCGAAATAGGTTTTCACTAATGGACTTGTCTTTTTCTTTCCTCTTTCCTTGACCCAAGGGTATCTCAAAGAGGTTTTCACCAAAGGATCTCGATGTTTTACTTTTATCACGACCAAGGAAGTTCACCTAATCTCCAGAATAAGTATAGGGTCCAAATGGAAATCAAAGCCTTGTTTGTGATAACTAGTCGGCAATCCATCTTGAAGGCCTATGAACTCACTAATAGATTCTTCATTTTGAAAGTCATCCTATGGTATAATAGAATCTTATTGGTTCCAATTGACTAGATCAAGATGATGAAGGGTAAGTAGATAATGGGTTGTAATGGTCATGACAGCATTGGAATTAGATAAATCAGTATCTGCTAGCTCATTATAGGCACTATAATGGGATATTACATCATTACTGAGAGTTTCATTATTGGTTGATGAAGAGGAATCACTCTCAAAATTAATGGGGCCACCCCCAAGTGGTGTAAATCTAAGACCTTGATTCCCCGTAGGTTTAGTAGCTGAAATAGTTTCAATAATTCCTTGTGCATTAGATCTTAATAGTATTCTTATATAGTCCAGGCTATCCATGATTTTATTTGGTATAGGGTAATTAACACTCTATAAGTAAGTAGTAAAATCATCACCATAAAACCAACCTCCCTTGATGTTGTTGTCCTAATCTTTATTGGGTGATGTATCAAGTACAAAGATGAATGGATTTTGTAGGATAGACTTGGACTTAGTTTTCCAAATTATGTTGGGCCTACTAAGATTTTTAGAGGTTTAGGATGGCCATAGGACTTAGGAGGTTTAGGTAATTTTATAATGTGGAATGCATTATGAATGTTATATGTGTCAATTACATCATCTTGAACAATGAAATGGATAGACATGGTAGCAAGAAAAATATCAGTAGAAGTGGAATTGAGGTCACTAAGGTTGATATAATTAGACTTGAGAGGTTCAAAAACCACTCCCTTACCTTTCTTGCCTACCAATTTAGTGATAGGACAATACGTGTAGGGGAATTTGATGCATTGATGTAGGGTTAAAGAGACTAATCATAATTCATGGATCCAAGGATGACCAAGAAGTATATTATAAGGTAATTCTATATCAATGACATGGCATAGGGTATCAGGAGTAATAGGCCCAATAATGATTGGTAAACATCTAATTCCTACAAATTCTCTTTCTGTGTTATCATAAGCCTTGATGGTGATGGTATCTGGTTGCATATTTGCCACCATATACCCCAATGTTTGGACTAGTTTCAATGACGTTATGTTCAATCAATATCTATTGTCTATAAGAACCTATTTTATTTTATGATGGTAAATAATGTCTTCAATATATATGGGATTGTTATGTAGGGGACCAAGGGATGACATATCTCATTGGTTAAAGGTAAGTTTTTGTCTTGGATACAAATGTCCCACAAGTGCTTGGAATTAGTTATGATTAATGTCATCAGACATAGTGGATTGTTGAAGGAAATCATTCAGTATGGTCCTGTGAACTTCAGATGTATGCATGAGATCCATAATAGAGATTTGAACAAATGTTTTGCTTAGTTGTTCATTGATACTATATGGCTTATCATCAATGGGATAAGTAGGTTTGGTTTTATTTGGTAAAGTGTTTGGTTTAGGATTGGTCTTAACCAATACAGTGTTTGGCTCAGAATCAATGTTGAAAGAAGGCAAAGGGCCATAAAAGATAACTTTTGGTTGTCTAGTTGCAAATACACAATTTCAAGTCAAGAAGGAGTTATTATAATTAGAGGAATGAGGAATATCATGAATGGTAACCCATAGAAACCAAGGTTCAAGTGAAGTGATAAAACTCAAAGTAAAATTAACTAAAATAGAGGATGGTGATCCTAAAATAGAGGGACCATTATTTTGAGTAATTTTGGATAGTACATGGGGCTTGATCTTAATGGTAATGATGTGATTACTAGTAATACTCCCTATGGTATTGTTGTAATCATATGGCATAGATCGGTACTCAATTTGATTGAATAGAGTGTCATGATCTTGATTACAATTATTGTTATGATTGTGATTCTAATTGTAACCATGATTATGTGGTTGACTACACTCTTGGCCTTAGTTCTGATTCCTCCTTTGTTATTGATCTTTATGCTTGGGAAATGGATCTTGTAGATACCTATATTTGATTGGTGTTAGGAGGTATATGGTCTATCTCAATCTCTCCTTCTCTATCAAATTTTCAATAATGTGCCTTAATTACACACATCTATAAAATGCATGGCCAACAACATGATGAAAATCACAAAATTCATCCCCAAAATACCAGTCAAGTTTAGGTTGATCCTCAAGAAAGGGTTTTGGCACAGTCCAAATAATCATGTTTTCAACAACTAATTTCTTGAACACTGAATCCACGAGCTCCCTTGGGTTGCTAAATGGCCTGCATCTAGGAAATCCCCTGCATGGCAAAGATATTTGTAGTATGAATGGTGGATTCAATGATGTATTTTGAATAGGTGGTATATGCACTATTTACATGTCATGATTCAATAATCCCATTACTTACCATGTTCTTATTTTTGTTAAATGTCTTAGGCTTATTATTGATATTGGTCTAAATAGGTGATTAAAATTGATGCAATTTTTGAGCCTGGGAATATATTTTGACCAAGCCTTTTGTAATATTTGCCTTCTCAATCTGTATGCCCTTATCAATGATTTATTCAAATGTGTTGGCACAAGTGAGTCTTATATTATGAGCAACCTTAGGGTCTAGGTTTTATGTGAAGATATTATCTATCTATTTATCTGGTAGATTATGTTGGAAATGACTAGTTAGTGCTCTCCACCTTTTTGGATAATAAGTGAAGCTTTCTCTGTCCCTCTATTTGGAATTACATAAGTCAGCCACTGTCAGTTTATGCTCAATGTTTTAAGAAAAATGGTGAATGATTTTTTTTGATAAATCATTGAAAGTTGTTACTGATCCTTTAGGAAATTTGAGAAGCCAATTTAAGGCTTGTCCACCTAAGTTACATGGAAACAAGCACAACAAATACACACTATTGTAGGCTATCTCTTAGAATGCAACAAAGAAGGCTTATATGTGCTCTCTAGGATCACCCTTCCCTTTATATTTATTAAATTTAGGTACCTCAAAATGAGGTGGGAAGGGTACTTGAAGAATGCTCATGTCAAATGGATATGGGCATATCTCATTGAACTTGTACTTTTTGGTTTGGTTACCTGTTTGAAGCCTTGAGACTACTTCTTTCATTGTCTTCCACTCTTGGATATTCAAAACAATTTGTGGTGGAAGGAGATAGTTCTTTTAATTGTTCGTAGACTAATAGGTTTGGTCAAGGTTAGTCTGGGTAGGAATGGATCCTTCATGCATGGTCCTATTGATAATGTGCACCCTATGTCCTAACTTATGTGCTTGGTTCAGTGTTTATTGTTGGTTCTAAGGCACATAGGAATAAGTATGACGTTATTAATTTATAGAGTTATGTTGTTTATCCCTAAGTATATGATGTTGATTCTGAGGAATCTTTTATTGTGAAATATAGAGAATCTACTTATTTTGAGGAACTTGGTGTTGATTTAGAAGAAGACTTTACCCTTACTAGTTCATAAGTAGAACTTGTTATTGCGAACTAGAAGAAGTTGGTCTTTCATTTTGAAACTTATCCACTGCTCGTTGGGGTGGTGGATTATAAACATCTTATTATTGGTAGTGATCTGGCACTTGCTCATAAGTATCAATTACATGTCATACATTCAAAATGGTTTCCTGATGGTTGAATAATTTATGTATTAAGTAGAAATTGGTGTGAAGCATTCATTAACACATCTTGTTAGAGAGGAGCCAAAGGATCTACCTCATTGGTAGGGTTAGCTTAGTCTTGTTTTGGTTATTCAATTAACTGATTTCACTCTACAGTTATAGTTTTCTTAATCATGATCATAGCCAAAGAAGTCGTGAAGTCAGTGATAGGTTGATCTACATAGCATTGACTAATTTGTTGTCTAATAACCAAATAATATGACCCGTTTGGAAAGAATCCACCAATGGGCCCTTCCCTTTACTATAATAAGCAATGGTTAGTTTGGGAACTTGAGTGTGAGGTTGTTCTTATTCAATAATTGGTTCATACTATTTCTCTTATATTCAAAAGAGGGTATGCAATTATTCTTTTGGAAAATCTGAAGGGAGTCTAGCTCTTGATTCTATAAACCTTAAGAGAGCCTCATCTTGGTAAACCTTGGTTTCATCCCATAATGGGAGGGATTTATTCATACATGATCAAATGTTATTCTCCATCAAAAAAAAATCCTTCCTCATAACTAAAGCCATAAAATACCCCACTACGAGTGTATTTTTGCATGGTTAGAATAATGCCCATTTTTAGACTAATGTTTTAAACATAGCTTTGGTTCAATTTGGATTTTTAAAACACTATCAAACGGTCCTTATAAAATTTAAAATTATCTTGGAAAATGTAACTGTATAGAATGAGAAGAGGTGAAGTCTTTGGAATGCTTTATCTTGGTTGGTCAAAATCAACAAATTAGAAGAAGGTATAACAATCTTGAAACTTAGAGTTTAGGATAACATAAAAAAACCTAAGTCCAAGATGTGTTGGTATCGTATAAAGCACATTGAGACCATGGTTGGTCTCGATCATCAAATTAGAATAAGGTTAAATGGTCCAAGAACTCAGAATGTATGACAAACATAAGAAAATATAAGTTCAAACTTTAGAATAAAGTGGGCAGTGTAACTACACACAATAGAAAATAAATTTAAATGGTCTAGGAACTTAGGGTATAGGTTAATTCAAGAAAACCCAAGTTTAAACTTGAAGATAAAATGGTTATTGTAACATTACCAAGTGAGACAAAGGCTATTATTTCAAATGATAAATGTAACATTGTAAAAAATGGCCAATTGTCAAATGGTAATGCGAACAACATAACACCTCAATGTGTAAATAGATGATAATGAGTAAAATATGGGAACAAGAGTCCCATTTAGGTAAGGTTCTAAAAATCAAATCAAAATCCAATCCAAATGATGCGACCCAAACACAAAGAGCAAAACATGCAAGCCAAGTGATAAGCAAGAATCAAGTGCAAACTAATTGTCCTTAGATCTAATAATTGAAATGAATTTTAAAATTGGTTTGAGAGGTTTTAAGACATATTTTATTTTGTGTGATATGGTTATTTTAGACACATAATTCAATTCAAGAAGAAGAATCACCTAAATGCATGCTCCTCTGCTAAATTGACATAAGGTATTCATAGTATCTTCCAAATTTTCCACCGATCTACTAGTCTTGAAAGGAATTATTAGTTATCATCTAAAAATAAAGAGTGTATGTAGGTAGATTTTTTTAAGCCCCTCTCTATCTCTCAAGAACTGATACTTGGAAAATAACTTAGAGCACCGAAGTAACTTGGTATTTAGCAAGATAATCCATGGAAAGTGGGATCAATTAATCTAAATTTTCATATTTAGCTTATCTAGATGGTCCATAAGTGCCTAGAAATGCTTGTGCACAAAAAATATTCATTAATGTATTTAAACCACCTAGATTTTTATGCAAGAGTCTTATCCCTTGCATAATGAATTCAGACATGTACTGCCTAGTGAAGTTTGATGTCTAGATTATCGCATGGCCTATTAATCTGTTGGACTTGTCAAGCTAACCACTTAGCCACTATCCAATCCAATGGTGCACCCAATTTATATCTCCCACTAGAGAGTGGGGTTGGAATAATGTTGGGAGATGAAATCTCATGTCAACACTAACCTAAAGAACCTATGAGGAGGTGATGAACCCCTGATCATAAGCCAAAAAAAATAAAATATCAAAATAATAACTAGGTCATTTTTGAGTCACCCCTCCCTAGGAATAAGGGGAGAGCATACACAACATTTAATTGGGTTTGACTCAACAAAACAAGTAAACTAATTTATTTTTGGTCATCCAAGTTCCCTAAATGGGATAAGGGGAGAACATATGCACAAGGCTTTACTAAAATGAAACTAAGTGTTTTGAAAAAATGAAGAACAAAAAGCAAAGTGATCTTAGGAGCTCTAAGTCTAAATGTGATTGTTATTTTTTAACCACTTATGGAAATGTGATTGAAATTTGGCCTTTGCTTGAAACTTTTGAAATGACCAAAAAAGAAAGTTATTTACACAAGTTTTTAAAGCACCAAAAAAAAATGTGAAATGGTTTCATTAATGTGTTAAACTCCTTCTCTTTTGCTTAATTCCCTACAAGAAGTATTAAAGGATTTATTTTTACTTGATTAGATAATGAAGGCTACCTACAAATTAAGTCAAAATAATGAAACTATGCCCTTTGGAATGATTTCATAGTTACAAAATAAAATGTAAATTGTGAAATTATAGGTTAATGAAAAATATAGAAAGAAAGAAAACTTATAGTAATGATTTTGCAGTTTCAAGGAGAATTTGCAACTCATCTCACTGATTTCATAGTTGTATAATGCAATTTCACAATTTTATGCTCTAATTTCATAATTTATATAAAACTTGTAGACAACACAGAAATAAATTAGAATGATTTCATGATTATGTGGCTTGATTTTTAGTTTTCCAATGATTTCATAGATATAAATTCATACAATTTCGTACTTATGTCTTTTGATTTTGTAATTACTATAAAACCTGTGGAGAACATAGAAACAAATCAAAATGATTTCTCAAATATAGATAATGATTTTGCAGTTAATCTATTCAAATTCATAGTTTTGTATAAACACAAAAAAACTAAAAACTTATAGGATAAATTCATAGTTACCCCTCATGATTTCGCAACACAGTGCTCTGAATTCATGAATTTATAGAGGAGGCCTAAAATAAGGATGATTTTTTGGTTTTTTGGGATGATTTCACTATTTCTTGCAATGGTTTTGCAAAATTTCCTTCTAAATTCATATTTTGCAACTAATATTTTTAGAATTCTACAGTCAACAGATCAAGAATAAAAAATCTTTAATTTTTAGCCAATTTTAACAAAAGTTGGCATTAAAAAAAAACAACATAAGATGATAAGTTATGGGTTTTGGTCCCACTAGGTGTGTCAAAAAGTAGAATATTATTGTGGAACAAGTTATTTCATGCATTTAAGACATAAAAAAATGACAAATCATAAATAACTAGCGTGTCAGGCCTACTCCCTCGAAGGGCGTGTATCAATGGAGTCAAGATAGTTAGACAATAAAACATGGACAATTCCTTCCCTAAGTGGCCTTCCTCCAAGATCGGTCTATTAAATGTGTTTGTGCCCAGATTGGTGTTCCAAGTCTTTATCAATGTGGTGCCACAATAATTTATGTACATCTCTCATTTCATTAATGGCTTTAGCTCTTACTTTGATTAATTTTTAAAAGATGAGTGAATCTCTCTAGAGATATTTTTACATAGTTTTTCTACACCAAAAAGAGCTTAAAGGTTATGGCTATGGCCCATGTCTTTATATCTTCTCCAAAATTAAAAAAATTATTTTTGGCCCTCCATCTCAAGATCAAAATGGAGGGTCACAAATCCATTCAACTTTGGAAGGACGATCATTAAATATGGCCATCAATATTTGGAAGAATGAAACATTAATAAGGCATGGGTAGCCTTAATCCTGATATTTATCTCCATTAATGCTTTGTGGATGACACCCATGTGATGATGTCATGGGTGATGTCATGGCCCACATATTTTAAATTATGAATTTATAGTAATAGACATTCAATAATTTTCCATGGATTTATCACTTAAGTTATTAATCTAATTTGCTTTGCTTAATGATTTTACTTAGGTTTTTTTTAAATTCTTGGAATTTGGTTGCTTGTTTAATCAAAGTGGTTGAAAATATCAATTTACTTAGTCATAATTTGACTGAAATTGAATTAGAGGAAGGTGTCAATTGCGTACAAGGTAATACCCCAATTAGGGTAGTATAGACATGAATTGACACATATATGTGATGTGTACAGATAAATTAGAGGATTTAAGTGGTCTAAAACATCATTTTACTTGGTCACAATTTGACTCAAAGTGAAATAGGAAAAGATAACAATTCCATAAAATGCCTTGTCTTAATCAAGGATACACGAACATGAATTGATGCATGTACATGACATGTGTAACCAAATTATAGAATTTTGGTGATTTTGGTCCAATTTATGCACTATTATGAAAAGTCATTTGAACTTGCAATTTTGGCACGATAATGATAGGAATTGGATGTCTACACAACACACTTATCTTGATAACAATTACTTATAAGACTATTATGCAAAAAAAAATGAACAAATGCATAGGGAATAAATGATCAACTTACTTAACATAAACATAGAGAAAAGTAATAAGCAAAACCTATTTGACACGAAGGTTACCCTAGAGAACCCAATGTGGGAAAAAACTTTAGTGGGTGAGTGAACACACTCCCCTTCCACTATGTTGTATAAAGTATACAAGGTAATACTTATTTGGCATATATGGATATAATACTCAATATCAATCTATCTAACTTATATACAAATATTATACGCACTTATAGGACCCTTCTTAGAACTCTCATACACTTGGACCAACCATAAATAGCTAACAACAATGAGCAAAACTAGAACCAAGACTCAATATCTCCAAGAATGATGTGAATCACATTTATATATAACTCACTGCCTCTCTGATGTGTTTTATACTTTTTCAATACTCCTATATAGTCCCTCTCATCCATGGAGCTCACCAAGGAACCTAAATGAACAACTATGAGGATAAATAACACTTGTAACCATTCATTTTTTGGGCATTTTGAATGGTGAAAAAACCATTAGAGTATGTAAATGAGTGGTTATAGAACCATTGAGGCAGTTACACAATTACCACTTGTAAATTCTAGTGGTGACATCTTCATCACTTTGAGTAAGGAGGTTACACAACTGCACCTTATAGATTATGGTGGTTTCAATAATGTTGATATGTAAATAGGGACGGTTTCATCCTCTGAAGGAAATCATAAGATTTGAGAGCTAAGAAATCCATGTATGATCAATGTGAAGGTGTTTAGGTCATCCCCATTCTATTTTATGTACTTGAATTAAAGTATTGAGCATGAAGTGTCTTATATAATTGCTTTCAAGCATGTTTTACATATAATTCGACATAGTGAAATTAGTTTGTACAAATGACTAAATATAAAAAAATTCATTTTTGGATCATACCTCCCCAATTTGAGGCTTTTACGTCCATAAAAGCTTTAGGAATTTTCTAGGCGAGGAAATTTATTCCTCACATATTCTCTAGAATACCATTTAGCCTTTCCAGGTAGCTTCCCTTTTAATCCAATCAGACAAGATTCTTGCACTCCTCTTTATGTTTCCCTCTCCTTTTTCTAAAAAACAACATCATCTTTTAATTCCAACTGAATATTAGGGGTGATATATCAATGGAAGGTAACAACATCCCTTCATATTCATTGTCTAGCATAGAAGGTTCAAAAATACGTAAGTTCTCAACATTAAAAACTGAATATATCTTCATATAAGGAAGAAAATCAAGTCTAAAATCATTCTTGCCCACTTGTTATAGAATTTCAAATAGACCATACCTTAGTGGTTTAATATTCTTAAATGTACCTTGGAGGATTTCTCTAATCAAATATAACCATACCTTGTCACCAAAAAGGAAACTATGTTCAGTCATATGTTGATCATGCCTCATTTTTTACTTATCTTGAAACTCCTTCAACCTCTCTTACACTTGGAGGTGAATTAGCCTTGTGGACCTCAAGATCTACTTTCCCATTGAATTTTTATGGATATCTCAAAATAACATCAAATGCACATAGAGGTAACTATCCAAAACAAGTTTCAAAAGAATATTTAGCAGTATAACTATATACAACCATGTTATAATAATGTTTAATATAAATCAATTTTTCATCTGGTGTCTTAGGATGCTTCCTATTGTATATTCTCAACAATTTCACCAATGTTATATTCACAACCTCGATCTACCCACTGGTTTGTGGATGAAAAGTGGTAAACCATTTCATCTTAACATCCATATTTCCCACAACATGGATCAAAACTTCCCAAGAAACCTTGAGTTCTGATCTTAAACAATAGAACTAGGCAAACTAAAGTGAACCCACACACTAGAAAAAAAAATAGTTTTATCACTTCCTTTAAGGGTTTTCTTACAAGGAATAAGAATACACATCTTACTAAACCAATCCATAACCATAAAGAGATAGTCATCCCCCTTCTTTGACATAGGCAACCACCTATCAAATCCATAGAAATGCTTTCCCATGGCCTATAAGGAACTGGTAGCCATATATAAACCCAAATTTATATTAATAGGCTTACTTTTACTACATAAAACATAACCTCTTATGAACTTGGCAACATCAACACATATATTAGGCCAATAAATGTACCTATGCAAATGAGCAATAATATTTGTAACACCAAAATGACTTAAAACTTTTAAAGTATGTGCCTCCCTCATTATCTAAACTCTTTCCTCCTTGGGCACACAAAGCTTACCCAAATTTTAGAGAAATCCATATTGAATATAATAATCCTCTTTGGGCTCAAACCCTTCACCTTGGTAATTTCTCACTGGAAAAGATAGGTCCAAAAAATATGCATCATGTTCATATCCATCTACATAAGATTCATACATAAAAGGATCAAGAAGAGTTATGGTTCCCATGGATGTAAGTAAAGGAGGTCTAGACAACATGTCAGCTAGTTTTTCACTAACACTTTTATTATATTTGATCATCAAATGGAATTTTGTCAAAAATCCTATCCATTCAGAGTGTCTAGCTTGTTAAATTTTAGTTTGAATAGGCAGATATTCAAGAGGTTCATGATCTATATAGACAATAGAATCCTTACCCATTAGATAATGATTCCATTTTTTAACTGCTTGAATAAGAACATGCAATTCTTTTTCATATGTACAACAATTCAAGATTTTATCATGGAATAACTGAGAATTATAACATACTAGCTTACCTCTTTTGAGAAAAAGAACCCCCATAGCATAGTGACTAGCATCCATTTACACTTCAAAAGATAGATTCAAGTTGGGCAAATTTTAAATCAGAGTATGCTTAATCTTATGTTTGAACAATTCAAATACATCTTGTTGTTTCTTACCCCAAGTAAAATGTTGACCATATGTTGCAATGGTGTGTAAAGGTGTGACTATAGAAGAAAAGTTCTTGATGAACTTACTCAAAGATTGGACTACATATATAAATATTATTGTCTCAATAAAATTAGATGGCCTTGGCCATTCATGATGGCCTTAACCTTATTTATATCAATCCTCAACTCCCCATCTCCAACCACATACCCCAAGAAGACTAGTGATTATTGGGCAAACTCACACTTCTTCTGATTCAACACTAACTGGAGGTCTTGTATGCATAGGAGAAATATTTTAGCCTATATTTGATCTATCCTTGTGATCCTTACAATCCAGAATAACCTATTTCAAATCACCATTGGCCAAGGGAGATATTGAAGCATGACAAGTTAAATTCAACAAGGTAAGTATATTCCTAGCTCTTCATTTTCATTAGTATATGTTGCATAAATAATGGATTGAATTGTATCTCTCCTTTCTTAGATTACTTCTATATTATCTTGAATATAATTATCTTCAATTGTTTATTATCTTCCCCATTTGTGTCACAATCTTTATTAAGCACTATATTAACTTGAATGTTCATTTACTAGATTAGTTTGTATGTTTGTTTAGTAGATTAACTAATTTATATTTATCACATTATAAGACCTAGCTAAAGTTATTGCATGATGAAATTTAACTAGAGGCCTTAGAGACCTCTTATTTGTTATTGTGTGGTAATATATCCCTTAGTTAGGTTTAATTTATCCATAATTTTTCATGACCCTGATATAACAAAGTATTATTAAGCGGATTGTTAGTTGATTACCTTCTTTGAGATTGGATACTACTAAGTAGGATAAGTTCTAGGTTTGTCTTATTTCACTTGCATACACTATGTTTGTACTTCCTCAAATTAGATAACTTACCTTAGAATTTTCTCCTAACTTGGTTTATTACAAGTTTTGAGTCCTTAAGCACATTTAGTTCTTTGTCCTTATGTTTTAAAGCAAACTATAGCCCTAAGATAAATGCTTCATATTCCACTAGGTTATTTGTGCAAGGGAACTGCAACCTATAAGTAACCAAATGTTACTTCCCTCATAGGTCAATGATTAATATTCCTATGCTATAAATTTACTTCGAATAGGGCCCATCAAAGTATAGGGACCATAAACTTGGAAATTCAGGACCCTTATTAGCTTGGTTCTCAGTACATTATGTGGATAAAGTGTAGATGCTTATATTAGAGGATACTAGGTTTACATTTTCAATGATTGTGTTGTACTTTGTAATCATACATTTCATTATGAGTTATATCTCTACATTGATTTGATTTGCCACACCTCTCCAAGGTAACCACATATGTGAAAATATTGGATGTTTTGAAATTATTGGATCTTGGGCTCAAATTCTAGTTGCATATACATGCTTAATATTTCCCCAACTACCTTAACCTTTAACTTATCCAACTAAACCACTATCTTATCTAACTTAATAGGTGTTAACCCTAATTTTTATAAATCCCTATAGGTATGACATTTACATAGGCTCCCGAGTTGACAAGATAATTATTAAGGTTCTTCCCAAACAACTTAATAGTAAGGAGGAATGGGAGTACCTAAACCTTGTTATTATCTACAATCATGTTAGTGTGTGAAGGCTTGGGCTTGGACTAGATTGGTTTCTCTTTCAAGGACTTCGGGTGATGTCTCTTTTCTCCATGGTCTGATCAAGCTCATGTAAAGTGATGTTTGCCTTAATATTCATGTCCTATACTATGTTATACCTAGTTTATCTAGAAGTGGGTTGGATCTCTTTAGGGGTATTGGGGTTATTATATTTTAGAGGTGGATAATAATTTCTTAACCTAGGATCAGGAGGGGTTGCACCATTGTTAAGAGGAGTGGACATGGTAAGGGGTTATTATTGTGTCTAATTCCTAAGAGTGTAATTTTTCATCTAGAATTTATGGAAAGCATGGACCTCAGTGGTGGGATCCTCTAGTTCATTATCCTCTTGGCTATGGAAATCCAATATTTTTAAAACCATAATAGTACTGAGGGATCATGAGGATACTAGAGCATCAATTTGACTAGTAGCATTGGGATGGTTTGGGACTATCTCATAATCTTCCATTTCTATTTAGAAGATGTCAAAGGTGGTACAAAATTTGATGTAGTCTAACTCCCCATGCTGGGATGTGTTATGCACATAACATTAGTTTGACAGGGCCAACTCACAAATTTTGATCTCAAGTAGCTTATTGGGTGAGGGTTCTGGTTGGTTATTAGATCTATTATAGGAATAATTGTACCTTTGGTAGGTGAAGTTATTGTTCAATTTCTCACCACTAGTGTTTCCAACTTATCTTAGGAGGCCCAATAAGTCATTTTTGAGATTTTGTATCATGCATTGTATAACATCCAAATTGTTCTTGGTGGGTTCCTAGGGCACACTTTGGACATTCTTCATGGTGGGTACTAGTGCTTGATTGTGAACTTGAGTTGATACTTCATTATTTATAGGGATAAATAAGCCCAAGTGTTGGTTAGGAGTATCATGCCTCAAGGGTAGTTGGTTCATCACTAGCATAGGTTGTGGAATGGGTACATTCTGACTAGTGGAAAAGAGAGGATTCTATGTAAGTAAGTTTGGAAACACATTTGAGATGGCTAGTGCCAACAGACCCTGAGGGTTAAGTTGCATGTCTAATTTTATGGCCTCAGCATAAGCTATAGGCATATCTACCACCCAAGGCTATCTACATACAAATATAGTTATCTAAGGATCTAGCATGTTATTATACATTTCAAAGGCTAATTAGCCATATGGTATGTATAACACAGTGATTTGACTATACATCTTATGAAACCTAGCATTAAAATTCCTTATGGGCTTGTTTGGCTCTCTTTTGATGCAGGTAAATTATTGGTACACCACACTTGGATCAATGACTTACCTAAAATGGGCCAAAAAAGTGTTATTAGATTGTTCTTAACTTGTAATAGAGATTTCAAGTAGGTTTAGGAAAAAATCATAAGTAGCATCCATCAAAGTGAATGGGAACAATCTGTAGGCAACATCTTTACCTTCTAAATTTAGTATTATGAGATTAGTCTTGTGTGAGGTCACATGTTCCTCAGTGGTATGCCCCGCACTTGGTGTGAATATTGGGAGGTGCCTTTCTAGGTTTTTGGGTAGGCTAAAGACATCTCTATAAATATCAATGGTAGACCCTACCAACCATGCCATAGGTGCATCCATGGGTAAGGGCCTATTAGGGGTGTATTGAGAAGATGAGCTAGTCTGGGTAACCAAAGGTTTCAATATTCCTCTAGAAACTTTGGTTCTCCTATAGAATTACAAGGGGGATATTATCAGTCACTTGAGACTAGTTTGAGATCTACTGATCCTCACAACAGGCTCTAGGTTTTTCTTAGGTTAGCTAGTAGATAAAATATTTTTAATTTAATGAGAAAGGGGTGCCCTCCTTCTAGCAATAGTTTTGGTTTGATCCAAGGTCTCATTCTCCCAAATGAATCTATAGGGTTAAATACACCAAGTGAGTGTAGGGAATTATTGGGGGACTTGAATCCTCTCATTTTAAGATAGATATAGAGATAATTTGGGTCAAGTTCTACAAGTATTGGGCTCCATTAAATATCTTGCCTGGAATATATCTACAAGAGATGTAGTGTTACCACTAGAGACTTAATACCAATATTCTTACTAACACAAAATTTATACGCTTATAGTTAAATCGATTTCAATAGATTGATATTGTGAGCCTTACTTGGCTTCACTTCATAGTTTCTAAAATAGGGGACAAAGATAAATTTATAGTGAATAAACATAAAAGCGAAGAGAGGGTAAGTTTTAAAATATGAACTCTATGAACAAATGGTAACACCAAATGCTTCAAGAACCAAAACATGCTCAGCTATAATTATACCATTGTATGTTAAGTTTCATGATAGCTCTGGCTCTAGTCACATAGGGAATGAGTGTAATTAAAATTGTTAAATACTTGATTCTAGGATTCTTTTAATGAATAAACTACAAACATACCTATAGTGAATCACACATAGATCCTTGCATAATTCAAATAAAATGAAAAAAATCAAAAAACTCAACTAAAATAGTAAGAAGCATATCTTAGTTAACACATAAACTTTGAAGAAAAACACATAAAGAAAGTGGAAGAGATAAATGAAAAATAGACACATTTAAATAGAAACCAAATTTGCATTAATCTAAAAGTGCCCATTTATAATGGAGTTAACCTTTTAAAAGTACTACACAGTAGTATATACATAGAATATATAAATGTGTCCTACGTCTAAGAGGCATGAGATCCACTCTTGGCCATCATGGCCTAAAATGGTTGAACAAAATTATGTCAAAATATTCCTCATTCAAATAAAAAAAATCTTAAGGCCCATTAAGGGAGCATCGAGAATAGGTCTAAGGTGGATCAATTCCCAACTATTTTGGTAGGCCCTGTTGAGCTACCAATGATTGGTCAATGAGGTTGGCCCCTTAATTAAACTTCTATAAGTTGATAACTAGCTCTCAAAAGATCATATTTACTTGAGTCAATAGTCTTATGTCGACATGGCATAACTTTTTAGCTGTGTTTGGTCTTTTAGACTACTTGGCCTTGTTGACATTATTAAAACCTTTCATTCAATCATGGGTTATTTACCACGTCACACATTATCATTGATTGTAGTTGCTATGTCATATTAAAAAATAATAAATGTCTCTTTATAGTGCTTTCAAATCCCACTTTCATGTCTTGAACTTGATTTGTTCAGAGGGAGACACACAAAAATATGTCATTAATTTTGGTTGCTTAATCATTAGATGAGTCATTTTTTCTACCACATGTTGACTTATCATGTAATTGAAGCTCACTTTCTTCTATCTAAATCAATTTAGCTAGAGTGTGACATGTGGCCTTAATTTTTTACTCATTGGGATTGATCTTTGTATTTTGTATCTTAGGCCTATGGGATTCAGGTAATTGAGATGTTAAAATGTGCCCAAATCTCATTTATCTACATGGCCATGAGCTTTGTAGTGTCTTTTCTTATGTCTGAATGCTATGAGTTAACATGATACTACCATGTGGATGGTTTTTGCTTCTCTAGATGATTGCCTAGCCTTGACATATGTGTCACTATGTGCAGGCTATAGGTGAGCAATATCATGCCACATGGATGATCCTTTCTTATCTGGATGGTCCTCAAGATTTAACTATGTACCTTTATCTGAAAAGATATGAGTGAGCAATATCTTACCATTTGGATGGTCCTCTCTCATCCAAATGATCACCACATACTTCAACATATGTATCATTGTGTGCTAGATGTGGGTGAGCGAGATGTTACCACATGGCATGATTTCACTTATTTGGATGCTTGTGGAATCCAAACATGTGCAAGTGGTCAATAGATCTAGTTGAAGTGAGTGAATGAGATGAATTTAGGTGGCATAATCCCATTCATTTAGCTATATAAAGAGTATTTACCTTATCTATTTGATTCAATAGAAGTGAGTGACTGAGATGAAGACATGTGGACAATCCCCATTGCTTGGGACTTAGCCATTGGAAATCAAACTACTAGGACTTAGCCATTGAAAATCAAACTACATAACCACTCTTAAATTTCATGATTGTCTAGGTATAAAAAAGATCTGTCTAAGAGAGATTTTTGTAAAAATGTAATTAGCCTCAAAACAACCAACTATGAAGAATAATTTATATTAAAAAATATTTCTTTGAGATGGATCAAGTAGGCATTATAAATTTTCCCTGTGAAGTCAAAATAATCTTAAAAAGATAGACAACTTCAGACAAACACTTAGCTCAATTATTCCATAAAGATAAAATTTGAAATCAATGAATGTCATAGAATCAAAATCCAAAGAGGTGCATAAAATAATTTCAATAAAAATGCCCATTTAGAATTTTAAACTAAGACATCAATAAATTTGATAAATCAACTTAGGAAACACTCAAATTTGGAAATCAGGGACTTATGAAAAAAAATAAAAAACAACCTTAATTTTTACTTAGACTTAAGATTATAACTCTTGGCTTAGACTAATTCATTTCACAACAAGACATGAACATGGAATTTTGAGCTCAAAGCAGGTCCTCATTTAAGATTTTGAAAATGGGGCATGTTGGTCACAACAATATGTGTAATGGAAAGAAATGATATGTTATTTACTAACATGGAATAAACAACATAAGTATAAAAATATTACAACTAAGAACATGCAAAAAGAAAATGTTATTTTTAAATTTATTAAATGTTTTTGTATTTTTTTAGTATTTAATTTTTTCCATTTTTGGCATATTTGTAAGGATAAGCAAATAATACATGTACAAGGAAAAGTGATACTATAATCCGATTTAATCATCAAGGGGATGTTTAAATGAAGGCTCTATATCATGTGTGTCATATTCATATCTTATATAATCAGTATCGTCATGATTATACCAATATTTTGTACTATTAGGATCATAATCATCAATATAATCATTAGTATATTAAATATATAACTTCTTAGGTTGTTCTTAAACATGTGATATATCATTTTAAGCATTTGTGTATGTAAAAGCCATTGTCTCATAAATTGGAGTTGCCTTCTTACAAGTTTGTTTTTCTTAAGTATGTTCATCATTGCCAAAATGTTGCATCTCATTATGGATTAGAGAAGAGTCATGTATCTTTGATTGAACAATAGGAAAAGATGTAGTATGTGCCCTGAATTATTTATTTGAGGATGAAAACATATATTTTGTAGTATTTCTCTTAACATTTTATTCCTCTATGCATGAAATAGATATGGTGTTTGGATCCTTAGCAATAATATTTGTATCATTTATTTTTATCGACATGTCTTGTTTTAAAAAATCCTTTATTAGAAACCTTTTTTTTAGAATGCTTGTTTGCTTATCTTGAATTTGATTCTACAACTTTTATTCTTGCTCTTTTGTAACATTGCCTTTTGAATCTTTTCTTTCTCTAATTATTTCATTTGCAAGTGTTTTTGTTCTAAATTATCATTTGGTACCCATACTTTTTGTTTTTTTACTTGTGTTTTAGGAGAGGCACTCATAATGTAAATGGGTTACTTAACTAATGTATCCATGATATGATCACCACTATCATTTATATTTTGTATTTTGCTCTTCAATGCAAAAACTAATATGTATGATACCCATGCATTCTATGATATAAACATTATTATTTTAATCTCTTTATAGAATGTAGAGAAGGTAGTTGAATCACTTTGTTTTGAAGCATTTATCTTAAAATTTAACTTGGGATCTTATTATCTTTTTGTTCACACTGTGAATCACTTTTTGTAGATGTATTTTATTGTAGTTTTTTATTTAGATATGAAACCTTACTAAATGAAGATGCAAACACATGATTAAAATAGCATATTTTAGACTTTGCATGTATATAATATGATTTTGTAACTCTTTTATTAACTTGATCATAGTGGTGATTTGATCTTCTATGGATTCACAAACATAAATATGAGGTGATTTAGATTGAATATGCATACACACACCATTTAGAGGAGATGTGGGAGGTGGAGGGGTTTTATGAAGGATAGTTATAATAAGATGGACCACCTTACCCCTTGAAGTAGTGATAGCATGGATATGATTAGAGAAATGATAGCTATCACCCTCTTTAGGGTTAAGAGGAGGAAAATTTTCTTTTTTATCCATATTAAACTTGATTTTAGGAAAATAAATTATTTTAAAATTTTAGAAATTTCAAAATAAGATTTAAAGAAAATAGTAAATCAATAAACCCTAGGTCAAATTAGGGTTTTAACACCAAAGGGTCTAGTTCACCAAATATTTAACCCTAAATTTGAAATAGGGGTGGAGTTTAGGGTTAATAATATTGAATTAAATTTAATACAGGGGTGATAAACTAACTTTATAGTAGGGTAATTAATCTAAAACTTAAACAAATAATATTCTAAATTTATAGAACAGAGATTACTAAAAATAGTAAAGTATTTATATTGGTAGATATTTTAATAAATTGGAAACAATGATACTTAGTTGTTTACTATGGGCATGCAGGTTTGGATAGGATTAGGCTAGAGTTAGACTAGATGATGATCTTAGACTAGTCATTGATTTCTATAAATATCATTTTATGGCCTTGAAAACTTGTATCGCATCTAGATTATTGCATCAACATAAGTGTCAAACTTTATTTCAAGTATCTTGTATGGAATATTGACTAGATTTGGATGTAACTAACTAGATCCTTATAATTTATTTCATTTCTTCTAATGTCTTTAAATCATGTGCATAGGCTATCACTCTTTATCAAATCATCAAAATCCTAACTCTTCACCCTTGAAGTGACTGTGGTAAAATGGGTTAGTGGGTTCATAATTTCAAGTTGATCCTAAAGACCTTGTGTCAATAGGTGTTGCCTACAAATCCATCACTTTGAAGAGGGATTCAGACTAATGTAGTTCTCTTATACATGTTGACTTGTGTGAACACAAGGGTGCAATGTGTGATAAACAAAGACATGCAATGACCTATCTTGTAACTTAGAAAATATTCCATGTGGGATACTCTTTGAATGTTTTTGACCTGTATAAATATTGTTCTTATAACTGATATGGAAATAGGGACAAATACGGTATATTTTCTCACTTGAATGTTTGATTGAGTGTATATTTGTATATTTCCTTATGAGTTGTAAGTGGTTTCTAGGTGAGGAATGAATAAGGGTTGATCTTGTATATATAGTAAATACCTTTTAGAAATATCTCACATTAAATAACTTAGGAAGACCTTTTGGATATGTTTATTTTTAAAATTAGATGATTTTTTGGCATTGGACACTTTGTAAAAAAATGGACATTTACGTTAACACATGTCCATTTGGGATGCAAGTGTCTAGAGAGTTAAAAAGTAGGTCTAGGTCCAAAACTAGTAGTAAAAGATTGACATCAAGTTTAAAGCATTTTATACATTATAGAAAGGCTTGGGTCATCATAATAATAAAGGTTAGACTAAGTGTAGACAATAAATATAAATTATATAGCACCTTAGTCTTGTACACTTGGAAAATACCTATGATGGATGTACCCTTCATATCTAAGACCTTATTGCCAAAAGGCTTGCATCCATTATCTCTTTGTGCCAAATTACTTACCTCTTAGTTGAACCATATGTTATTCTAATGACCAGGGCTTCTATATGTGTAAAATGTTCTAAACTTGATCATTATCCTTCTCTACCAGTTATAAAGTTATACATATTTTCTAACGTCCTAGACATTTGTGTCCAAGCTAGATGCCTATGTTGACACATGTGTCCCTTTTCCAACTAAGTGTTCAATGCCCAAAATTCATCTAATTTGCAAATATAACATATCCTTATGGTTAGCCTAAGTGCTTTAGTGTGAGATATGTTCAAAAGGCATTGGTATATATATAATATCAACATTCATTCATTCCTCACTTAGAAAATATCAGGAACTCACAAGGCAACTTAAAAATGAGCACTCAATCAAACATTCAAGTGGGTAAACCTACCCTAGTCCTCCCTATTTTTATATCAGTCACAAAAGTAGTATTCCTACCAGTCTGAAGTATTGGAGGAGTAACACATGAGCTATATTTTCTAAATTACAAGTTAGATCACTATACGTACTTGCTTATCACATGTTGTATCTTTATGCACACATAAGCCAACACATAGAGGAGAAATATATAATATTTGAAGTATTATCTATGTAGTCAGTACCCATTAACAAATGGTTCTTTAGATAGCCTATAATCATGTGCTCATTAACTCATTTTTCTATAGTCACTCCAAGGATGATGAAGTGAGGTTTTGATCATTTGACAAAGAGCAACAACCCATGTGCATGATTTGTATACACCAAAAGAAAAGTAATAGAAAACCCAGAAGGCTCTAGTTGGTTGCATCCAAATATAGTCAATAGACTATATAGTACAATTGTATCAAGTTCAAACATCAACATCATGAAATGTCAAGATCTGAAACAAGCATTTGAGGCCACATGATTCAAAATTCTAGAATCTGATGACTATTCAAAGATCCTAATCCAATCCACTTCTATCTTATTTTAACCCATATTTGTATGTGCATAGTAAACTAGCTAAGTACTCTTATTTCTAATTTATTGTAATATGAAGAAATAGTTATGCTTTCTATTATTGGCATATCTTGGTATTTAAATTTAGAATATTATTTATCTGAGTTTACAAATTAATTTGACTGCTATAGATTTATTTATCACCCTTGTGCTTATTCAATTCTATATTTTTAATCCTATTTACCCTCATTTAATAAATTTAGAGTTAAACATTTGGTGATCCCAGCCTCTAAGTATTATTTTTGAAAACCTAGCCTAATCTAGTGTTTCTAACCTCTTAGGGTTTTATCTTCTTGATCCAAACCTCAAGGGTTTTGGTTCAAAGATATTTTAATAACATAAAAATAACATAATTATCATAATAATGCTATCTTGAGATGTCTTATTGCTCACAAGATTGCAGATACAAACATATGCTTATCTCTGGGAAGAGATGTTTGATCCCCTTCTTAGGATACATCTTCATTTATACATATTTTGAAGGTAAGAAGAGGATGTGAAAGGTCACCAATATTGAGGGAAATGAAGTGGTTTGACTTCCATGATTTACAACACATAATTCAAGAAATTACTACTTTTAGAAACTTTTTATTTTTAGATAGCACTATTAAAATTAAAATTTTGAGCACTTCCCTTGAGTTTTCAAGGGTCAAAAACCATTGAGCATAGTTTCATGCCATCTCATCACATTCTCCTTGTTCTTAGCTTTCCAAAATTTAAACAGAGAGTCAAACGGAGCTATGGTTCAAAAGTTATAGCTCTCAAAAGTTCTACCACCAATTGGGGTAGAACCATCACCTAAAGTGTTGATTGGATCATTCCTCCCTCTTTGAGAAGCAATCATCCCCATTGCATCAAGTTTCCTCATCAAGTGTGGTAGTTGTGTCTTTATTTGATTCTCTATGAGCCACTCACCTTGGTGTCTAAGCTTGCCCCTTTTAACCACTTGATAAAGTGGAATAGAGTGCCCTCTTATTGTCTTCATCCAGGTGTCCACACTCTAATCCTCCTCCACTAGAGCAAAACTCTACGAATTAAGCTCATTAATGTCTATTTGTTCTGTTATGAGTGAAGTATCCAATAGAGGTAGATGATATGGTTTGAGGAGCTCCACATTGAAAATTGAATGTAGACTAAGGTATGTTAGTAAGTTCAACTCATAAGCATTTTCTCCAACTTTTCTAATGATGGTGTAGGGACCATATCATAGAGGCCAATTTTTTTTGTGTTGGTCTGTGAGTCATTCCTTTTGAATCCAAAACCAAATATTATCATGTATAGAAAAATAGTGTGCAACCCTATATTTTTCATGGCATTGATACTTTTGATTCATCTTATCCAAGATATCATGAACCTATTGTTGGATGTGTTGGATTTGTTCAATGAACTTTGTTGTTTTTGCTACCTCAGATCTCCCATGAGGTGTGTATTCCATGGTAGAGAATGGAATGGCTACATCAATTGGTGCCATGGGTTGGAACCCAAAGCATACTTGGAGTGGACTATGCTTAGTGGAGCTATGTAGGGCCCAGTTTTGTCCATGTTGTATGACAATAAGCCCCTCATCCCATGAGAATGGATGTTTGGAGTGATACGTCTGAAGCATGTGGACAATCAGGTGGTTCACCACTTTTATTTGACCACCATTATATGGATGGAAGACCATGGGCTTCATCATCTTGGTATCCATCATCTTCCACATAGTGGACTAAAAGATACTCAAGAACCTACTATCTCTATCTAAAACAATGGACTTGGGGAGACCAAAATGGAGCCATACATGACAAAAATATAGTTGAGTAGTTTCCTCAACATATATATTTTTCTTACAAGCAATCATGATAGCTATTTTTTTTTTAAATGATCAACTACAATAAGAATACAATCCTTGCCATGTTTTGAAGTGGGCAAACCTAAGAGAAAATCCATTGAGATAGATTCCCAAGGCTTGATTGGTTCTAGCAATGGTGTGTACAATCCTTGCTTCTTATTTTCTAGGTTGGCTATCGCACATAGGGTGCAAGATTTGAGGTAATTTCCAAATCCTTATACATATGGGGCTAGTAGAATTTCTTTTGAATAACTACAAATGTCTTCTCTACACCAAAGTGCCTAGTTGTCTTGTTAAAATGTGCTTCCCATATCATCTTATGTTGCTCTGTAACTAGAACATAGATGTGCCCCATGTGATAGAGGACATTATCTTGCAAATAAAAATTAGAGACATGTTTACCTTTTTAAAGTGCCTAATATGTATCAGAAAAGATAGGATCTACTTCATACAGAGCACCTCAGGTAGCAATCTCGTGTATGCATAGATCAAGAATTATTGTGAGTATATAAATTGGTGGGCAGCTCAAACAATCTATGGTAGTATTTGAGCTCCCCTTTTTTATGTTTGATTATTAGATGGAATTATTGAAAATATGTCACCTACTTCTAGTGCCTCTCATTTCATAGTTTACTCTGCATCTGCATGAATTCTAATGTTTTATGGTTAGTGTGGATGACCATCTCTTTCCTCAAGATGTAGTGTTTCCATTATTTGTAGTCTTGCACAATGACATAGAGCTCTTTATCATGTGTTGGGTATTTTCTGACTATATCATTGAAAGTTTCATTATGATTTACAATAGGATGGCCATGTTGCATGATGACAGCTTCCATGGCATATTTAAATGCATCTATAATCAACTTGAAAGGTTGATGCAAGTCTGACAAGGTAAGAACAAAGGCTAAATAAAGTCTATTTTTTAAATTCTCAAATACTCTTTATTGTATTTTGCCCCACTGAAATGTAGTTTTAGATCCTCTTTTAGTTACTTGGTTTAGTGACCAAGCAATATGTGAGAATTCAATAATAAACTTGTGATAAAAATTTGTAAGACCCAAGAAGCTACAAAGTTCTATGAGGGTCCTTGGTGTAGGCCATTCTTGAATAACCTGAATCTTCTCTAGGTTGACATGGACCCCTTCCTCATCCATAACATATCCTAGGTACTTGTTTTCATCTTGAATGGGCACTTGTTTTCATCTTGAATGGGCACTTGTTGAGATTTGCTTATAACTTGTGATTTCAAAGAGTTTTAAGCACCTTATAGACATGTTGTAGATGTTTTTTCCATGTTATGTTGTAGATGAGTATGTCATCCAGGTAGACGACCATGAATGAGTTGGTAAAGGGTCACAGGATGTCATCCATCATCCTCATGAAGGTTATAGGTGTGTTAGTCAAGCTAAAAGGCATAACTAACCATTTGAAGAGCCCCTCCTTGGATTTGAATGTAGTCTTTCCGACATCAGTGGGATCAATAGGAATTTGGTGATAGCTAGATTTGAGATCAGTTTTAGTGAAGAAATTCACACCATGTAGTTGGTCCATCAAGTCTTCAATCCTAGGGAGGGGGTAACAATTCTTCATAGTGATTTTGTTTAGGGCTTAATAGTTAATTCAAATCCTCCATGTTCCATCCTTCTTTGGCACCAAGATAATTGGCCTTCCATAGGGTGAAGAACTTGGCCTGATGTGACCCTTTTCGATCAATTCTTGAATGTACTTTTTATCTCATCATTCTCCAAAATTGATTTGTGATACATAGGGTTGTTAGGTAAAGGTGATCCTAAAACCAAATTGATAAAATATTTTACCTGATAGTGAAGTGAAACTCCAATGGGTGACTTGAATAAGTCATCATATTCTCTCATAATTTGACCCATTTGCTTCTGTTTTTTATTGATCATGTAGTTAGGGTTATAACATCATCCTTCTTGGATATATGTGGCTTGACCACCATGAGAATGAATTGCTTTATCTTCTCCACCAATCTCTTACATTACTTGGCATTAATCAGGGATATAGTTGTGGGAGGTGGTACCTTTGGTACCCTATAACACCACATTTTAAGAGTGAGGGTGATCCTTTAGGTTCTTGATTCATAGATGCCATGTTGATCATACATGAATGGATGCCCAAGGAGTACATCACAAACATCCAGATTGACCACATCACATAAGACCTCATCTTGTAAAATTTTTAATGCATATGAAATAAGATACTGGTTGGTGACACGGAGGTCTCTCCTTGGGCTCAACCATCTAATATTGTATGGCTTTGGGTGAGGCTTCATGGATAGATTTAGACTTTTCATAAAATTAGTAGAGATTAAATTATTTTAACTCCTATCAATAATGAAATGCAGAGGCTTACCTTTACCCATAACTTAGAGTGAAACAACCTTTTCTTATCATCTAGCCTTTCTTTGTGGGTCTGTGATGAAGCAATGATGGTATCAAGCTCAGCATCTACAATATATTTTTCATCCTCTTCGACTATAGGGTGTGTATGAGGTAGAGAATTAGATGTCAAAGATTGTGACTCAGAAAGTAGGGACTTGATGGCTTGACATTCTTCTTTGGAGTGAGTTCTAGTTTTGTGGTAATCACACCATTTCTTAGTCTTTCTCTTCTAGAATTTCTTATTTTTGAACTCTTTTTGCTTATAAGTGTGGCCTCATGTTTGACTTTCTTTGTCACTTTTCCATTTTGAAGGCTGACTTTTCGTATTCTTTCTTCCATACTTCTACTCAATCTTCACCATGAACTTGTACACCTCATCGAGGGTTTCCAAATTGAAGAGTACCATTTCCTCCCATATATACCATTGTAATCCACCACAATATTT
This sequence comes from Torreya grandis, assembly GCA_037957365.1. Classification (NCBI taxonomy): domain Eukaryota; kingdom Viridiplantae; phylum Streptophyta; class Pinopsida; order Cupressales; family Taxaceae; genus Torreya; species Torreya grandis. The sequence goes on along the minus strand of JARHVA010000017.1, from coordinate 4,805,204 downwards.
GAGAACCTTATGTTTCTCACTTTGTTGGATGCCCAATCTCATAGACAAAGAATGAAAATTAGTGTAATCTTAAATAGACTATTCCTTACCTTGGCAAAGTTGTTGCCATTGTATATATAGATCATCATATGCTCTAATGATGTAGTATTCTTTCTTTATAACTTCCATGAAATTTTCTCAGGTAGGTTCCACTTCAAGGCCAATGTCATCCGTATTGAACCTCTTCTTGTACACTTCCCACCGATTTTTGATGGGTAATGATGCTTTCAAAATAGCAGAAGTGATCTTCTCTCCATTGGTGAATTTATTTACACAAAAATAAGAAGACAATTGATCTAACCAATTTTCTACTGCATCAGCATTGACTTTTCCTTCAAATGTAGGGATATCAAAATTCACCTAAACTTTGAAGAGTGTTGGCGCACTGAAAAGATGTTCCATGGATGGAGAGCCGGGGGGTGCAGATAAGGAGCCAAAATTTTCCATCGAGATTTGTTGAAGAATTTGGGCAAATTATTGTAGCATGTGTACTTGTTAAAATTGTAGAGCTTCATTCACCATTTCCTTGTAGGGATTGGATGTCTCAGTGTTATCCACCGTTTGAGGTCATTTAGAATGAATAGATGAATAGTCTATCGAATCGGTTGTTTTCCACCCAAGCTTCTTGTAGCCTGACTTTGTCCTCAAGATCATATACTCTCAAGATAAACCGCTCTAATACCACTGATCTAAAACTTAGGGGTTTTGGTTGAAAAATATTTTAAAAATACAAAAATAATACAATTATCATACTAATGCTATATTTGGGAAGAGATGTCTTATTGCTCACAAGATTGCAGATACAAACATATGCTTATATCTGGGAAGAGATGTTTGTTCCCCTTCTCACACTACATCTTTATTTATACATATTTTGAAGGCAAGAGGAGGATGTGGAAGGTCACCAATCTCGATGGAGATGAAGTGGTTTGACTTCCATGATTTATAATAATAAAAAATTTGATAAATTACTATTTTTAGAAACTTTCTATTTTTAGATAGCATTATTAGAATTAAAATTTTGAGCACTTATGTTGGGTTTTTTAAGATAAAAAACCATCAAACATATCTCTGTACCATCTCATCATGTTCTTCTCATTATTATCTTTCCAATGGTTTGAACGGGGAGTCAAATGGAGCTATAGTTTAAAAATTATGGCTCTCAAAAGTTCTGTCACCAATTAGGGTAGAACCATTCCCTGAATTGTCCCCTAAAGTGTTGCCCAGATCGCTTGTTGTGATTGATTTTCAAATTTGAAAATATACCCTAGGGTTTTACCACCCTCTTGTTGCCAATATTCAAGTTTATACACTTTCAAGTTTCTTCTTCCTTTACTGACACATTTTAACCTCCAAAAAAGATCCATTTTAAAATTCCTTGGTTTTATTTTCTACTCGAGTTGCTATATTTAAAACCATTTTTTTGTTTGCGCAAATTCTACATGGCTTTTTTTTTTTTTACAATTTATTATTTTTAGTAAATATCGACATACAAATCAAATGGTGTACTTATTTTCTAATCAATATTTGGATTTCTTAAAAAATAATGTTTTATAAAAAAACCTTTCTCATATCTCTAAAATAAATTATTATTTTATCGTAATTGTTGATTCTTTATTGAGAATATTGTAGGGTTTTGCTTGTGAAGCATTCCACATTGTTTGGCCTATTTCTGATTAATAATAGATAATTTTTTAAATTTCTCTGAAGTTTTTCATACTCTGATTGATATAAACAAAAAAAAAAATCTAAACTATTATATGAATTTTTTAAATTTAACATTTTAATATTTTTAGTATATTTAGACTTATAAGTCATACATTGCACTTTTGTTTCCCTATCTTTTGAGGTTTGTCTCATTTCCTTTTTTTTTTTGAAAAACTTATTTCAGATTCCAAAAATTATCATCCAATCACTTTATATTTCTTTCTCTTCAAATGACACATTGTGGTAACTTTATCTTTTAGTCTCCAAACGCTAGCTTGCCTTAGGGTTTTCTGATTTTCTTGATTAATGTAATTATTTAGCTCTAAATTTTATTTTCATGATTGATTGTTCCCAAGCATTTTGTATATATCTTCTTTCTTATTATCATATTAGTCTTTAAAATATTTACACTGACTAAAAAATAGTTTTTTCGTCCTCCTAACCTTAAGGAGGGTGATAGCTACCATCCCTCTAACCAAGGCCATGTTATCACTTCTTCAAAGGAAAAGATGGCCCATCCTATAATTCTAAAATAAGGTAGTCTTATAACACTTTTCAGAAAAATTCAAAATTTTATGAAATATTTGTTATTTTTGCAATTTTTTAAAAATTCGAGGTTAAATTTTTTGAAATGTTGAAAAATGTGAAAATTAATCAATTACTAATACTAATTGATTAGTTAGCAAAAAATTGAATTGTGAACCATAATTTTATTTTACCTGAATAATGCAATAACACTTTCAAGCTTCTGTATAAAAAATCGGCTTTCCCTATAAATTGTAAAATCAAATCCTTCTTATATAAATCATGTAAATGTTTTTTGATTTTCTTAAAGTTGTGTGAAATGCCCCAACAATTTTACAAGTCATACAATTTATGAATTCTTTTTTGCACACTGTGCAATTTTCATTTTTAAGTTTGTAAGTCATGCAATTTACAAATTTATTTTTCTACTTTAAACAATTTGCAAATTTATATTTTCACTCAGTGTAATTTGAAATTTTATTTTGCATTTTTTCTTCTTATGCAAATTAATTTTTTTCTTTTTCGTGGTCATGCAATTTCAAATTTCATTTTCCCCGACCATGCAAATTAAAATTGCATTTCCCCGAATCGTACAATTTTATTTTATACTTCTCTAAGTCATGTAAGTGCAAACTTCCACATTAAAATTGTTTTTCTCACTCTATACAAATTATCATTGCAAATTTAAGACTCATAACTTGTATGCAATCTCCTTTACTTTTTCCTCATATTGTGCAAATTCTATTATTTTCTCGAATCATATAAAATTAAAAACTTCTTCCCTTTCCTAAAGCTTCTTCAACTTACATGCCAAAACTTTAGCAAATATTTAGCGAAGTGGAGTTATAGAGAAAATATAATTGAATTTTATGTGTTTTTGGCTACTCAAACCAAAAACCGTATAACCAAGAAGCAAAGTGGAGAATGTTGAGTTAAGAAAAATATATTTTTTATTGTTTACATTTCCCAAAGTGAAATCATACTAGGCCGTACACCCCTTTTGGAGAGAGAATTTTTTTGAAAGGTTAAAGTGAGTTAAAAACATCAAATTTTGTTTTTATTTGTCAAAACCAACCATACGACCCACATTGAAAGGTAAAAGTGCAGATTATAATCAAAATTTTGCTTGTTTTTGTGTCTACTCCACAAGTCTGTTGCATGACCTGCACTAAGAAGCAAAATGTGACAATAAAATATTTTTTAACTATTTTTAACAGAAGATGAACTCTACGACCAAGTGAATCAGGTAAAAAATTAGTGGCTATTTATAGTCATATGGATATAAGTAGGTTTTTTTTAATTTTGAAAATATTTAATTCTATGAAAAATATACATAGAATAAATAGTCTCAATTTTATACAATTTCATAGTTTGAAATACATATGCATCAAAGTTATTATACATGTATGGGTCAAATTTGCTAAAAAATTATACAAGATATATATAAGTTACTCTGAAATCACTAGGGATATATGTGTGTATATATATATGTTTGTATGTATGTATGTATGTATGTACGTACGTATGTATATAATACAAACCACCTAAGACACAGTATGTTTAAGTTAGTAATTATATTTTACTATGAAAATGTTTTGAATATTTTGTGGTGTTACATGCTCTTACTTCTATATGATTTTTAATAACTAAAAAACTTAATAATAAATAATTTTCAAACTTAATATTTATTTTATTTCTAGCATTAAATGCAGTGTAGGTGGAATCAAAGCTATAGAGATGGAGGTTTATATTTTGCCTCATTTTTTAGTGAATTGGCACCGATATATTGAGAGGTCCTAAAGCAAAATTTAATGTTGGTCCAACATGTCACTCATGAGATTAATGAAATTTGCTTAAATACATATGTGATGGTTTCTCTTTTTTTTAATCATTTATGCAAGCTCTTGGCAGAAGCAAAGCTCTGATAATCAAAAGCAAAGCTTGGGTAACTAGATGATTGGGACAAGAAATTGAAAACGAAGCCACAGACAAATTCTAAGTTGGTTTTCTTGTGATTGAAAGGTATGGACTTATGTTTTTTTAGTTTTAAAGACTGAGAGTAGTTATTTACACACAGTCGTTTGTCTTAAAATGAATAAATATAATAATAGGTTCCTTAAAAAATATTTGCTTAAAGATATTTGCTAAAAACATTGTACATATTAGTTTTCTTATAAATTTCATGTAAATCTATAAATCTTTTCTTTAACTCAAAATCTGTGAAATGAGTATTTTCGAGTTAATTAGAAATATGGTTAAAATGATCATAAGGCTCTATTGCATTTATTCATTTTGTTTAAAAAAATATCTTACATGCCATTATTTCTCAAAAGAAATGAGTTTTTTGTTTGTTTAAAATAAGTATGTAGGAAAGACCAACCACTTAATATAATTTATTTTATTTTGTGCATTGCTTAAAAGAAGTATCTTGCATGCTATTATCTCTCAGAGGAAATGAGTTTCTTATTTGTTTAAAAAAAATATGTGGTAAAGACTAACTACATAATATAATTCATTTTATTCTTTGTGCATTGTTTAAAATATTTTACATGTCATTATTTTTCAAAGAAAACCAATTTATTGTTTGTTTAAAATAAGTACGTGGTAAAGACCAACCACATAATATAATTCATTTTATTCTTTACACATTGTTTAAAATAAGTATCTTGCATGCCATTATTTCTCAGAGAAAATTAGTTTCTTATTTGTTTAGGATTTAGGGTGGTAAAACTAAAGACCAACCAAATAATATATTAAACTGACCTAAAAATTATGAAAAAAAAATTTATATATATATATATATATATATATATGAAAAAAATTAAAATATATATATAAGATAAAAAATTAGGGTATAAAATATAAATAATAAATTGATTATGGGGTCATAGGGCAAGGCTATATATGTATGTATATTCTTACCCTATGGTCACATAGTCGATTTATTTTTTATACTTTATACCCTAATTTTTTGTCATAATTTTTACTAAGTTTAATATATTATTTGGTTAGTGTTTATCACATACTTCTTTTAAACAAAAAAGCAACAAATATTTTTTGAGAAATAACGGTATACAAGATACTTTTATGAAAAGCAAGGATAACATAACTGGAAAAAAAAATTATTACCTTAAGTTTATAGTGTCCTTGATATGCCAACATCAATCCATTACAAAATAGGTTAAGATCTAACCCTGAATTATCATAAGTTTAATTCCACTTGCACCACATTCAGTGCTAGAAATAAAATAAATATTAAGTTTGAAAATTATTTATTATTAAGTTTTTTAGTTATTAAAACCATAAAGAAGTAAGAACATGTGGCACCAAATAATAGTCATAACATTTTCATAATTTTAAAATTACAAACTATATAATAAAGTCTCCCAAAATATTTGAAGTGTGAGTTGTGGTCTATACTCAATTTATACTAAGTATTGCACATGATCTTACTGTATGTATTGCACAAAAAGAGTCTTGGAGCCTCATGATTATACTGTATTTTATTTTTAAATATTTAAAAAATAATTATATTCTAGTTGGCATGGTTCGTTAATTGAAATGAAAAAATATTTGAAAGACCAATATGGATTTAGTTAAGACATTTTGACAGACTTTATTATATAGTTTATAATTTTAAAACTCTGAAAATGTTTTAAATATTTTTTCAGTTATATCATCCTTACTTTTCATAGTTGTCAAAGAGTATAAATAATAAATCGACTATGCAAAAGAATATTCAAAATATTTTCATAATTTTAAATTTACAAATTATATAATAAGGTATGTCAAAATATTTTAACCACATCCATATTGGTTTTTCAAATATATTTTCATTTCAATTTCAAAACCCTAAACCCTAAATTAAAATATAATTATTACCTTAAGTTGATTATGTTATAAGTGATTGTTATCACACACACACATAAAAATTGAATATTAGGGGTTTCATGTATTTGATTATGGCTTATTTACCATTTTCTTGAATGTGGCATGATGATTGTGAAAAAATAATGCATGGTTTTTTTTAGGTTAGTAGTTATTTCAGTATGATCTTAAAAAAAATAGAATGATTCATTTGTATGCACAATAATGGTTATATAAGTATTATTTGTATTTTGTTTTAAATTAAACAAGCTGATGCACTGTATTTTTAAGATAATGAAAATTAAGAAGTATTTGAACTCGATTGTATAAAATGCTTATTTTAGCATATTTTATTAGATATCAAGTTGGAATCAAGGTTCAAATGATTCAGGTATAGATGTTTGAGGTTGTGATGATGATTGGCATAGTGAGGCTACTCCTTCATAGGGTAGCTCTCGAGGCAACCACAATTTTTATGGTTATAGGGATACTAACACATTTTCTAGGCCATTTAATTATGGAACCCATATTTTATTACATTTTGATGCTAATGACCCTGCTTTTTGGAATATTCTCAACTCTTTGCCTGCTAACTCTTTGAATTTAAAAGGAAATAGAGGATGAAAGGGACATTGAAAGAATCATCCTTGTAGACGAAGCAATCCAAATGAGCCCCCTCAACACATGCATGCTCATTCTACCATTCAGCATAATGAGAAAAATGTTCCATTGCCCAAGCCACCTAAACATAAAAATAATCTTGAATTAACTATAAAATTGCATCCCAATAAAATTATTCCACTTAACACTAATATTCCACTCCTTGAGCTTGAAAAAACTACTTCTATCAGGAAACATGCTAGCATCCCTACAACACAGCGTATGAAGGTTAGAATGTTAAAAAAAATTAAGTTAGAGGTAAATGATTTTGAATGGCCCTCGACCTATCTAATAGAACTTCTCACTAATTTCATGGAATATAATGAGTACTTGACTGATAAAAGTGTCCCTTTAATAGATTTGGTTTCTGATACAAACTCTGATTAAAACTTAAATTTTTGGGTTGAAATTTATGTTAATATTTGGTGTTAAATAATGTCTAAATATTTTTAAATATGTTGATATTATTTTTGGCAGTTTTGATATATACATGGCAGTATTTTATTTCCTATAAAAAAATATGTTTGAATAGTTTACTCTTTACTAAACAATTATAGAAACACACATAGATTTTAATGTTTTATAATAATTTTTTAAAGTTGTTTTTACATATTGATCATGTTTTAGCCTTGTCAAAATCAATAAATAAATGTATGTAACATAATCAAGATTTAATAGGATCTTGAGGGAGAGGTTGAAATCAATATTTTTTTTTAATTCTTCATGTCCCAAAATTATGGTTCTTAAGGACTCTTTTTGTGTGGTACATACAATAAGATCATGTGTAGTACTTTAATATATATTAAGTACAAACCTCTTTAAGTATTTTAAAAATTTAATTTAAAATATAAAATGGATATAAAGAGATTGATATATAAGAGATTAATTTGTAAGTATAAATTTAGTACATTGAGTCTTTCTCTGTCTTGGTTTTTTTTATTTCATTTTTTTTTCTATTTTCAATTATAAAAATATAAAAGGGATATCAAAAAATTAATAAAAAACTTTGATAGAATAAAAAAAAATCATTCAAGAGATTGTCTCTTCTATAGGCTTTACTCTATTAGATAGGTTAGATTATATTATTTGAAATCTAATTAAATATACATATATTTGATAATTGAAACATAAACTATAAAATAAGATTTACCAAAATGTATCAACCATATCCATAATTAATAATGGCCTTTCAAATATTTTTTTTATTTCAATTAACAAATCATGCCAAGCAAAATATTATTATTACCTTAACACTGACTATGGTTCCATAGGGCAAGACAACTATAAAAAGTGAGGATGACAAGCCAATATCTTTAAATAAGTGTTTTTTAGGGAACTTATCATTATATTTATTTATTTCAAAAAAGATGGTTTTGCATGCAAACAACTGCTCTTAATCTTTTATTTGATTAAAAGAATATATCTACAATAGTTGTAAACTCTATTATAAAGATGTATATATATTCGAGCATAAGTTGCTTAAATACATATGTGATGGTTTCTTAATTTTTTGAGTCATTGATATAAGCTATTGGCATAAGCGAAGCTCTGATAGTCAAAATATTAAGATGAGAGGTTGAAAATGAAAGTACAAATAATTTTTAAGTTGGTTTTCTTGTGATTGTAAGGTATATATTTATGTTTTTTTATTCTAAATACTGAGAGTAGTTGCTATCATGCACAATGATATGTCTTAAAATAAATAAATACAGTAATAATTACTTAACCATATCTATAAAAAATAATGATAAAGTTTGTCAAAATGTTTAACCATATCTATAATCAATAATGGTCTTTCAAATATTTTGTATTTCAATTAACAAAACATGCCAACCAAAATATAATTATTACCTTAAGATTATTGTGTCATAAGACACAAGTGGTCCTTAACATATTTATAAAATTGATTAAAACAAACATACTCTTCTTTTTATATGGTTTTAATGACTAAAAAATGTAATAATAATAATTTTATTATATTTATTTTATTTTTAGTATTGAATGCAGTGCAAGTGGAATTAAAGCTACAAGGATGGAGGTTTAGATTTTATTCTATTTTTTAGTGAATTGGCATCGGTATATTGAAGGGCCCTAAATAAATTTTTTTTGTTGATCCACCGCACCACCTGTGGGATAAATGAAAGTTGTTTAAATACATATGTGATGATTTTCTCAAAAAAATTAGTCATTTATGTAAGCTATTGGTGGAAGTGAAATTGTTGGTCTAATATAGATACTTCTAGTTCATTACACTATAGATACATCAAATAAGTTTGGTATGAAATAAAAAATGAAACCCACAATATACTTATGCATCTTTATAATGGAGTTTGCAACTGTTATAGACATGTTCTCTTAATCAAATAGAATATAAAAATATACCTACTTGGTATAAGATAATAAGGAAACACCACAATATACTTATGTATCTCTATAATAGAGTTTATAATTGTTATAGATATGTTCTCTTAATCAAACAGAAACAAAAATATATAAATTACCTATTAATCATTTATATAATCTACATTATCTTCAACAAGCTTTCTTAAAACTCTGATAAAAGAAATTTTAAAATTGATCATAAAATTTGTTGTCTTTCCTCGATCAACCTTGGATTTCAAATGTCTAAATTTTAACATGCCAATATTCTTCATTTTATTCTTGATAATTTTTATTATCATTATCTTCAAAAGTTGTTAGACTTGGATCTAATATTGAATAATTGTAATATGTTTGAAGAATTATTAATCAATCCTCTTCTTTCAGATGTTGACTACCAAATTCCCAGAGTTCTATCAAATAAAAAATTGAGGAAACTAGATCTAGTTGTATAGAGCTGCAAGCAAGTCTCCATTTTTTGTCAAACTTGTTTCTTAACTTTGACTTTAAAAATGACAATGCACTAAAAATTCTCTCATATTTCACTGAGCCCAAAATCATTTTTTTGTATAAATTAGCAAGATTAAAATATTCTAAGATACCATATAGAATTTCACTCAAACTTAAGATACTCCATAGTCTAGTGATTGATCCATCTTCAAAAACATGGTCCAAAATTAAGATTGAAAAATTGAATAGATCGCTCTCTTAGCTTTGGTAAATCTAAAATGTCTTTAGTTTGTTTACCATTTAATTATACACTCTTCCATAAATGTTGGGTCAAAGTTTTTATTTTATTCTAAACATCTGATGAGCTAACATTTTTCTAATATTGAGGATATATGACAACGATGGATTTTAGTAATTCATCCCAAGTAAAATGATATATAATTTATGAAGAGAAACATTTTACAATTTCCTTCAAGGTGTAACTTATAGAGGACACAACCTTGAGGAATTGATCCCTTGTAACAAGAACTTCTTTAAGTATATTAGATCAATCAACTGTCAAAAATGAGAGTTGTGGTTTGTACTCAATTTATACTAAGTAGTGCACATGATCTTACCATATGTACTACACAAAAAGAGTCTTAGAGCCTCATGATCATATTGTATTTTATTTTTAAATGTTTAAATTAATAATTATATTCTAGTTGACATGATTTGTTAATTAAAATATATATTTGAAAGGCTAATATGAATGTGGTTAAGACATTTTGGTAGACTTTATTATATAGTTTATAATTTTAAAACAATAAAAATATTTTGAATATTTTTTTGATTATGTCATTCTCGTTTTTCATAGTTGTCTTGTTTTATGACTCTATAATTGGTTTATATTCTATACTCTAATTTTTTATCACTATTTTTATTATATTCAGTTTATTATATTATTTGATTGGTCTTTACCACATACTTGTTTTAAACAAACAAAAAATTGATCTCCTATGAGAAATAATGGCATGCATGATACTTCTTTTAAATAATGTACAAAGAACAAATTGCATTAACGCAAGAGAGCTTCAAGATCATACTTTATTTTGTTTTTAAATATTTAAGGTAATAATTATATTCTGATTGATAGGTTTGTTATTTTAAATAAAAAATATATTTGAAAGGTCATTATTACTCATGGATATGGTTAAGACATGTTGGCAAACTTTATCATTATTTATTATGGATATGGTTAAGACATTTGAAAGACAATGTTTTGAGCAAATATCTTTAAAAAAATATTTTTCAAGAAACTTATCATTATATTTATTCATTTATCCATTATAATTTTACTATACTCAGTTTATTATATTACTAGTTGGTCTTTACCACATACTTATTTTAAACGAATAAAAATTTGATTTTCTCTAAGAAATAATGAAATGTAAGATATTTCTTTTAAATAATGCACAAAAAATAAATTGAATAAATGCAACAGAGTCTCATGATCATACTATATTTTATTTTTAAATATTTAAGGTAATAATTATATTCAAGTTGACATAGTTTGTTAATTGAAACAAAGAAATATTTGAAAGTCTAATATAAATGTGATTAAGACATTTTGTAGTCATTATATAGTTTATAATTTAAAAACTATGAAAATATTTTGAATATTTCTTTTAATTATGTAATCCTTGATTTTTATAGTTGTTTTACCCTATGGTCCCATAGTTCTATAATTTAATTTTTTGTCACAATTTTTGTTATACTCAGTTTATTATATTATATGGTTGGCCTTTTAAGAGACTTAAAGTGGTTTGTCCTCAATTTATACTTACTCATATGGCAATCAAATTTATTACTTAAAAAGGACAAACATAATCTTTAAAAAGAATGACAAATTTAATCATTAAAAAGAATAAATTGTAAATAAAATCTCGACTTTAGACTTCTCATCCTTTAACCTCTTTTTCCATTAATTTTTTTACCATAATTTCTTAATTTGAATATGATGCTTGATTCACCAACAATTTATAATTTTTTAAAAATAGATAATAGAAATCACTAGTCAATTTATATCGACGTGATAATTTTGCTAAAGATTCATCAATGGAATTATACCTGAAATCTAAGATTTTATAGTACGCTTTTAGGGGTCCCTTCTTAAAATTATCCCTTAAGTGAATGAGTAAAAAGTGATAATAAAATGCAAAAGGATAATTTTTGAATGTTTTTTGTTGAGAATCTAGTCGTATGGTCGTCATACAATGCAAAGAATGCATATAATTTTTTTTTTTAAATAGCTTTTAAAGTGTTTTGGTGTTTATTTAACCTGAATGGGGCATCGTATAGTCAAATAAGAACATAATAAGGTAATTTTAATTTGTAAAAAGTCATTTTTTTATTATTGTTTGCAATCCAAACTCAAACTATACGACCATATAACAAGGTGAACATAGATTTTTAAAGTGAACAATAGGAAATAGCAATTTTTTATTGCTCATTTGATATCAAAAAAGCCACATACCTCTAGGAAAGAGAATGAGATTTGCTAAAATCAAAAAAAAAATATAAGGTTTTGAAATCTAGAAAATAAAAATCAGGGTTTAAATTATTCTCTCAAAAAATTAAAAAATCATACTTCTGTTAGTGAGCTCAGTGGTTAGAAGTTTTATAAAATCAATTGGTAATTGATTTTTGGTGTTTTGGTCCAAATCAGAAACAAATGATAAAATTTTAAAATTGAAAAGAAAATTTTCAAAAAAAAATTTCAATTCATTTTCATTTACCAGAAAAGTTGATCAGATAGAAATATAAAGTGATTAAACAAGAACAGTTGCAATCAGGAAAATTGATCAATTAAAATTTAAAATTCATATGACTGACATTAAAAAATATTGGAATAATTTATACAGACTAACCTATGAGTACGGCCTTCTGTTGCATTTAAATAATTTGTTTTGGCTTTAAGTTATTTAATTTTATCAATTTTTGTAAATAAAGAGTTATTATGCAAACATCTCCTAATTGTCAATTTTTTTATAAAAAATAATATCTTCATCCTCTACTATGGAAAAGTTAATTCTGAGTATGTTGGCATGAAAAATTTTCAGAGAGACAAATTGATGACTTCATGTCAACAGTGTGAGAAACAAAGTCCCTCTCCTATTAGTAGGCAAAGCTACCTTTATTGAAAGCTAAAATAGAAAAGTAAGAAATATTTACAAATAAAGAAATATAAATCATGGGGTAGTACTTTTAAGTTGAAAGTATGAAAAATAATTTTTAAAAAGGAATATCTATAGGGAGAGAGATAGAGATAAGGGAGATGTTTTAAGCAACAAACTCGTCAAGTTAGAAACTAAGACTAGACGAAAGTGTTAAGAGAAAATTTAACTTTCAAAAGAGGAAAATCTCTCATTCAATGGGTCGAAAAGACATAATCATATCCTTAAAGATATGAAACATACACAAGAAGACTATTTAACTACAATAATAGAAACTAATAACTTTCTATATTTTTTAACGGAAACAACTAAAAAGTTGTCTCTAATGTCACACAAATTTTCACATGTTGGAAATATAAATTACAACTCTAGATAGAAACTTCATAATTTAATTTATTTTTCTCAATAGTTTGAAATTTATGACAATAGAAATGAAAATTAGAAACATTGAATTAACCAAAAGATAATTCAAAAGATATTACTAACGCAAAGTTTAAAAACATCTATTTGTATTGATTCTGAACAGTAGAAACGCTGATCTCCCTTTACAATGTTTTATCAAAATTCTATTTGTTTTGAACCTTTATTATGAAGCCCTAACTTGTATTTATAGGCTAAAATGAGTGGTTATGGTGCAAAACCACCTATTTTGCCTTTTTATAGAATTGTAAAAAAAAATACCAATGAGAAATTACAACTTGAAATAGTGCAAAAACTTTTTAAGCATTTAGCATCACTTAATAAAATAATTGGGGTTTTTGCACTGCATAAAAAATCACATTGTCAATTTCGATAACTTGAAAAAACAAGTTAACAAAATTACAGAGATAATCTATAAAATTACAATGCACATTTACAAGGGTAAGAAGAGTGCAACAATATAAGTTAGGTGTAAATAAATAAGAGAAAAAAATGCAGTAACATTTAAAGTAATTCTTTATTCTTCTTGTTGTATTGATAATTCTTTCCCTTTTAAAAAGTCATCAAAAATTTGGAAAAATACCTTGATCAAGTCTTCAACCGGTCCATCTATATCCCTGTGGACAATGTTTGTTGAGTAGTCTAGCTCTTTCATTTACTGAAGCTTGCTTTAGAGACTGTTTATTTTCATTTCTAAATTATCCACATTCACTTGATATTTGGACAATTGATGAAGTTCTTCATGACCAAATGCAAATGTATGACTGGCAATGTCTTGAATTCTCTCTTTGAAATCTCCAATTATGGTCTCAATTAGAATCGAATTCCCCTCTTGATCCTTTTCATTGATAAAATGACAATTCAACTTCTTAACTTTATTGTCGATTTACATCATTGTCTCACTTCTAAGTGACCTTGCATCATTGAATTTCTGAAGACATTATTAAAGAGACAAGATTCTAAATTTAATGGCCCAAATATATTTAATCTGATAGATAATTTCATCATTATTTATAACATTTTTTTCAACAAGATCAATAGAAGGAAATTTTGAGAATTCGACCAACCCAAGAATGAGTTCCTCCCAATTTTATTTCTCTTAAACATATCCATTTTCTTTTGTTGCTAGTTGTTTATATTATAATTGAATTTTAAAGAACATTGTCATTGCAGTGATAATTGTTGAGGCCCCTTGATCAGTAACTTTTTCAATCTAGTCTTTCACTGCATTACCCATTTGACCTACCTCTCTTATTTTTTCCAGTGTCTTGGTATGAAGACTCAATGAAGCGATAGCTGGTTGGATTGGCCCAATCAATCTTTGTATTATTGAATTCAATTATTTCACCTTTTCTTTCAGTTCATCTTTTATCACCTTATCTTTGTCCATTTTTTCAAAGATAGTGTCAATCACCAACTATACATATCATTTCATCCATTCTCTAGTTGATTTTCTTAAATGAACCCTAGATACCTAGTAGTCTTCAACCCTGATTTTTGAATTATCCATTTCAACTATAGGAATGGCCACTTTTGCATATTTTTCTCTTTTTTCATTTGTCACCATTCGAGAAACTATCCTTGTTTTCTTTGACCTCTCTGAGAAAGGAATTGTCAAAGTTATAAAATATGTCTTCAGGTTCAACAATTATTCTTGTTCTCTTCACTACTATGGACAACCGATCTGAAGTTTTCATGTTTGAGGAAGGCAATGGAACAAAATTTGAAATAGGTGGAACAAGCCTCGCTAAAGTTGAAGGAGGTGTTTTCTCAATTGGGGCACCTTGAAAAGATGTTTCAATTTACTCTTGAGTATTGATTGTATCAAAAAGAATTCTTTGAGAGGGTGCAATAGGCAACTCAATATTTGAGGGAGAAGATGAAGAGATATGAGTAACTTATTGTAATGGGAAAGTAGGGGACATAGGAAACATTGTATCATTTGAAGCTAAGAATTTTTGAGTTGTGCTCTCTACTAGTTCTTGAAAAAATGAAAAACTATCTACTGAAACCTCTTAGAGAATTGAAATCTTAGGGGAAGAAATATTTTTACTTAACCTTTTTTTATTTTTAGACCTGTCAAAAACTTGTGTGTTTCAACAAATTGTCTCACCAGTTTCATCAACACCCACTTGTCACTAACATATCATGAGAGCATGTAAGGAGCAACTTCACAACCACTAATTCTCAAATAAATGAAGGTTGAGAACTGTATGAACCAAACTTTTCATATTGTTATCTCTGTAGTGGTTGTAACTGCTATTCTTATGTTTACGAGTTTTTTTCAAATAATCAAATGACAAAATGAATAAAGTAATCATTTACTCTTCTAAAGTGATAAGCGTTCTCTTTCAATGTTAGTTGCAGATAGAATTCATACACCATTGCTTTCTCAAAATCACCCATTGTATACAATCCATCAAAATATATTGGCCTAGCTACAATGTAAATGAAATACAAAGTCATATAGAATTTTGATGTGACTTTTACCTCTATGATTTGCTTGTGAATGGCATCGTTGATTAATTGCTCCTAATTTATATGTTGCTTATTTCTAAGGATGATCCAAATGAATCTATACATCCATGTCTGAAAGTTTTTTGCCATTTAATTTCTCAGTATTTTGTGCAACAATGTGATCAGGTCCCTTATCTCATCTTTGAAATCAGAGCTTATGAGATTTTTTGGAAGTTGAGTGGAGGAATGTTTCGGCTTAGTCAACCATGTTTTATTGACTTGTTTAGAACTTGTCATATTATTGTCATCCTAAAATATTTGAAAGGACTCAAGGTTAGATGCGCAAATGATTCATAATCTAAAAGGAAAAAAATGTTATCAATTTTTTTAGACACAAAACTCACTACCAACTCCCTAGAGATCTTTTATCTCCCTTATCTTTGAGTTATAATTATTTGTCATGATCAAAAGTAACTCAAGGGACTCTAATGACATTGAAAATGTTGTCACTTATGCCAATCCACTATCATAAATACTTTGACCAAAATTTGTCTTATGTATTGTGTTCATTCTTCCCAAAATTCATCCAATTTGATGTGGCTTAGATCGGTGTTAGTGATATTTTCAACATTGGACTCTGGTGGCAAAAGAAGTGTCACACCTTGAAATTGATACTTTATGATTTCTTTGCCTTTGCTTGGAATCTCATTTTGCGGAGTAGGATATGAAGACATTAATTTGACAATAAAATTAACAAATTTGAAAATTTACACAACAGCTTCTTATTTGTAAAAAATGATAGAAATGCAAATGGAAGTCTATACTCAAAAGTTGATTGTATAAATTACTCCGATATGATTTTAATGCTCCTTGTATAAATTTCAATTTCCCTTTAACAAATTTTCTTATTTGCAATTGCATCTATAAAAAAATTCTCTGTATTGCTTATTTAGCACACTTTTCTAGTCAACGAAAATGAATTGAATAAATTATAAAAAATTCATTTTCAATTTTTTAAAATATTTACTTGTTCCCTGTGATTTTTAAATTTATGTAGTTTAAAAATCTTGCAAAAAATATTTATGTAGTTTAAAAATCTTGCAAAAAATATTTTTTTTCAACACTCAACTTTTTTTACGAGAATCTCATGACCATGCAATCTTCAATTCATAGATTGAAATGATCAAAATTTGCCCCCGCTAATTTTATCCTTGATTTTTCCCAGTTTGGTGAAACCAAATTTTTACTAGAAAACCTCATCAACTTTGTTAACATCTTTCTCCGAACCAAAATCGTACCATTTTAAAAATCATGCAAATTGAAAATTTTTTAATTGACAAATGTAAAATATTTATGCCAAAATTTGCATATTATTTTTTTGCTTTCCTCTCTTTTTCTTTTTATTTTATTATTTCCTCACCTTTCTACATAGGCATATGGTTGGCCGTACGAAAGCCATACGATTTGGTGTTCAGTAGGAGAATCAAAAAAATTTAAAAAAAATTGCTCGAAACTGTTGAGTTGTGGAGCTAAAAGCTTCAACTCTTTGCAAACAGGTGGAACAAGAAGGTTGCTGAGATCCAAGAGCACCGGCGTCGGCAGCAGGACCGACATCGGTCGTGACCAGTGCAGAAGGCCACCGACGGCGGTAGGTAGTCGGCTGACGTCGACAGAACCAGACTAGCAGGGACCGACGTCAGTCGCCTATGTGTTCCAGAACTGCTCGTTACACGGACAGTTAGTTAAGTGAACGAAGTGTTTGCATGTAAAGGCCAGTTAGAGTCTTTGGCTGCGAGGATAATTGTCTAAATTAAGAGTCTAAGTTAGTGTTTGAGTTAGGGATCTATTTGTAGACCCATTGGCATGTATTGTAATTAAGGTATGAGATAGAAAGGAAGGCAAATAAGTTGCTTCCATTGTAAGATCATTGAGTTGCAGGTTGTTGCAAGCTCATAGGAGATCTACATGTGAGTATGGTCTGTTGAATTGCAGGTTGCAGGTTCATGGGAGATCAACTTGAAGTACTTTTGAGTGCTTGGTGAATTGGCAGGGTTATTACTGACTAGTTGGAGAGGTGAACACCAATTCTATTTGTGAGTTGGTTGTTGGGACCGTTTTTTGTGTAGGAGAGTATTGTGTGTGAAGAATTACTGTACACTTGAGGTGTGGCAAACCTCTGTAAGGTGAAAGAGTGTGGCGGCTCTTTGTTGTATTCTTTTCTGTAAAGTGTTAATACTAGATAGTGTATTGTCTCTCATATTCTGTGTTATTGGTGAATTCTAGCTACTTGTGTTTCTGGTTATTTCCGCATTTATAATTGCTTATATTTGGTAATCATACTGTGTTCTTTCTGAGGAGCAAGATCCAATAAGAGGAATCAGAACAAAGGTGTGTTTGTTCTTGGACTTCCCTGACAAGTGGTATCAGAGCTTTTGGTTGGGATACTAACAGATTGGATTAGATCTGGTTAGTGTGTTTTGATTACAGCTACTCACAGGGTTTCTGTTTGAGTGGGAGTTGAGCAATGACAGAAGACAGTAAGGCATGAGATAGAAAGGAAGGCAAGTAAGTTGCTTCCATTGTAAGATCATTGAGTTGCAGGTTGTTGCAAGCTCATCGGGGATCTACATGTGAGTATGGTCTGTTGAATTGTAGGTTGCAGGTTCATGGGAGATCAACTTGAAGTACTTTTGAGTGCTTGGTGAACTGGGAGGGTTATTACTGACTAGTTGGAGAGGTGAACACCAATTCTGTTTGTGAGTTGGTTGTTGGGACCATTTTTTTGTGTAGGAGAGTGTTGTGTGTGAAGAATTACTGTACACTTGAGGTGTGGCAAACCTCTGTAAGGTGAAAGAGTGTGGTGGCTCTTTGTTGTATTCTTTTCTGTAAAGTGTTAATACAAGATAGTGTATTGTCTCTCATATTCTGTGCTATTGGTGAATTCTAGCTACTTGTGTTTCTGGTTATTTTCGCATTTATAATTGCTTATATTTGGTAATCATACTGTGCTCTTTCTGAGGAGCAAGATCCAACAAGAGGAATCAGAACAGAGGTGTGTTTGTTCTTGGACTTCCCTGACAAGTGGTACCAAATTTTTACTAGAAAACCTCATCAACTTTGTTAACATCTTTCTCCGAACCAAAATCGTACCATTTTAAAAATCATGCAAATTGAAAATTTTTTAATTGACAAATGTAAAATATTTATGCCAAAATTTTCATATTATTTTTTTGCTTTCCTCTCTTTTTCTTTTTATTTTATTATTTCCTCACCTTTCTACATAGGCATATGGTTGGCCGTACGAAAGCCGTACGATTTGGTGTTCGGTAGGAGAATCAAAAAAAATTTAAAAAAATTGCTCGAAACTTGTCAATAGTGGGTCGTACGATTTACCAATCGCTGAAGAAAATTAAAAAATTTAACAAAAATACGCTTATGTTGGAGGCATACGGCTTGTATGGTGCTTCAGCTCAGTATTGGAAAAGATTTATAAAAGTTTGCATATTTTGGTTTGAAAACTGCTCATAGGTGGGAGACATTAGACCTATATGATGCTTTTTTTGGAAGAAATTAAAACTCCAAATAAAATTCCTGAGACTGCCCAAAATACTTTTAATGTTGGTTGCATAGTGTGACTGGTAGGAGAGAGGAAGAAAGAATTGAAAATTTTGGTAGAGTTTTCCCTTTTTCTGTGAGCAAAACATTCCACTTTCGTTTGGAAAATATTTTTGAAAACTTTTGTAAACTTACACGACCAGAATCCTATTTTTTTTTTCAATTTGCTTTCTTTCTGTGAACTTGAAAAAAAATTCTTCTCAACAGTTGTTGGCTAAAACACGGATGAAAATCCAATTTTTAAAACATTAAATCAGAATGAACATACAAATTGAAAAGATAAATTTTAATGGAAGATAAACTTATTTTAACATTACTCAAGGAAGCAATGGTATTTGCATGATTAAATTTATCTTATGAATTTGCATGTAGCCTTAAAAAAAAACTTAATTTGTAATGTCAATTTGGACCATTAAAAATTGTAATTTACAAAGTGGAAGTTCGCATTTACATGGCCTTTTGAAATGTAACTTACATTTATATGATTTGGGAAAACATAATTTACATTTACATGACTTATAGAAGTAGAATTTTGAATTGTATGAAAAAGAAAAAAAAATTAAAACATGTTTTGCAATTTACATGAAGCTTTAAAATGTTTTTACAATTTGCACAAAAACTGAAAATATTTTTTCAATTTGCATGGAAACCAAAAACAAAATTACAAATTGCACCAAAGCCAAAAAAGATTTTGCAAATTCCATAGAGACCGAAAAAGTTTTTGCAAATTGCACGGGAACCAAAAACAAAATTACAATTTGCACAAAAGCTGAAAAAAAATTCGCAATTTACACAACTTATGAAAAAGTAATGTGTTTGCACAATTCATGAAAAGCAAATTAATTTTTTTAAATTATAGGAAATGCCAGTGATTTTTTGCACGGGAAGTTCAAATGTGATTTTAAACAATTCGAGATAAAAAGCAAATTAGCCATAAATTTTTTATTAATCAATAGTTAATTAATTAAAAAAATTGAATTTTTCAAAATTTTGACATTTTTGAGCGAATTCAAAAAAAATTATCCATTTATTAAAAATTGAATTTTTCATTGGTTTTTCATCATATTCAAACTCTGAGATAATAGTTAGCTCCGACTAAAATTTTGAACTGCAAGGAATGAAAGGAACTTAAATTCTCTAGTTTCATAAGTCGACACTTTATCCATTGGGCAACAGAGTCTTTAGTAATAACTTTGACGAATTTGAAAAATCTTTTAATCTCTAATCTTCAGTAAAAGGATGGGTCCTCAAGCCATCGAAAAGTTTTCACATGTCAAAGATAGTGTATGCGAGGGTCAAGTACTCAGTCTAATAAGTAAATTCACATATCCAAAAGGATAGTGTATGCGAGGATATTTTTAGTTGTGTATTTTTACATAAACTAAAATGCGAAGAGAGAAGTATTTTTATTACACTTGTATATTCTCATCCAACCAACTGACAAGCAGTTTATCCATCTCAATCGTATGAGAAATTAACACACGTTGAGTAAGATCACCTATTCACTTCGGAACTTACATGTCTTGATTTGACCAACTGACAGTCAATTCTCTCATTTCAATCATGTGAGAAATGAATACGTGATATCGATCCAGATCACTTGAAAACTTATATGTCATGATCTGACCAAATGACAACGACATCACCCATCTCAATCGTATGAGAAATGAACATGCATTGTCAGACAGAGCTTTTGTTCACTTGAAAACTTGAAGAGATCTATGAAAACCCTATTTAATATATCACTCTTATAACTTATGATCACCCATGATATTCTTAGATAGAAATCATAGCTACAAAAAAGTGTAGGCAGGAAGACCAAAGCACAGAGGAGGGGCAATAGATAGAATATTGTATTTATTAAAAAAACATACACACACCAAAACAAAGACCAGGGAAGAAACACATCTAAAATTGTATTCACATATGTACAAAAGAGGGCCACCTAATTTTTACTAGAAATAGTGTTTCAAATACTGTCTGTTGAAGGGCAATGGTAGATGATTCCCATCATGATATGCTAGATAAAAAGTGTTGCTACTATAAAAATGCTTGATCTTAAATGGCCCCATCCAAAGTGAATCAAAATTCTCGTGACTCCCTTTCGATTCTCTATGACTATCCCAAAGTAGAACCAGATCTCCTACTTGAAATTTTTTTTTCTTTTATTTTTTGTCAAAGAGAACTTTGGCACGAACTTGATATTATGTGATCTTGTCAACCACCTGTATCATTTTTTCTTCTAATTGTTGTAGATAGAATATTCTCTTATTTAATGACCTTTCAAAATTTGGATTTCCAACTGCTCTAAACAATTACAGTGTAGTTAACTCAAGAGTTATGGAAATCACAACATCTATTCCATATAACAATTGGAATGGAGACATACCAATAGCTTTTTTTCAAGTTATACGATCTTCCCAAAGAGCATCATATACCTTTTTGTCTCAATTTTTATGATTCTCATCTACTACCTTGTGCATGATTATAAACATATTTTTGTTGCTTGATTTAGTCTGGCCATTACCTTACAGATGATAGTTTGAGGAATGAGATAGAGAAATGTCATATCCATAGAAAAATGCAATCATCTTTGAAGAAAAAAATTTAGAGGCATTATCTGTAACAATTTTTTGTGGGATTCCATATCGTACCAAGACATTTTTTTTTATGAAGTTACAAATGACTTATTTGTTTTAAAAGAATCGATTCTACCCACTTAGTGAATTAATTTGTCACTATGAGAAAGTGAGTATGACTTGTGTTTGAATGAGGTTTCAATATCCAAATGAAATCCAGTCCTTATTATTAAAAAATTTCTTCAACTATAACTGGTTGTAGAGGAAGTGTTGCTAACCTGGGCTTGCCTACAAATTGCTAATATGCCTCACACTTTCTCACTCTAATCCATAAACTCCACACTATTTTCCCTACAAAAAATATTTAAAATGGATACTTAATCAAAACATTCAATTTCCCAAAATACTCGAAAGAAATAAATCAAAATTTGACCTCTTAATAGTGTTTATCAATATTGCATAACAATGGATTTTGATAACTAAATGAAGTAAATTTCTAGGTTCATTCATTAATCCATTTAACCTTATCAAAACTTGAAGTATATTAAATCTCCATTAGTTTGTCATTTTTTAACTAATTTGCATACCGGATTGGTTAATTAAATTCAAATCAAAACTGTAAAAATCAGAATGCAAAATAATAACTCACACAACACCCAATTGATAATGAACTTTATCCATTGTTCAGGCTAGTCTCTGAGTTCGCTTATAACACAAACTGATCTATTTTCATGAATTACAAGTACATGGTCAAAGATTAAAATTATCAAATAAATTTATAAGATTGAAAAAACTCAGCAACAGACCTTTGAAAAGTCCCAATACTCACAGATGAACCTTTCACCTTCTTATTGCAAACGCAATCTCGCATTCCTAAAGTTCTCCACCAAAATTATCTCTTCAAGGCTTTATAAACTAACTCAAACAAACTTAAGTTAAGAAAATAAATATATCACCAGAAGCATCTCGAAGTCTAGAACATTTCTTTAGTTTACTTTGAAGATTGAAAATGCCTCTAAATGCTTCAAAAATATTGTGTTCCATAGACTGGTCTAATCTGCCCACTACATAGTTTGTTAATCACATGCCTTTATATATAAATTAGTGCTTTTGGTATTACTTACCAACCGA
The DNA here is from genome assembly GCA_037957365.1 of Torreya grandis. Lineage (NCBI taxonomy): Eukaryota > Viridiplantae > Streptophyta > Pinopsida > Cupressales > Taxaceae > Torreya > Torreya grandis. The sequence goes on along the minus strand of JARHVA010000017.1, from coordinate 4,782,160 downwards.
CCAATGCAACAATGAAGACACTAGTATTTTTAGTGAATGGTTATGGGTTTGAAATGCCAAATAAGGCAAATTGGCTTTAATAAGCATGTTTTGATTTGAAAGATCCCACATTGATTGGGATAAAAGACCGAAATGGGTTGAAACATAACCAAAAATTATTGGTTTTGATATCCTACATATACTAGAGATTGAGAGCCACCATCGTTTAAAATAAACTAATCTAACATTCTCGCTTGGTCTATAGACTGCTTGTTAGTTATGTTAGAACTTGAGCTCGGCACATGGTGCATCGGTCATAAGGCTATTATTGGACATTACGATGATTAGCTGATGGGTCCTTGTTGGCCTTGGAACCTTCGATGGAATGCATGCATTTGGATTTATCGAACTCAACATGTAATCTTGGTGAATTGGCATTAGTGTTGGCAATCAAGTTGACCTAGGTATTCGATTTATGTTTAACATTGATGTGACTCGATTGAATTAAGTTGGATCAAGCAGTCTATATTGAGCTCAGTAGTTTGGATTATGACTATGTTTGGTGATTTCATGGAAACATTACAATGTTGAGTCAATTGGCATTGTTGGCAATGTCTCAAACCCTTAGTTTATGAACCGAGCTCGGTAGATCAACTCGAGTTGGACATTGTGATATTTGTAAAATATACAAGGTTAGTCCCACATGTGTGGGTTACAAAGTAAATTATGAATTAAATACAATTCCAAACACATAGTACTATGAAGAAAGGTGGCAAGGCACCCCTCCTCACAAAAAGTGTGTCAACCGTCACTAAGGACCCCTAGCAAGCAAATAGTGAGGCCCATTCGACCAACTCCATACACTGTCAACGATGAAAAACCAAAAAAATCCAATTTTTTTACATAAACTAAATACCATGTGTCACTTCATTATTGGTCCACTTGGCATGCTAAAATTATACCACTCGTCAACCTATGATACTATTTTTTACCTATTGATCTGAAACTTTAGCATGCGATAACTTGCGCATACAAACTCCAAATCAACCCATTCAAATTATGTCAAAAAGCTCTTGATGATATCTATGATATGTCATTGATCAAATTGAATTATGAAGACTTATTTTTGGAATGAATATGTGGATATTCTTGGATCAAACCTCTCCACTAAGAGCTTTTGGTCCCCAAAAGCCTAGTCTCCATTAAAATGCTACATGGTTCTCTACAACACATCAAAATACAGAACCCATATCATAGCCTATGATAACAATGGAAAAATCATATTGATTCATAACTCAACTTTTAAAAAGCCTAAAAACAAGGTATGAGTTACATTGAATCCTGTAACTGCCAATAAAGATCACAAGATCTATCAAATTGTTAACCCAATTGTCATATCCTATAAGCGGTGAACTATCAAACACAACAACATTCACCAATGTAACTGGAAAACAAGTTTGTTAATTTAAATAAAATATGTTAATTATTGTGACCATGTCACAATACACTACCCAATGGATCTTAAAATGCTAAACGACTACGAAAATAACAAATAGTGTATAGTGTTTAACATTACAAACATTGCCCAAAAGGGTCTTACAAATGCATCTAAATATACACATGCCAAAAATAGATGCATCCTAAAATAGCAAGTATTCTGAAACAAATATTGTAGGAAAACTAAATCCTACCCAACAACCTGTATACTACTATCAATCCCACAAGTTGATCAATGAGTTAAATTCCTTAACAATCTCAATAGGAAACTCATAAAGTTAAAATTGGAGATGCCAATAATAGAGCTTTTTTAAACATAAGTCTGAGAGTTAAAAAATTTGCATGATGAACCTATCTTGAAGTGTTCTCACAATAGCTCTAAAAATGCATATATCAAAGCAAGGTAATTTTCTTTTATCAACATTCAACAAGAATTTCCAACAATGCTTTGAAACATTAATCCAACTAATCATAATATCATGAAATTCAAAAACTATTTACCAACCCTCTTAATAAGATTTTTTTATTGAGTTGGTTTGATTTCGTTAGTGGATTTACTGACATCTGCATGGGTTGATTTAACTTCACTAATTACCTTATCAATAGGTTTATAAACCATATTCTTCTTACCATTACTAGGATGGTGGGATAGTTAAAGTTTCTAACACTTTTCAGTCTGATGTCCACTCATGTGACAATGAGTGCAGACATCCCTCTTTTTAGGTGAGGTTGCCCATTTGTCATTTATGGTTGTAACAGGATAAGATTAGTCTTTAGCACCTGCAAACTTCTTTATTAATGATTATTTTCCCCAATAATATGTGGCAGAATGATTGCTTAATCCACAAAATGTGCAAGAAAAAGCATGCAACATCTTCTGAATATTAAAGCCAAATTGATTAAATGGAAAGATTGCATCAGAAGTTTTAGGATTTAATTCTCTATTGGTGTTATTTTTAGTGTAAGAATGAGGAGGTGGAATCTCAATACCTCTTTTACCTGATTTCTTACACTATTCAGCATTCTGCACTGCTAGTGGCCTCGGATCTTGGTTGTCAGAAGCTTGTCCTCTTTTAGCAATGGAGGAACTTTTTCCAACATTCACTTTCTCACTAGGGTAACCCAATCTTGCATGATGAGATCTATGCTCTACCTGTATTGGGTTATAAATACCTTGGCCATTTTTACCAAGGCTCCTTCCATCAAAACCCATTTTCAGTAACAATTTAGACCTAATGCTCTTTGTGTGTTTTTCAAAACAACCCAAAGCAACATCTGAAACATCTAAAATTGAATGAAAGGTATTACCAGGTGAAAAACTTACATTGCACTCATCAATCATAATGCATGCATCTGTAGTGGAAGGCAATTGTTGAAGATTGTGTCTTTCTTCACTCTACATCTGTACCAAGAACTCATCCTTAATTTGTAACTCAGATTTCAAATGAGAAATCTCCTCATCCAAGGAGTACAACCAAGCCCTCAAAAAAGCATTTTCTTCCTAGATCTGCTAGTTAATTACTTCAAGCTCATCAAGCTTAGCTTTGTTTGACAACTTGCCCATGGTATCATGTTTTCTACAAACAACCTAATCCCACAAACTGCACACTACAAATAGAATATCAACAAGGCCAAAAAGTCTACAATACTACTAAAAACTAAACTAAAAATAACTGATATTAAATCCACATAATCAGAAGCTAAACCAACACACTAACTGCTCTGATACAAAAATCTAATCCATAAACTCCACACTATTTTCCATGTGAAAAATATTTACAATGGATACTTGATCAAAATGTTCAATTTCTCAAAATAATCAAAGGAAATAAATCAAAATTTGACCTTTTAATAGTGTTTATCAATATTTTATAACAATGGATTTTGATAATTGAATGAAGTAAATTTGTAGGTCCATTCATTAATCCATTTAACCTTATCAAAACCCAAAGTATATTAAATCTCCATTATTTTGTCATTTTTTAACTAATTTGCATACCAAATTGATTAATTAAATTGAAATCAAAACTGTAAAAATTAGAATGCAAAATAATAACTCGCACAACACCCAATTGATAACGAAGTTCACCCATTGTTCGAGCTATGTCTTCAGGTTCATTTAAAACATGAACCAATCTATTTCCATGAATTTCAAGTACATGGTCAAAGCGTAAAATTGTCAAATGGATTTCTAATACTAAAAAAACTCAGCAATAGACTTTTGAAAAGTCTCGGTACTCACGAACAAACCTTTTACCATCATGTTGTAAACGGAAACTTGTATTCCTAAAGTTCTCCACCAAAAGTATATCTTCAAGGCTTTATAAACTAGCTCAAATAAACTCAAATCAAAAAAATAAATATATCACCAGAAGCATCTTAGATTGTAGAACATTTCTCTAGTTTACTCTGAAGGCTGAAAATGCTTCAAAAATGGTGTTTTCCATAGCCTAGTCTAATCTGCCCACTACATAGTCTGCTAATCACATGCCTTTATATATAAATTAGTGTCTTTGGTATTAATTAACAACCAACCGATGCAACGGTCAAGACACTAGTATTTTTAGTGAACAGTTATGGGTTCAAAACCCCAAAGAAGGTAAATTGGCTTTAACAAGCATGTTTTGATGTGAAATATCCCACATTGATTGGGATAAAAGACCGAAATGGGTTGAAACATAACCAAAAATTATTGGTTTTGATATCCCACATGTACTAGGGATTGAGAGCCACCATCATTTAAAATAAACCAATCTAACATTCCTGCTTGGTCTATAGACCACTTGTTGGCTATGTTGAAACTCGAGCTCGACACATGGTGCATCAATCGTAAGGCCATTGTTGGACATTACAATGATTAGCTAATAGCTCTTTGTTGGCATCTGAACCTTTGATGCAATACATTCACTTGGATTTATCAAAATTGATAGGTGAGCTCAATGAGCTGGCATTAGTGATGTCAATCAAGTTGACATAGGTATTCAAGCTATGTTTGACATTGATGTGATTCAATTGGATTGAGTTAGATCAAAAAGTCCATGTTGAGCACAACAGTTTGGATTGTGACTATGTTTGGTGATTTTGTGGCAATGTTAGAATGTTGAGTCGATTGGCATTATTGGCAATGTCTCAAACTCTTCGTTCATTAACCAAGCTTAGTAGATCAACTCAAGTTGGACATTGTGATATTTGTAAAATGTACAATGTTAGTCCCACTCGCATGGGTTATAAAGTAAATTGTGACTTAAATACAATTCCAAACACATAGCATTGTGAAGAAAGGTGAAAAGGCACCCCTCCTCAAAGAAAGCGTGTCGACCCTCGCTGAGGGCCCTCAATTAGCAAATAACAAGGCCCATTTGACTAACTCCATACGCTGTCAAAGATGAAAAACCAAATAAACCCAAATTTTTTACATAAACTGACTGCCATGTGTCACTTCATTTTTAGTCCACTTGGCATGTTAGAATTATTCCACTTGTCAAACTGTGACACTATTTTTTACCTATTTATTCAGAACTTCAACGTGCGATAACTTGTGCATATAAAATCAAAATCAGCCCATTTGAATTGCATCAAAAATATCTTGATGAGCTCTATGTTATGTCATTGATCAAATTGAATTATGAAGACTTATTTTTGGAATGAATTTGGGGATCCTCTTTGATCACACCCATTCGTATAAATTTTTGAAAAGATTTGGCCAATAATAATGGGCTCCAAGATTTTATATGTTGTTACTCTAGCAGAAAAGTGCCCTCCGTAGGCCTGATCATGAAAATCTTGCAATAATTTTTTTTTGTTTTTTCTTATCCATGCACTTTAAGAAAAATCCATCAATGTTTTTCTTGAAAAGAGTGTCATCTCATATGACATACTTATTAGCCTATAGTTTGACTGTTATGCATTTTTAGCATCCAAGTGTGAAGAAAATTCTTTGTACATTAGGTAGAAAGCAATGTCAAAAAACCATTCATCAATAGAATCGATAAAAAATACTAAAGAAAGCTCTTGATCATCTTATTTGGTTTAAACTATCAAAGATTCTGATTGAATATATTCTTGTTCTGCCATGAGCTAACATAGTCCCTTTCCTCAAACTAGTTTTGTAGGTTTTATTTCTAGATCATATTCTTGTACTTTAGTTATCCAATTCCTTCATTTAGAACAAGTTCTTATTGAGTCAAAATAGATTTGACTATTTTACTTGGTACCATTACCATAGAATGTGAATGTAATATGTAATATATGATTTGTTTGACTACTTTTATGACTGCATAAGCATGCTTTTCTTCAGGAGAATACTTCAATTCATCATCTTTGAGATTATAAATCATGAATATAATTAGGGATTCAATACCTTTGTTATTTTTTTTTAATCAATATTACTTAGAGTGTATGCTCTAAAGCGTAGTAATAAATAATGAAGTCTTTCTTAAAATTAGGACATACCAATATCAGAGTATGAGCAATATCAGTCTTTATCTTTTCAAATTCCTCTTTACCTTCATTATTCCACTTGAAATAAGGTTTTCCTTTCATCATGTTTGTAATATGTCTGGTAAGCTCAACAAAATCAAGAACGAATCTTCTCAAAAAGTTGACTTTCCCAAAGAAAGAATGCACTCCTGGTTTACTGGTAGGAAAGAATTTTTTTTGAATCACTTGAACCCTTTCTGAATCAATTCTTATTCCTTCTTTAGAAAAAAAATGACCTAGGAGTTTACCTTCAGTCACTCCAAAGATGAATTTCTTAGGATTGAGAGAAATTTTATATAAACAACACTTTTCAAAGACTCTCTCCAAATGTGCATAGTGATCTTCTTTCTTTTTTATAAAACTATCAATTCATCGAGATACACCACAATGATTTCATTTTTCAATTCTCTAAATGTCAAATACATTGCCCTTTGAAAAGTAGCTTCTACATTAATCAATTAAAATGGCATTCGATTGTATGTAAAAGTGCCCTTAGGTGTTATGAAAGTTATTTTATGTTGATATGTCTTGTTAAACTCAATTTGGTTGTCTCCTAAAAAACCATCAAGCATCAAAATCATCTCAACACCTGTTATTGCTTGCAAAACTTGATCCATGACTGGCAATGGATAATTATCTTTGAGGGATGATCAGTTGAGATTTCTATAATCGACATAAATTCTAATTTTACCATTCTTCTTATGAACTGGTACTATGTTATCTATCCAATTTTAATGGTTGATAGGTAAAATAATGCGAGCATCAAGCATCTTTTACACTTAGGCAAGAATCGTTATTGTGATTTTAGGAGTGTATATCTCAGTTTTTGTCTAAAAGGTTTTGCATCAGGCTTTAGAGGAACTGTATGTTGCATCTCTTTGGGATGAAAAGATTTAATTTCTATGTATGAATACATGAGTATATCAATATACTTATAAAGAAGGCTAACAAACTTTCATTTTTATTCAGGTGAGCAACATTTTCCAATGTTAACAAACCTAGGATGTTCCTCTGAACCAATATTTACTTTTTCATAATCAGCAAAATCAAGATTTCCTTTTTGCATTTTACTTTTTACAAATATATCGTGTTTATCAAATAATTATTTTAAAGAGACAAGGCCTATAGGAATTTTATTTATTTTCAACTTGATAACACCTTATTCATCATGTTCGTCTATTATTCCATCTTTTTATGTATGAACTAAAGATTTTGTGTATAAGGAATCACTACCTTTAAAGTACAATTTTTTGAAAATGTTTGCTTTCTCAAGGAAAGAGACGATCTATTGATCATCATTAAAAAATTTCCAATTATTTACATTGTTTGGGACACTCGATCTGTATATTAGTTTAATCATGTATTTTTTTAACCAATATCTACATGGGGAATCATCAAAGAAGCTGATACTACTAAAGCATCAGCTTTAGAGTTATGTTCTTGAGAAATTGTATTGATAGAGAAAGCATCAAAGATTTCAATGTTATCCTGAACTATATTCCTATAATGTCTTAGATGATCATTTTTCACCTAGTATTGACATTTTTTCTATTTCATAACGATTTTAGCATCACCCAAAACTTTCAAATTCTTGATTACCATTTTTTTTGCTACCTGTAAACCCTACAAAAGCACTTCATATTTAGTTGTATTGTTGGTATAGTCAAATTGAAACTTATAAGAAAAAAGAAAAATTTCCTTTGATGGAGATATAAAGATTACTCTTATGCCTGAACTTGATGATGAACAAATTCCATCAAACTCCATCATCTAAACATCATTTGATTTGATTGCATGATTTCTAGTAATTCTATGTCTTTCTTTGTCATCAGGGGATAGTTATTGATTCCTACATCTTCATACCAAATATCATCTTTAGGATCATCTATATTATGGACTATGTACTTCATTTTCAATTTAGGTTCTAGACATTGTTTGACTCCTTTAAATGAAATCATATCATGTGATAAATCTACTTGGATTTCACCTCCTAATTCTTTGGAAAATTTTATACCCAAAAGAATATCGTAAGTTGTTGGAATATCTACAACCATAATATTGATTTTGATTTGATTTCGGGGAAAAGATTCTAAATCCACTTGTGCATCCTTAATCTATCCAATGAGAGGAATTTATTTATTGATGCATATGGCTTCATAAAGTTTTTCTTAATTGCATGAAAATAAGAAACTCATTCACCTCTTACCTTGTACCTCTGACAAAATGTTCCCTTCTCTGACTTTATTTGCTTGGTTCTTGATCTTTGGTTATATAAGATTATTTGTATTTGCCTTAAGAGTCTCTAAGATCTCACAATGTTTTCTTTCTCCTTTCATTTACATTCCTTCTCAATCTCTCATCTCTGTCTACTTTCACATTCTATGTTCTTGGTGTCAACTCACCTTCATTTGATTCCAACCTATAGTTACTTGGCCCAAAAATTTGGTTCAAGTTTACTCTATCTCTATGAAAATTCATCTTACCCTTAACATGATCAATATGACCTAATTATCATCAAAATCAATAAACAAACACCACCAACAACTCTTATCCCATATTCCACTTCTTAAACATAATCACAGACTCTCCTTATAGCCCATTTTCCTCTTATTTTATAGGGTATGATCATGTACAAACTTGTATTTGAAAACCAAAATTATATACAAATACCCATTATGCCCATCTTAAGTTTCATACCTTTTCTCAAAGGGTTGACCACTTTTAAAACCCCTTTTAACCCTCGAATTAGGCCTATTATGCCTCTTTTGTGTCCATACACACTCAGTCGGTTAGAAACCATACTTATCTATACCTTTTTAGAATTAAACCATACAAATATTTTAAACCATATTACACCCAAAATTTTCACCAATTTTGAACAAATTATATTGGTTACAACTCCCAAAAATCACATTTATGTCTAGAAACCCTAGAAACAGGGTCTACAATAACAGTTTCTAGCTGAGAAGGATAAAAAATTATTTCTAAACTTATTAAATGTTTTCAAGACACTCTAGTTATTTTTATAGGTTTATAAAATATTTATAAACCTTTTATAAATAGTGGTTTACCTACTTGACACCTCTGATCCATAATTTCCATAAAAAGTTACTCAGACTATGTGTGATCAACAGGGTTGTCTGTTGTCTATGTTACTCAAGGAGTATTTCAATATTATACTTTACTAAAAAAGTTTCAAAATGATCCAAAGCATGGATAAATTTTTTACCATCCTTTTCCACCTTACCAAAACAATTTTAAACACCTGTGACTCTTCTACTATAGACTTCCAACAACTTCTATGTTGCCACTATGTGATTGTATGCAACCTATAGAGCACAAAATGAGGGTGTTATATCACTTCAAGGTTTTAGATCTATATGAAAACTTATGAAGATTTTTACTAATAATAAACACCTCTTTCAAACATCTAAACCATTATTTACAACTCAGACTCACCACTTCTCATTCTTCCTAGTGTGACTAAGTGATAATCACCAATAACTACAGGCCTATGTAAGGTCACTAATTCATGAAACACATCAAAATTATTTGAAATTACTTTGAATCAAAAAATAGTATGTAATTATGGTCTATAAACATCAAAAATTAATAACACAACTTACATATCAATGTTTCTTGTGCAACATTCATTCATAGACTTCTTTCTCCACAATGTGTAAACACAGGGTCTGGAACACCATTTTCTCAACTAGGAAACTTCTCATTGACATTTATTGAACTCAAAATATAACCATATTTAATTAAATATCATTAAATTGATAATTTATATTCAATTTTATAACTTACAATATCTTTAAGGTCATGTGATGATTATTATGTCCCTTTGAATCACTAAACATAGAGTGCATAGTATACACAAAGAAGGTAGAGTCTAAAATTTGTTTTCTTGTCTAAAAATAATCAAAAATGAAATTCATTAGCTTATTTTGGGTTATTTTACATTCCTCTTTTCTATCCCAACCCCTATCTCCTCTATGAATCTTGCAAACAAACACAACTACAACTTCCTTTATTGACATGTAACTTCCAACTAACTTGTGGTACATTGCAAAACTACCTATCTATTATCATAAATATCAATGTGACTCATCATATGAGTTATGTATGTGTTGATACACCTTTAACCACCTAATATTACATAATATCCAAACTACAACATTGATACCTCTTGAAACAAGATGGAGATCTCCCAACTTCACAAAAACATTTAAAAATTCAAATCAAGGTTTTGGCAAGAAAATGTCAAACCATGTCAAATTTAAATTTGTCAACTTAATAATGATTTTGAATGACTTATTAGCAACCTATAATGATAAAACCACTAACTAAAGACTCAAGACATGTATAAATAAACCATATGTATAATGGGGTAATGATGTTCCTGCATCATATTGCCTCTATGGAATAACAACGTCTAAAGATCTTAGTACAGGTTCAGCCAAGAGCATGAGAAACTTTGGTAGGCATTACATTATCTAAATCTCCTATGTCAATAATACAATTACTAAATTTTCATCCCTTGAGGAATAGGGAAATGTAGAAAGGGTTAACTTTATTGGATTTGTAAGTGGTTTCAGCCATAGAGTTGACTTGATTAGAAGCAACAAGGTTAGTTAATATTCCCTTGAAATTGGATTTTTTAGCATTTTATTCTACCCTTTGATGAAATCAGCTAACCTATACAATTACTCTAGATATGTTATCAAATATTCAACTTATGACATCTTAATCTTAGTTTTGTTGACATGATCATTTATGTCAAAAGTAGGTAAATTGTCAGAAGGGATCTCAACAGGTTGAGAAACATTGACATTAGACAAACTACCTATTAATGGTTACTTCCCTTCTCTTTTAATTGGTGGGGTAGTTCCTCATGGAGTGATAACCTTTGGAGTTTCCTCCTGTGAATCATTGGACTTCATTTTTTTATTCTAAGTTCTAGTGAAAACTTCAAAGGATTGATTATTCATATCCCCAACACTCTCTTTATAATCATCTTCATCTAAATTATATTTTAGGAATGTGTTTATAGAGAAACCACCAAGTTATTCAACTTCACACTCTTGACGTTTTGGATTTTTTGATTCATTTTCTTCTTCAACTTCTTTATATCCAAATATTTCCTCAATTTTCAAGACTGCATTTACCAGTGCATTAGTGTTTTGTTGAGGAGGAGCCTCAAGTGCAAGTTTTGGTTGAGGAGCTTACAATCTATGATGATATCTTTGAAAAGGAACATAATTCTTCCTTGGAATATCTTGATACAAAGATTTAATGGTCTTCTAAGGTATTTGATTTTTTAGGGTTGTTGTATCATTAGCCATTTTTTTCAAATTTATTTTGTTGAAAATTGTCTTGAAATTTGAGCTTTATTCTTTGAAGGTTCTTTTTCATTTTTCCAAACATTATCATGTCATCTTCTATGTTGATAGCCAATTATTGATTTGCTTAAAAACTCTTTACCCTAACCCTCCTTAATTAATAACTTACTTCAGTTAACTAAGGGTTGATAAAGAAGCATTTTTTTTATTTTCATCTATAGGTCATGTAGTAGTTGGTATCTTATTTAACAACCTATTGAATTTGATGATGAATTTTCTCATAGGTTTGTAAACACTTTTTTCATTTGTGTAAATTGAGAACCAAAACATGGACATCTTTAGTTGGTTTAAATCTATTCTCAAATTTAGTTTTCATGGTATTCTAGTTAGTAACAGATCCTAGAGTGAGATGGTAAAACTAGTCTTTAGCCTCATCATGTAGCGTTTCAATGAATAGTCTGATGGTAACATCTTCATGCTCGACACCTAAAATGCCACATGCAATATTGAATGCTTTAAGGTGTTCATCTGGATGTTGTTTTCCATTTCTATGAAATCTTATAAAGTTTTTTCTTGACCCTTTTAGAAGGTTATATAATTATCCTAGAGCCAATGGATCAATCACATTTTCCCATTTTGATGCCATAGTTTAAAAACTGCTTGTAGGGGAATAACAGTTCTTGATAAGATAAGATCTCAACTTGTCAAAGTTCCTCTTTCAAGTTTGCTTATTTTTCTTATAGGTTGAGGAAATACTAGTTGTTGTTTTGAACTTTCTCTGATGTTCAGGACTCAACTTGAATCTTGAATGTGCTTGTAACTGATAAAAAGGGTCAACTTCACCTTTTGACTTACTAGCTCTAGTGATTTTTTTTTCTACCAATTTAAAAGAAAGTCACTGACATTGAGGTGCAGGTTGAATTTGAAGAGCTCTCTGAGATGGCCTTCTTTATTGTATTCTACGTACAACTAATGCTTCTACCATCTATGTTAAAACTACTCAATCCTCTACTTCTTTCAATATTATAAACTCTATGAAAATGTGTTAAACTCATCCTACTATCCCAAGTGAAAGTTCTCAAATCTAATGAAATATCCTCTTGAGTTTGCATGATCTAGTCGAGATTAGGTTTAAGAATTGGAGCTTGAAGTGCCTAAATTATCATGAGAAGAAACTCTGGTTACAGAAAGTCTTTGATTATCTATACTAACTACTCTTCTTGTTTGTCTCCTCACTTGTCTTCTCGAAGTAATCTCAAAATTTCTCTAGGTAATGGTAGCACATGTTTCCTTTATATCTAGTTCTACCCTAACAGTATTAAATTGAGCATTGCTTATTTTATGATCAAAACCTAATAATCAAAAGCTTGAAACTAGGTCTTCTTCTAAATATTCATCCCAATACAAACCAAGTTGATAATTTGGATTTTTAAGGGTTGTTAAACAAACTTTACAAGCTTCCCTTCATGCATGAATCTTTTATGATCTTTTGACACATTCTAACCCTTGATTTAGGATAGATAGGATTACTTAAAACTAAGTTACAGATATTTCATCAAAATCCTAAAATATTTATTTGAGGTTTAGCACAATATCTAATTGAGTAGATTATTCCAAGTCTAACTCAGTCTATTGGAGCAGTCCTTGAGATGATGGCAAAGTCATATGGACCAGTATAATTTGGGTGGCATGAAATTTACAAAAGTGTGTCCCATGGTAGCTACCAAATACTTTTGGAATGAAATTTTCTAAGGAAAAATCAATTACTTCATATCAACAATGTGGGGCGCAAAGTTTGTCTCTTATTATCAAGTAGAGTTACCTTTATTGAAAGCCAAAATAGGAAAATAGAAAATATTTACAAAAGAATGTAAATTATGGAGTGGTAATTTTAACCTAAAAGTATGAAATAAAAATTAGAAAGGAATATATAGAGAGGGAGAGATATAAGGGATAAATTTTAATCAACAAACTCATCAAGTTAAAAATTGAGACTAGACGAAAGTGCTGAGAGAAAATTTGACTTTCAAAAGAGGAAAATTTCTCTTGTTCAATGGGTCAAAAAGACATAATCATATCCTTAGGGATATGAAACATACACCAGAATAATATTTAACTCTGATAATAGAAACTAATAACCTTTTGTATTTTATAATAGAAACAACTAAGAAATTATCTCTATTCCCACTGAGAATTTTACATGTGTTGGAAATTTAAATTACAACTCTACATAGAAACTTGTAATTTAATTTCTTATTCTTAATAATTTGAAATTTATAATAATGACAATGAAAATAAGATACATTGAATTAAGCAAAAGACATAATTTAAAATATAATACTAATACAAAGTTTAGAAACACCTCTTTGTATTGATTTTGAGGAGTAGAAAGACTGATCTCCCTTTACAATGCTTTGCCAAAATATTATTTATTTCAAACTTTTATTATGAATTCCTAACATGTATTTATAAACTAAAATGGGTGGTTATGGTGCAAAACCATCTATTTTGTCCTTTTACATAATTTTAAAAAACACCAATGAGAAATTACAATTTGAAATGGTGCGAAAAAAAAATATAAGCATTTAGCACCACTTGAGAAAATAATTGGGGTTTTTGCACAAGTTGAAAAAGTGCATTATAAATTTGCACAACTTGAAAAAGCAAGTTGGTAAAATTATAAAGACAATTTGCAAAATTACAATGCACATTTACAAAGAGAAAAAGAGTGCAACACAAGTTAGGCACAAAGAAACAAGAGAAGATAATGCAGATACACTAAAAATAATTCTTTATTATTCTTGTTGTATTAATAATTATTTTCCTTTCAATAATTTGTTAAATCTATAGATAAATACCTTGATTAAGGCTTTATCTGGTCCATCTGTGTACTTGTAAGCAATGTATGATAAGTAGTCTAACTCTTTCATTTCCTAAAGCTTGCCTTGGAGACTGTTTATTTTCATATCTAAATTATCCATATTCTCTTGGCATTTGGATAATTGACAAAGTTATTCATGACTAAATATAGATTTAGGATTGGCAATGTCTTGAATTCACTCTTTAAATTCTTCAATTATGATCTCAATTGAAATCAGATTCCCCTCTTGATCCTTGTCATTAACAAAATGACAATTTAACTTCTTAACTTCAGTGTCGATTTCCATCATTATGTCACTTCTAAGTGACCTTACATCATTAAATTTATTCAGACATTATTGAAGAGACTGGATTCTAAATTTAATGGCCTAAAAAAATTAAATCTAGTAGATAATTTCATCCTTATTCATCACTCCTATTTCAACAAGATCAACAGAAGAAAATTTTGAAAATTCAACCAACCCAGCAATGAGTTCCTCCCAATTTTATTTCTCCTGAGAATATCCATTTTCTTTTGTTGTTAGTTGTTTATATTGTAATATCATTTCATAGAACATCATCATTACAATGAGAATTATTGAGTCCTCTTGATCAGTAACTTTTTCAATCCATTCTTTTACTACATTACCCATTTAGCCTAACTTTCTTACTTTTTCTAATGTCTCGACGTGAAGACTCGATGAAGTGATAGCTAGTTGAATTGACTCAATTAATCTCTATATTATTGATTTTAATTATTTCACCTTATCTTTTAGTTCATCTTTCATCACCTTGTCTTTGTCCATTTTTCCAATGATGGTGCCAATCACCAATTGTACATCTCCTTTCATCTTTTATCTAGTTGATTTTAACAAATGAACCCTAGATACCTGGTAGTCTTCAATCATGATTTTTGACTTATCCATTTCAACCACAAGAATGGCCACTTCAGCATATTTTCCTCCCTTTTCATCTATCACTATTTTTAAAACTATCCTCACTTTCTTTGACCTCTTTGAGAAAGGAACTGTCAAGGTTCCAAAATCTATCTCTTCAGGTTCAACAATTTTTCTTGTTCTCTTCACGATTGTAGCCAACCAATGTGAAGTTTTCATGCTTGAGGAAGGAAATGGGATAAAAGTTTAAATAGGTAGAACAAGCCTCGCTAAATTTGAAGGAGGTGTTTTCTCAATTGGGGAACCTTGAAAATATGTTTCAACTTGCTCTTGAGTATTGATTGTATCAAAAAGAATTCTTGGAGAGGGTGCAGTAAGCAACTCAGGATTTGAGGGAGAAGATGAAGAGATATGAGTAACTTCTTGCAATTGGAAAGTACATGACATTGTATCATCTGAAGCCAAGAATTGTTGAGTTGTGTTCTCTATCAGTTCTTGAAAAAATGGAAAACTATCAACTGGAACCTCTTGAGGAATTAAAATCTTAGGAGAAGAAGAAACATTTTCACCTAACCTATTTATTTTTATCTTGATAGTCTTCCATGGTTGAACATTTTGTTGAGTAGCTTCAAGTTCATATGCCTCTTCTATCATTGGGGATTCTCCACTAGAGTCTGCCTCATCTGTATTTTTTGGTTCATCATGTTGCTTATAAAATCTACCAAATTCATCTTCCCTAGGAGGTGTAGGGAAATCAACATTCACGACATCAACTCCCTTGCCTTTCAACCACCTAAGATTTATGTCAAGTATAACTCTTGTCCTAATTTTGAGAGAAGTATATTCCCTTTTATCTCAATGTACTACAAGCAATGGCTTTATCATGATGCTCTCTTTTTCAAAAATGGGGTCTAATGTGACCTCATCATCCACCAACTATTTTGGCACTTTTATAATGTAAAATTTGACTATTTGTCTCACGATAAACCCTGAATAGTCCTTTATTCTCACTACTTTCTCGTTGTCATAATCCATCCAATAGTCTTCAAAATGTGGAATATGTTAAAATAAAGATCCAAGATTGTGTTTAATTTGTCCCTTATTGTCAAATGAAAATTTGCTTTCAAACATCTTGAGGTTATAGCGAGACATGTATTGTTCAACCATCTTGGTCGTATGGCTTGTATGACTGGAGGAGAGAGAAAAATAATTTTAAATCTACCTTTTTGTGGTTGTACAACCTATGTGGCATCTTGATTGGCAGAAGAAATCATAAATGCATTTATCAAAATTTGAACTAAAATTTGCTCTTTTCTCATTTGGGCATAGAGATCATGTGGTTTTCAGGAAGAAACTCAATAATTTTTTTTAAATGAAATTTGTATTTGCCTAAAATATGCTATGGCATGTAGTACCGAAATATGTTTATATATATGTATCACCTAGCTTAGTATTGGAAAAGATTTATAAAAGTTTGCATATTTTGGTTTGAAAACTACTCATATGTGGGAGGTGTACAACTTGTATGGTGCTTCTTGGAAGAAATTAAAATTCCAAATAAAGTTCTTCAAATTGTCCAAAATACCTTTAATGTTGGTTGCATGGTGTGACTGGTAAGAGAGAGGAAGAAAGAATTGAAAATTTAGGTAGACCTTTCCTTTTTTTCCATGAGCAAAATATTTTACCTTCATCTAGAAAATATTTTTGAAAACTTCTACGAACTTGCACGACCAAAAATCCTTTCTTTTTCTTCAATTCACTTCCCTTATATGCACTTGAAAAAAAAATCTTGACATTTTTTGGCTAAAACACGGATAAAAATTTAATTTTTAAAACATTGAAAATTGCCATAATGAACATACAAATTTAAAAAGATAAATTTAAATTGAAGATAAACTTCTTCTAATACTACCCAAGGAAGCAACGGTATTTGCATGATTAACAAAAAAATATGAGTTTACATGTAGGCTTGAAAAAAAACTTCAATTTACAACAGAAATTTTCACCATTGAAAAATGCAATTTGAAAAGTTGAAGTTTGCATTTACATGGATTTTAGAAATGTAACTTACATTTGCACAATTCAGGGAAGTGTGACTTGCATTTACATGACTTGTAGAAGTAGAATTTTGAGTTCCATAGAAAAGAAAATTTAAAATGTTTTTGTAATTTACATGAAGTTTTAAAATATTTTTCCAATTTGCACGAGAACTAAATACATTTTTACAATTTGCATGGAAACTGAAAACAAAATTACAAATTGCACCAAAGCTAAAAAATATTTTGTAAATTGCACAAAGATCAAAAAAAAATGCAAATTGCACGAGAACCAAAAATAAAATTACAATTTGCATGAAAGCTAAAAAAAATTCACAATTTGCACAACTTATGAAAAAGTAATATGTGTTTGTACAACTCATGAAAAGTAAAATGATTTTTGTAAATTATGGGGAATGCCAATGGTTTTTTGCAAGGGGAGGTTAAAATGTGTTTTTCAATAGTTTAGGATAAAAAACAAATTAGCCATAAAATTTTAATTAATAAATATTTAATTAATTAAATAAAAAATTTGAATTTTTCAAATTTTTGACATTTTTGGGCAAAATTCAAAAAAAATAGCCATTTATTAAAAATTGAATTTTCCACTCATTTTTTATCATATTCAAAATCTACGACAATAGAGCAAAGACAAAGGAATCATGAAATATTAGTTTCAAAGCATGACACCTCTCTCGCCATTGAAATCTAGTGTATAAAATATCATAGATATTAATTTAGGTCATATTGACTTAGACAAGTTTTGGGAGAGGATGAATGCAATGCATAAAACCAATTTTAGTCAGAGTATTTTTTACTATGGATTGGTGCAAACAGCGATATTTCCAATTTTAATATAGTCTCCTTAATTGGTCTCGGTCATGACCAATCACTATAACTCAGAGATGAGAGAATTAAGAGATTTACAAGGTGAGTTGGTTGCAAGTTTCATTACTAAACACAGATAATATTTTTCACCTTCCAGATCGAGAATCTTTTGTACATCTAACTCTTGAGTCCTCTCAAAGCTTTTGGGATAACAATAGTATTTCATATGTTAAGCAAGTCAACAATGGATGGTTGACTAAACGAAAACATTCTTCCACATGACTCCCAAAAAATATTGTGATGTTTGATTTCAAGAATGAAATAAATGACATAATAACACTATTGCATATAATAGTGTGAAGCCAAACAAAGAAAAAAAATAGACATGGATATACAGATTTATTTGGATCATTCTTAGGAATAAATAATATCTCAATTGAGGAAAATTTATCAGCAATGTAATTCATAAATAACTAATGGAAGTGAAAGTCACATCAAGATTTTATATGACTTCATAACTCATTTACATTGTGGCAAGTTAAAGATATTTTATTTTTTGGGAAGACAATGGTAATAACTTCTATCCCCGACTAGCATTGAAGGAAAACACCCATCATTTCAAAAGAGTAAATGATTGTTTCATTCATTTTTTAATTCAGTTGTTTGAAAAGAATATTTTTAACACAAGGATATCTGTAGCAGCCACCACAGACATAGCCAGATGGGTAACTTGGTTCATACATTTCCTAACTTTTAGTTATTTAAGAATCAGTGGCTACAAGATCGCTCTTTATATGCTTCTGTGATATATCAATGATAAGTGGGTATTGATGGAAACGGTGAGATAAGTTGTTGAAACACACAAGTTTTTGACAAGTCAACATAAGATAGGAGTCAAATTTCCAATTTCAATTGGCAGGTATATTTGTCCATCACTAATAAAATCTAAGTTAGTTGAACAATATATGTCTTGTAATAATCTTAGTACTTTTGAGAGCAGGTTTACATTTAACATTAGGGACTTGATTGAACATAACCTTGGACCTTCATACCAACATCTCTTGCATTTTGAAGATTATTAGATAGATTGTGATGATGAAAAAATGGTAAGGATAAGAGATTATTCACAGTTTACTATGAAATAAATTGTCAAATTTGGTATAATGAGAGTGCCAAAGTAGTTGGTAGATGATGAAGTCACATTGCATCATATCTTTGAAAAAAAAACATTGCAATGAAGCCACTACCTGTAATCCATTGGTATAAGAGGGAATCTAAATCTCTCAAAAGTAGAACAAGAGTAGTACTCAAAAGAACTCTCAAGTGGTTGAGGAGCAAAGGAGTAGATGTCAGAAATGTTGATTTTCCTATACCCCATGGGGAGGATCAATTTGGTAAACTATATAAATAACATGATGAAGAGAAAGTAGATGAAGTAGGTCCAAGTGAATAAACCCTAGTGATAGAAGAATCACAAGAACCAAAAGCTATTCAACAAGATATTCCACCACAAAAGGTTCTCAAGCTCAAAATAAAGAGGTTAGATGAAAATGTCTCTTCTCCTAGTCTTTCAATTCTTAATAGATTCTTGTTGATAGTTTCCCACATTCTCAATAATTTTTAGAGAATACAGCCTAATAATTTTTTGATTCAAATGATATGGTGTTTCCTGTGTCTCTTACTTTTCCACTATAAGAGATCACTTATGTTTCTTCATCTTCTCCCTCAAATCTTGAATTGCCTATTGTCTCCTCTCAAATAACTTCAATTGAAACAATTGGCAAATAAGAATAAGTAGAAACATCTTTTCGAGGTGCCATAACTATAAAAACACCTTCTTCCACTCTAGATATGTTAGTCCCACAAGTCTCATCTTATGCCCCACCTCTTTCTTTGAGCACAACAACATCAAATTCATTGTTCATGGTGGTAAAGAAAACAAGAAAAGTTTTTAAATCTGAGGAGATTGACTTTGGAACTTTAACAATATCTTTTTTTTAAAGATTAAAGAAAGTGGAATAGTCTCGTGGATGGTAATAGATGAAAAAGGAGAGAAATATGCAGAAGTGGCAATTCCTACAGTCAAAAAAGATAAATCAAAAATTATAATTGAAGACTATTGGGTATTCAGATTTCATTTGAAAAAGTATACTAGAGAATAATGAAAAGAGATGTATAGTTGGCAATTGGCACCATTTTTGAGAAAATGGATAAGGACAAAGCAATAACATATGAGTTAAAGGAAAAAGTAGAATGGTTGAATTTAGTGATACATAGATTGATCAGACCAATTCAACCAACAATTTCTTCATCAAGTCTTCATGCTGAGACATTGGAGAAGGTGAAAGAGGAAGGCCAAATGGATAATGTAGTGAAATATCAGATTGAAAGAATTGTTTTTCAAGGAATCTCAGCAATTTTTGTTGTGATAACAATGGTATCTAAAATATAATAACAATATGAACAACTAATAGCAAAAGAAAGTGGGTATGTAAAATAAAATTAGAACTAGTAAGAGCCCATTCCCAAGTTAATAGAATTCTCAAAATTTCTCTCTATTGACCTTATTGAAAAGGGAGTCGTCAATAAATAATAAGTTGTCTATCAAATTGAATTCCTCTGGGCTATGAAATTCAGGATCCAATTGCTTTAAGAATGTCTTCATAAATTTAACAATGCAAAGTCACTTGGAAGTGATGTGATGATGGAGATTGATACTAAGGTCAAAAAGTTGAAATGTCCTTTTGTCAATGGTAAAGATCAAGATGGAAGTCTGGTTTCAGTTGAAACTATAATTGAAGAATTCAGAGAGAAAATTCAAGAAATTATTAGTCCCATATCTATATTTGATAATGAGAAACTTCACCAGTTATCCAAATACCAAGTATATTTTGATAATCTTAATTTGAAGATAAATAATATCTAGATCAAGTTTCATAAAATGAGAGAATTAGATTGCTCGGTGGAAAATGCTTATAGGTATAAATGTAGACGAGATGAAGATTTTATAAGGGTGTTTCTCCAAAGATTCAATGATTTTCTAAAAGAGAAAGAGTTGTTAATGAAGCAATAAGAAGATTGAAAATTGTTCTCAATGTTCTAGTGTTTTCTTCTCATGTTTCTTTTGCACCTAACTTGTATTGTCACATTGTTTTTCCCCTTGCGATTGTATATTGTCATTTTTGTAAATTATCTTTTGTAATTTTTCCAACTTGATAGTTTAAGTTGTGTAAATCAGTAATATACTTTTGCAAGTAGTGTAAAAATACCAACTATTTTTCGCAAGTGCTGCTAAATGCTCAAAATGTTTTTACATTATTTCAAGTTGTAATTTTTCATTGGTATTTTTGTAACTCTATAAAAAGACAAAATAGGTGGTTTAGCACCATAATGACCCATTTTAGCCTGTAAATACAAGTTAGGCTCTCATCATACATGTTTGAAACATAAAGATTTTGTGAAAGCCTTGTAAAATAAGATAGATTACTCTACTTTGATAAGATTAATACCAAGAGGTGTTTCTGAACTTTGTGTTATTAATTTCTTTGAATTATGTCTTTTTCACTTAATTCAATGTATTTTATCTTCATTGATAGTGCTATCATATTTAAATTGTTAAGACCAAGAAATTAAGTTGCATAATTTTGTTTAGAATTTTGATTTATATTTCAAATGTACACAAAAAAATTTGGTGGGGATAGGAATGATATCTTTATTATTTTTATCAAAAAATATAGAGGGTTGCTCATCTTTGTTATTAAGGCCAAGTAGTTTTTCTAGTGTATGTTTCATGTTCTTAAGAATACAAATATGTCTTTTCAATCTAATAAATGAGAGAGATTCCCTCCTTAATGTCAATTTTCCCTTTGATGTGTTCATTGAGTCTATGTTCATCAAGTTTGTGTTTAACTCGACAAATCTATAATCTAAAAATGTTCCTTTCTTTTCTTTCTCTCTATACATTCTTTTCTAAAAACTTATTGTACTTTCATGTTAAAAGTACTACCCTAATGATTTATAAATTTTGCCTGGAAATATTTTTTTTAATAAGTTTTTTGGTTTCCAATAAAGGTAGCTCCACCTTATAATAAGAGAGGGACTTCGTTCCCTACATTGTTAATGCAAATATGATGATTTATCCTTCTAAAAAAATTTCATGCCAACAGGTAGCCAATAAACTCTTCCTAAATTCCTAAATGATACACGTGTGCATATTCAATCTGAATCACCTAAGGTTTATGTTTATGAAGCCTTAAAATATCAAGTCGTTCTTGTGATCAAATTAATAGAAAAGTTGTTAGACTAGAATTTTGACTCACTCAAACACAGTTATGAACTAATTGATCTAAATGAACAAAAGCAATCAATGGCTCATAGAACAAAAGTCCCCTTGTTTTAAGGATTTACTAGTGATCTAAGAGCCAATAAACTCCAAAATATTATAGCATTGATAGGCTATGATTTTTTCCTCCAAAGGTTATAAATGATATCCTATAGATATTCAAGATCTCACTATTGGTTCCTCTATAAATAGGTTATTTACAATGTAATGGGTAGATCGTTTCTCATTTAAAAAATGAAAAAAAGAGTGAAGAGGACATAAAAGAGATAAATATCTTGATTTAAAAAGGTATTTCAACACTTAGAAATTAGATGAATGCGGTATGTAGTTAATCATTGGGCATCAAATATAGCTATTGCACAAATTGAAACACCACAATGAGTAAGACTCCAAGGAATAATATGTGAACATAAAATATAGAACTCTATTCAAAGAAATAATTACACTAGCTTGTAGATATTTTCACACCAAGACCAATGTAAGCCTCAATATAACTATACTGAGCTCTCAAATCCAATTAAAATAGCTACTGTACAATCTAATTGTATATTCACTTGCACACCAACAACATCAAAAACTTCCTTGCATAGATTAATTTTCAAATCAATATATTTGGCAAACCATTTAATCCAAGACTAGTAGGAAGGGTAGATGAAATATTGGCTCAATATTTATAGATTTTTTACTCAAATGTGTCGACCATAGCATACAATAAAAATCCAAAAGTATGAGGGAAAAAGTAGGTGTAATCATGGGATTGTTCTGATAGTGTTTTGGGGATCAAATGTATTAACCCTTACAATAGTAAGAAATGTTTATTATATAGATGATGTTAGTCCATAATGGCCATAATACACAACCATAAACTAAATTCTCTTTATACAAACATTAAATGGAATAACTGATTAAAACTCAATATTTTATGATAACACATGAAGAAGGAAGAATATAAGATCAATCTAGTCATGACATAATTTTAGATATAACTTCTAGGATGGAAGCAGATTCAATATCCAATGCACTCCAATATCCAAGGAACAACAGGCACTTTGTGACCATTAATGTATTCCACTACCTAATCATCAAAACAAACAGGAAGAGACACCTCATTATAAACCAGTCCCAATGATAGAACAACTAATTCATGTTCTTTTTTATCTATTTCCAGTTTCTTATAATTATCTCAAAGTAACAAAATTGCTTTTAGATGCATGATTTCTTTATTGAATGCTTGATAACTAAGCAACATTAGATTAATAAATTATTACAATCTATAAATATATGCACTTAGTCCTCTTGAGGAAATTATTTGGTGCCTCTGACTATCGATGAAAACTCATGTTGTGCACATTTTCTTTGATCTGATTTTCTCCTCAATCTAGGTCTAGTTTCCATTTATTCTACTTTTTGTTTTCTTTATGCCCACTGATATGATTGACTCTCTATGTTCCCTTTGAAATTAGCTCACCATATCTTTGGTGTAGTTTTTTTTTCATGGACTTTGGATTCACAATGTTTATGTATATGCATTATAGTCACATGATCTCCTCTGCATGATGTCTTTGCTTTCAATCAAAACAAGTCATCAATTGCCTATTACTTGGTCTTTGTCCTAGCTGCTAAATTTAGGTTCACTGTATGCTGAGGGGGATACTTATGTGTCTGCTTCACTACCACTTGTCAACTTTTTGGTTCTTTGTTACTTTACTTGGTTGTTAAATTAATTATGTTGACATCATCTTTGAGTTAGTGGGATGATGACACCTGGATGGCTCTTGCTACTACACTCACCTAGAAATGATTGTAAAATTAAATCTAATGATGTCATCTCTGGATTAGTGAGATGATGACGCATGCATATCTCTTTTCCTCCACTCACCCATAAATGACCATACAAGGAACTATTATAATGTCATCTCTAGGTTAGTGGGATGATGATTCATCGATGGCTCTCACTAATCTGCTCGCCCAAAAATGATTGTACAATTAACTCTATTGATAACATATCTAAGTTATCAAGATGATGACATTTGGATGGCTCTCACTACTCCATTTGCCCAAAAATGATCGTATAAAGAACTCCACTAACATCTTTGGTTTAGCAAGATGATGACATGTGGATGGTTCTCGCTACTCCATTCACCCAAAAATAATCATACAAATAACTATGTTGATGTCATCTATGGGTTAACAGAATGATGACACATGAGCAACTCTTCTACTTTCTTGGAACCACATGGTCTCAGGGTTAATATTGTCATTGCTTTGAGCTCCCAAGATTTTGGGATGGTGCCACTTGGTGCAACCCTAGGGACTCATGGGCATGGAGATTTATCATTGCTTGTATGCTTCCAAGTTGTCAGGTTTTTAGGATGGTATCACTTGGTTTAATCTTAGGGCCTCAAGGGCATGTATCGTTACATACTTCACTGAGTCTCCACTGGGCTAGGTCACTTGGATTGTGCAACATGGCACAATATCAGTACTCAAGGCATTAAAAGGACTTTGTCATTTTGAAAATATTTGATTGTGGAGCATTTGCATTTATAAAATCAAAGACAAAGTAAAGGTAGACTCGAGAAATAATCAGTAAATTAGTCAAAGACCAAAATCCATCCAAACATGAATAACACTTGAGCAAAGCATAAAATAATATAGATTAAATCATATGAAAGACAAATATGATTCAACTAAACATAAAACTTGATACAATTAAAAAAAAAAACCCAAAAACTATAAACGAATCTAGATCTCAACAAAGACTAAATTGAATAAGAATGAATTTGAGTGAAGTAAATTGATTTAATAGCTAAATGAACATTTCAACTTGATAACATGATCATACTATAGTCAAAAATCTCAATAATGTAGCACAAGGCAAATGCTTCAACACAAAACCTCTTGAATAAATGATAAATATAATGAGCCAAATCTAAATTTTAAATGAAAATGCTTCCATCTAGGATAATTAGGGATAATTCAATCATACAAGAGATCACATTTAATTTGACTTTTGAAATTATATGAAGTATGTAGCTCTATGATGTATACATAAACCAAAATATGATAAATAGGTCAAGCTCATGAGTTGGAGACTATAAATAAAATAAAATCTTTATAATTTGAATGGTATTCATAAATGAAATCTTACCAATATTAAATAACACAAAAAAAAATAGTTGTGCTAAATCAAAAGGGTCCCCATATGAATAAAATCTTAGTATGGGGTGTGTTAGAGCCAACAAATGGTAACTTCCTCAAGGAGAATGTTACTCAGCATTCAGCACCTTGATTACAAACATCAAACTCAACAATAAACACCAAACCACCAACAAATCCATTAGACAAACTTAAAAAATGAAAGCACTCAAGTCTACCTCAATATGTGACATACTAAGCTGAAAATATTTCTAATACCATCAGTGTGTGTTAAAAGTGATTTATCCTTTTATAGCTCTAGCATTTACATAAAGAAAAATAAATATGTCTAAATAATCATAATTTTTGAGAGGAATAATTTAGATATTTGGTTTGGTGGAAATGGCATGGGCATTGCCCTACTACCAGCCATGTTTTTATAACCCTAACAAAGATATCTCTAGTCCCACTCAATGCTTTGCTCCATTGTCAATTTGGTCTGAAAGCTTATGATAGAGATTACCTAAATCACCCTTTCAAGAAAAGAATTTGGATTTTACATTTTTTTCAATTTCCTTTTGATTTTTTTATTTTGAAAATATTTCATTGTTCAATCCATTGAAGGTTGGGGACCAATCCATGGTATAATGATAAAATCAAAAAATTCATAACGATTAATTGAAAGCTAAATTAATTCAATGTTTGCATTTTGTTTCTAATATGAAACTAAGTGCAGTTTGATGGATTCAATAAGAAAATAAAATGTTTATAAGATTCATGAATTCTATTTGGAATCACAAGGTTTCAAATTCTGAAAATGCATAAATAAATTATAATATCCTATGTAACTGGTCAAGGATGATTGACATTATAGTTTATAAACAGTTAAAAATTATCTTACTTTATTATCCACCATTTTAAATTCCTTGTCGATGGGAGCATAAGGACACAACATTGCTTTAACATAGTGTTATTTATAAATCTATTTTTTTTTCTCTTAAGATCTAATTGTCTTATAGTATTAATTATGAATAGACCTTACTCTTTCAAGACTAGAGCATGACAAAGAATGTAATGGAAGATGCCAAGAGAGATGCAAGAAGGCCAAGACTATCCTTTCAGGTATTTACTTCTTATAATAAACATGTGAACAACTCTAATCAATGTTTGAAAAAACACATTATAAGCCAGCAAAAGATCAAACATGTAAACCAACGTAAACCAACTGGGAGGGGGAAATAGCAATATACGAAACAAACAAATGAACAAAATAAAACTAAGATAAAATAAATAACAAATTAGGAAACACTAACTAAGAAACAAAAACTATATATAACATTATACACAAATAAACCTAAATATATTCACTCAAACCCGATATTTGATGAGGCAACCATAAAGTAATGCTTCAAGTATTGTCCATTAACTAGTAGTGGTATGTCCTTGCCCTAGATATCCTTCAGTCATAATGCATTGTGCCCTAATAGCTTAGATACTTGGTAAGGTAAAATCCACAAGGGACTGAACTTAGTATGTTGACCCTTTTTCTCATGTGTTTTGCCCATAACAAGACCAAATCTGAAATGCGAAAGGTTTTCACTTGTAATTTTTGATCAAACCATCTCTTCAAGTCACTTGATATTTACTAAAACTTTTTAGAGATTCATCTAATTCATATTCTAATTGGATTAGGTCCAAGAATCTAGACTAACTTCTTAGGTTTGTTTCCATGTACTCTTGTATGAACTGTTAAGTGAGTTTCTTGAGTTACATTGGGAAAATTGACTCTACTCCATAGATAAGAAAGAAATTGGAAGTGTTTAAGCTTTTTTTATACCTTATTTTATCATCCCATATAGTGTATTTGAGGATCACATGTCAATTACGTGGGTTTTGGTCAATTGCTTTCTTCATGGCATTTAATAAACTCTTATTAGTAAACTCTGCCAAACCATTTCCTTGGAGATAATAGTTTGAAGAGAACTTCAATATGATTATGTTTTTATATTCCCATTTAGTCATCTATGTTGATTGAAAGGTAGGTCCATTGTCAAAAATAAGTGAAAAAAGAGTCCCAAATTGAGTGACAATATATTCTTCCAAAAATGCAATAATACCTTCAGCTATATTGTTCCTTGTTGCTTTAGCTTCAGTCTACCTCATATAATAGTTAGTGGCGGTGAGAATAAACTTATGACCAACATATGAGTTAAGATTTATGAATCTAATGAAGTCTACAATCTACTAAACAAATGGGTGTTCCTCTATTACTATTTACAATAGCATAGGAGCATGAATCTCCTTATCAAAGATCTAGTATGAATGAAAAGTCATCAAATATGTATAAACATCTTTGCATAATGCTGGCCAATAATAATTGGCTCTAAGAACTATGTATGTTATGATATTTCCAAAAGGATGACCACTTCCTAATTTATCATGAAATTAATTCATCACCTCTTACACTTCATCCTTGAATAAACATCTCAAATAAATTCCCTCGTGATTCCTACAGTACAGTACTCCTCTTTGCAACATATAGTGTGTAACCTTCAACCTTAGAGTTCTTCTCTACATTATATCAAAATGATTTTGTGGCTTTCCATAAAGAAAATAATGAATAATTGAATCATACTATAGACCAAACTAAACTTCAAATTGATTGATTCCTAATCAAAAATGTTGGGATCAATTTCTAAAATTAACTTGGATAAACTTTCATCATGTACCAATTTTTCAAGTTTGACTTCAATATCATATTACTGAAGTTTAGCAACCCATCATCCTCTTCTTTCACCTAACTTATTTTGTCCTAGCATTGGCTTGAATGTTGGTCTATAACTATGGTTTGTACCTTGTTCCTTAATATATAATGACATAATTTTATGATTGCCTTCACCGATGTGTAGGCATGCTTATCCAAAAACGGTATTTTTGTTCAAATTGTTTCAAATATATACTCATAAAAGCTATGGGATGCTTTCTATATTTGAATCTTTTTATCAACATAGTTTTAATCATGTGATCAAAAGTCAAATAATAAAGATATAAATATTTAGCATAATCTAAACTAACCAACACATGAGTTGGCATAATTGCATCCTTGATCTTTTAAAATGTCTTCTTAGAATAAGTAACTCATTCTATCTTGGCTCTTTGTTTTAGCATAGCATTCAGAGGTTTAATAATCTTGACGAAACCATAAATAAACTTTTGTACAAAATTGATCTTGCTGAAAAATGATTTCAGCTCTTTTTTACTATTTGATAGCTGAATTTTTGAAATAGAAATAGCTCATTCTAGGTCAATTAACATACCTTCTTTGGTGATAATGTGGCCTAGAAGCTTACCTTGCATTACACAGAAGACAAATTTTTGGGGATTAAGAGATATGCCAAACCTTCTACAACATTATAATAACTTCTCTTGATGACTAAAGTGATCTACTTTATGTTTGAAAAATACAATTAGATCACCCATGTATACTACTATGCACTTACCAATTATGCCTTTGAAATCAGTGTCCATAGCTCGTTGAAATGTGGTACCAACATTAAGAAAACTAAATGGCATTTTATTGTAGGCATAGGTACCCCACTTAGTGGTGAATGTTGTTTAAGCTCTATCTATTTTCTAAACTAAGATCTGATTGTAACTCGAGAATTCATCCAAAAAGGACATTGTATCTGAACTATTAAACTATTGAATGACTTCATCAAGTGAAGGCAAGGGGTAGTTGTCTTTATGTAATGCATGATTGAGTTTTTTAAAATTTACACAAAGGCATATTTCTCTATTTTTTTTTGTATAGGTACTATATTTTACAACCAAGTTGAATAGAGCACCGAGAAGATAATTATAACTAATAACATCTTCTAAACTTCTTTTAGAATGAGTGGTTATAAGACTGGATTTACTGGCCTTTGACATTACCTAAATGGTCTCTAATTAGATTTCAGGGGAATGTTATGTGTCATAACATGAGGTTTGAACACTTTCAGTTCATTGTAGCTCCATGTTATGATATCTTGATAGTGCAATAACATCTTATTCAATGTTTTCATCTCTACATTATTGCATTTAGGTCCAACCACCATGTTTTCAAGCTTATTTGTAGTTCTCATGTTGAGAATATGTGACTCTTTACTTAGCCATAACTTCTTTCCTGATCTAAATGCTATATTATCTAAGTCATACAATATCTCAAGCGATAACATCCCTTTTGTAGTATGTTATCTTTCATCTGAATTACTCCATTGAAATTGCATCGTTGTTCCTCAAAATCAAGTCTTTCTTCTTCATCAATTACATGTGCATTGAAAGCTTTAGAGTTAGATAATAAATCAAGAATTTATTTATCACCATCAAAAACTTGGAAATATTTAACATTATAAGGTATAAAGGGACAATAAATCAATTCTAATAAAAACTTTTACAATTCAATCTTGTCTAATGGTGTAAGGTTAGCAGCTAAGATAGGTAATCAGTCAACCATTACATTTTCAACTCTAGGAATGACTAAAATGTTAAAAGTGTTGGGTGAATATTTTGTTGACTAGGTAACTAGTGAGCAAAATAGTTCCTATCACCACAGCATAGGGAGATTGGTCATCCAGGTGTGTAGTTTTACTACATCAACAGGGGAAAAATATCTCCTCTCATCAAGGGGAGGTTCCCTATTAAATATACGGAGGCTATATACTATATATATAAGCAGAAAGTAAGACACAGGGGTGGGATAAACCATCCATCTCTCTTTTTTTAGAGATGATGCTAACAAACAGAGGAGAAATCCTGGGTGATTGGTGAAGGTACTTCTCTTCTTTCAGAAGTAACATTCAGCCAAGAGCTAGATCCCTTCCTGGATAGTATAAATCCCGGTGAAGCGACAAAAGGCACTTCTCTTCTTTTAGAAGTGCTTGTTCTTGCAAACAACAAGAATCTTTCTAGTAGGACAAGTAACAAGGTGCCAAGGGCATAGTAGAGTAACCAGCAATCTAAGATGTAGCACAAAGTCTCCACCTTGACTGCCCAAGAGTTAGATACGAAGGACAATGAGGCCATAAATTCATCCCAAGGTCCTTTACATAGAAATAGAAACTAAAAACACACACTAAAAACAATTATATCAGCACAAAGTCTGAAAGTAACTACTTTCAGGACACCTCCTGATTACTTCCACTAGTTCTACTTGCCAAATTAAATAAACAAGAACACATTCAGAAGACAGACATATGAATAATCTTCTAAAATGATACAAGCCAAAACAACACAAAGTCTGCAAACAAATTGTTTTCTCATTCAGATAAAATGACATGAAATACAATCTGAGCTCAAAGTCTCAGTATTCGCCTTTCAATTGGGTAGAGTTTCACTTCTATTAATGGAAAGATCTCCTTTTCATCGAATGAGAGATTACATTATATAGAGGCAAAGAGAGGCTTGGCATTTTTTCCCATGGAGTGACCCATTCGATGCATTAATGCCTTGGATGAATTCTTGGTTCTATCAGGAAGGGCCATGCTGGAGCAAGGCCATTGCCTTAACTGTGGCATGTTGGTTCATCTCCTTTGTCTATTCCTTAGCCTAAATCACTCATTCCATCACCTGCTAGCCACGCAATTGTCTATTATACCTTTATCTCAAAGGGGACAAACAAATGGCACTTTCAATGTTTGCAGGCCCCAAATATCTACTTGGTGAACTACTTCACCTACTGGAAATAACTCTTGTTGAGTTCCCCTCTTTATCTCTTCCTTCTCTTGGCCCTAGCCTTAAGCTCTTTGAATACATTTGGGTTCACATTTTAAGTCTGCAAAAATCAAAAGACACTTTATTGCAGCTAATTTGGCATTCATAGGTCTTTCCTCTATTAAAGGTTAACGACTAGCCAGTCATCCTAAATTTGATGTTAGCGGGCCCATCATTCTATTGTGACGTGGGTGAGGACACGTGGTAGCATCTATGGCTTTGAAACTCGTTAGAGACTGTCTCAGCTTGTGACACTTGGTAGCTTCTACTGTGCTTTGAGGCTTGACCCTTCCCGAAGGGAACTTGCCCTTTGGGGTCTTGAACAGGGTCCATTTCTGAGTGTCAAGTGTCCCCTCGCAAGGGTATCTACCCTTCAAGAGCCTCCAAGTGGCCTTCAGGCTTTGATCCTTTCAAAAGGCTATTATCTCTTTTATTTCTTTTAGATAAAATGTCTGAAGAAATTCCTTTGAACAATTTGTCTGAAGGAAACCTTTCCTTGGCTTTGTGCCTCTGCACTTGAGGGTGCTCCTTCTTTGACACTTGTCAACTTCTATCAATTCTCACCAGGGATGCATGGCATCTTCTGTTGCATCATATTGAAATCCTCCACCATTGACACGTGGCACTTTCTGCTCTCGAGCTTTTGTAACATCAGAGAAATGCTTGGGGCTCTTTTAGGTTCTCTCCGATGATGAAACTTGTCGCATCCCATTTGTTTTTGTCACTTGCTTGGGACCCACCATGATCCTTGCTCAAAATAGTGGAAAGAAAGGAAGGGGCTATAGATTTTGACACTTGGAGGCTTTTGACAAGCTTTACAAGGGACACGTGTCAGTACCCGTCACTTTTTAGAAATAAAGCGTAATGTGTCTCGATAGGCGACACTTGGTAGCTTTCAATCATCTTTTTCCTTTTACACACGCTTCAGTTGAACCATCTATTTTGCTACTTCTTTCTTTGACTGAGGCCGCCTTTGAACCTTTAAACCCGTGAACCAGTGAACTTTGAAGCGGTTCAAGGTTCAATGATTCAATCGGTTCATTCCTGTTATTTGGATTAGTCCCTTTGATATATTTTTGAACCAAATGCATTGAACCTTTTGAAAGTTGAACCTGTTCAATTGATGAACCAAATGGTTCAAGGTTCAATGGTTCAATGTTTCAAGCCTTTGAAACTCGTTAAGTGCTCAGAGCTGCGAAACCTTTGAAATGGTTGAAGTTTAAACCTCTGACAAATGCACCTAGCTCCTACTGATGATGTTGAACCTTCAAACCCATCGAACCCATTGAACCAAAATGGTTTAAGGTTCAATGGTTCAATCCTTGCTTAGATGCTTGCCGAGAGATACTTTTGATCGAACCAAGGCACTGAACCAATCCTAAAAATGACTAAGTGTTGGAAACTGGTTCTTTTGATTGGACTTGCCTACAGAAGCCTTTGAACCTTTGAACTTGTTAATCCCTTTACTAAAAAATCTTGAAAAATGAGGAATTTGAAAGCTCAGAACATTTTTTTGTAAAGGAAAGGGACAATTTTGGTCTTGCAGGGCCAAAATAGTTCATATGTTGTCCCAAAAATGAGAAGTCATTTTTCAGGGACAACAAAAAGCATTAAAAGCTTCAATGCGATCCCAAACATGATATTTGTATTTATTCAAATGAAAGATCCCAAACTAGGATTGAAAGCAAATAAAATTGATTTCCACTACTTACAGCATTCAATCAATTGGACAAAGATATAAAACCGAATGTAACTGATACTATAGCCCCAAATGTCATAAAATTATTACAAATTGGTCTCAAAACCCAATTATTATAACAACAACCAAACTGGAAATAAAAAACCTGGGATTGCGTGCTCTCGGCCTGCTGTGTCCAGAAAACACAGTCGCCGACATCGGTCTCTGAGGATGCCGACGTCGGTCGATACCCTGCCGCCGTCGGTCGTCTGAGGGCGACCTCTGCCTGCGTCTGACTGCCTGATTGCCGGTGTCGATAGATAATCGGCCGATGTCGGCCTATATGCCGATGCCGGTCTCTGTATAACCCTGCAGCAGAACTGTGCCCTTTCCTTTCTCTGACCCTGTTGGTACGGCCTGGTGCCGATCTATCTATCCGTACAGATTTCTGTACCCGAACCTGATATGCAAATAAAATATATAAATATGGAACCTAAACAATGAATAAATACCTAGAACCCATTTGCATAGGCTGAACCCTGGTATACTCTGTGAATGGCCTCTGAAGCTCCCGAACTGAGCAATATGCACAATCTGGATTCCGTCTCGAATCCACCTCTGACAAAGCACTGGGTTTTCGTCCAACTCCTTGCCAATCTACTGAAGGGTTTCGTCCTCAGAGATTCCAGCTGAATCACCGATTCAAGCTTCTCAGAATAATTTTGCAAAAGAAGATATTAGATAATCCAATTGCTTTGCTTTCCCCTTCTTTTAAAGCTTTCCAAGGAAACTTCTAGAAGAAGTCAATTTTATTTTCATAATAATTTAATTAATTAATTAAATCATTTCAATAGAAAATTGGGGACATTACAGTCCTCCCTTCCCGGAGATTGCTTGTCCTCAAGCAATTCGCTCCTGATACCCAATACCAACTACCTGGATGCCATATTAATCTCAAGAATTTGCCAATTCTTCTGTCAGAAACACCACGCTAGATAATATCTGTGACTACATTCACCTTATTTCTCCTGGAGAGCAGAGTGATAATCCTCAATATGTAAGTAGCAAATTCACCATCACATACCTTAGACTTAGAAAAAGGTCGCTGCGCTACTCTGATTATTAAACTTTCACAATCTCCATAAGGATGTTGACTTATAATTGGAAAGGAAAATGCCCTGCAATAAATAGAATTATTTACCACATCCCCTGTAAAATGAGACTCCATCCTATGAGATGACCCCTCCTTCGGTCCTCCATCTGGTGCTGCCTTCAAGATAATCTTCCTTCCCCCAGAAAGGAATTCTAAATGCATACGGCGGTGATCAATAATGTAGCGCCCTATACCCTGTAACCACTGCATGCCCAAAACCACATCATAATCCTCTAAAGGAAACACATAAAAATCATCTGTCAGAGTGTAATCCCCCATCTGAATGCTGAGCTGTGGAATCCGTTTGGTACAACCCAAAACTGCACCGTCTGCCACTTTTACCCCAAAACCACCAAACTTCTCATACTGTAGTCCACGCCTTCCCACTAACTTCCGGTCAATGAAGTTATGTGTAGCACCTGTATCTACCAAGCTCACGACCCACTTACCCTTAAGTGTACCTTTCAACCGAAAGGCATGAAAGTTAGGATAACTGGAGAGAGTAGCCATAATTGCTTTCGCTGATGCCAAAGGCTCTGGGGTGTCTAACTCCAACTGTATCTGATCCTACTCAATATTATCTTCAGTGTCCGTGTCAGGAACCTCCTCATCTCCACACTCAGAAGTTACCTCAATCAAATGAATCTTTCCTTTACCCATGCAACGGTGGCCTGGCTCCCATGGGTCTTTGCAGGAAAAACATAACTTTTTCCTCCTCAAGTCATTCCTAGTCTCCTGATTCATCCAAGGATTTGTAGAGGATGGCCCTTCTTTAATTTGTGGTGTGTTGGCCTTCTGTATAGGCCGAGATTCCGCAGCTATTTTCTTATCACCCTGATAAGAAGTGGGAACAGTGTCCAGTCTCAATGTCACATCAATGGCATCCTTAAGAGTGGCTGGTTGGAAAGCACGTACCAGTCCCTTAAGTCTATCCTGTAATCCCTCAATAAACAACATCACACTCCGTCTCTGAGGCATATCAGGTACCATAACTGCAATACGCTGAAACTCATTAATATAAGTTTCTGCGTGACCACTCTGTCTAAGATGAGCCAACTCCCTGTAGTAAAGTTCTGTATCCTTACGGTCAAACCGTGCAATAAGTCTCTCAGTGAACTCAGCATAGGAGTGAACTAAAGCATGATCCTGAGTGACCAATCCATGGTGCCACCAATCATATGCGATCCCCTCTAGATGTAATACCGCAAACTGAATGGCTTCACGCTCAGGCATGGGCCTCAAAGAAAGATATATGTCTAGCTTGTGGACCCAAGCTCTTGCACTAGTCTCTCCAGAACCATTATATGAAGCCAATGTAATCTTCCCTGTAGCTCTATTGAGGTCATGATTATGCTGCTGCTGTGGTGGCCTATTACCCCGATCTCCCCTGAGTCTAGCCGTGTCTCTACGCTGTGCACAATACTGGGGAAAAGGAAAAACCTCCCTAACCTCTGGGGGTAAAGCTCTCCATTCTGCTGTCGCTGCCAAAACGGACTCTTGGAACCCCATCTCTGGTGGTTCCACCTGTACTGGTTGTCCACCTGGTACAAACTGAGGCAGTAATGGTCTATTAGGAGTAGGTGTATGATGATGATGTCGCCTAGAGGAATGACGGGAGCTCCCCACCGAAGAACGGGAATGGTGACTATGCTGACTGGAATGATTGGTATGATCACTACTAGTCACTGAAGCTGATCTATTCCTTCTTCCTCTGTGTCTATCCACCTCTAAACGCTCCATGGTATCCTGTAATCGGTCTAGAGCCTGAACAATCCTGGGCTGGGTAGTGATGAGGGTCCTCATCATCTCCCTTTCTTCTTCATCCTGGTTTCTATGGGCATTCCTCTGTTCTTCGGCCATGATAGGTCGCTGTCCTAAACCCAACTCTCGCTCGTACTGAGCTCTACTTCGTGTAAAATATCTATGGCTTCTATCAAATCTTCCAGGATGCATAGAAATAAAATAGTTTTACCCCTACAGGCTGGCAAGATGCATGGCTCTGATACCACTGAAAGATCCCAAACTAGGATTGAAAGCAAATAAAATTGATTTCCACTACTTACAGCATTCAATCAATTGGACAAAGATATAAAACCGAATGTAACTGATACTATAGCCCCAAATGTCATAAAATTATTACAGATTGGTCTCAAAACCCAATTATTATAACAACAACCAAACTGGAAATAAAAAACCTGGGATTGCGTGCTCTCGGCCTGCTGTGTCCAGAAAACACAGTCGCCGACGTCGGTCTCTGAGGATGCCGACGTCGGTCGATACCCTGCCGCCGTCGGTCGTCTGAGGGCGACCTCTGCCTGCGTCTGACTGCCTGATTGCCGGCGTCGATAGATAATCGACTGATGTCGGCCTATATGCCGATGCCGGTCTCTGTATAACCCTGCAGCGGAACTGTGCCCTTTCCTTTCTCTGACCCTGTTGGTACGGCCTGGTGCCGATCTATCTATCCGTACGGATTTCTGTACCCGAACCTGATATGCAAATAAAATATATAAATCTGGAACCTAAACAATGAATAAATACCTGGAACCCATTTGCATAGGCTGAACCCTGGTATACTCTGTGAATGGCCTCTAAAGCTCCCGAACTGAGCAATATGCACAATCTGGATTCCGTCTCGAATCCACCTCTGACAAAGCACTGGGTTTTCGTCCAACTCCTTGCCAATCTACTAAAGGGTTTCGTCCTCAGAGATTCCAGCTGAATCACCGATTCAAGCTTCTCAGAATAATTTTGCAAAAGAAGATATTAGATAATCCAATTGCTTTGCTTTCCCCTTCTTTTAAAGCTTTCCAAGGAAACTTCTAGAAGAAGTCAATTTTATTTTCATAATAATTTAATTAATTAATTAAATCATTTCAATAGAAAATTGGGGATATTACATCAAATAATAAAGTTTATATTTAAAAATTTTATGTACCTAGTTGATGACCAATTTAGAATCAATAAAAACTTTTAATTGATAGACATCAAACTTGATTGCAATTTGCAGACCCAAGACTAAAGCTTCATATTATATCATATTATTAGTACATGAAAATTATAATCTAAGAGTTGAAACATGTTTCTTATTATTGAGATTAATGAGGATAATACCAACCTCGATTGCTTGCTTAGATTGTGCTCCATCCAAATATAGTAACCACATACCTGAATTTTGATCATGATTAGAACTTTTATTCTTTGTTGGTTTGGTTGACAAAGTATAGACACCTGCCTCTATAAAAGTGAAATTAACTTGCTCATTGATTGCATTATATTTTTTATCATTAATTTCATTTATAACTCTCTATCAATTGTAATTTTATTTGCTACTCCTCTCCATGGTAGCCACATGTGAGAAAAGTCAACTGCAATGTCACCAATGAGTGATATTGACCAATCTCAACTTAATAGCATGCAAAATGCTTCAATATCTCAACTACTTATATGTCTATAAATTGTTGCACCCTTGGCTTAATTTGAAACTGCATATGTATATTCAATAGCTTTCCAACAACCTTGAATTCAGACTTTTCCAACTAAGCTACCACTTTTTCAGATTTCACAAGAATCAATCTTAACTTATTGAAAACACTTGTAGGCATAACATTAGTTTAAATGCCATAATCTACAAGACAAATGTGAAGGTTCTTACCAAAAATTATAATTGTAAGCAAGAATGGTATAACTTCAGCTCTAGTCTTATGTATTGCAACATTGGTATTGGTTGGGGTCTTTTGTTTAGTCTAACTATTCTTGTTCGTGAGAGACTTAAGAAGTAAATCCTAGTTTGTTCAGTGATTTATGCTACTTCATGGAGATTTATGTTTGATTTAATCCTTTTCATGTATTTCATGATGTTATAACTAGTTTTTCTAGTGGAGGGTTGATTATCTCTTGATTTTGGTGGAGGTGGATCATTTTTAGCTTTAGGATCAAGTGGTGTAGTAGCATTGTCTAGTGGAGTTAAGGTAGTTAAATGTTGATGTGATATACTCCTAAGAGTATAATTTTTTCTCTAGTACTATTAGAAAGCTTGAATATCATTGGTGTTTTATTTAGGCTTGTTGTCTTCTATGTTAGAGAATTCTAGAGTTTCTAAGACCATGGTTGTATTAGGAGACTTTGATGAAGTAAAAGCATCATAACTATTTAAAGTATTTTGATCATTTGAGACAAATTCATATTAATCAATTTCTTTCTACATAATGTCAAAGGCTAGACAAAACTCAACATAGTCAAGTTCTCTATGTTGTGTTGTGTTGTGCACACAATATCAATTTGGCAAAGCAATCTCCATGATATTAATCTTAGGCATTTTTTTGGATGAGGACTTAGCTTGTTTACCATCTTTATTTAAGGGTTGTAATTGTGTTGAAAAGTGAAATTTAGAATTAAATTTATAGTACTTGAGCTTCCTACTTATTTTTGTAAAATTAAAAAATCCTTGCTCAATATTTAGGCCATTATTTAAATTACATTTAACTCAAGTTTGGCTGCATCTTAAGGATAATTCTACATATTGTTTGTCAATACTAGAACTAAGGCTTGATTATAAGACTAAGGCATTGCCTCACTACTAGCTAGATTGATAAATCCTAAATTCTCATTAGGGTTACCATGAACCAATGAAAATCGATTCATGATTGGAAGAGGTTATGGTAATGGCACATTATGCTAACATGTTTGGGAGAACATTGGAAATGGGAGCCAACATGTGTCCTTGTGGATTGAGTTGCATGTCCACTTTTATTGCTTCAGCATATGAAAGAGGCAAAT
Organism: Torreya grandis; assembly: GCA_037957365.1. NCBI lineage: Eukaryota > Viridiplantae > Streptophyta > Pinopsida > Cupressales > Taxaceae > Torreya > Torreya grandis. The sequence goes on along the minus strand of JARHVA010000017.1, from coordinate 4,743,400 downwards.
CAATGATGGTTGGATCTCTCCTTATGAAAATGGTAGTCCAAGGATCTAGTGTGTTTTTTAACATTTCAAGGTTGATTGGGCATTTGGCCTATATAAATTTTTTACCATACTATACATTTTATGAAAACACGCATTAAAATTATGTATAGGCTCATCAGATTCCATTCTGATTCAAGAAAATTACTAGTACAATATACTTGGATCTACCACTTGACCAAACTGGGCTAAAAATGTGGTATTCAATTGATTTCATCCCATGATTGAATTTTTTAAGAAGGTTAATGAGCCAGTTGTAATCTTGATCAAGTAAAGTGAAGGGAAATAACCTACAAGCAACATCCTCATGCTCAACACTGATCAATGTGAGAGATGTTTTATATGATAAAATGTGATCTTCTAAAGCCCTTCCAGTGTTTGGAGTGAACTTTAGAATATAACGCTTAGGTTTTTTAGGCAAATCATGCACATCATCAATAAAATTTATGGTTGATCTAAGTAGCAAAATTTCAACCATTTGGGTTGGTCTATTGGTGATAGATTGTAGGGATGATGTGGTTGGGCAAACTAATCTCATGGGTCTACCTCGGTCAAAACTAGGACATCTATGTGCTTGAAGAGAAGAAACAATTAATCTTATTTATCCCAACCTAATTTTATACCATGTGACTGTTGAGTGACAAAGCCTAATTTATTTTTAGTAAGGGTTTTAAGCACACAACACCTATAAGCATAAATATGATGTACTAGTCTTGATCAATGATAAGCTCAAAGCACACAAAAGTTCAAAACAAGACAAATTACAAGATCTAAAAATATGTCACTTATGGCCCTCTTAGAACTAATTTCCATTGGTTGTGTTTAAGTAACAACTATTCAAACCAGTGAAATACATTCACATTCAAAGGTTAAGGCCCTCTTTTTTGTACCAATTTATATTGGTTGTGTTTAAACAAATAATATAATAATCATGGAGGAGGAAACTATTCAAACCAATGAAATGCATTTACATTCAGAGGTTAATGCCTTCTTTCTATCACTAATATTTGTTAGGCTGAAATTATGACTCATTCAAACACAGTTAGGAACTAACTGATCTAAATGAATGAATGAAAGTATTCAACAATTCATGGGATATAATCTCCTTGTTTTTAAGATCTACTGGTTATCCAAGGTCCAAGAAACTCAAAAATATTATAGCATGGGTAGGCTGTAATTATTTCCACCAAAGGTTCTAAATGATCTCTTCTAGATATTCAAGATATCACTGTTGGTTCCTCTAAAAATGGAATATTTACAATGTAAAGGGTAGATCATTTATTATTTAAAAAATCTAAAAAAGAGGGAAGAGCAGGGTAAAAACGAGATAAATCCCTTGATTCAAATAGGTCTTCCAATACCTAGAAATTAGATTAATGTGGTCTACAATTAATCATTGGGCATCAAATCCAATTATTGCACAAATTGAAACACCACAATGAACAAAGTTCCAAAGAATAATATGTGAACATAAAATCTAGAACTCTATTCAAAAAAATTAATTACACCATCATGTAGCTATTTGCACACCATGACCAATGTAAGCCTCAAGACAATCAAAATGAGCTCTCAAATCTAATTAAACTAGTTGTTACATAATCTAATTGTATATCCACTTTCACACCAACAATATCAAAAACTTTTTTGCATAAATTACTTCTCAAAATAATATCTTGGCCAAACCATTTAAACCAAGACTAGTAGGAAGCGCAGATGAAATCCTGGCTCAATATTTATAGAACTTTGATACTCAAATGTGTTGACCATGGAAAATAATCAAAATCCAAAAGCATAAGTAAAAAATTAGGTATAATCCTAGCATTATTCTGACAATATTTTTGGGATCAAATTCACCAAATCTTACAATAACAAATAATGCAATTTATATAGACAATGTTAGTCCATCATGGCCATGATACACAACCATAGATTAAATGTTCTTGATACAAATGTTAAATGTAATAATTGATTAGAACTTAGTCTTTTGTGACAACACATCAATAAGAAAGAAGATAAGATTGATCTAGTCTTGGCACAATCTTAGATACAACTTTAAGGATGGAAGTAGATTCAATATCCAACACACTCCAATCTCCAAAGAACAATAAACACTCTGTGATATTTAATTTCTTCCACTGACTAATCGTCGATTCAAATAGGAAGAGATGATGTCCCAAGGGCAATAAAGGAATAACATAAATTATATTACAGATAAAGTATTTGATAATTTAATATATTTTATTATGTTAGGTTAATAATTTATAAGAAGAGTAAAAGCTTTATAAGCTTTTATGAGTGGTTATGGGATGTAACCAATTCCCATGAATCAACTAACCCAATAACAAACTTATTTAATTAATTTACTAATTAAACGTTATTAACCTACTAATATAAAAAAATAAATAAAGATACTTTAGATCATATGACCCATCAAACTTCCCCTTGATCCAAAGGGGTATAGAATAAAAACACTAGAGCAATGACACTAAAGTCATCAAAGAAACTCTAAAGCAATTGCAACTGGTGTACTATACATCCTAGTACTGACCAAAATTGATGTCACTTCATACATAAGCTTATCTTATGATTTATGACATAAAAGGTCGATGAACATGATCAAGACCTACGCATCCCCTATGATCATTGCATTGTACTATAATAGAACATGATTATGGCGTGTCCAACTGCATCGATCAATATAAGGCTCCACCTAGAAGCCCATCAAAGTGACCAACCCATATTGGGTATGTCACATCTCCCTGATGTTTAATAAATATTGATGACCTTTGCTCAACATTGTTGGTGCTAGCAACCCCTATCAACTTGTATTATCACTGACGACTGATTAAAGACCTACCAATTCTATATCTTTTCCCCTATCAAGTGAGAGGTGAGAAGCTCTGAAATAAGATAAACAAAATCAAATAATCATGTCTGCTTCATGTCATGAATATCATGAATAAAAATCCAAAATTGAAACTAAAATAAGCAAACTATTTCTATCAAAATTTTCATTCAAGCATTGAACTTAAACTCCAAGCAAATAGCTAACTGGAGAATGGTAATTATCATCCATGCTCTAATAGAGCCTTCAACCTCTAGTTTGACACTTACACTTTGTAAATTATAAAGATCTTAATGAACCTGTAAAGGATGAGATATTCACCGATAACATAAGCACGAGGTGGCATTATGGAAATTGTCATTTGGAAGGTGTCAATTTCCATCGATAATGCACCTTTATACATCAATGAATTAGGAATGTTTGAAAAGATAGAAATTATTTGATTGCACAACCACATTTACACAAAAAGAGATAATACACCCTTATATCGCCATGATAACATTACAATTTTCTCATTACAATGCCTTATTGAAAACAAGCATATTCCAAAACTAAAGTCAAAAAGAAATTTGACAAAAAAATGTTTTTGAAATGAATTGAACTTGTGACCTCTCTTTGGAGGATGCCTTAACAAAATTATCATAAACCAACTCCTTTAGGAACAAGTTGAAAATATAAAGGGAAGATACTTATTTTAAGCCAAACTTTTTGAAAAAAATTTGCATGTAAAATCTATTTAAAGTGGTAGTCACTTGAATGATACGCCTTTATATGGTACTTGAACTTAAAAAACAAATGTGATAGGTTTGTACCATGGTGGATCCCAAAGGGCATAAAATATTAAACCAAAACCTTAGTGCATTTACGGTGAGAATCCATTTCTTTCTAAGAATGAACAATTGTCAATGTTTCTGAGGACGTAGTAAAAAAAACAATCTTTTCACTGCCATTTGATGGTTTGTATACTTCGCAAAGAAACTTTGGAATGAACTTCTGCACCAAAATAATTTTGAGGAAATTTGATAGTAATTGTGGTTTTCATATACTTAGAAAATGTTTTTAAAAAAACTTATAGTTGTCAAATATAGGATTATTGACCAGATAGCTTCCAAAATAAAATTACCAACCTATTATGCCATCGTTGTACACCAAAGTAGAATAATGTCATTTCTACACTCTAATCTTATAGGAAAGTGATAATAAAGGCAAGGCTTACAAATAATGGGTTGATTATTAAGCCTTCTTAGATCCTACAGGTGCAATCTCAGTTGCTCTACAAAATTATTCTCCTCTTCATCAGGTAATTTGTCTCCTTTATTTCTGTGATGTCCCAAAATATGGGCCATTAAAGTATGGATTTGAGAAAAAATAAATTCACAAATTTATTCAATAAAAACCTTACTAATTTGTTTTGGAGGATGTCGTTTTCTCTATGGAAGATGCACTTTGTCTGTGGAGGATGCCATACTATTGGTTTCTTGTTGTATATTTTTGTATGAATCCTTCAATCTTCCATAACCAGGCTTGTCCTCCTTAAAATCATGGCATAGTTTTTTCCTTTTGAGATCTGATACCACTGATGGCCCAAGGGCAATAGAGGAATAACAGAAATTCTATTTTGAATAAAATATTTGACAAAAATATTATATTGTATTATATAAGGTTAATAATTTACAAGAAGAGTAAAAGCTTTATAAGATTTTATGGGTGGTTACGAGATGTAACCAATTCCCGTGAACCAACTAACCCAATAACAAACATATTTAATTAATTTACTAAAAAAAATATCATTAACCTACTAGTATAACAAAACAAATAAATAAAGATACTTTGGATCAGACAACCAAACAAGATACTCCTCATTGTAAACTAATCTTAATGATAGAATAGTTGGTTCATGCTCTTGTTTGTCTATTTCCAATTTCTTATACTTATCTAAAAGTAACAAAATTGCTTCTAGATGCATAATTTCTTTCTTGAATGCTTGATAACTGAGCAACATTGGAATAATAAATTATTTCAATCTATAAATAGATGCATTTAGTCCTCTTAATGAACATATTTTGTGCCTCTGGCTAACAATGAATACTCATGTTGTGCACATTTTCTTTGATCTCATTTTCTCCTCAATACAAATCCAATTTATATTTATTCTATTTTTTGCTTTCTTTGCACTCATTTTTATGACTCTGTATCCATGTTCCCTTTGAAATTATATCATTAGATATTTGATTCGAGTTCTTTTCAATTAACTATAGGTTCACGATGTTCAGTTCTATGCCTTATAGTCATCTGCTCTCTTCTACCTATTATCAATCAAAACAAGTCGTCACTTACCTGTCACTTAGTCTTTGCCATAGCCTTTAAATTTAGGTTCAATGTATGTTGAGGGGGATGCTTGTGTGTGTTTCACTACCACTTGTCACCTTTTATGTTCCCCACGTTTCATTTATCTATCAAATGAATTATCCTGACGTCATCTCGGGTTAATGATATGATGACATGTGGATGGTTCTCATTGCTCTGCTTGCCTGGAAATGACCATATAAGGAACTCTATTGATCTCATTTCTAAGTTAGTGGGATGATGACATGTGGATATCTCTCACTATTCTGCTCACTTGAAAATTACCGTACAAAGAACTTTGTTGACATCATCTCTAAATTAGCAGGATGATGACACATGAATAGTTCTCCCTACTTTATTCGCCCAGAAATGACCATAGAAGGAACTTGTTGGCATCATCTATGGGTTATCAAAATGATGACACATGGATAGATCTCACTACTTCATTCACCCATAAATGAATATACAAGAAAATCCACTGACCTCATCTCCAAGTTAGTGGGATGATGACATGTGGATGGCTCTCATTGCTTTCTTAGAACCACATGGTCTCATGCTCAATACTATTATCGCTTTGAAATCCCAAGCTTTTTGGATGGTGCTACTTGGCATAACCCTGAGGCCTCAAGGGCACAGAGCTTTATCATTGCTATTACACTTCTGGGTTATGAAACTTTCGAGATGGTGCCACTTGGTGTAATCCCAAGGCCTTGGGAACATAGAGCTTTACATACCCCACTAAGTTTGTGTTGAGCCAAGTCACTAGGATTGTGTCACGTGGCATCATCTCGTTACTTACAGCATTAAAAGGACTTAGTTGTTTTAAAAATATTTGATTGTAAAACATTTTCATTTCTACAAACAAAGATAAAGCAAAGGTAGACTCGAGAAATAATCAGTAGGTTAGTCAAAAACCAAAATCCATCCAATCATGAATAACAACTAAACAAATCATAAAATGATATAGACTTAATTGAATGAAAGATAAATATGATTTGACTAAACATGAAACTTGTTTGGGTGTGGAGCTAAAAGCTTCAACTGTTGCAGACACGAAGAAGGGAGGTTGCTGAAGATCCAGAAGTACCAGCGTCGGCAGTATGACCGACGTCGGTCATGATGCTTATAGAAGGAAACCGGTGTCGGTAGGGAGTCAGCCGACGTCGGTCAGCACCAGACAGATAGGGACCGACGTCGGTCGCCTATGGCGGTTCCAGAACTGCTGTTGACGAACAGTCAGTTAAGTGAAGCGAGTGTTTGCGTGTTTAAGGGCTAATTATAGTCACGAGCTGCGTGTCTAATTATTGTAATTAGAGTTCTATTTTTGTATGCATGGGATCCTATTTAAAGACCCATGAGGCATGTATTGTAAATCAAGCAGGCAAGTAAAAGCATTGAAGCAAGGAGCAAGGTCAAGGAGATCTACAGGTGTAAGGTCAAGGAGATCACCTGAAGCATTTAAGGAGGGGATAACAACTCAGGTTGTTGAGTTGGTTGTGGTTGAGCAAGAGAGAGAGGGAAGAAGGTCTTGAGGTGTGGCAAGCCTTTGAGGTGGAGGAAGAAGTGGCATCTTCCTTATTGTATTTTCTTCTAGTAGTATTTAATACAAGAGTGTGTATTGTCTCTCAAATTCTTTGTTGTCTCAAGTTTCTAGTTACTTAATCATTCTAGTATAATTCTATGTTTAATTGCTTATAAAAAAAATAATCAATTGTGCTTCTGTTGGATAGGGGTTCCTAACAGTTGGCATCAGAGCTACGATTTGCAGGGAGCAGGTTATTGTTTGATTACAGGTCATTCACAGGGTTTCTAATTGAGTGGGGGTTCAGCAATGGCAGAAGAAAGTAAGCTACGAATGGAGAAGTTTAACGGCAAGAATTATCAACATTGGAGGATGCAGATAGAGGATTATCTGTATCAGAAGGATTTTTACTCATCGTTGGGTGGGGTTGCATGCAAGCCCACAGATATGAAGGATGAAGAATGGAACGTTCTTGATCGAAAGGCTCTGGATTTCATAAGGTTGAGCCTTGCATCGTCTGTGATTTCCAACTTATCACAGTGTAAGACAACGGAAGAGTTGATAAAATCTTTGGCGAATTTATATGAAAAGCCCTCAGCTTCTAATAAGGTATTTCTTATGAAGCAGCTATTTACTTTGCAAATGCAGGAATGTGGATCGGTACATGCTCATCTTAGTGATTTCCATGGTTTGGTAAACCAGTTAGCTTCAGTCAATATTGTTTTTGATGATGAAGTAAAGGCTCTCTTGATTTTATGCTCTTTACCTGAAAGTTGGGATAGTTTGGTTATGGCAGTAAGTAATTCTGCATCTGCTTCTAAAATCTTAAAAGTTGATGATGTTGTGAGTGTGATCTTGAATGAAGAAATACGCAGGAGAAGCACAGGTGAATCATCAGGGAATGCTCTAAGTGCAAAAAGCAGGGGAAGGCAAAGAGAGAAGCTAGAGCAAGGGAAATCAAGGTCGAAGTTGGGAAGGAGATCCGAATCCAGAGGTGTTACCTGTTGGTTTTGTGGAAAGAGAGGACACAAAAAGGAGTGTTGGTTGAGGGATAAAGAGAATCAACATGAAGGTAATGAAGAAGCAAAAGATGCAAATATTGTGGTACAGGACGCTCTCATACTTTCTTTGGATAGTCAGGTAGGATCATGAGTTTTAGATTCTGGTTCTTCTTTTCATGCATCCCCAAACAGAGATTTGTTCCATGAGTATGAATAGGGAGACTTTGGAGTGCTTTATTTAGGAGATGGTATGCCTTGTCAAATAGTTGGCAAAGGGAAAGTGCAGCTGAGATTGCAGATGGACAACACATGGGTGTTGAAGGAGGTCATGCATGTCCCAGTTTTGAAGCAGAGTTTGGTTTCTGTAGGAAGGTTGGGTGATGAGGGATACACAATAACCCTCATAGTGGATTCTTATAAGGTTACCAAGGGTGCACTTGTTTTAGCAAGAGGTAAGAAAGTAGGTACTCTTTATCTATCTACTTGTATTACTGATTCTACTTCTGGTTTATCTACTTCAGCTGTAGATTCGAAGATGTGGCTTAATAGGCTTGGTCACATGAATAAGAAGGGAATGGACATTCTTGATTCAAAAGGTATGTGTTCAAATTCAGAAAGCATAGATAGAGTTCATTGCAGGAAAAGAAAATTTGATGCTTTTGACAAGAACAGGGAAGCCTTGGTGTTTATGGAGGAGATGAAGGATAGAGATCAGTCACAGGAGCTGAATGATTCTGAGCAGGACAGTATGGACAGGGGTTTGATCCAAGATGAGCTCACAGATGAAGATTTCATCACTTACAGGAACACACAGACACCGATGTCGGTCACTTGAAACCGATGTCGGTCAGGCAGATACCGACATCGATTATGTGCAGACTAGCAGGGTCGATAGAGTCGGGCAGGAGAAGTCTGACGTCGGTCAGGCAAGAACCGACGTCGGCAGAGGGGACACCGGCGTCAGCCAGGGAAACGACGTCGGCAGTCAGGGTCAGTGCAGGGAACCGACATCGATCGGGAGTAGACTGGGAGATGGCCGAGATCGGTCACTGGAATGGATGTTGGGCAGACAACAAGCTGTCAAGGAGTCTCAAACGCCCATATGGAGGTCAGAAAGGGTAAGTGAACCTCATATTCATTGTTCACCTTCTTTATATTGCTTACTGATGGTCAAGAACTAGGAAGATGTGAAGAAGCAATGCAAGTAGAATCCAGAAATAGTGGGAGTTTGGCATGGATGAGGAGTGTGAGTCCTTGGAGAAAAATCAAACAAGCATTTGTTGGTGGAGTTGTCAGCTGGAAGAAAGCACTGGATGAGGGATGGATTCCCAAGTTAGAGAAGAGAGTGGATGGACACGTGAGACAGAAGGCTATGGTATATGGTCTTGAGTAGGCTGCAGAACAATTGATGTTTGACCATTGTATTTATCTATACCATGTTGGATAATATTAGCTACATTATCCTGTTACTGTATTGTGTTGCTTGTTGCAGGGTTACATATACAGGGAGTTTTCTGAGCTAAGGGTAAAGTTAGTTCAGAGGTATGTCATGAAGAATTTGGGAGCAGCAAAATTCTAAGTGACAGGTATAGCATCATAGGTTTTGTGGTGGTTGGTCTTCAAGAGTGACTTTGAAGAGGGATACAGAGCCAAAAAAATAAAGTAGATGGTGTACAGGTACAGGTACAGTTGCAGTTGTTTATCTCCAAGTGGGAGATTGTTAGGGTGTGGAGCTAAAAGCTTCAACTATTACAGACACGAAGAAGGGAGGTTGCTAAAGATCCAGAAGTATCGGCGTCGGTAGTATGACCGACGTCGGTCATGATGCTTGCAGAAGGCAACCAGCGTCGGCAGGGAGTCAGCCGACGTCGGTCAGCACCAGACAGACAGGGACCGACATCGGTCGCCTGTGGCAGTTCCAAAACTGCTGTTGACGAACAGTCAACTAAGTGAAGCAAGTGTTTGCATGTTTAAGGGCTAATTATAGTCACGAGCTGCATGTCTAATTATTGTTATTAGAGTTCTATTTTTGTATGCATGGGATCCTATTTAAAGACCCATGAGGCATGTATTGTAAATCAAGCAGGCAAGTAAAAGCATTGAAGCAAGGAGCAAGGTCAAGGAGATCTACAGGTGTAAGGTCAAAGAGATCAGCTGAAACATTCAAGGAGGGGATAACAACTTAGGTTGTTGAGTTGGTTGTGGTTGAGCAAGAGAGAGAGGGAAGAAGGTCTTGAGGTGTGGCAAGCCTTTGAGGTGGAGGAAAAAGTGGGATCTTCCTTATTGTATTTTCTTCTAGTAGTATTTAATACAAGAGTGTGTATTGTCTCTCAAATTCTTTGTTGTCTCAAGTTTCTAGTTACTTAATCATTCTGGTATAATTCCGTGTTTAATTGCTTATAAGAAAAGTAATCAATTGTGCTTCCATTGGATAGGGGTTCCTAACAAAACTCGCTACAAGAAAAACCCAAAAATATAAGCGAAGCCGGATCTCAACAAAGACTAAATTGAATAAGCATGAATCTAAGTGACGTAAATTGATTTAATAGCTAAATGAACATTTCAACTTGATAGCATGATCATAATACATTCAAAAATCTCAACAATGTAGCACAGGGCAAATGCTTCAACATAAAACCTCTTGAATAAATGACAAATGTAATGAGCCAATTTAGAATTTTAAAGGCAAATGCTTCCAGCTAAGAGAATGAGGGATGATTCGGTCATACAAAAGATCACATTTTACTTGACTTTTGAAATTACATGAAGTATATAGCTTTGTGATACATACATGAACCAAAATGTAATAAACAGGTCGAGCTCATGAGTCGGAGACTATAAATGTAATCGAATATCTGCAATTTGAATGGTATTCATAAATGAAGTCTCACCAATATGCAAGAACATGAAAAGAAAATAGCTATGCTAAAGCAAGAGGGTCTCCATATGAAAAAAATCTGAGTATGAAGCATGTTGGACCCAACAAGAGTTACAAAATCAAAATCAGTATTTTAATTCAAATGTGACATCATTTAAGAATTAGATTACACACCTACAAATCCAAAATACACTAGTGCTAATCATGTGTTTGCATCTTCATCTAGCAAGTTTTCATATCCAAATGAATAGCTACAATAGAATACATCTAAAATAAATGATTCAAAAAGTGTCCAAAAGACTACTAAGAGTCCAAGTGAAATCCTAAGGGAGATGCTTAGATATAAAGTGATCTAACTACCTCCCATACATCTTATAAGTTAATCCAAATACCATTGTGCATATCTTAAAATGCATGGACGTCATACAGCTTGTTATTTTTCATTAAAGAATAAAATACAAAGTTACAAAGGTAGTGGTGATAATATCATTGATACATCAACCAAGAAAACCACTCACATTATGAGTACCTCTCCTAAAACACAAGTGCAAAAAGAGAAAATATGGGAACCAAAAAATAATTCAAAGCAAAAATAGTTACAAATGTCAAACCTAAAGCAAGAAAAGATCTAAAACACAAAATTAGACCATGAAAAGAATACACATCTAGTTCTCCATAATGATACTAAGCTTTCAAAGCAATATGGTTTTGGAGAACAATATATACAACACTTTGGTCATCATGGTCAACAATTGGGAAATAATTCCCAAGGCGTCATTCATCATATCTCAACAGTTGATCAAAATGATCAGCAAGGCTTGGAATATATTAGTGATACTAATGCAAATCAGTCAAAGATGCATATTCATTTTTTTAATGCAAAAGAGCAAAAAACTACAAATGAAAACGAGGTACAAAAGGAACAATTACAGAAAGAGCAAGAAATGCATCAAAAAGATAATGTTAAATGTGTGCCTTCATATGAAGTAATTGCATATCATTTCTCAAAGCATCAAATCATTGAACCTTACACAAATAGTAAGCAATGTCAAAATATCATAGTTGACCCAACTTGTGAATTCAACATATGCACCTAAGAATTATTTACATCTTTGGGATATAGCATGGAACACATGAATAAAGCTACTTTATCCAATTTGTATGTTGGATCTATCCAATGTAATGTCACACTTGGATCAAAATCATGCTCTATTGTACTACTTATTAGTCTATTTTTTACCAAATATAATGCTAAACTCAGAACACCATGGTTACAAACAATGAAGGAAAATATTTCTCAAACAAAGAAACCAAATACAAACTTACCTAAAGAACATGATACACTTTTTGATTTTGTTATGCACGCATATGGCACATCTCATTTAGGAAAGGTTATACATCTTCCACTCCTTGCAGATTCTCATCCTCATTTTGAGATCATTGGATAGCTTCTGCATCTTCAAATACTCCAAAGTAACTAAACATATTTTTATTATTTCTACTCAAATACACTACAGAGCACAAAATAATGGGATCCATAAAACCCTACTCTTTCTATTACCTCTTCAAGATCTCAAAGTCCTATGATACATATGTAGAGCATCACAAAGCCTACAGCACTATATATTACACATATACATGCTCTTCAATAGTACCAACAGTTTTTTGCACCAAGTTCCGAGTGGGGAGATCCCTATGAGCTTCTCTTGGATGAAATTATATGATAGTCTTTTCTTTCCAAATATTCCAAATAAATTAGAAAATTTAAAAAATCCAAAAATATGCAACATTTCCATATTTTATTAGCTCATTGGAATCTATATTGTTGGTTTCATGTTGGTAGATAGCATATCATTTCTTTTTATATATACACATGTTTCACGCATCTTTCGAGTGTCATGCAGGCATATGATATGTGCACATATGGATGTTGGGTCTTCTTTCTACTCACGTCATCAGTCCATTCATCAGTACATTGGGGAATGCAATTTTTTTAATCATGATACACCTAGATTATATTATTCTATATTCATTTTTCATTATCATGATTGAGCTTATGTACTTACACGTCTTTATCCCTACTTAGATCTTTCACAATGCACTTTATATGCTATGTACTTAACATTTTTTGCTAACACATATCTAGGGACTAATATGATATGATTATGTTGGTTGTTTATGATTCCATGATTTTTTTTATCACTTCTTTGAGTGTATCCATTACTTGCTATTGTCTTGCATTATATTGCTCGTTTGAGCATTTGAATATGCTTCATTACTTGCGGCTTCTGTACCTTTTTTTTTATATTGTAACATTTGAACATGTCATAGTCTGTTGTGCATGGACATTTGAATATGTTTTTTTATGCTTTGTGGACATTTGACTAAGTCATGTCTCTTTGATTGTGCAACATTTAAACATGACCCTCGTTTGAGCTCTCTTTGGACCATTGCTTTTTGTTTTAATTTTGAGTGCTCTTGTATGTGTGCTTGATTATTTTATGAGCTTGTATTGTTACTTTCTAGATGTCACCATGACCTATATCATGATTATTAGGACTTGATGTGATCACATACCATGTACCTAATTGTTATATCTAACGAAACATGCTACTCCTATATGTTACATAATCCATACACATTAGACATTTATCTTATCCATTTGAAGTAAGGTAACTACCATTTTCTACTCCCCTCACCTCAAAATAGGGGGCATGTCATAGAGGCATGGCTTCCACATTTTCGCAGTTTCATATTTCAGTGGGGGCATGTCAAAAAAGCAGGACCTTCATGCTTATTCAACACTCAACGTTTTCAAATTTTAATGGAGGCAAGTTATGAAAACATGTTCTCAACACTTGCACTAATTGTATAATTCTCTAGATTTAGTGAGGGCATGTCATGGTAACATATCCTCCACACTTTCAAAAATGTCAAATTGGCTAAATTTTATAGTTATATGATTTAAATGCACATTTGTGACAGCAATCTATATATTGGTACCGTTATTATACTCGAGTTTCAACTTGAGACATATATGAGATGTATATTATATGTAAAAGGCACCTAAAATTGTAAAATCAAATCAATTTTTATATTTCAAATACTACTATGGACTATTATCATACATAGGATAGACTTTTATTGAGTCAATCTACTGAAGTAGTTGGTTTACCTTTTAGAAGGTTAAGGTGAAAAAATACTCAGTTTTTTCAGGGTTATAAGTTAGACTTGATTAAATTATCTAAATTTACCAGTTTTATAGGATATAATGATTAAATCATCCACCCTCACCAGATATAGTGTGATTTGATTGGATCACTCATATTCGTCAAGTTATAAATATGATTGGGTTGTACAATTGAGATAAGTTCAATGCCCATGTGGTAACTCACTTTTTCTGACAAGGTTTGTGGAATGTTGTCCTCCAATATCTATATAAATGTATGCACTTGTAGGTTTCAAATTTGTCCTAATCTCAGCGCCAAATCTTCATAATGAAGCATCTATTCAAATTAAATTCTCAAAATGCAAAATAGTTGCACCTACACACAAGTATACTTCTAACCTTGTTCTCTTTACTTTTAAGCATTTCAAATTCTTTCTATTTCAGATTATATAGACTAATTATATACTATAACATGCTCTTGGTTGCAAATCAGTGACCAGAGTATCATTCAAGTTGGATTCAAGCAAAAGATAAGGTGTATTATACACATCTAGATATGCATTTCTTTTCCTTTAAACTAGCAATTGCATTACTATATCAAAGGGAGAAAATGTAGGCACTAAATATAAATTATATAGCACCTCAATTTTTTACATTTGAAAAATAGCTATCATGGTTGTACATTTAATCTTTAAGAGATTATCTCCTATGCTCTTAACTTATAGTGCATCTAGATTTGTGGTCGACTTGTAGCTTATATACATTTATATTATCTTATTGCATTTCTCAATATTCTTAGTATAGTCGACCTATGAAATAAACATGGCTAAATAGAGTATATATATGGAGTGGTTAGTCTTTTACAATCATATTGTGAATTATGTTCTTATTGTATTGTTGTGGAGATTGCCCCCTCAAAGTGGCTCAATCATAATATTTAAGTATTATGTTATTTCACCCATTGTTGTTGTAGATATGTTTATTTTATTCTTAATTTTATAATATAATTTTATTGTTGTGAATCATCCAAGTAATTTCATTACAAATAGTATCAAAGCTTAAATTTGGATAATTTTCTACGACAAATTTTTTTTTTCAAATCTAACGTCTTAAACACTAAGGTCGAAAAAACATAACTTGTAATCTATGACGAATTAAATTTTTTTGTCACCGCAATTTTGTTTGTGAGATTGTTTTACAAAAAAAATAATCCCAATAAACCAAGTCTGAAATTTTTTGACCTTGTGCAAATTCGCAGTGGTTGGATTCATCTCTGTGAGACGATCGCAACAAATATATTCTACGGGTTCACTTTTTCACGCTGAACATTTGCATTGGACCTGCATTTATGCTTGCGTATCATTTTCAAAACTAGTCCCTCAAAGGGATTTTGATTGAAACAAGGCCCCAAACCCATTGTCCATTTTTCACTGTTTTGCAAGGTGAAGGAGTGGAGTTGCAAATTCGGGATAGGAGTGCCAAGCCAACGTGAAGGATCAACCGCGATGGAAAAGCTAAAAGTCATGTATTACTATGTCATAACGCTGGTGATGATATAATTAATTAGCCATGATTTATTATTTTACATCAATCACATCTAGTTAAATGTTTATGGATATTTATGATGCAATTTAATTGAAATCTATGTATTTATAAAACACAGTACATAGATCTTTGGCCAATATTGAGAACTCAGACGCATTGATTTTGATGATGAACTCTTAACAAATCGATTTTCTCCATATTCATGTCAGAAATATATTTGGAATATCCAACTCAATATTAGACGAAGAATCATCCCCTTTGTACTTGTACTTCATGACGGAGTCAACAGCGTGAAAGGTCATAAAGAAGGGCAACACTAAGGAAGCTTTCCTACACAAACTCAAATGGAGAAAGCGAGAACCATAAGCAAAACTGACCAAGCACAAAGAAAAACTCACTTGAAGGATACCTAATAAATTATTGTTGTCCAAAGCGAAAAATGAGCAAGGCAAGGGAATCAAGAACCTCCACCAAAGGCACACAACTTCCTTAGTTCTCATAACCCTCGAGACTTGCAATTTCCTCATCCCCTAAAAACTCCATGCAAGGGAAAACCCCAACTGTGGTGGAAATTGGAAACTGTGAAGGAAGAAAACTAGTTTGGAAATCTCACTTGGAATAAGTCTTGCAAACATACCTTGACACCCACAACAAAGCAGAACTTCAACAATGGTGGTGTTACAAACCGGCACTAGAAAAACATCAGAAACTCACTCCAGCAAACCCTGTGAATCTCCTTACAAACAATGTCATGGAGTACCGGCACTTGGGGAAATCAAGAAATTGAGGCATGGAGGATGAGAGCTAAGGCAAAGGTTGAGAGTAAATGAAATGGGCGATGGACATGAAATTAGAGGGTGCTTTTATAATCACTAAGAGAGCAAGAGCCAAAAGCGCACCATTAATGCCTTGGCACGCATTGGTGGGAAAAAACATGCAAATAGAAATCAACGATTTTGGGCACATTTCACAAGTCTTCCTGGTCTACATATCCACTTTCTCCACGATTTTGCCTGTAACTTTTTCTTCAGAAAAATCAGTGATTGCAAACACCTTCTACAACCAGCCACATTTTACATGAACTCTACAAAGTCCAATCCATGCCTTTGATGAACACTACTCTGAAAAAATGGTCTGAGATTTTAGAACTCGAGAACATACTAGCTTGAATCTTCGGAAAAGTTGGTGATTGCAAACACCAGCTACAACCAGCCGCATTGTACATAAACTCTACAAGGCCCAATCCATGCCTTTGATGAACACTGCTTTGAGAAAATGGTCTGAGATATCAGATTTCGAGTACATGCTAGCTCGAGAGCTATAGCATGAAATCGAGTTCTGAAATCTTCGATATTCAAAGAAATAGTAGAACTATCAGGGTTTGGTTAAAAGTTCCTCGAGAGCTAACATGTAACCAATGTCAAACAAGTCCAATAGCTCCAAAACACTTGAGCAAAAACCAAGGAAATCAATCGAGTCTAGGGCCCAAGAACATCTTCGATACCTTATCAAGTTGCAACATTTCAATTGAGCTTGGGAATAGTTTTACGTATTGAGAGGGTGCTAGACTTAGATGTCCTTGTTCGAGCTAAATTATAGCTTAGTCGTTTGGGTTTGAGAGTATTGTTTTGGCTCACTTTTATATTGATCTGAATTGGATCATTAAGTTATTAAAAGCATCAAACTAATCCACTATTCTCAATTCTTTATAACTATTTTTTTAAATAAAGATTTAATATATTAATATAGAAAGATGTAATACAAAACACCACCTACAGGCCTGTAAGGACATCTGCAGTGTGCATCAAGACCCCAAAAAAGAGACTCAAAATAGCTGAAATAGGAGAACGGACTTAGTAGAAAACAACAAACAACTCCAGACTGAGAGCAGAATAGGACCAGAAACCAGTAAAAAGAGCAGTGCTTATCAGACATTACATAATAGACGGGTAAAGAAAAACAAATGATCCAACGAAAGCTATAACATGTGGGACCTACACCTCAGAGTATCATTAGGCCATGTGGACCTCCTTTGCGCAATCAGTTTTGGAGGAAACTGTGCCATCCAGCAGCTATTTGGGGAACAGTAAATACAATTTGTATTAAGTTTTCAATCTGATCAATCCCCTTCTACTGAACCACATGGATAGTTACAGCATATTAGAATTGAATAAAGACCAAATTCTTGATTTCTAAAATCATAATTACATGGCATAGTCCATGCTCATCTTCTATCCTTGACAGTCAAGAACTGATGAATAAGTACTGAATGTTGGAAATTTCAACCATTTAGTTGTAGATTTTATTGGCAGAATGGTCGATTGAATCCAGTGCACTCAATAAATATGTTCAATGATGCACAGCCAACCTACTTGGCCAAAAAGTGATACAAGATCCCAGAGTAAACAAGAAGCCTGCTACTCCAAAGAAAAACCCACTTTGTAAATGGCCGACTAATCCATTTCATGAAATCTGGCAAGAGCCTTCTTTTGTATAGCAACTCTGTAACTGTCTCCTGCATGAGTCTCAAATCGAGGATCAACCTTCCGTTGTATCTGACTACCAAGACCAGCCCTATCTTCTGTAGCTTGTGCTTGTACGGGCTCCACAATGCCAGTTCCATCCTTGCCAAGCCCCTGACTCGTCGATTTAATAGCAAAATCAGCACTAAGAACATAAACAATCTGGCTGTAAATTATAAAGGTAGAATAATTAACAAGCGTACCGAGCCTTCTTGCCAGCCCATGTTTCGCAGCATGCGATTCCCCACATTGCTCCCATCAATAGCTTTATCCGTAGTAATTACTTCATAATTTTGGGTTTCACCTCCTGGCAGACCTAACCCAATGGATTTTATCCCACCAACACCTGGGGGGAATGGCATGTCAGAACCTCTTCCTCTGCTTCCCAGACCTGGAAAAAGAAACCATTTTTTGGTATTGAAAATATTATTATGATGCCATATCATATGGACAAACAGAATGTCCCATGAACAAAAACCACTATTATATCAATACAAAAAGCAACAAACAATAAAAACTATTTTTCCTGCACGCTCAAGATCTAATAATATTTTTAGCTGCTAGTGATGCATGAACAGCAGATCTGATATTGATAAAAATATTAGATAACCAATTTCAAGCTTACTTTTTTCTGCAAACTCGAGGTCTAATAGATTATCTGAAGCTGCTGATGACCCATAAAGACTACGCCTTTCTGCTGCTCTGTCTCTATAACCAGATTGAGGTGTTTCTGAAAATCTGCGCTTTGTGCCAGACACTGGGCCATAAGAGCCTAATGCTGATGCATCTGTCTTAAACGGAGTTAAAACTGCACTTGCCTCAGGGGCTCCACTAGGCCCAGCAAGAAAAGATCCAGAAAGTGTTGCCCCAGTAGACCCCGAAAAGCTTGAGTCAGATGTTTTCACCACACCTCTTCCTGATTCTCTAATGACACCCCTTATTGTCCCTCCAGCACTATTACTAACAGGCACAGGCTTTGGCTTTACGGCACTATCAGATTGAGTATGATTACTACCAAATGGATTTCCTACCCCCTGTCCAGAAGCAGTTGATACTGGATTAAGACTTTCCTTCGCATTTGCCACATCAGCCCTTAACTTTAATGTGCTTCCGCTCTTACCAGATATATTTCCGTTATTTGCATTACTATGTTTCTCATCATTTGAGGTAGACAATGGTGCTGAAGAAGGACCGTCGTCTAGAATAATACGAGCAGCCTGAGATTCATGATTGCGTTGCTTCCACATAGACAATACATTACTGATCTTCTTCTTACTAGCAAGTATGCTGCCTTTTGATGCTAACCTAATTTCCTTCAATTTTTCCTTCTCTTTTTTTGTTGCAGCCTGTGCAGCAGCTGCAGCAGCCTGAACAGCATCTGGCAAAGAAGGTTTTTTATCTGACACTTCATTATTGACAGTAATGGTTGCAGCAGGAGCTGAAATGACCGCCTTCCGAATTGTTGCTCCTTCTGCAGCCTTTCCTGAATCAGTTGCAGACTTGCCAGATGGCTTATTAGCCTCGCTACCCTGATCCACATAAGGGATATACTGGTGTGTATCTTGGTCATAGGAATACCAGGTACCATGATTACCATCATAATAAAGCCCTGCATGTTGTACATAAAACTTAGGTAATGCCAAACATAAAAGTCTAGTCCTCAAGCACCCAAATAAGTAATTAGTACATAGAACTAACAAGGAAAGAAAAAAGTGCATACCGCTATGACCATCATAATAAAACCCAGAAGCTGCATCATAATAGTAGCCAGATGCTTCATCCCAGACAAAACCAGACTGAGGAGCTGTGCCTGCCCCGGAGGACCCAGGAGCTGAATTCCCAGCATCAGAACTTCCCTCAACCCTTGTTTCGGTCCCCTGGCCTCCATTCTGTTGTTTTTCATCAGGGTTGTACTCCTTAGGTGCCCATCCAACAGCATCATACTGCAAATAGAAAAATCGAAAATCAGGAGTAATGAGGAGTAATCAGGGTAAGTTGTGTAAAGCTCCCACAACTTTCTAGTTAACAATTTCTCATTTGTTGGTGTGATGAGATAATCATGGCACCTTAGATATCATAATAATAAATTATACTAGCAATGGCACATTTGGAAGTTGTGATGGTAGCACTGATAGAAATCAAAAGAAAGAGAGTCAAAATTCTTTAAAAATGGATTTAGGAGGTGTCATGGTGCTCCAAACCATATATATTGTTCAAAAACATTAAATTTTAAAGATCAAACTCTCGCATTTGAGATAAGAGTACATGACAGTCTAAATCAAAATATTTTAGAAAAGAAAAGAGCTGAACAAATCCGGAGACACTGAGCAAGCTAATGTAATTTTAACATCTAAAAAAATATTTTTTCTTTTTTAAATATGATATAGCTGAAAAACTTGTAAAAAAAATAGCTATACAGTGTATCCAAAAAAACTACTCATCTGGTGATGCACCATTTTTCTGCAAGCATACTAATAAATGGCGAGAATAACAATATTATTATCTAAAATAGCATGTAGTTATGTGCTTCCTTTCAAAAACTCTGATTTTCCATTACCCTTCACAACTTTTTTTTAATTATGAATTCTTTGACTTTTGTTGTGATATAGGATTTTAACACACATAAAAGTAGGATCTTGATAAGTTCGCTAAAAATTCATTGCTGCCCTCAGTTTCTTATCAAAACCACAGGTGGCTGCCGGAACTAATATATGAAGAGAATAACATTATTATCTAAAATAACATGCAGTTGTGTGCTTCCTTTCAAAAACTCTGATCTTCCCTTATCCTTCACAACATCACTTTGTTTTAAAGTACGAGTTCCTTGACTTGGTTGTAATATCAGATTTGACACACATGAAACCATTGGAAAAGCACTTTTTTTTTAATCATAATATATAGCAAGAATAACAATAAAATCATCTAAAATAACATGCAGTTATGTGCTTCCTTTCAAAAACTCTTAACTTCCCTTATCCTTCACAACTTCACCTTCTTTTATAAGTACGAGTTCTCCATCTTTTGTTGCAATATAGGATTTTGACACATAAAAATAGGATCTTTCCAAAATCGCTGAAAACCCATTGCCACCATCATAGTCACAAGGTTCAGGTTCGAGTTCGAGTTCAACAAGGATAAAATTCGGTTCAAGTTCGCCAATAGATTAAGTTCGAAAAAAAAATCGCCATTAAATTTGACTTATATAAAAACATAAAAAATATATTAAAAAAATGAAAAAGAAATCCAATAAAAAATAAAAATAATTGTAAATAAATTTAAAAAATAAAATATAAAAATAATAAAAAATTAATTTAATAAAAAAAATAAAAATAATCATAAGACGAAATTTGAAAAAATGGAAAAATAAAAATAATTGTAAATAAATTTAAAAAATAAAAAGAAATTTAAAAAAAATGAAAATTAAAATAATTAAAAATTAGTTTAATAAAAAAATTAAAAATATTAAACCTTAAAACCCAAAAAAGAAGAAAAAAATAAATAAAAAATAAACAAAACAAAATCCCCCTCCCCTTTACGACCCTTAAAACAAATGGAAACAAAAAGTTTAAATGTCAAATCATTAAAATAAAAATAAAAATAAAAACCCTAAAATCATTACACGATAAAATTTTATGTTTTTAAAAAAAAATCATAACAAATAGCAAACCTACCTCGTGTCATTGGGTCACCGATCGCCGCTCTCCGAACAAGTCTCCTCCCTCGATAGATGGTGACGGCTTGCAGCTGGATGTTAGGGTGAGAAAATAGACAGCGGCCTCCTTCAAGAAGATCCTCCATGCAATCTCCTTGACGGCACAGTGGAAAAGCAGACCTTGGCCCTCCAACGATCAACTGTGGACTATGGTAAAACCCTTGAAGCTCCCTCTGAACCCCTGAACTGTGAAAAAATCAAACGAAATCCGTCAAGGCTCGGCAAGCCGTCGCATATTTTCCCCCTTAGCATTTTCATACTCGGGCTAGTTTTAGGGCTCGCCATCCGAACATTAAATTCGCCGAACCAGGCAAACTTGAGTGAAGTTTTAGTGGGAGGAATTAAGTTCACTGAACTCCGAATTTTTAGTGGAGGTCATTAAGTTCACCGAACTCTGAATTTTTAGGTAAAAATTCGGTAAACCTTGTGACTACGGCCACCATTAGTTTCTTATCCAAAACCATGGATGGCTGTGAGGACTTCTACGAAAAGCATTAACAAAACACTTCTTTAAAAATCACTATTCTACTTGGGAAGCAGGAAGCAAGAAACGCAAATAATGAGATGCATTCGAGGGACACATAAGCATAGCTCAGGTTAATGTGAGCTGTAAAAATGGATTAAAAAACCTTCATCCTTGTCCAAATAGGTAGGCTGCCATTTACAACCTTGCAATATATTCGGAACCAACTTTTACAGGCATTTGCTGGCTATCACTTTCAAGGGTCAAATAATATCCTTAACTTTCTTGTTAAGCACTATTTTTACAAGATATTGTTCTTCGCTAATCAGCAATGATGACATTGAAGCACATGAGAAGCTGTGCTCCTGCTATCTGCTCAGTGACTTGCAACGATATAGGCAAAAAGCATAATAGATTGCTATTATAGTGTCTTCTGCTTTGTCTTCTCCCACGCCCGAACAAAAAACATCAGGGCATGATGTTAATTGAAAGTTTATATATATATTTCTATACTACATTTTGAAACTTTGTAGATTGTTATTAAAAAATCGGCCAAATTCAATGGATAAAACTTGCATCAAAATGTTCAGATAACATTGCTTCAATGAGCGCACAACCATTCATTTAAGCAATGTAACTTCGAGAGAAGGAACAAGAGAGAATATCGGTCATAAGAAAAAGCCTGCTAGTTTTGTAATTCAGAGCTATTTTTTTCCATCCCATCATCAGTGTCATTGGTTAATCCTAACAAAGCTCCCTGCAATTTTTTTGTGAACAAACATCATAAATGATCTGTCCTGCACCTTAAAAATTTTAAATCTGAAATCTCAGTATATTTTTTAACTTTTGCACTAAGAGTATTAGATTACACACATCTGCATATGCTGCAATTAAACATTAGTACAGATATCTTCAAATTATCTATCTGAAAAACACTGAGATGTGTCAATCTAGAGGTTCCTATCTTGGATTTGTCACATATTGTCACCCATCGAAGGGTTCTATATTGATTCACGACTCTATCACCAAGTCCACAAATTTCAAGTCAAATGGTTATATAGATGGCATTAATATGGCTGCACCACTGCATCAAACTCGGAAAAAGTTTTCCGGGAAAGAAAGGGCACCAACTCAACTGTATGCCCAAGATATAGCAATTTTCAATCAACTTCTCCAAGCAAGAAGAAAAACTGCTATATGACAATCAAATAGACGTCAAATTGAAGTTCAACCGTTTTTGTTAACATCTCATACTATTACACTCCAACACCAGCACCAGCTGCCATTGTAGGTTATGTCTATCAACATAATAGAACAAAACTTGAGACCTAACAATATTCTTTCCATACTTTTAAGACAATAACATAACATCCAACATGGCTATGAAAAATTTCAATAAACTGATTAATAATGACTAAAGAGTAGACAACCTAATCAATTAATTTACAGTGCTCATTTTAAATAATCATTTCTTATACCAAATCAAATAACATAACCAAGACATATTTAAATTGTGTCTGCAAAGTATAAAACTCGTTCATCACTTAAACACTTCAAATAAGTCTTAGATTGATGCAATCCCGCTGCTTGGGATTGAAATCAAAAAAGTAGATCACCAGGGGAAAGGGCTATCATGAACATAAACAATGGCAGGCTGAAGCACAAACTTGAGCGCATCGTAATATGTGGTGTTGCTTCTTGTAGTCTTGGATTGGGCTTTCATTTATATGACATAGTTTCCACTGGTCATATTACCAATGGGATCATCCACCATGCATATTTTTTAGCTTTATTAATTGACCTGATGAGATCATGTTGATCCCTATCATACCTAAAATGTGGGCCAAATGCAGGGCAACAACAAATAAGTAGAGCAAGCATGTAGATAGGTTCATGGTTCTAAACATGATTCAACCAACAATACGATGGGAAGACAGAATAATACTTACAGATCCAGTCACCCCAGCTGTGTATTCAATATATTGGGATTCCATCCAAAGTATCAACCAACAATGCAACGGCCTGTCTACAATACACTCCAGATTATTGTGACAAATAATAACCCACCCCTCAGCCAGGGAAGACAATAGACTGACTGTTTAGCAGGTTTTGTGGTTTCTGGATTCACAAACAGAAAGGTGGAGAATGCCAGCCTGTCCTTTCGTCAAGACCCTCAAAACACACAAATGGAGCTGCAATTCCCTACCTAGGAGTTCCATGCACAGAAACATAGGAAGCTTCTTGTAATGCTATTCAAACTTCACATCCGCCAGGCTTGAATACAGTACAACTTAAACATGTGTAGGTGTAATGCACACAAAATACTAAACAATTTTAATTGTGTCAATCTAGGAATGTGTCACGTTGCCTTGTTGCAGTCACAATAAAGCCTTTAATAATCAATGTACTTTTTTTACTTGTTCCAGTATATTGAAAAATTCAAAAAGTAATGACAGATGGATGGATTGGATTTATTCAATTATGGAAGGCTAAGATTTATGCAATGGTTGATGCAGAGGTATCCAGGTCCTCAAGCAATCTTGTATCAACCAAAAATGAGTAGGATAGGTAGCAATAAGTGGGGTTACAGGTTTTTTATTTTAGAAGGTTAGCGGTATTCTGAAATCTTTCTGTAAGTCTGCAGCGGTACATCTCAGTTCCTCAAACCATTGCTATTAATTTCCGCATGCTCTTCTACAATGACGCAACACCTGAAAACATGAATTGCAGCTCTGAATCTATTTGGAGCCTTAAAACACCCTACAATGCACCATGCCATTTCGTGGCATGCATATAACCATACTCACAAGGTTCGGGTTCAAGTCCGAGTTCAGTTCAAAATCGCCCATAGATAAAGTTCGAAAAAAAAATTGCCATTAAATTCGACATATATATATATTACTATAAATAAAAATTATAATTTATAAATATAGAATGAAAAATGTATATTTTTTTAATAAACAACAAAAAGTATAAAATATTTAAAAAATAACTAACATAAATATAAATTTAATAAAACACTAAACAAATTGAAAAAACATATAAAAACAATAAAAATAAAAAATTAAATATAATAAAAAAATAAAGCTAAAATAAATATTTTAAAAAAAAAGTTACACTAAATATTAAAATAAAAACATAAACAAATATAAATACTCACAAACCTATACTCAACAAGTTATGCTAAATATTAAAAAAGAACATAAACAAACATTAAAAAATAAATTAAATGCTAAACTATACTCAGCTCCCCCGATCACAATGACAATCGACACAGAAGCGATACTTGTTCTTGTTGGGGTTTTGGATTTCCACCCCAGCTGAGAAGGGGATTGTTCAGATCTTCCTACTCAAATCCAGTCCAACATATCACTGATCCTAGGCTATGGGTATCCTAATGATGGATCAGCCCTGTGGAGAAGGTTGGCTTCCTTATGGATCTACCACCTACACTAAACCTAAACTAGCACTTTGTTTGGAAAAGAAAGAGAGATTTGACAAAACTTATAAAAGCATGTAAAAGCGGTGATGCACCAATGATTTGATCACTCCAACTCACACAAAACACACTATGAGACACTTTTAAGACCAAACAACATCAATCTCACTCACATAAATATTTCAGAATAAGGCATTAATTAGTCACCAAACTAGCAAGAGGGATGAAATCCATTTTCAAGTAAAATAATAAACCGTAAATTGCACTTATAATGACCTATAAGAACTACTCAGCACTTCTTGAAGGTGAAAAAAACTCAAACATAAGCAAGGAACATACATTCACTTAACCACAATGCATGAATTCATGGAACACACTTCAACTCAACTTTAGAAAAAAAGATGGAATTCAGTCTTTATTGCATCAAAAAGGTGTCACAGTACAAATTTCGGGAGAGCCTAGTCATATCAAAAAGAGGGATAGAGGGATCAATTTCAAGGCTTCAAACCCTGTACTTATAGAAAAGAGAGAGAGTTGTGCATTGGAAAAAACCCAACCGCTTTCAATAGATTAGCACTTTCAAGGACGCTGACTCAGGATCTTATCAACAAGGAACAAATTCTGTAAAAAAATTAAATGTCCATTGCCCTTATCCAACCGCCAGGTCTTTTCTTGGAACCATGCCATTATCTACTTGATCTACTGATGAGGATCATGTCTTGGAATTGAAAGAAAAATGCCACATCTGCTTTGGGTGTCCAACTGTATCTGCTCATTGAAAAATGTCACCACAATGATGGGCGAGACACATCATTATGATCTGTATTTACATTTGTATTTGTTCCAACTCGAGCTTGGGTCCATTCTATAGATGAAAACCAATCTTAGATCATTGGTTTTCACACAGTCACAACATTCATGAAAACCTACTAACTACTCGACTTTGCTTGGGTTACTGGTCTATTTTCGCCTTTTGTATTAGACCCAAAAGATCTATTTTACCTATATGGAGCTTTAATGGCGATGCTTGGTCTCTAAATTGTGGCCCTGGTTCAACCCTGGCTCGGCTCCTTGATATTTGCTTTGCCTGGGTCCAAAATAACCTCCTCAACTTTCGTCGAAAATGTCTCGAGCTCACTTTTGCTTATTTGTTGTTGATTGCCAACTCGGACCGTCTACATCGTGCCCAACTGTCTTTATGTTTATTGGTTTTGCAGATGCACTAACTTATTGACTTTGCCTCGTTTCGTTGATTTGTCTGTGCACAGATGCTTGCGAGCCGTCGATCTTCTGCCAACTGAACGCGCTTGTGCCATTTGTCATGCATGCATTTGGTCCTTGGATCCTCTGACTCTTTGACCTCCACTTGCCGTTGGATCTAAAAGCCCAATCAAACGCCAACCGTTGATCTGCTGGGACCCACTGTTTGAAAGCCAAAAGCTACTTTATGATCTCAAAATTGACGTCCTCGCTCCCATCAAATGACGTTCACGTGACCGTCATTAACGTTCGCCAACTATAAAATTTAAGCTCAAATGGATTTCCTTTGCTCTGTCTAAAACTTGACGTCTGCACAAATATCTTATGTTTTTTGTCCAGCTTTGAAGGCTTGGATTCTTGAAGCGCAAGAATCATGGAGGGGTCAAATTTGTTGGAGATGTTCTTGAGACTAAAAAGGATGAACCCTTTTGATCTGCTAGTCCCGAGATCCTTCTGAGTGAAGATATAAAATGATCAAGTTGACTAGTCTATTCACTCCCGCATGACATCCTAGCGATGGTCGAGCTCATTTGGCTAATTATGGAAAAATTAGCGAAATCTGACTGACGAGCCAACTTTGCATATGCATAACTCCATTTGCGCTTTGACGGATGATCTAGGACTTAATGCTTACGTTCTCAGCACAAATGTGAACAAACACATATGACCATTTTCCTCTGCAACTGTCACACGTATGAGATATGGCCTTGTCAAGATGCTCATTTGGCTCTGTTTGAACTTCTTTGAAAAATGGCTAAGTATGGAAAAACAACAGAATTTGGCTGAGAGACCAACTTTGGATCTCCATAACTTTTGATGTGCTTTGGCAAATGGGTTGAAACTTGGCACATATGTCCTAAGCATAAAAATGAACAGACCCATATGACCATTTTCCTCTGCAACTCTAGACTGGCATATTTTTGGTATGTAGACCAAATTTGGTCAATAGTTCCTTGGCAACCGTCGACTCTCCATCTTCTCTCCTAAGCTCCGACATCGATCAAACAAAGAATCAACTATTGTATTAAAAAACACGGGTACCCTTCGTGTACCCGAAAAAAACCTGATTTTTTTTCAGAAAGGATAGACAGTCGGGCTCTGCTGGCTGGTTACCAAGCCAAAAACCGCAATTTTCTGAAAACCGTTACCCTCCGAAAACCGCGGTTTTTTGCCAAACTAGCAACCTAAATAATTTAACAAAAGTGCACTTTTATTCGTTTAAAAACTAATACAAAATATGTTTATGAATCTAAGTTATGTGTTCTTTGATTCTCTACATTCATTTCATTTTCTTATGTATTTTAGTGTATTTTATGAATTTATATATTTTTTCAAAGTAGCGATAAAAGTGTTGAGTAATTGCCGAGTCCCGAGTACGGGTCACAATTTTTTACTGCCAACCATGGTTCCCATGTTTTTCTACTATGGAATCAACGGTGCAATCTGCCCAGATCACCTCCACCGCTCAGCACACGTCTGCCCAGCTTGACACTTGTTCTGCACATGTTCATGTCCGCCTCCTTGTTCAGGCTCAGCAGATCTCACCTCGTCTAGAGTTTTTTTGGTGTTTAGCAGAGAGGAAGGGCAGTAGAGAAGGGATGGGAGGGTTTTTTCTATACAGGTTTTTTCCCCTGCAATTTCTTTGGTGAACTTCCCGAACTTGGCCAATTTTTTCTGCCAACCAAAAGTTCGACAAATTTCAAATCTCATGCAAAAAATTAACCGAACCTTGTGACTATGCATATAACATATGACAGTCTCGGCAAGTAGCGCAGCACCTAAAAACCTGACACAGAGTTCTAAATCAACCCAAAACTCTAACAAGAGTTACAACACTCTGCGGAAACTCATGCTTTGCAAGAAACATGGAAATGACCTTAGGAACTCATCAAATCAGACCTTACCATGCAGTTGCAGTAACTCGCGATTTTGCAGGGAACATCTTATCAGAATTCTAAAGTCATCTGCCAAAACAACTTATACCGCACTAATATGGTTTTCCTAGAAATTTCAAAATATGCTACAAGCTTTGCAGTTTTGCAGGCAGCATATTGGCAGGCATTCCAAGACCATCTGTCAACTTAGAATATGGCACAATGTTATGGGTTTCCACATAAGCTCATTAATTCTTGAAATGTTTCCATGACTGCTTTGCAGCATGGTGCAACTTGTTTAGTGTCAGATCTGGGGTTCGTGGTGAGCCAACACGATTGTTGGAGATGTGTTCTTGTCAAATGAAACCTCATAACTAAAGGTTAGATAAACAGCTGGAAAAAGGATCAATTTCAACAACTTCATAGTTCTTGTTAATATGAGAGACATTGGAAATTGTAGAACTCATACCACATCACATAGCAATGTGTTATCAAACCTATAATGTGTTATGGAATAGTGGGGTTGTGTTGTCCATTTAATGTTTGTGGCACATACTGATGTGTTAGAAGTTTTAAATGATTGTGGCATCAAAGGTTTGGTGACTTAGTTGAGAGCATTAATGTATGTAGATAATTGTGTATTTATATAAACACATCCCTACAATTGTGAGAGGGTCTTTTGCTGGGGGTAGAATTTGAGTTAAAAGTCTTCTAGAGTAAGAAAGAACCTAAACCTGTTCAAGTAGAAATTTGTGCGAGTCATAGTTCTGACAGGGTGAAAGGCTGTAATGCATCTCTTCTTTTTGATTACGTCTGTAATCAGACCGTAGTGTGGATGAAAGCTGAAATTCCACATTGAAATCAATAAAAGATGTCATTAAATTAAGCATAGTTTTTCCCTGCACAGGACTGCAAGTAAGTCCATTGTTTGTGGTGAATTTGTGGGCTTTTAAATCAATTTGCATGAGAGCTTTAATAGTCATCAGCAGATGTGGACTAAGAGACGAAGATGAGGGGGTCATTGTGAAATCAGAATAAGGGATATTTAAATAAGGGTAGGGCTTTACTATATAATATGTAGCCACCAGGAGATGTAGTTGTAACTCCAAAATACTCTTAAATCAGACAAATGTCCATATGAATATCAAGCAGTCATGTCAATGGATTGGTATGGCCTGAGATTCTTTTGGTGTATTTAATCAAAAGGATGCATTATCATAAAAGGCATGTTTGATGTCTGTGGTTCACAGAAAACTATCATAGACATTTTCCAACTTGCAAAGAAAAATTATGCTCTGAAGCATGCAAAGCCATGCTTCTAGACCTTACAGGAGTTGAGTTGTTGAAAAGAAGCTCCAAAAACTGAAAAATGCAAAAGCAAACCTGTTGTGCAAATGTTGCAGCTTCAATTGCAGCAGCTGCGAGGCTGCTGGCTTGAGAAGGGGCAGCACTTGCTGAGAAGCCTGGACCATGAATACTCTTTGCATAAGCAACTCTTAAGACTTGACCATTCTTTTCTAGGTTTGTTCCATTAGTTGCCTCCAAGGCTTTTGTTGCATCTTCCACCTGGTCCATAATTTATATATCAGAACAAACAACCATAAAGCTGAAAAAAACAACCAACCGCAAGAAAAACTCTTTAAGATTAAAAAAAGGAGGAAAAAGATAACTACCGAATGAAAGTGTACAAATGCAAAGCCTCTTGAGACATGGGTAAATTTATCACGAACAAGACGGAGGTCCTGCACAATGGTTTATTGATGTATCAGTATTTCATGTATATACCAAAGAACTATGCATCTGCAGGAATTAATCAGATAACAGTAATCATATTCATTACACTTGCCTTGATGGGAGCGTGCTTGGAAAACTCATAATGCAACATTTCTTCATTAGCATTCTCATCTAGCCCACGAACAACTAAAACATGTGTTGGCCCTGTAAGAGGAAAATAAAAAAGAAGCTGATGGTCATATCCAACACAAATCGCTAGCAAATATGTTTTGTTGGCTTCTCTAAAAAGAAAAGCATGTATGTTACCAGATTCTGATCCTTTCTTTCCGCTTGGTGCTGGATTAGAAGCAGCTACATCAGCTGCAGGAGCATCTTCAGTGCGTCCCTCATTGCACTGCCATTCATATAAGTTTTAACTTAAGCCACTCTGTTTTGGTAAATACTAAATTTTTGAGGGTGCCTTTAGCCTTCTGCTTTTTTTTTCATTTTAAGCACTAATAGCTAAGTTGCACAATCAAATTTGCAATCAGATCTCTAACAAATTCCAAAGTTAATAATTGATCTGTATACAGTATCTTCTGCTGATTTTTACATTTGAGGCATTAATGACCAAGCTGCACAATCCATTTGTTTGCAAATCATTAACAGGTTCTAAAATGTACAATTAATTTGGAGTCTATGCCATACTTCAAACCCTAAAATTAGTCTCATGTATGTTTAAGTCGTCTCAAGATGAGCTCCATGAGTAGTCATTAGCCTAATGAAATTTTTCCTTGTGTAATTTGGGTAAAAATCACAATGTAAGGGAACCCACTTAGCACACAAGCATGGTAAGGATATGCTAGTAGGGGGAGCGGTGAATGTAATCCACCGCCTTGGACTTCTAAACCTCTAGCTTCTTTTCCCATTAGAAAATCTTTTGGAGCAAGTAATGCCTTATAAGTCACCCTTGTCGCGCAATTCTTACTAATGTAAGATCAATCCAATTACAATCCAATCATGTCTCACATTTCTTACCAATGTGGAATTAACCGAATTACAATCCAAGCAGTTCAAAAGCTTCCACGTGTATTTTACTTAGATTATAAATTTTAGTGGGATTTTACTTGTGTGTATTTAAATCATCTCAAAATGAACTCCATGAGCAGTCATTAACTTAATGATAAAATTCCTCAGTTAATTTTAGTAACAATCACAAGACAAAGAGACCCACTTAGCACACAAATACCATAAGCATTTGATATTAGGGAATGGTGACTGTAATCCACCGCTTTGGACTTCTCACCCTCTAGCCTTCCCACTAGCAAAGCTTTTGGAGCATGTAATTCCTTGTAAGTCACCCTTGTCTCACAGTTCTAACCAATGTGGAATAGACCCAATCATGTATTTATATTACCTTAATGGAAGCCTTTGAACCACATAATATAAATATATGATTTGGTAGAATTTATTTATGTAGTTCAAAGGCTTCCATAAAAGGTAATATAAATACATGATTGGGTCAATCCCACATTGGTAAGAACTGTGAGACAGGTGACTTACACGGTATTAAATGCTATAAAAATTTTGCCACTGCAGAAAGAGGCTACAAGATGAGAAGCCCAAAGCATTGGATTACAGTCACCATTCCTCTCCCCTAATAACAAATGCTGATGGTGCTGGCATGCTAAGAGGGTCCCCTTGCCTTGTGATTATTACCAAAATTACATGAGGAAAATATCATTACAGCAATGACTACTCATGGAGATCATCTTGAGATAACACATGAGTAAAACCCACAAAAAATAATAATCTAATTAAAATACTTGTAGAAGCCTTTGAACCACCTAATTCTCATTTATTCAGAGAAGTATCTAAAATATTGCATATAAGTCATACTCAGGTGGAACAGTAACACTGCATGCAAAATGCGAGTTAGAACACCATACTCGGAAAAGCTGAAGTATAAATTACATGAAGGAAAAGCTGACCTGAAAACATGACATGCGACGAGCAAAGTTGACACAACCACAAACAGTACACATCCAGTCAGCTGCAGCACCAGTGCCTTTGTTATTTCCTTGAGTCGACCCTTTTGCTGCATTTTCATTCCCTGTTTGAGGTGTTCCTAAGCCTCCAGTTGGCTTGCTGCTGCTATATGCAAACGGTTCACACTATGAATGTCTATAGCAAACAAAGGATGTATATCCTGGAGTTGATAACTGATTTAGAGAGCATAACATTAAAAGTCTCGAAGTAAATTCAAAATGACATTTTCAGAAAAGAAAAAGTAAAAATCAAAACAATTGCTAAAAGCAGTGAAAAAAAAAAAGAACAGAATCAAGCTGCAGTCAAAATGAAAATAGGAACACTAACAAGCTGTTATAGACAGACACTAAAGACATAATGGAAATAAAATAGCAACCACTCACCAAAATGCAATGAATTGTACCATACAACAGACAAAATTTTTTCCATAGAACTAAGAACAACCATTTTTTAGAAAAACAATGAAAAAACCTCTAAAATGGACTTTAGTAATAGCCTGCAAATTTATAATCGAACATAATACACTCTATGAATGCATGGTAACTATCTTACATTGTAAGACATTTGAACAGATTAACAACTGAAAATCGAAACGAATGATTACAGCACTAGTTGCACATTACAGAGATTAATGAAAAAAGCCACAAACCTATACTCAAAGAAAAGACGTCGCCCGTCAACAACCAATCCATCATCTCCAACCCCTTCTAGCATGTTGCAAGCTGCTTCCTGGAAATGTCGCAGATACCAAATTAGCGAAAATAAAATCATCATAATTTCCATCAAAGCAAAGAACACGTTTGCAGGAAAAATGCCAAAGTCAAAAAAAAATTACAATGGAAGGAAAATCAATGAACGCAAAACCCCGTGATGTGCCTGAGTTCCTCTCCTTAATGACACGAACATGGCGTAGGGGACCCCACTCTGCCTACAAAAGACAAGTTAAAGAGAGTGATTTTCAGCTTACAAGCACAAATTGAACAAAAACAAGTGATAAGTAAATACAACAGTACTTGAAGGAAGAGCATACAATCAAAAAAAAGGAAGCATATACACTTCCAGTGAGCTTGAATATTTAATCTGAATAAACCAAATATAACTCAATTATCAGATAAAACATACCAAATGTATCAATTAACATACGTAAACCAAAGACATACCAGAGTCTTATACAAATCATCCTCAGTTGTCTTCTGAGACAAACCCTTCACAACGAGTGTAGCAGATGGTGCCTGCAGGCAGTAATATGTTATGCGAAAAAAGACCAGAAAAGCATTCCGTCCATTAAAGAAGAACATGATATGAATGAATAAAAATACAAAAAGTATGCAGCTTACTACTGGTGTGCGCTCTTGTTGACGCTTCTCATCACGGTCCCTCCGCTTTTCATTTCTTGTTTCATGACGAGTATCCTCTTGGCTCCCTTCCTTATGGCCTCTACCATGGCTGCGGCTTCTAGGTGACCGTGACCTTGGGCGATCATCATGGCTGTAGGATCGAGAACGATCACGATGTTTTTTCTCAGGTGTTTGGACCCTGTCCCTGCTTGGGGCTTTCCTATCTCTTTCTCTGTCTCGCTTACGCCAGTTACTCTCCCTCCTCCCTCTATCATGATCAGAATCATAATCAACATGCCTGGGGAACTCATATTCTCTTTCACGACTCTCCTCTCTAAGAGGTTGTAATATGCGATGCCTATAATCATATTCATCTGCATCAAATGTTTCACGGTCACGTCCACCATATCTTGCAGCCCTTTCAAATCCATAGTCTCGAAAATTATCAAGATCATGATAATTGTCAACTCCACGAAATTTATCAATCTCACGGAAGGTATCTACATCACGATACTTATCAATGTCCCGAAAGCTGTCAATGTCACGATAATTGTCAAGGTATGAAACTTTTTCATGCCTGCGCACTTCTCTTATGAGGGCAATCTCATCTTCTAAACTCCTCCTCCTTGGTTGAGGCCACGTCCCAAGAACAGGTGGGGGGGGCAATGGATAGTCTCTCTCTAACAGCTCCCGGTGAAAAGCCCCTCTTGGGTATATAGGTTCTCGGGAGAAGCCTTCATCCAAATATCTTCTTCCTCCATATGACCCACTGACCCTGCCAAAAACATAAGTCCAAAATGATACTGACAACAACATATTATTTCTTTACAACAAAATATTTCTGTGAGAATAAACATTCTTTGTGCTTTTCTGATAGATATTATGTTCATATATTTGTTACCCTTATGTGATAATCAATTTTTTAAAATTCCCATTGCTTCAGCAAAAATTAACAACGTACATTCACGCTGCAAAACAGGTCTTCTCATTCATCTGAAAGAAACTGTTTTGCATAAGAACCAGCATACAGACAAAAAAACGTCTCCTCATTCCTCCAACAGAAAATATTTCCATAGAAAAATTGTATTGCATAAGGGCTGATATACTGAAAAAACATGCAAAAAATATTGACAGAGGATAGAAACAAAAACTATCAAAGTTTATGGACTCCTCCAATTTTATCAGATCCCACGTGTTAGAGACAAGGTATTAATTATCAATCGAACCTTATGTATTGTTAACCTTCTCATTTCAGTGCCTCCAGGAAATCATTCCTAGTATTTTACTAAGAAAAGTTAAAATTGGTGCCAAGGCACTAACCTGAATTCTGGCTCCCGGACTCCATTGTATCCATCCAATGCCTGTGAATCCAACAGAATAAGAAGTCAGCAATTATATTGACATGATTGGACCCTCAGCAGAGAAATCCATATCCATATCCTCACTGGGTGTGGGCTATGCTTGCTTCTTGATTATGATGGAGGTAAATATGGAGGAGAATCACATGACCCAAATATGTTGGAAATCACTCCCATAGGAGAGTAAGGAGAAAATCATAATTGATTATGTGGGCCATACGCTGTTAGTATCCCATCCTTGCTGAAGAGGATAGCGCCCAGGATCCATTACTGGAAAGATCTTCTCCGTAACCCCTGTTAAGGTTCTTTATCTTCAACTTCAGGTGCAAGATGTCTCAATCCTATCCTGTAACGGATGCACAAACAGATACTGTTACACCAAAGTAAATGAAGAGCACAGAGTCTGACTGGGTCATCCTTTACTGGATCCTCAAAGATAGATTTCTTCCCTGAACTTCACCCTTCTTCTATGATTCCATTAACACTCAAATACAACTTATGATTTTAGGGTTTATATGATCGATTATTGATTCCTTAAACTAACAAAGATGTTTATCACAACTTACCACAAACCTATGTCAGGTTCAACCCTTGTTGAAGCTTGAAAAGTTTTGCAGGGAGTTATAAATGAATTCATTAGCACCAATAAAATTCCAAATTTCCCAATAAACATCAGAGATATCCAAATAATAGATATGAATTGCATTGCAGAATAGGTGCCATTTAAGTCACATCATTGTTCCATAAGAAATGAAATAGCAATTGATCGCTAGAACTGTTATTAGTTACATTAACAAAAAATTAACTTCAAAACAGTTAGAATATGATTACAAAAATTGGAGAAAAACTATCCAAAAGAGGAGAAGAAAAAAGCACCTAGTATTTTTCATAGTGAAGTACTAACCACTAGATCCTGGAAAACTATATATAGTGATCTTGAATGACAGTTAAAAATATCTTTATATCCAACCAATGCCTCAAGAAAATCTATATCATATGGAATTTGTCCTACAGAATAAGCATCCAAAGTTGAATTTCAGAAAGCATCTCTAATTAAACCCAGAAAGCATGACTAAATTAGGACCAGATGCCTACCCACTCTACTTCTTTGTCCTCTGTGAATTCTGTACATACATTCCTAGGTCAAACATTCATTAGCGGAGTAGCATATTATAAAGTTGTACTTGCTTAAAATTTAAATAGAATTTTCAAAATTGAGCAACGAAGCTTATATTTTTTGCAGTCAAGTTGAATCTCAGAAAGCATCTCTAATTAAATCCAGAAAGCATTCCTAAATTAGGACCAGATGCCCAACCCCCTCTACTTCTTTGTCCTCTGTTAATTCTGTATAGAATTTTCCATACCGAACAACGAAGCTGTTGTTTTCTGCAGTCAAGTTAATCTCAGAAAGCATCTCTAATTAAATCCAGAAAGCATTCCTAAATTAGGACCAGATGCCTACCCCCTCTACTTCTTTGTCCTCTGTGAATTCTGTATAGAATTTTCCATACTGAGCAACAAAGCCGCATGTTTTCTGCAGTCGAGAAAATCTCAGAAAGCATCTCTAATTAAATCCAGAAAGACCAGATGCCTACCCTCTCTACTTCTTTGTCCTCTGAATTCTGTATAGAATTTTCCATACTGAGCAACAAAGCTGCATGTTTTCTGCAGTCAAGTTGAATCTCAGAGAGCAGATCCATTAAATCCAGAAAGCATTCCTAAATTAGGATCGGATGCCTAACCCCTCTACTACCTAGTCATCTGTGAAATCTGTTGGTATGGATAATTCTATTTAAATTTTAAAACAATTACAACTTTATAATACCTACTCTGCTAATGGATGTTTGTGTTGGAAATATTGTCATTGATGTCAAAGGTCTAGCATTATTGGTGATAAAGGCCCCATTGCATTTAATGATGTTTGTAATAGTTATATCTTGGCTAATGTGTGTTAATATTTATTTAATATTAACGAATATATTTTTGGTTGCATATGAGACATTATAAGGGCCCATGGAGAAGTCAAAGAGCCACGGGGTAAAGACAAAAGAAAGATGGGACGCATTTTCCCATGAAGAGTCATCTTGGGGAATTCCAAGAGTCACCAAGTGAAGACAAAAGAGAAAGGGCGCAATTTCTCATAAAAGGACACTTTGAGGAATACAAAAAGTCACCAAGATAAGGACAAAAGAGGGAAGGACGTTTTTGCTCATCAAAGGTCACCACATGGCTTTTCAAAGGCAAGGATATGAAGGGTCATACAAGTTTGGCGTCATTTTCCATGAGGATTGAAGAGTCACAAAGGGTGAAGTCCAGAGGTCATTTGGAAAGCTATAAATAAAGGCTTGAGAAGCCATTCATAATTGTGAAAAAAAGAGTTTGTTTTGATATTGTAATATCTAGCTTAGAAGAGCAATGAGAGAGATGAGTATGATTTGTATTTGTTATATCTAGCTTAGAAGAGCAAAGGTGAGAGAGGAAAGAGATATTGTAATGAACTATCATTTGTTGAGATAGCAACATTGAGAGATAGTTGTGTGGTATACACAAAGGAGTTGGTGCCCCTATGGGTTGGTGCTCACGAATTGTTGTTGTATTGGTGCTCAGCAAAAGAGTTGGTGCTCAGCAAAAGAGTTGGTGCTCATAAATTGTTGTTGTGTTGGTGCTCACCAAAGGGTTGGTGCTCATGTGGGTTGGTGCTCACGAATTGTTGCTATGTTAGTGCTCAGCAAAGGGGTTGGTGCTCCTATGGATTGGTGCTCACGAATTATTGCTATGTTGGTGCTCAGCAAAGGGGTTGGTGCTCCTGTGGGTTGGTGCTCACGAATAGTTTCTATGTTGGTGCTTAGCAAAGGGGTTGGTGCTCCTGCAAGTTGGTGCTTGCAAATATTGTTTGGGTTGGTGCTTATTCATATACTTGAGATTGTTCTTCGTGGTTTTTTCCACATTGGATTTCCAGTTATATCTGGTGTCTCTCTCTATCTTGTGTGGTGTTTATTGTTTCAGTTTTATTGCATATCTTGAATGTTTGATTAGGTGAAATTTGATTACAGAAAAGTTTTATAAGATATATGATATACTGATTCACCCCCCCTCAATATAACCCGTGCTTAACAATTGGTATCAGAGCAAGTTCCTTTTGAAAAATTTACAGTTTGAAAGTAAATCGGGAAAGCACAATCGCTGATCACATGAAGAATTTTTTACAAATAAGGCCCCTCTGTTTGATGGGATGAATTATGATTTTTGGAGCATAAAAATGAGGACTTATTTAATGGCCCTTGGATTCGACATATGGAAAGCAGTGGTGGAAGAATATGAAGAGCCACAGACACCTGCAATTACTCCAACAGAAAAGAAGGCAAATGAATGTAATGCTAAAGCTTTAAATGCTATTTTATGTGGTTTATGTGAATCTGAATTTGTTAAAATTATGCAATGTAAATCTGCTCATGAAACTTGGGTAAAACTTGAGAATATTTACAAAGGTGATGAAAAAGTTCAGCAAGCTAAGCTTCAGACTTTTAGAAGACAGTTTGAAAGTTTGAAGATGAAAGAAGAAGATATAGCAAGTTATTTTTTGCGAGTTGATCAAATCGTAAATCAGATTCAAGGTCTTGAAAAAATGTTGGAAGAGTAAACGATGGTACAAAAGGTTTTGAGATCTCTACCAATGAGATGATGCAAAGGTTTCGGCAATCGAGGAGATGAAGAATTTAGCCAAGCTAAAGATGGATGAGCTTCATAGTATTCTCACGACATATGAGATGCGAACAAAACAAAATAAACCCTCAAAGAGAAACGGCTTTCAAGACATCGAAAAAAAAGAAAGCTGAGATTCAAAAATCAAGTGATAGTTTCAGTGATGATGAAGATGACAATGGAGCACTTTTCATTCGCAAGCCGAAAAGGGGAACAAGTAAATATCAAAAAAAATTACCTTTTAAATGTTTTAATTGTGAAAAGATTGGACATTTTTCAACTAGATGCCCAAATAAAGGTAATGATGATGATGAAGAAAAGCCTACACACAAGAAGAATTTCAAAGGCAAATCCAAAAAGGGATTCGAGAAGAAGACTATATTCTAAGGATTCTAGCTCAGTGGAAGATAATGGAGTCAGCGATTCAAAAGAAAAAGAGATTCTACTCATGGCCATACATGAAGATGATCAAGAAGAAGAAGAGGAAGAAGCTGAAATGAATATGGAAGGAGAACTCATTTGTGCCTTAGAAGAGTTAGAAGTTGTTGAGAAGAATAATCGAAGATTGATGCGTCGGATTAAGCAAAATGAAAAGGAGTCAAAGGAAATTATTGATGATCTAACAGCACACTTGGAAGAAGCCAAGAAAAATGAAAAAGATCTAACATCACAGTTGGAAATAGCAAGAAAAAAATGTGAAAGATATGTTATTGAAATTACCTCTTTAAAAGAAAATATTGAAAAAGCAGTCAATGATAAAGTAGTTAGTGATTCAAAATTTGAGGATAGCACTAACATGCTGAATAAGATATTGGAAAGTCAAAGCAAATTCAAATAAGACAGGGATCGAATTTGAAAAGAGCTATGTTGAAGCTCTTACAAAAGAGGAAACAAGGGAAGAAGTGAAGAATACAGAGGACATTTCAAACAGAGAACGCTGGAGGGAACAAAGCTACAAAAGACAGTCAGGGCAGAATTATATAGACAGATCTTATTTTTATGGCTATTGTTTTTATTGTAATGGATATGGTCACAAGAAATTAGAATGTAAAAAAAGAGCTAACAGTTTCAGAAATAAAGAGAATGAAAGTCAAGTAGAGTCAAGCAGAAGCCACAACTCTTTTGCTCCTCTATCAAGCTTTGATGAAGAGACCATAGTATGCTACAAGTGCAATAACTTTGAACACATAGCTCGATATTGTAGAAGCGTGTTCGAATCAGTCAAGAAGGATTAGAGTTTCAAAGCTCCATTCATCAAGAAGGATCAGAGTTTCAAAGCTCTATTCATCATGAAGAAGGTTCAGACATGTTCATAACAGAAAAAACAACCTGAAGATTTTATGTTGGTGCAGACAGCTTTGCATGTAAGAAATGAAGATCAGTCATAGTTCATTGATAGCGGATGTTCGAAGCATATGACAGGAGATAAAAGTAAGTTCATAACTCTAAAGAAGATCAATGGTGGCACAGTGAGATTCGAAAATAAAACCACTGCCAAGATAGCCGGAAAAAGTACTTTGAATTTGGATTATGGTATAACTAAGACTAAAAATATTTTGTATGTAAAAGGTCTTAAGCATAATCTATTGAGTGTTAGTCAAATATGTGATCAACGATACACATTAAAATTTCATGCAGAAGGTTGTGAGATTAGAAGAAAAGATTTAAATGAGTTGATTGCAGATGCTCAAAAGACAGAGAACAATGTGTATGTATTGTCAGATGTTTTCTCAAAGGCACGATCAAATGACACATTCAAAGATCTGCGAGAGGAGTTGAAAGTAATTTCTATTACTTCCTGCCATTCATGTTCAGCATCAGTTGAGGGGGAGCTAAGTGTTAGCTCCAAGTAGGCTCTTTGTCATTGATGTCAATGGGGGAGAATAACAGATACAGGTACAAGTGCAAAAACAAGTACAGAGAACAGGTACAGGTTGCTACAGTAAGAGAGAGTTATTGTATGTTTTCAAATGACGGGATGTGCAGGTGACAGGTTATGGCAATTTCAGGATTGAAGTTGCCATCAATGACAAAGGGAGAGATTGTTGGAGATATTGTCATTGATGTCAAAGGTCTAGCATTATCGGTGATAAAGGCCCCATTGCAATTTAATGATGTTTGTAATAGTTATATCTTGGCTAATGTGTGTTAATATTTATTTAATATTAATGAATATATTTTTGATTGCATATGAGACAAAATAAGAGCCCATGGAGAAGTCAAAGAGCCGCAGGGTAAAGACAAAAGAAGGATGGGACGCATTTTCCCATGAAGAGTCATCTTGGAGAATTCCAAGAGTCACCAAGTGAAGACAAAAAAATAAGGGCGCAATTTCTTATGAACACTTTGAAGAATATGAAAAGTCACCAAGATAAGGACAAACGAGAGAAGGACGTTTTTGCTCATGAATGGTCACTACATAACTTTTCAAAAGCAAAGATATGAAGGGTCATACAAGTTTGGCGCCATTTTCCATGAAAATTGAAGGGTCACAAAGGGTGAAGTCCAAAGGTCATTTGTAAAGCTATAAATAAAGGCTTAAGAAACCATTTGTAATTGTGAAAGAGAGTTTGTTTTGATATTGTAATATCTAGCTTAGAAGAGCAATGAGAGATGAATATGATTTGTATTTATTATATCTAGCTTAGATGAGCAAAGGTGAGAGAGGAAAGAGATATTGTAATGAACTATCATTTGTTGAGATAACGACATTGAGAAATAGTTGTGTGGTATACACAAAGGAGTTGGTGCTCCTGTGGGTTGGTGCTCACGAATTGTTGTGTTGGTGCTCAGCAAAGGGGTTGGTGCCCCTGTGAGTTGGTACTCACGAATTGTTGTTGTGTTGGTGCTCATGTGAGTTGGTGCTCACGAATTGTTGCTGTGTTGGTGCTCAGCAAAGGGGTTGGTGCTCCTGTGGGTTGGTACTCACGAATTATTGCTGTGTTGGTGCTCAACAAAGGGGTTGGTGCTCCTGTGAGTTGGTGCTCACGAATTGTTGTTGTGTTGGTGCTCAGCAAAGGGGTTGGTGCTCCTGTGGGTTGGTGCTTACGAATTGTTGCTGTGTTGGTGCTCAGCAAAGGGGTTGGTGCTCCTGTGTGTTGGTGCTCACGAATAGTTGTATTGGTGCTCAGCAAAGGGGTTGGTACTCCTACAAGTTGGTGCTTGCAAATATTGTTTGGGTTGGTGCTCATTCATATACTTGAGATTTTTCTCCGTAGTTTTTTCCACATTGGGTTTCCACGTTATATCTGGTGTCTCTATATCTTGTGTGGTGTTTATTGTTTCAATTTTATTGCATATCTTGAATGTTTGATTAAGTGGAATTTGATTAAAGTAAAGTTTTATAAGATATATGATATATTGATTCACCCCCCCCCTCTCAGTATATCCCGTGCTTAACAGTTTGACCTAGGAAGTCACAAATTGATTAAAATATGAATAGCACAAATAAACAGCCACGTAACACTTAATGCAACCAGCTAATTTAGAGTCTCAAACTTTCTGCGCCTTGGCTTCCAGCTTAGTGTTTCCAAACAAAATTAAAAGAGAGATATTCCCAATTTTAATTTCAACACATAACCAACAAAAGAATTTCACATGCAAATGTGCATCTATCTTATTTGATTACTTAAGGCCCTGATATTGATAAATATAATGAAAGTTATGTTATGATTATACAGATAAAGCATACTTCTTGGGTTCAAAATTAAACCAAGCCCACTTTTCCAAAATATTTAGAGATTGGAAAAAAGGCACCCTTTTTCATAACCATGACAATACCGTTTTTTCTACATTATTTTTCTTTTTTATTTATGGTATTATGAGCGTCTGCCCATTTTAGAAAATTGTCTTTTTCTTCAAGTTGGGCCATGCTGAGAAATTGGAAAGAAGGCATCCTTGATCATAGCCATGATGAGACCATTTTTACTATATTATTTTTTTTTTTTAATATATTCTTTATGGTATCTGCAGTTATAACATCTGGTTTGGGTTCAACTTGTGTCTTAATATGTTGATGTGTTAAGGGTGGTAGGATTTTGATACTATGGGTTCATAAGTCTTTGGTCTTTTAATTCCACTAG
The DNA here is from genome assembly GCA_037957365.1 of Torreya grandis. Lineage (NCBI taxonomy): Eukaryota > Viridiplantae > Streptophyta > Pinopsida > Cupressales > Taxaceae > Torreya > Torreya grandis. The sequence continues at coordinate 4,700,547 of JARHVA010000017.1, read as the reverse complement.
CATCCAAGAGTAGCACTTTTGTTACAATATAAATTCCAAGCTCTGTGATTGTGTGACTCATGTTTCATCTATACAACCTGATCATGGCAGAAATCAGAATTTTGTATAGTCCATCCTCTGGCCGCCTCATTAAAATAAATATTTATTCTTTCAATTAAAAAACTGTAATTGAAGAGCTGATCTGAAATGAATTCCGAGAAACCACTACGTAAATTGATTAAGCTTCATTGGCCTTGTGTCTGACTTATTGATGGAAAATGAATCCAAATTCCTGTCACTAAAGCCTAGGTAATGAATAGAAAACCTAGCATATTGACCTTGTAAATATTAGAGAAAAATGTGTATTCCAGTCACCCCGAGGCCCAACATATGGGTAGAGAAACTCGTAATTAGCATATCCACAGTGAGAACTTAAATATTGAGCCAATAATACTAGTCACTGTCGAATTCCAAATTATAACAATCTTATTCAGTCACTTATCTTGCACTGCTAACATCTCATGTCTTAAGAAAGGGTCATAGAACGTTAAAAAATGACCAGCCATTGTACCATTTCATCATCCCTATGACACTCTATTTACAGCCACAACCTGTTCCATAATGGCTCCAGACTCTCCACACAACAAAATGAAATGAAAAAAAATTACCATATACTGGAGACTCTGTAAGCATCTATGGGACCACAAAATATATAATATAAACCACATTGTTTGTAAATTTAAAGCTTTCCACTTCAGAATTGTCTAAAAACAACTCACACACAAACTGCACAAACAGCGAATGCCAAGACATAACACACTAGGAAAAAGCTAAATAGATGAGATCCACAGCGAGAGCTTAAGGATTGAGCCAATAATGCTAATCAGTGTCAAATTCCAAATTATAACAACAATCTTATTCAGCCACTTGTCTTGCACTGCTAACATCTCATGTCTTAAGAAAGGGTCATAGAACATTAAATTTGACAGGCCATTGTACCATTTCATCATCCCTATGACAATCTATTTACAGCCACAACCTGTTCCATAATGGCACCAGACTCTTCACACAACGAAATAAAATGAAAAAAATTATTATATACAAGAGACTCTGTAGCATCTATGGGACCACAAAATATATAATATAAACCACATTGTTTGTAAAAAAAACTTACTTCTAAAAACAACTCACACACAAACTGCACAAACAGCAAATGCTGAGACATAACACACTAGGAAAAAACTAATGAGATGAGATCCACAGAGAGAGCTTAAGGATTGAGCCAATAATGCTAATCAGTGTCAAATTCCAAATTATAACAACAATCTTATTCAGTCACTTATCTTGCACTGCTAACATCTCATGTCTTAAGAAAGGGTCATGGAACATTAAAAAATGACCGGCCATCGTAACATTTCATCATCCCTTTGACAATCTATTTACAGCCACAACCTGTTCCACAATGGCACCAGACTCTTCACACAACAAAATGAAATGAAAAAAAGTATCATATACAGGAGACTCTGTAGCATCTATGGGACCAGATTGTTTGTAAATTTAAAGCTTTCCATTTCAGAGTTGTCTAAAAACAACTCACACACAAACTGCACAACCAAATAATGCCAAGACATAACCCACTAGGAAAAAACTAATGAGATGAGATCCCCCACACTGCAAACCATGTAACCCAAAACCTAGAAAACAGATCTAATATGTTTTCACAAATGGGATTCAATTGCCTATCAATTAACATAGCGTCTAATTAAGTACCATACTGACTGGAGGTCATGCAATGTTGAATTGAAAAAGTCGAATAAACTAAAAGAATAAGTGATTTTGATTTAACATGGGAGCTGCTTAAGCCATATATATAAAGGTAGAGGGAGTCGAGTGGTTCCGAAAGTTTGTGGCCTACTGTAGAATCTATCTATCTGAGGGCTAAAATGATAACTGATGGCAAATTCCCCAAAAAGTCATCTCAATTAAGTGACATACCGTATCTAATTCTGGGTGAGGTATACTTCAACGTTCAAGTCCTACATGACTTTGATGAAAAATAATTACCCTTCAATTGCTGCACCTTAGAGCCAACATGGTTGAAAGAGGGGCATTAACCAATTTAATAAAATAAACGGGTTCTCACAATCACGCTGCAAACCCTATATTCTAAACCCTAAATTGTAAACCTCGATTTTCAAACCCTAAGGAGAATATCTAAAGTAGCTCTCAAGATCAGGTTTTCATTGCCACGCTGCAAATCCGTGAAAAAGAAATAGACAGGCTATTTTATTTTTTGCCAATAGAAATAAAATCGTAAAAAAGAATGACTTAATCAATGGATTTTTTTAGGGCAAAACACTTACTGTCAATTTATCTGCAGAAGATTCAAACCGAGGACTTCTTCCTTCGCTTATTTGTTATGATCTTGCTGTGCAAACATGGAATTATTAGAAAATGTGGATGGTGGGAAGATTCGAAACCCCCGAGCCAAAACTACTTTATAATATGAAGATGAAAAAAAAAGAATAACCAGAAGAATGTGTGCATAACACTTACCTTGTTTCGAATGTTGTTCGTCGAGGGCAAAACTGCCCTGAAAGTCCGAGAAAAGAAGAATGCGTTGGGGATCTGAGGACACTGGCTGTTATTGACATCAGCAAAAATATATGAAACGGAAGATGATATCGATGCCTAAATGTCGAGTTTTTTTTTATTTATTTTTTCCCACGCTCGTTATTGTCCGAGGAGGGTTCATCATGGTAGGGTCCATGGGTCGCTATTTAGGGTTAATTTGTATTTGGTTGGAGGTTTTATTAGACATGAGGTTTATATGGTGGGGCGAAGCTCTCAGATTTATTTTACATGAGATTAAAAAAAAAATGTTGTTTGTCATTATTTGTATGTTGATATGGGTAGTTAGACAATGGTTTTGTACACTGTTGGTAATATGTTGAATGGTTAGCAATTGATAAATATGGTAAAAACGTTTTATGTTCGTCTGGAGGACATTGAAGAGGTCACATGTGGGTAGAATTGTGGCAACCTTCTACTGTAACAATTGTTAATTTACTGCTACATTGCCCCTGCCATGAGTTAAGTCAAGAATTTGGTTCATATGTGGTTTGCTTGATGCAGCGAGCACCCAAGAGTGCACTAGGGATTTTTCATTTTTCTTTCGGCAAACTCAAAACACATACTTGTAAAATATGGTATTGAATTTCAGCTATTCAACAACAAATCAAGTGAAGAAACAAAATCAGCGTAAATTCGACGTAAAAATTGAACGAAATTTGAACTTTGTGTTATGAGACAGGTTTCTAATTAACAGAGTTTATATGTTGCTCATCTTGTTTATTGGTCGCTTGCCTTGTCAGGGTAAGAAATTTCTTCATCAAAGCTCAAAACACATAGTTAAATGTTGGAAAGTTTGTTTCATTTACCAAACCCCATCCTCTAGTGCCAAAAAACATAAAGTCTCTTAATGGAAAAGGTTTCTTATGCAAATGCTCATTGAAACTGCCCACAAATACATGTCAGGGTCAATACTTCAATAGGTGTTGTGTGAATAGCGCAACATTTGGGCAATAACCTATTTATGTTGGGTCGTTATATGCTTCACCTTCAATTTTTTGTAATTAACTATGTTGGTCAATTATATTGTTTTTCACAATTTTGATATTTGAAAATTTAAAACTATATTCATATTCAGCAGAATTCGTCCTCCTAGATATATGTGATTTACACGGACCATACCACTCAGGAGTCTCACTACCATGCCAATATTTGGTAGTTTTTACACCTTCTCTTGTAGAACATATAAAACCACATAAATATATAAAAAATACATTGAGGTTTAAAACAAAAAATATAGAGGTTCAGCCAACTTCTATGCTATCTGACAACGCTTTAAAAATAAAATGGCAAAATGGTGTGTTAGAAAAATTGGTTATATTTTATGAGTAAAAGTAACATAAATGCAACGATACAGTAGAGATATTCAATGTTTTTAGAAGTGAAGCCCTTCTCATTGTTAAATCCCAGCTCTTCTCATATTATTTTCAACTACACTAAGAAATCATTATATATCAGTTGAAAATGTTGTCAGGGATAAATTTTATTGAAATTGAAGACAAAAACATAAGATGAAAATCAAACTAAAACCCTAATGAGATAACAATTTTGTTTCAGGTAATATGTTGTTGCAGTAAATCACATCTCTAATTAGTGTCCAATGAAACCATACTATAACGTCCCAATGAGATGAATGACCACCTAGAGCCTTTTGGGTTTTCTATCCAAAAATAATTGTCGTACTTATATCTAGTGCATAGGCTTTCTATAATTGTTTTATGTTCAATTTTGTAGTGTATTCTGCCTATTCAATAGCAAACCAGACCAAAACCCAAAAAATAGTTGAAACCACAACCTCCCTGCACATTGCGTAGCCTCCCTCAGCGCCCTGACCAATTGCATGCCATGTGTAGCAATAAACAATAGCATGGAAGGTGTAAAAGCCATTTCCTTATTATTTTTTATCCCTAAACATTACCCAGGCAAATTTCCTTATTTGCTAGCAAACTTAAAAACTGATAAATATTTTAATAGGATTTGATTCATGCAATATTCATATCGATCTGGAAATTGTAGTGTATATGTATACATATACATATACATATACATATACATATACATATATACATATACATATATGTATATGTATATATGTATATGTATATGTATATGTATATGTATATGTATATGTATATGTATATATACATATACATATACATATACATATGTATACATATGTATACATATATATATATATATATATATATATATACATATATATATATATATATATATATATAGTCTAAGAATAGTGATATATTAGCGAATAATAACTATAATATTTGGTATATTGCATGCTCGCTTATTATTTATGTATAAGCACAGTTATTAAAAAATTGATTGAGCGAGTTTCCTATGTCTATAGTTGAGTTAACAAATAATATTCGACATACGAATTAGCCAAGGTATATCACCTTAATTATGGAAAGCTTAAAAATCGGTAAAAAAATTAACAATGTGATATTATAACAATAATCAACAGTGAGATTGAAACATGATAAATAATTTAATATTCAATAATGGACACTTGGATAACGTGATATTTCATATTAGTTTATTTTATTATCCTTTCTATTGACATGATATTTCATGTGAAATCATACACTACAAAGTGGTTTATAGCTCGCACGATGCTGCCATCTTCTATTGACAAAGACTCTATGTTTGACATACACCATATAAAACGAACTTACAGATTGAATCCTTCTATTTGTTCATCTTGTTGCTTAAGAGAAAAGATCCTTGCTTGACAATCGATCCAAGTTGAGAGGGAATGTAGTGGGTTAAAATTTGGTTAAAAGGGGAATATACCTCCCAAAAGAAAATAAAACACTTGGTAAGCACAATATCATTTGAAAATTTAAGTGATACGATAATTTTTGTATTAGTTCCTTCATGATTGAGTTTCAAATTGATTAATATTATTCAAAAAAATTCATCGTGGGTGATTTCTTATACATTAATAATAGAGTGTTTTTGGTCTAGCAAACAATAAAGGTAGTCTATCACAATATAATACATAAAAGGGGAATATATTCCACGGATGAAAAGAAAACACTTACTAGATATAATAGCAAAAGCAAAAGTATAATTCCTCCAGCATTTCTTACACCTCTAGGGCAACTACTAGTTTTATTACACTGAGAGGCATTTACAATCATAGTTGAGTCGTGGTGCTCTCTAATCCTAATCTTTGTGACTATGTTCATTTTTTATTCCTATTTTAAATTTGACGTCTATTTCATTGTCATTTAGTAGTAAAATTGTAATATATTAGTCATATGGTGGAGTTTGGAACCCTTTTTGTAAAAATATTTGTTCAAACTTGACACATTTGTATCGTTAGATTGACATGATTTATTGCTAGCAATTGTCGTGAAGGTGCAAGTTATGCCAAAAGGAATGTATAAGTGTTTTATTTTCATTTATGAAGTATATTTCCCCTTTAACTGTATGATGTGGGAACCCCCTAATGATTTATAATTAAACCTACCAACACTCCTTGCCACCTAGGACTATTTGCCAATTAAACACCTTTTCTCTCAACTGACAATTCCTACAACACGACTTTCACATTGTATCACCAACGATGCCCATGTACCTACATGGCATACACTATGTAAAAGCTCTAGTACTCACTTCAACTACAATGAAAGCAACAAGATAGACTCCATAACCTCAATGTATTGCCCACACATCAATGAAAATACATTATTGTTTCGACCTACATTAGACATGGAGTCTTTCTATAATCCAATAGAAAATAGTCAACTAAAGATGCCACCACCTTGAAAGCGATAAACCCCTTTGTAATGGGTGTAGGGTATGTATATCCAAATATTATCGTGAAGTCGGGGCATGTATGTGATATGGGCCCTATAGTGTATGATATCACTTAAAATATCCTTTCATTGTCCCTCATCATCGTTGCCCAGCTCACTTTGAAATCTTTAACCACTTACAAGTTATGTATGGCGCTGCCCTTTTTTGCAAGTTCTTAACTTTGGTGTAATTTCTCTAGGTGTCAATATATTGGTAGCATAGACGAACATAAGCTACAATATAGACTTTGGAACCTCAATGTCTTGTTTACACATCAACAACATTGCAACGTTGATTTGAGTCACACATCTGACATGGGCCATTATCTCAATCAAATCAACCTCATTTCATCTTCATCAACTGTTGATAGTAGAAAACACCAATAAACAAACCCAACACACTACAAGTTGTGTATCCCTTTGCAATGGGTGCAAGTTGTGTAAAGCCAACAGTTGCCTTAAATTCAGGTCTCATGTAGGATATAATTTTCTCTCACCATCTCCACCTGACTCACTTCCTCGCACATCATATTAGCACACCGTAAAAAGGAACACACAACCTCATTTTATACCATTACCCCCACCACAAATATATATATATATATATATATATATATTAATGCTTCATGCACAAAAGGAAAGATGGGATCGGTGGTAATGGGTTTCAAATGAGGTACAACTACCAACTTACATTCATTCACTTCAAAAAACTTTTATATGTTTATATTTATTATTAATATATTATTTTATAACATATTATTATATTGTATATAATTATATATTAAAATATTGTTAATATTTTAATAAAAATTATATATTAAAACCATACGATTAAGTAATATGCCTATGGTTGACTGTTGTCGACCACAGATATGTTGTCGAACTACTACCCACATTTGTTTACGTCTCAACACTACAACCTCCCTCATGTTAATGCAACACCCTCACCACTATCTACGTACGTGCATTTTGAACATATTTGATTGTGGTTTCATTTATTGACTTTTAAGTCAAAACTATCGAAAGAGTTGTAATTTGTTATTTGTTGGTAAAGTGAGATTTTATACTGTGGTTTTACATGAGATGTGGAGCCTTGCCATAATCAAATCTACTCTCGTGATTTCACTGTTTACCCTTGACAAAGAAAATGACCAATGAAAGAAGTCACCACCTTGATTTGATATAACTAACAGGTATCATTCCACACTACTATTACATTGATGTGTCAATTCAAAATTTAATGTAGTTGCATGTATAGGTGTAAATTATATGGGATAAGTGTTATACATTTATCACCGCACAACTCACCTTCAAATATTTCACTATTTTAATGTTTTGTATAGCCTTGCCCTTTCTTGTAGAGGTTTAAGTATGACATTTATGTATGTTTTTAAGTTGGATGTAATTATTATAGGTTTCAATATATTAGTAGCATAGATGTATGGAAGCTAAAAGAAAGACTCATGGACCCTAATGTCTTGTCCCATATCAACGATAGTGCAATACTGATTCAAGTTGCACATCAAATGTGAAGCCATGTTGTAATCAAATAAGCTATCATGAGGTCTTCATTTAATGTCGATGATAAAAAATGGCTAATCGAAGATACCACCTCCCTACAAGTTGCAAACCTCATATAGTACTATATATTTTAAAGATATATGATAATAATATAATACATATAATAATAATAGTATAATATTAATGGATATTATTATAATATATATCTATTTATTATATATTAATATTAACAATACAATGTAATATATTAATATTATTGATATATTTTATAATATATTAATATTTTAATACAATATTAATTTATAATATTTGATTATAAAATAATAATATTATATTTATAGCAAGTGTTTTATGGTTTTTTTGGTTGTATTTTATTCGGTTTTATTCTGTTTGATCTAGATTGGCATGATAGATGCAGATTTCAAACCTCGCAACAACTACTGAGCATAAATTTTTTGGGGTTTGCTAAGCTCAAATCCCAATAGGGATAAATGCAATTTATCACGAAAGCTAGATGACACTCACCTATCATGAACTTTGGCTAACTATTTTTGTGTTTTGGTTTGGTTTATTGTTGAATAGCCATAATACAATACAACAATTAATCCTATAAGTATGTGTCTTGAGCTTGATATATCTATTTGATAAGGCCAATCATTATGTCATTTAAGAGTTTTGTAGCTTTCTTTAGACGTTCAATTCAATAATATATGTGAGACCATACAACAAGGTCTAAAGCATGTATTGACATAAATTTGATGTATCCTTTTTTTAATCGCATTCAAAGGGCATGTTTTAAGAATGTACGATCTGTGAGTAGTTTGTGGCGAGAAATTTCTCTCTAAACTCTCAGATGAAATAACTCATATGTGATGCTTTCAACCCTTGATGTTTTTCATTTTCCAAACCTCCTCCATTATTTTTCAATCACAAGTGTCGTGGTAGACATGTGGTCTCATGGACTATTATGGGTTTGTGAAAAGGCCTTGGAAACTTTTATGCAAATGGAATTGGCAAGCGTCAAGCCAAACTTCACAACCTTTCCCAACATCCTAATAGTATGTGTTGAAATGCAAACCTAGGAACAAATCATGAACATATATAAAGGCATCAAGGCTTAAAAGCATTGCATTTGAGATATATCTAGCCATATTTTTTTGGTTCTCACATATATTGTTGAATTGAGTGCCTTAAAGAAAGTTGCAAAACATTTGTAGTAGTTAAATGACATAATGGCTCACCTAACTCCTTACCAACAACACCCAATGCATCAACAAAGAAAAAAATGGATTTTCCACAATTATAACCATAATAACACAAAAAACAGTTCAATCCTCATGACATTCATGGGAGAGTCTGTCATGGACGTAGTACATAAAAGACTAGCAAGTAGGAGTGCATGTTTATCTTTGATGACATAAAACACTTTATAGATGCCTCGCCGCCCATAGTTTACACACAAACTACTTACCACCTCGTGCCCACTATTTTAAAGTGTCAATAATGCCCATCAATTTATAGCCACAAACCATTTTGCATCATGTCAACCTATCAACTGCAAAAGGAAACCACTATTACAAACTGAGTTATTTTAAAATGCATATTCCATACCATGAGATGGATCTCATGTTTGTGTACGCCACTATAAAATCCCTCCAGTGTAACTAGTCAGTAAGAAATTTGCAAAAAGGGTAACGAATTTATCAATAATCATTGCATACAAAAAATCTAAAGTAAAAATCTTGTGATTGATAGATCTCTCAACATTTTTTAGATAGATATATTCAAGATATTTGTGTTGGTATTTTATTTTTTACTTGTATTTTTTAATTTACAAATAGTTCCCCTAAAATATGAAAGTGTTTTTTTTTTACCCCTCCCTCTCCCTTTCCCTCAACCTCAACCAAAGCTCCATAACACTTTAATCCTGTAATTTGAAGTGGGGATCTCCTTGTTTGGCTCATTTATGAATGAGAGTCATGTAACAGCTAGTCCCTAGCCTATGTTTGTATCAAACATTGATGTTATGTGGTGGTGGCTCAAGCTTCCCCAGAAACTCTTACATTGCACTTCATCCAAATATTTTAATGCGGGTTATTAAATGTTAAATTTGCCAAAGCACTTATTATAGCTTTCAATTTCCGTTCTTCACTTTAACCGATTAGAATTAACATGTTTATTTTAAAAATGTGAACTCAATAAAAGTTTAAACCCCAAATTCACAACTTACGATTATTTTTTTAACTTATTTCTTTTTGCTATTAATGATAATCACCTATGAATTTCATGCAATTTTGTACCCTTTTTCAATGCACTGTCATAAATGTTTAAACTTTTTAAAGTCCTAATAACTTTTTAAAATTTAAAGGCTTAATGGTGGCCTATTTATTTCGCACATTCTTAGACCTGCTTAATGCTTGCATGCTTTTATTTTTAACTTTCATAACCCTCAAAAAAATTTACCGTTGTTTTCAAGGCTAAATGTTATTTTATTTTAAGTTGGCTACTTTTTTAATGCCTATACACTATTAACATTAAATTTATATCACATCGCTTCATGTTCATGGAATTTGTATTTTTTCCTTTTACTTATTAGTTCACTTTTTTGAGTTTTCCAACAAATTTATCACTCATCTAGAATCCTTTAGATTTATTTACATTTTACTTGGTAGGTTGTGAGAATATCGAGTACTATTAAAGATGTTCATAAGTAATTGGTGCTTAAAAATTATGTTAACACTCTACTCTTAGCACTATCATCTATGCAACCCTTAAACTCAAAAAAGAACTATTGTTAATTAAATTCAAATTGTAATAAGTAGTTAAACAATATTAAATTTGTGTTTTCAAGTTCAAATTATAAAAACAATGTTACAATGTAAATTTACATACAAACTCAAGCACAAACAATTCTTGATACAAACATAGGGCAAGGACTATCCGCTACACAATTCTTTTTCATAAATGAGCCAAACAAGGAGATCCCCACTTCAAATTACAAGATCGAAGTGTTATGGAGCTTTAGTTGAGGTTGATGGAGAGGGGGAGGGAGGGGTAAAAAAATACTTTCATATTGTATGGGAACTATTTGTCAATTAGAAAATACAAGTAAAAAATAAAATACCAACATAAATATTTTAAATATATCTATCTGATAAACGTTGAGAGATATCAATCTCAAGATTTTTATTTTAGATTTTTTGTATGCGACAATTATTCATAAATTCATTACCCTTTTCACACATTTCTTACAGGTATTTTATATTGGCATCCACACACCTGAGATTCATCTCATGGTATGGAATATGCATTTTTAAATAACATGGTTTATAATAGTGGTTTGCTTTCACAGCTAGCAGGTTGACGTGAATGCAGAATAATTTGTGGTTGTAAATCAATGGGCATTGTCAACACTTTAGAACATGGGCACGAGGTGGTAAGCAGTTTGTGTGAAGACTATGGGTAGTGAGGCATATCTATAAAGTAATATGTGTCATCGAAGATAAACATACACTCCTGCTCGCTAGTCTTTTATGTGCTATGTCTATGGTGGACTCTCCCACGTAGGTCATGAAGATTGAACTATTTTTTTGTGTTATTGTGGTTATAATTATGGAAAATCCATTTTTTCTCTTCTAATGCATTAGGCGTTGCTATTAAGGAGTTAGGTGAGCCATTATGTCATTTAACCACTAAAAACGTTTTTCAACTTTCTTTGAGGCATTCAATTAAATAATATATGTTAGAATCCAAAAATAAACCATGGTTAGACATAGCTCATATGTGATGATTTCGGGCCTTGATGCCTTTATAGATGTTCATGATATATTCCTAGGCTTGCATTTTAGCACAGGGTGTTAGGATGCTAGGAAAGGTTGTGGAGTTTAACTTGATGCCTGCCAATTCAATTTGCTTACAAGTTTCCAAGGCCTTTAATGAACCCATTGTAGTCTACGAGACCACATGTCTACCATGGCACTTGCCATTGAAAAATAATGGAGGAGGCTTGGAAAATAAAAAACATCAAGGGCTGAAAGCATCACATACAAGCTATTTCATGTAAGAGTTCAGAGAAAAATTTCTCACCGCAAATTGCTCACATATCATACATTCTTAAAGCTTGCCCTTTAAATATGATTTAAAAAAGGATACATTAAGTTTATGTCAATACATGCTTTAGACCTTGTTGTATGGTCTTACGTATATTATTAAATTAAACGTCTAAAGAAAGTTGTAAAACTCTTAAATGATATAATGGTTGGCCTTATGGTATATAGCTATCAAGCTCAAAACCTATACTTATAGGATTAACTATTGTATTATATTCTAACTATTCAACAACAAACCAAACCAAAACACAAAAACAATTAGCCACGGGTTCATGATCGGTGAGCATCATCTAGATTTCTTGATAAATTGCATTTGTCTCTATTGGGATTTGAGAAGAGCAAACCCAAGAAACTTTGTGCTCAGTAGCTCCTGTGAGGTTTGAAATCTTGATCTATCACACCAATTTGAAACAAATAAAATAAAACCTAATAAAAATACAACTAAAAAAACATAAAACATTCGCTATAAATATAATATTATTATAAAATAATCAAATATTATATTATAATATTAATATATATGATAAATAAAAATATATATTACAATAATATCCATTGATATCATAATATTGTATTTTATATATATATAATATTATTGTTATATATCTTTAAATTATATATAGTATTATATGACGTCTACAACATGTAATGTGGTGGCATCTTCGATTGGCCATTTTCTATTGTCAATAGTAGACAAACACCTTATGAGAGCTTATTTGATTACGACATGACTCCACATCGAATGTGCAGCTCAAATCAACATTGCATTGTTGTTGATATGAGACAAGACATTAAGGTCCATGAGTCTATATTTTAACTTCCATTCATCCATGCTACATATATATATATATATTATTGTTATATATCTTTAAATTATATATAGTATTATATGACGTCTACAACATGTAATGTGGTGGCATCTTCGATTGGCCATTTTCTATTGTCAATAGTAGACAAACACCTTATGAGAGCTTATTTGATTACGACATGACTCCACATCGAATGTGCAGCTCGAATCAACATTGCATTGTTGTTGATATGAGACAAGACATTAAGGTCCATGAGTCTATATTTTAACTTCCATTCATCCATGCTACCGATACATTAAAACCTATAACAATTACATCTACCCTAAAAACATACAGAAAATGTCATACTTAAACCCCTAGAAGAAAAGGCAAGGCTATACAGAACATGAAAATAGTGAAATATTTGAAGGTGATTTATGCGGTGACATATGGATAACACTTATCCCATATAATTTACACCTACACATGTGATTACATTAAATTTTGAATTGGCACATCAATGTAATAGTAGTGTAGAATGATACCTCTTAGTTATATCAAAGTAAGGTGGTGACTTCTTTCGTTGGTCATTTTTTTATCGTCAAGGGTGGACAAGGAAATCACGAGAGTAGATTTGATTAGGACAAGGCTCCATGTCTCATGTAAAATGACAATACAAAATCTCACTTTACCAATAAACAACAAATTACAACCCTTCCAAAAGTTTCAACTTAGAAGTCAATAAATGAAATTGCAATCAAATATGTTTTAAAATGTATGTACAAGGATAGTGGTGAGGGTGTTGCATTGGCAGGAGGGAGGTCGTAGTGCTGAGATGTAAACAAATGTAAGTAGCAGTTCGATAACATATTTGTGGTCGACAACAATCAATCATAGGAAAATTACTTAATCATATGGTTTTAATATATATTATTTATTAAAACATTAATAATATTTTAATATATAATTATATATAATACAATAATATATTATAAAATATCAATGATATGTTAATATAAAATACAATATATTAATAATAAATATAAATATATAAATTTTTTACGAAGTGAATAAGTGCGAGTTAGTAGTCGTACCTCACTGGAAACCCATTACCACTGATGCCATCCCACCTTTTGTGCATGAAGCATTAAGAAAAAATAATTTTATATTTTCAGTGGGGTGATGATAGAAAATGAGGTTGTGTTCCTTTTTATGGTGTGCTAATGTGATGTGCCAAGAGGTGAGTCAAGTGGAGATGGTGAGGGAAAATGATATCCTACATGAGACGTAGATTTAAGGTAGCTATTAGATTTACATGACTTGCACCCATTGCAAAGGGGTATGTAGTTTGCAGTGTGTCAAATTTTTTTATTGGATGTTTTCTATTGTCAACAGTCGACAAAGATGAAATGAGGTTGATTTGATTGCGAGAATGCCCCACATCGAATTCACAACTCAAATTAATGTTATAATGTCATTGATGTAGAGTCAAGACATTGAAGTTTCAAAGTCTATATTATAGCTTATGTTCATCTATGCTACCAATATATTGACACCTAAATAAATTACATAAAGGTTTAGAACTTTCAAAAAAATGCAAGGCCATAAAGAACTTACAAGTGGTTAATGATTTCAAAGTGACTTGGGTGGTGATGATGAGGGGAAGTAAAGGGTATTTTAGGTGATATCAAACACCAGAGGGCTCATATCATATACATACCCTGACTTCAGGGTAGTTTTTGGATATACATACCCTACACCCATTACAAAGGGGTTTATCACTTGCAAGGTGGTGGCATCGTTTATTGACTATTTTATATTTGATTATGGAAGGACTCCACGTCTAATGCGGGTCGGATCAATAATGCACTACCATTGATGTGTGGGCAATACATTGAGGTTACGGAGTCTATATCGTTGCTTTCATTTTAGTTTAAGTGAGTATCGAAGCTTTTACAAAGTGCATGCCATAGGGTGCATAAGGGGGCATCATTGGTGATACAATGTGAAAGTCATGTTGTAGGAGTCATCGATTGAGAGAAAAGGTATCGATTGGCAAATAGCCCTATGTAGTAGGGAGGGTTGGAAGATTTAATTCTCAGTCATTAGGGGGTGCCCACATCATATGATTAAGAGGTAATATACTCCAAAAATGAAAATAAAACTCTTATACATTCCTTTCGGTGTAACTTGTACCTTCAGGGTAATTGCTACGTTTAAGCTTTTTAATTGGTTGAGGGAGAAGTAAGGTAATTGGAAAGTGAATATATTAGTTCTTGCCTTGGTAGGACTAATATCATATTGTGTCTTAGTATTTTACAATTTATGAGGCTCGAACCTCTCAATCCCTCTTGGAGAATTTTTAATAATTAATATTTATTGGATGTCTCACATGTTAATATATATTACTCATTAAAGACCTAGTAAACAGTGGATTGGTAAGGTTAAGTGCATTATTATTATGTTGATAGGCATTTCCTTATAATAATAAAAATTCACCATTCGTTGTAACATCAGTTGACAACCCAAATAAGAGATGTTATTCATGGTTATCAATTGACTATGTCATGGATCTGAATTGTTAAAAAATCCAAAGTGAGTAGTATTATTGTGGGAACAATGTCACATGGTACTTTTGTTTTCCTAATATAATTGACCATACACATCTCTCTGACTTTGGCCATTCCACCTCTTCACCATATAGGAAAACATTGAAAAACTATTGCACGTACATGGTTTAGTGAAATAATGAAAAAATATTTATGAACTTTTTGTCCTTGTTGGTGCAATATTTCATATGCATCTTCATTAAGCTAACTTAAGTTTAATAAAGTCTATAGTTAGTTTTATATTCTTATTTAGACTTATAATAAAGACATGGTTGTGCAACTAATGGAATCCAATATTTAGCCACTGTTATAAGCCATCATTATATGCCTATATTTGTAGCCAATAATACAAGAGAGGCAAGTGTTTGACTTTGTTATATATTCTCTTGTCTTCCCCTGTAAATATCTAAGGTTTTTAGTAATGCTTTTGTAAGCTTTTCCTATACAATACAATTTTTATTGTATTTGTTGTTGCATGTTTTAATTATTCATGGATTAAATTGATTCTTTTAGACACATAAATTTGGTATTTGACACTTGATAATGCCATTTTTTTACCATATATTAGCATACATGACTAATGCATACACATATGAATCTTACTCACATTCTCTTTTGGCCATTCACTTACCTATAGGTTTGGTCTTCCCAATTTTTTGCCATTCATATAGAAAATCTCCCTAATCTATTCCTGAACTGTTAGAGTAGGTTATTTACCTTAGCTCATGTTCACCTAGGTACTTTATTATTTCCTTTTATTTGTTTATTCCCACCATTTATGAGTAGATATTTAATTTATCTTATTTTATATATTATAAGATATTACATATTTATATTTAGATATTATCAGGATATTTGCTAGTTGTTTCTATCCTTTAGGGATAGTTATCTCTTAGTCTTAGGTTTGATATCTTAGCTTGATCTCTTAGTTAGGATTCATCTTCCTTTCCTATATATGCAAGGCATATTCATTGTATTGGACAAGCTTTGGAGATATAATATATGGTGTTACTGCTCTTTTGTTTTGCATATGTATATGTAAGTACATGTTGTCAAATTACTTTTAGAGTAATGTTTTTATGAATGTGATGTTCTATTAACACCATACATCATTGTAGCTTGGAGCAATTTGATTATCATTATGTTCATGCTACCAAAGCTTAAGGTGTTGTAGACATTCATATATAAATTTGTTGCAAGAGCAATTTTTTCCCATATATCCAATTCTTTCTTACCTACTATGATGGGCAAGAAGAAGATCTCTGCATTTTTTCTTACTGTTTTTGGCTTACAACATTTGCAACGATGATTTAGAAGGAAGGAAGAAGAGCTTTTTTTTTTGCAGATATGTGTCTAATTTTGTGTTTTTCATAGCATGGGCATGTTTCCAACCACATTTTGTTTTTTCTGTGCATCCCCAGGCACAATTCTATGTTTTTTGCACATAATGACTATGTTTATTTTGTAGATTTGTGCATAGAACAATGATGGTGTTTAGACGGGTGTCAAATTCAAGATAACAAAAAGAATCAGGGCGATGTGCCAAAGAATTTCATGTGGAGGGGGCTTAATTTTTTATTCATACTAGTGGGGACTTAATTCTAGCCCTTTGAATTTATGTTTATAATCTCTCCAAGATTTGTTTTCAAGATTTTTAATTTTTTTTGGTGCAAATTTATTTTTTGGCCCATTCGTGATGGGAATTTTTGTAAAAAATATATCTTTTGATTGGTAATTCAAAATCAAGTATTATTTTTTTATAGCCAATATATTAGTGTCATTATTTAATAAAATGCACTAAAATATAAAGTGCCAAACTCTAGGGGGCTCAATACAAAATATTTTTGGGGGCTGTCTCGATGCTTATTTTGCACCCCTTTGCATTCGTTTGCTCTTTGGTGATTTCTTAGAGTGGATTCTTTTGCATTAGATTAGTGTGAACCATTAACAACACATTATTGCCACACATGGAGACCAAGAATGGAAACAAACATTAAACGTAAAGGATCATGGACCTTAATGACTATAACATAACCAATGTTCACTAGAGAATATGATAATTTTCAATACCAATGCAAATTTGATGAGTGTATGGATTTGATAGGAACTTATGTAAGTGATAGTCTTTCATTTAATTTGGAAGGCTGTGACTCTCCTTTCAAATGAAAGCCATGTAACTTGAAGTAGAGATCACTTCTCTCAATCCTGGAGATTTTACCATCTATTATAGACTATTCTACTAAGTTTAAGCACTTGTTGACACAATTAATGGGGAATAAAAGAGATAAGAAAGATGATGAGTGTGTTTACCTAATTCTTTCCAAGTTGAAAGGTCCATTCCAAATATTTGATTCTACCTTTTTCTCTAGCATGGATGCTTTAGGTGTCACTTTCAAAATGTTTGATCCAGAGTTATTTTGTGAAAAACTTAATAAGGAAGAATCTAAATTGTCTAACCTTGAATGTTCCACCTCTCAAAAGGCCTTATTAGCATCTGATCATAAGGGCAAGGAAAAATTAAAAAAGTAAACCCAAAACCACTCCTTCTCCATCTCAAAGTGCCACAAAACTCAAAGAAAATAACTCTAAACCCAAAGAGTCTTTTAAATCTAAGAATAAATATAACCTTTCATGCTCTTTTTTGTGGGGGCACTGGTCATGTAGAAACTAGGTGTTGGAAGAGAATGCAATCCTTGGAGGATGAAATTAGAAAACACAAGATATCTATCTCCAATCCACCTCCTTTTAATGAGCATGGCAAAACACTTAATGTTATTGGGATATCGCAGTCACCTGTTATAGATAATTGGGTTATAGATTATGGTGCTTCTCACCACGTGACTTCTTCTAAGGAGTCTTTCATATCTTTTGGTGTCATTTCTACTTCTAACATCAATGTTGGAGATTGTACCTTTATTTATGTTAAGGGAAAAGGTGACTTACAACTTACTGGTGGCTGCATCAAAGATGCATTATATGTTCTTGACATCACTTCACATTTACTTTTTATTTATCAAATTTGTCATTCTGGTTAGGGCAAGACAATGACTTTCACATCATAAGGGGTTAAAATTCAAACTTTGTTGGAGCCTCATTCACTTGTTTCATAAGGTGTTGTTGATCAGAGTTATAGACTACATCACTTTAAGGGTTTTGATGACACTTCTTCTATGGGGGCATGTTTTGTTTCTCATGCTAATTCTGAGAGTAAGCGTTGGCATGAAAGATTTAGACATCTTAATTATCGATATTTAAAGGAGTTGAGCACTCATGGTATGGTTCATGATCTTCATGTAGTTTCTTGTCTTGATGGAGTTTGTCATGAATGTGCATTAGGGAAACAACACCAAAATTGGTTTCCTAAAGGTATGTCTAAGAGAACTTCTTCACCACTTGAGCTTGTGCATAGTGACTTGATTTTTTCTACACCTTTTTTCAATGGATTTACGTATGCACTTACATTTATTGATAATTTCTCAAGGCATACTTGGGTTTATTTCCTCAAGTACAAGAGTGAAGTTTTTTCACACTTCAAAGTCTTCAAGGCTTTGGTTGAGAATCAATCATGTAGTTGCATAAAAAAGCTTTGCACTGATAATGTGGGGAGTACTTCAACAAAGAGTTTTATGATTTTTTGGTAACTCATGGCATTGTTAACCAACATTTTATTACTTATACTCAAAGGTAAAATGGTTTAGCAGAAATGAAGAACCGAACTTTAAAAGATATGGCTAATTGCATGATGCATTCTCGAGATTTACCTCCTATATAATAGGCATAAGCACTTAATCATGCAAACTACATTCAAAATCACACACCACACAAAGCACTTAAGCATTTGACTCCAAAGGAGGCTTGGTCTGGAACTAAGCTTGATGTCTCATTTTTTTAAGATTTTGGGAGCCATGCTTGGGATTTTGTACCAGAGATGAAATGAAAAGCTTTGGATAAGAAGAATAAACCCTTGATCTTTGTAGGGTACTATGAAGATATGAGAGTTTATCAACTTTTAGATCATGATTCTCATGATGTTATTTTTTGAACACATGTTCAGTTTGATGATCATTTCTCTTCTCATGAGTCTTCATCTTCTTCCATGACTTTTTATTCTTCTTTGATTCCATCCATTGATGATTCTTCACTTCATATTGGTAATCCCTTTTTTGAAGAACTAGTTTAGGAGGACACTTAAGAGGTTATAAATGTAAACTTAGATGTGGATCATGTTGCCACTATGCCTAAGTGGGCTCACACTACAATTTTTTAGGTAACACCTTTCATACAAGATCTTCCATCTATTAGACATCATTATGCACATTCTATAGGTTTTAGACTTTTGTGTCAGGCATTTACTAGGGATACATAGTCTTTTTCATAGTCTCATGGGATACAAGAGTGGGATGATGTAATGACATATGAGTATTCTTCCTTGATGAAGAATCAT
The DNA here is from genome assembly GCA_037957365.1 of Torreya grandis. Classification (NCBI taxonomy): domain Eukaryota; kingdom Viridiplantae; phylum Streptophyta; class Pinopsida; order Cupressales; family Taxaceae; genus Torreya; species Torreya grandis. The sequence goes on along the minus strand of JARHVA010000017.1, from coordinate 4,680,645 downwards.
ACTTTGGTTTTGGTCTCTCTTCTTAAAGGAAGAAATTTGGTTAGATACAAGTGGATATATCAAACCAAATATGTAGTTGATGGTTCCATTGATAAGTATAAGGCTCATTTTGTAGCAAAGGGTTTCTCCAAGTCGAAGCTATTGATTACTCTGAGACTTTTGCTCATGTTGTCAAGATAGATTTTGTGTGTCTTGGACTTTCTCTTATTGTATCACAAGGTTGGATAGTGTACCGAATGGACGTAAAGAGTGCCTTCTTACATGCATATTTAGAGGAGAAAATCTACATGGAACAACCTTATGGGTTTGTTTATGATTCTTCTCTTGTTTGACAATTATGAAGGTCTCTCTATGGTCTCAAACAGGCCCCTCGGGCCTAGTATGAGAAGATGGATTATTTTCTTTTATCTACCAGATTATTCATTGCCAACCAAATCCTAATGTATATATCCAGCATGTTGGAGAGGATATTTCTATAATGGTTTTGTATGTTGATGATCTACTTCTTACATGCAACTCCTCTTCTTAGATTCAAGCTATTTAGTAGGCTCTTTCAGTGTAGTTTGATATGACAGATCTTGATCTTTTGCACTTTTTCCTTGTTTGTAATTTTTTGAGTCAAATTCAAGGATTCATTTGAATTAGTAAAGTACACCCTTGATCTTATTTAGCATTTTGGCATGGTTGATTGCAAGCCAAGTCTTTCTCCTTTCTAGTTTGGGGTCACTCTTACTTCCACCTACACTACTCCTCATTGTGATCCTACATTGTATAAGTAGTTGGTTGGAAGTCTCATGTACTTGACCCATATTCAACCTGATATTTCATTTATAGTTGGGCTTGTATCTCAGTTTGCACATGATCCTCATGACAGTCATTGGCATGCTACCAAGAGGATTTTACAATATCTGCATGGCAATTTCGATTTTGGATTACTCTACACTAGAGGTCATACTCAATTAGTTAGATACATTGATTTAGATTGGGTAGGGTCTATTGAAGACAGGTGTTCTACTTATGGATAATTTTTTTTGGTCTTAGTTCTTCTCCAATTTTTTAGGCTTATAATAAGCAACAAGATATTGCACTTTCATCTACAAAGGCAAAGTACAAGGCAACAGTCATAATGAGTCAGCAGGTTCTTTAGCTTCATCAATTATTGACAGTGTTTAGTTTCACATAGGATTCACCTACTATACTTTGGTGTGACAACCAAATTGCAATTCACATTTCTTGCAACCTTGTTGAGCATTAGTAGACCAAGTATATTGATATTCATATGCACTTTATTCATCAACACATTCAGGATGGAGTTCTTTTCTTAGAGTACATTTTGACTCAACAACAAGTTGCAAACATCTTTATAAAGCCTTTTACATCACCTCACTACCTTGATTTGCGTGGCATGCTTAGTGTTTTGGAAGTTGTACTTGGGAGGGTGTTCATGAGGACATATATTATTTTCATTTATTCATAGATTATTTTACATGAGTACTTGATCAAACCTTATTGTCAGGACTCATGCTGTGGATATACCACTTTTTTTTGCCCCTAACTTCACTTGAGGGGGATGCTAGAGTAGGTTATTTACCCTAACTCATGTTCACCTAGATGCTTTATTATTTCCTTTTATTTATTTATTCCCACCATTTATGTGTGGATATCTCATTTATCGTATTTTAGTTATTATGAGATATTACATATCTATCTTTAGATATTATGGGGATATTTGCTAGTTGTTTCTATACCTCAAGGATAATTATATCTTAGTCCTAGGTTCGACTCTTAGTTATGACTGATCACTTAGATCTTAGTTATGATTGATCACTTATCTTGTTCTCGTATTTAAGATTAATCTTCTTTGACTATATATGCAGGGCATATTCATTGTATTGGATAAGCTTTGGAGATATAATATATGGTATTATTGCTCTTTTATTTTGCATATGTATTTGTAAGTATATACTATCAAATTACTTTTAGAATATTATTTTTATGAATGCGATGTTCTATTAACACCATAGATCTTTATGTCTTGGAGCAATCTAATTATCATTCCTTTCATAAACAAATTATTATCCTAAATTAATTGTTAATTGATCTCATACCATTGTTTATTGTACACAACAATCATATGAATCTAATTACCAAAGTCATCCACCTATACGAAATCATTTATGCACCCTTTAACAACTATTTTAAAAAATTCAAACCTTCCAATGGGTCATCCCAAACATTTTTCATGTTGGTTCGGAGGGAATTAACCCAAAGAGTCAACTATACAAGCATATCAAGGATAAGCCTATGTTAGAGTAATACTCTTACTAGTAAGCTGAACTTGGGTCTTAACCAAGGGAAGCTTCACCATAGTTAGAATAAACTATCTGGGGTTTAATGTTGCACACCCACGTGTTAAAATAGGAAGTCAACATGGTTATTGGAATGTTGACATTAGTGGCCTAACTATTCATTTGACAACTGAGCCTCTTTCACATTGTCAAATGTGTTTCTCTCACCTACCCCAAACTACTATAAATGCATGGGTAAGGTGCCTCATAATATGTGATGATAAGAGAAAATGTAGAGGAGAAGTGAGATTCATGTAATCTATCAGTTAGTAATAGATAGCTTATTATGTTTTATGTGAGAAATGCATTAAGCATCATGGTTATGGTGATGACAACTTGGAGAGATCTCGAGTGAGAGTTTTCATAACTCTGACATGGTATCAAGTCATTGGGGTTAACCCCAAAAAGTTAATGTTTTTTGCACTATATAGCATTGCCACAACGATTTTTCCATTTGATGAAGATTGGTGGGTAGGCCCTGATCTGACAGGTGGTCAAATCCCCCCACGAAAACACTTATTTTTTGCCAATTAGTTCTTCTTGATATGTCTGCTACCCATTTGGTATTTTCTGGAATCTGTTCATGCATATTCACCTTTTTTGTCGGGCTCCCTCCATTGCAAGTTTTTGTGGATACACTTACATGTTTTCACTCATATCTTGAGCATTTTTTGGAATTTTTTAGTGATTATTATTGCATTGAAAAGCTGGTTCTACACTCTTCTTCACAATACATTAAATTTTTTGCTACTATATCAAAAAGTATGATTATTTTTTAGATTTTTAGAGATCTTCATAGCGTGTGACCCTTGTCTGACTTTCTAGGCACTTTTATCCACACTTTGAGCACCTTTTAAGATGCCATTTTCTTTAAAGTGCATATTTTTTCACCTAGAATACACATTTGCAATTATATTTGAGTCATATTATACAAAAATGGATTTTTTATTTTATTTTATCTTTTTATACTCCGGTGAAGAATTTTGTAAAACTACACAATTATAAGTAGTTTGGGGGTTGTATTGGTCATTGCACTCCTTTATAAACTACCACAAGCTCATTTTTTAGGGGGATACACATTTTCTTAAGGCAATATTGTAGATTATGCCTTGTATTTTTTTGTTGTGCATTTGTGGTTTGTGCCTTAGCCTTGCACTTGGACATTCATATTTTGGCACACTTTTAGTTTGTGTCGTGTCTCCTTCAAAGTCCCTTTCTTAGAGCATTACATTATTTTTTTAGATACACCCTCAAGGCCCCTTTCTAGGCGTCTTGCATTCTTATTTGTGTCTCTTATAAGGCCCCTTTCTTAGCACCTTTAATTCTTTTCTAGAGACACCTCAAGGCCTCTTTTTTAGCACCTTGCATTCTTATTTGTGTTGTCTCCTTTAAGGCCACTTTATTCGTACCTTCCATTATTTTTTGGAGACACTACCAAGGCCCCTTTTTAAGTGTCTTGTCTTTCTTTTTTGCTTGCATTGGCTTCTTGCCTTGTTGTAATTTCACTTCAACAAGCAAATAATAACTTGAAATCTAAAAAAACTCCCCCCAATGTGCATCTGAATAATGAAAGAACCATGTCGTTAGAGTCCATGCAAAAAATGTTGATGATGTCACCATAACCGATCATCAATCCATCCCAAATAATAGTGGATGAAGGAAGAAGAAGCCTGCAAGTGATACGGTTCCATGTGCACAAATGATGAATGCAAGGAAACATCTATATCATATGTAGAACTCTCATACTTGAGTGAATCTGATAAGGTGTTAGGACTCACATGCCTAACAAAAGAACACTCTGGATTCTCAGGCCTAAGTAAAGGGCAAGATGACTCAGGACTCTCATGCCTGAATACAATATGTAATGAATGCCCAAATGTAGTTGTATCATGTCACTCAATGTCCTCTGAAAGTGTGGAGTGAACATAAAATGGTGCAAAGCTGCTACATAATGGTGCCAAAGCAGATTTGGAAGCACTTGCTCGATAGCCAATGCCATGATGAGCAATAATATAACATGTTAGATGGGGGAAATAATGCCTTGTGCATGCTTTTCAATACCTCTACTAAAATAACCCATGGTGCAGAGAAGATGGGAACCAAATCTAGTTGTGTGCTTCTCATAAGAAGCAAGCACATCAATAGCCTAATCATATCTAGCATTGATTTGCACCTACCTATAAAGGTACTTGCACACTAAGGAATACATTTACACATCCTCGAGGTACTACCCTAAAGCATCCAAATATAAAAACTCCTAAAAGGACCAGCCATCAAGCCAAGTCTAAATATTATTGTAAGGTCAAAATCATAAGATGTCAAATATCAAAAGCCACACAAGATTGCATACATACTAGCATATTACGGTTGATAACACTCATAGTTAGGTTGGATAACTATGTAGTTTGAGCCCTCTTCAAATTATTGGAATGTAGGCAACACTCGACCACTCAATCAAGGGTAGTTGGGTTTCGTTTAACCCATCCTATCTAACCCATTTTTCAAGTGAAACAAGTATCAAAAGTGGAGCAAGAGTTTCTAGATGAAGGATAATAAATTTGAATATGTGCATATGACCAAGCCTTTGATATTGCAACAATACCCTCTTAACAACCAAACATAACAACCTAGTATGGAATAGACTGACTAAAACACATAAGACATTTATGACATTGAATAAATGATTACGGCCACCATAGGCATTTATGCATTATCAAATCTATCCAAGTGAATTTTGATAGTCATTCCCTTGATCTGAACAACAATAAACCCATTTCAAAGTGTTGCTAATGATTGTATGCTATCACTAACCAAAACCAAACTAAAACAAGCTAAATACCCTATCCTCTTGGTCATTTTCATAAATAGAAAGTGAAATAAATTAGTCTTACTCTACCTTTTACATTCAAATTTGCATAATTTAGACATACCTCATACAATCTAAATCAAAAGTTATATCTTATTTAGACCATTGAATTCAAAATAATAAAACCCTTTTTATGTTGATGGAACTTGTTCTCAAAATGGTAATGATCACCATAGTTTTTCACTCTACATTGATGAACATCTACGTTTTCACCAACCTATTGTCACATCATCGATTTGTCATATAACTAGGTAGGATGTAACTTTATTAAACATTTATGACTAATTTTGATCAATAATTTCACCCTCTAGGCATTAACATGCACCCTTATTTTTAAATGTTCATTGCCACTATCTCTACATCCTGACAATTGGTATCAGAGCCTGGTTGAAGGTTCATCAGAACCTGGTTCGGAGCAGGTTAGTGTTTGTTGATTACAGGTCACTCTCAGGGGTTTCTGATTGAGTGGTAGTATAGCAATGGCAAAAGAAAGTAAGCTAAGAATAGAGAGATTCAATGGCAAGAATTATCAATTATTGTATTGTGGAAAGAAAGAGTAGGTAGAGAAAGATTGTTGGTTTGTAGAAGATCAACATGAAGGAAATAAAGAAGTAAATGATGTAGGTATTGTTGCATGGGATACTCTTATATGTTCTTTCGATAAAGTAGAATCTTGGATTTTAGATTATGTTGCCTCTTTTCATGCAACCCCAAATAGAGTATTTTTCCATGATTATGTCCATGGAGACTTTGGAAAGATTTATTTAGGGGTTGGTGAGCCTTGTCAAATTGTTGGCAAAGGAGAAGTGCGGCTGAAATTGCAGATGGGCAACACATGGGTGTTGAAGGATGTCATGCATGTCCCAGTCTTGAAGAGGAGTCCAATTTTTGCAAGAAAGTTGGGTGATGAGGGTTGCACAGTTACTCTCACAACGGAATCTTGGAAAGTTTCCAAGGGTGCACTTGAATTAGCATGTGGTAAGAAAGTAGGTACTCTTTATCTATCTACTTGTATTACTGATTCTCTTTCTAGTTTATCTACTTCAGATGTAGATGTGAAGATGTGGCTCTGTAGGCTTGGTCACATGAGTGAGAAGGGGATGCATGTTCTTAAGAAGAAATCTAATGTCTTTGACAAACTTAAGAACTGAAAAGCCTTGGTTTTCATAGAGAAGATGATGGACAGTGATCAGCTAAAGAGGCTGAATAAAACTAAGCAGAGCAGTTTGGACAAGGTTATGATCCAAAGTGAGCTCGCGGGTAAAAATCATCACTCATAGGAAAACACAATTACCGACGTCGGTCAGGTGAGAATCAACGTCGATTAGGCAAGTACCGACGTCGATCATGTGCAGACCAGAGTTGGTGGTGTCGGGTAGGTGGACACCGATGTCGGTTAGGGAATTGGCCTCGACGATTAGGTGGAATCGACATCGGTCGGGTGCAGACCAGGGTCGGCCAGAGGTGGCCAAGATCGGTCACTGTCAAAATGGATTTTGGGCAGACAGCAAGCTATCAAGGAGTCTCAAATGCCCATGTGGAGGATTGAAAGGGTAAATAAGCCTCAAATTCATTATTCCCCTTCTTTATACTACTTGTTGCTCACTGATAGTCAAGAACCAGGAAGTTTTGAAGAGGCAAAGCAGGTAGAATCCAGGAAACAGTGGGAGCATGGCATGAATTCTTTGGAAGAGAACCAAACGAAAGATTTGGTAGAGTTGCCAGCTGGGATGAAAGCACTAAAAGATGAATGGATTCCTAGATTAAAGAAAGGAGAGAATGGACACGTGAGACAGAAGGCCAGGTTATATGGTCTTAAGTAGGTTGCAGGACAATGGTGTTTAAGGTTTGATAGGTGTATGACAAAGCATGGCTTTAGTTAATGTCAATGTGACCATTGTGTTTACTTTACCAAGTTGGATAATATCAGCTACATTATCTTGTTACTGTATGTAGTGTATATGCTTGTTGTAGGGTCACACATGCAGGAGATTGCTGAGCTAAAGGTAAAGTTAGTTCAGAGGTTTGCCATGAAGGATTTGGGAGCAGCAAAATTCTTTGGCATGAGTATTTCTAGAGACAGGAAAAGTCACAGGTTGATTTTGTCTCCAGATGATTATGTGAAAAAGGTTGTGGAGAGGTTCAATATGCAGGATGCAGAATCGGTTAACACACCTATGGATGGATAGTTCACAGAACAGTGTCCCAAATCACATGATGAGGTTGAGTACATGAGTACTAGACCTGATATTACCCAAGCAGTGAGAGTTATCAGCAAGTTTATGGCCAATTCGGAAAAAGAGCATTGGAAAGCAGTTTAGTAGATTCTCAAATATTTGAGAGGGACCAACAGCAGGGATTCATGCTATGCAGGGTCAGGCACTTCTCTACATGGGTATGTAGATTTGGATATGGCAGGTTACTTGGATGACAGGAGAAGCACCACAAGATATGTGGTGGTTGGTCTTTAAGATTAAACTTGAAGAGGGATACAAGCTAGGAAACAAAATTAGATGATTTATAGGTACAGGTACAGGTGCAGCTGTTTATCTCCAAGTGGGAGATTATTAGGTTGTGGAGTTAAAAGCTTCATTGATGCAAATGGAGGAGGTTGCTGAGTTGCAGATAAACTGACATCAATCAGGCCAACCAACATCGATCATATTCAGTGTGCAGAGCAACCAACATCGGTTAGGTGTTAGCCGACATCGGTCAGATAGGAATCGACGTCAGCAACCTGTGTGTGCATGCGCTTCTAGAACTGGTCTAATTTTAGATGGACAGTTAGTTTGCATGTAAACGACTAATTTTAGTCTTGAGTCTACGTTTCTAATTATTGTAATTAGGAAGTCTAATTATTTTTTGTATGGGATCTATTTAAGAGACCCATGGGGCTTTATTGTAATTTGAAGGATCAGAAGGACTTGCAAAGGCAAGGACAAGGGTTCTTTCGGGTGAAGGATCAGAAGGACTTGCAAGAACAAGGACAAGGGTTCTTCTAGGTGTGTAAGATCTAAAGGGTCTGCAAGTGTGCAAGACCAGGTTGATCTGCAGGTTGTGCAAGATCAGGAAGAAGATCTACATGGTAAGTAAGGTCAGTTGATCTGCAGGTGTGTGTGTGTGTGCAAAGTCAAAGGAGATCTACAGGGTAGCAAGGTCAAAGGAGATCTGCAACACAACAAGGAGCAAGATCAGGGAGATCTACTTAGAGTACTTTGAGTACTTGGTGGACTGGTAGTATTGTTATTGACTGGTGGAAACAACAACTCTGTGTTTGAGTTGATTGGTTTGTAATTGAGAGAGATAACTCTTGAGGGAGAATTACTGGTACACCTAAGAGGTGTGGGAAGAGTGTGATTCTTCATTGTATTTCCTTCTGGAAGAGTGTTAATACAAGATTGTATTGTCTCTCATTTCTTTGTTGTTTCTGAATTCTAGTTACATTTTACTTCTGGTTTACTTTCGTGTTTAGTTGCTTATACAAGGTAATCAAGTGTACTCTTATGGAGTAGGGATCCTGACAATTGGTATCAGAGCTTGGTTCACTAACAAGTGGTATCAGAGCTTTGTGTTTTAGATCCCTGACAGCTGGTATCAGAGCTGTGCTACTCCTTAAGAGTACAATTGATTACCTTTGTATAAGCAACTAAATACGGAATTAAACCAGAAGTAATATGTAACTAGAATTCAAAATCAACACAGAATATGAGATGTTGGGGATCAACCAACAATGTTGATTACAATATGAAAGCAATTAAATGCGGAATTAAACCAGAAAGATAAGTAACTAGAATCAGATAATAGCAAACAATAAGAGATACAAGAAACCACCCTGAAAACTTGTATTAAACTCTTTACAGAAGGAATACAATTGAAGAAACTTCTTTTCTTCCACACCTCTCTCAGATGTACAGATCTCTCTCTAGATCTCTTTCTCTCAAGAGCTCTCTCTCTCAATTACAATCAACTCCAACAACCTGGATTGATACACATATACAATATTATACTGTACTTGTCCAATTCAACATTCTACACTACAATAAGCTATGAAGATCTATCCTATTATATAATAATTAGGAAACATGAGCATACAACTACAGCCATCAGATGCACCTCCTAATCAAGGGCTCTAAACAGTCTTACTAATAATAGAGATGCAAACTTAAGTCTATCACTTAATCCTAACATGCAAACACTTTGTTTTGTCCACAAAAATAACTCTTTGGATGCACAGGTGACCGACGTCGGTCCCTGCCTGTTTGCCTGTGACCGACGTCGGCCGATACATGACCAACGCCGGCATCTCCTGGTCTGCTCCTGACCGACGTCAGTCGCTCCTGATCGATGTCGATGACTGTGTAACACCAGCAACCTGCAAAATACTCATTTGGTGAAGCTTTTAGCTCTACACCTTAACAATCTCCCACTTGGAGATAAACAGCTGCACCAATACCTGTACAACAACATCTTCTAGCTCTTCCATCTTCAACTCAATCATGAAGACCAATAGAAGTTGAATGAAGATTCAACTTTTCCTTTGTAACCAGCTTGGTTAACATATCAGCAGGGTTCTTATCTGTATGGATCTTCTCCAGCTTCAACTCACCATCCTCCAATACCTGTCTTATGAAGTGGTACCTAAGCTGTATATGCTTTTTTCTTGAATGAAAGGCTGAATTCTTAGCCAAATGAATTGCACTATGACTATCACTGTATAATTTTCAACTCTCTTGCTCCTTTCCTAGCTCTTCCATGAACCGTGTCATCCATATCATCTCTTTGCTAGCCTCTATGGCTGCAATATACTCTACTTCTGTAGTTGACAAGGCAACAACCTTTTGCAACTTTGATATCTAGCTAACCGCCATTCCACCAACAATGAAAACATATCCTGTGGTGCTTCTTCTGCCATCCAAATCACCTACCACATGTGAATCTACATAACCATGTAGAGAAGTATCTGAACCTCCATAGCACAAATGCTTACTGTTGGTCCCTCTCAGATATCTAAGGATCCACTGAACTGCTTTCCAGTGTTCCTTTCCTGGATTGGCCATATACTTACTTACAACTCCCACTCAATCAGAAACCCCTGAGAGTGACCTGTAACCAAACACAAAACCTGCTCCCTGTAACTTTAGCTCTGATACCAACTTGTTGGGGATCAACCAACAATGTTGATTATAATATGAAAGCAATTAAATGCAGAATTAAACCAGAAAGATAAGTAAATAGAATCAGATAATAGCAAACAATAAGAGATACAAGAAACCACCCTGAAAACTTGTATTAAACTCTTTACAGAAGGAATACAATTGAAGAAACTTATTTTCTTCCACACCTCTCTCAGATGTACAAATCTCTCTCTAGATCTCTTTCCCTCAAGAGCTCTCTCTCTCAATTACAATCAACTCCAACAACCTGGATTGATACACATATACAATACTGTATTGTACTTGTCCAATTCAACATTCTACACTACAATAAGCTATGAAGATCTATCTTATTATATAATAATTAGGAAACATGAGTATACAACTACAGCCATCAGATGCACCTCCTAATCAAGGGCTCTAAACAGTCTTACTAATAATAGAGATGCGGACTTAAGACTATCACTTAATCCTAACATGCAAACACTTTGTTTTATCCATGGAAATAGCTTTTTGGATGCACAGGTGACTGACGTCTGTCCCTGCCTGTTTTCCTATGATCGACGTCGACCGATACATGACTGACGCTGGCATCTCCTGGTCTGCTCCTGACCGATGTCGATCGCTCCTGACCGACGTCGATCGCTCCTGACCGACGCTGGTGACTGTGTAACACCAACAATCTACAAAATACTCATTTGGTGAAGCTTTTAGCTCCACACCTTAACATGAGAGACAATACAATCTTGTATTAACACTCTTTCAGATGGAAATATAATGAAGAAATCACACTCTTCCCACACCTCTTGGGCATACCAGTAATTCTCCCTCAAGAGTTCTCTCTCTCACACAATCAATTACAACCACAACTCAACACTGAGTTGTTCCCTCCACTAGTCAGTAACAATACTGCCAGTACACCAAGTACTCAAAGAACTCCAAGTAGATCTCCCTGATGTTGCTCCTTGTTGTGTTGCAGATCTCCTTTGACCTTGCTACCCCACAGATCTCCTTTGACCTTGCACACACACACACCTACAGATCAACTGACCTTAATTACCATGTAGATCTTCTTCCTGATCTTGCACAACCTGCAGATCAACCTAGTCTTGCACACTTGCAGACCCTCTAGATCTTACACACCTTGGAAGAACCCTTGTCCTTGTTCTTGACAAGTCCTTATGATCCTTCAAATTACAATACAGCCCCATGGGTCTCTTAAATAGATCCCATACAAACAATAATTAGACTTCTTAATTACAATAATTAGAAATGCAGACTCAAGACTAAAATTAGTCTTTTACATGCAAACTAACTGTCTGTCTAAAATTAGACCAGTTCTAGAAGCGCATGCAAATGCATGCACACACAGGTTATCGACGTCGGTTCTTGTCTGACTAATGTCGACCGACCCCTAACTAATGTCGGTTGTTCTGCACACTGAATATGATCGACGTCGGTTGCTTTGCAACTCAGCAACCTCCTCCATTTGCATCAGTGAAGCTTTTAGCTCCACGACCTAACAAGATATAGGGAAACTAGTGTGAGTGGGAGTGATCATGGCACCAAAACAAACGAGAAAGTTCCAAAGGTTTTTCACAAGGTATAGGTGTTAACTTAGACACTCCCTTACTTGATGTTGTTCTTGATCTACCTAAATTTGATAAGGCTTGTAATTTTTTGAGAATTACAATATGATTACTTATTTTATGGGAAGAGGCCCCCTTGAGAGCCTCTTGAAATTATGGGTTCATAACCAATTACAAGGCCATGCTGTAAAACCAAAAGGAGTCCAAGCCTTACCAAGGATTTATTCTTGTTTTATTTCACCAACTCAAAGCACTATAAGTCCATTATTAATCATGGTCCTTGGTTCATACATAACATGTTGGTGGTGTTTTCTCATTGGATTTGAGACTTTCAAGTTTCAAAGCAAACTTAAAATTCTAGACTAGGTCAAATTTCTTGGCTTGTATCTCCCCCTCTGGGGTTTTATTGATCAGGTTATAAAACCCATTGGGCACTTCATATGCCATGAACAAGCAAATTTTTTTATGGCCCATCCAAAAAAAAATGTTTGTGTGAAAGTGGATCTAGCCTAAGATCTCAAAAAGTATATTGACTTTCAAATAAAAAATAATTGATCTACTTAGTAGGTGATTTATATCAACATATCGAATACATGCTTTGGGTGTCAATACTCAGATCATATGATCCTAGAGTGTCATTTAATGGTGCATGCTTCTCTTGCTCTTTAAGAAAAGGGTGGGTATGAATCCATAACCCATAATGGAAATATTGATGGTTGGACCACTATCACTAATAAAAAGAATAATTTAGCAAGAGGTAGTGGTAAGTTTTAGCCTTTTATTTATCTCCTAATCATGGCTCCTAGTGCCCTGACCCTTGTTGGTAAAGTTGTTATTTTAGTGCCTAATAAGGCTTCACCTCTACTTATGATGTGCACACCATAAGTGGTGGCTAGTTTTGTTGATACTCCACAAGCCTAATTATCACAATCCCCTCCTAGGGTGACCTCGTTTGAATAATAGAAAAATCTCATTACTCTAGACCATAAAGTGGTCTTCTGGTGCTCTAAAAGTCCCTCTCCTTCTCATTAGGAGGAATACATGGCACATAAGTGGTATCTTTTTCAGATGGTAATTTTATGAAGCACAAACCTCCTTTCAATCAATTTGTTACTCTTAAAGATCTCACATAGGGAAATGACATGAACGTTGATGTTTTCCAATGTTAGTTTATTCATGGAATGCCTTACCGATCCACTATGTAAGTATGTAGTCATGAATATTTATTGGTTTTTTAGTAATATGAAAATTATTTGTATGCAAGATGTTAAGATCTCTGGCTTTCTCTGGTAGAATGCAACATCAATTATTTGTCTTGGGGCCCTTAGTTAGAATACCATGCATGACTATGTTCATGGTAGGGTCATCACTCGTTTATCTCTATATCTTTCTCATCACATTATTTCATAAGAATCTAACCCCACTCATCATGTTATTTGGACTATGTTTGACTTTGATAATCACATCATTGGGTTGGTGAATCTGTATGCCTCTAATGATGTTGTGGAATGCGCCTTACTTTGGAGATGGTTGGCAGACTCTCTTTCAGGTGCTCATTAGATCCTCTATGGGGATTTTAACATGGTAAAATCTCTCGAGGACAAAGATGGTTGTCTTCCTATGCATTGGTGTGCTATCAAATGGGAAGCGTAGTTTTACATGCACAATAAACTCAAGGTGTTTGATGCAAAGTACCACTAGAGAAAGGAATCAAACTCTCCCTAGTTTACTTGGTCCAATTTTTGACAAGTAGAAAATCAAGTTCTTCAATGTTTGGACCGTGCTCTATCAACTGAACAAGATCTCTTTTTTTGTTCATGTTTGAGATAAGTTGGTTTCTATGCTTCCTAAAACCTTATCACATAACCATCCTATTTGCTTCAATGTTGAGTGGTCTACCCCTTAAGTGAATCTTGCTAAAACCCAATTCTATCTCAATACTACTCACCTTAAGCATGCGATAACTATTGGGAACATTATCAAAATTTTCAATTAGTTCCTAGGTCTAATGGGGACTTTGGATAGATACAGTGGTGGATGGATGCTCTTGCTCTCACTACCACCTTTTTTCATGATTATGTTAAGCAAGCCTCTCTCTCCTTTGCTAGTGTCTTTATAATGCTACAAACTATGAATACCTATGGGTATCATATGACCCTGAAGCCTCTCCTTTTAATGTACATGTACAAACCCAAGTATCTCGATGGCATCATAAGCTACAATTTGAGGAGGCATACAAAGTTCAAGGGGCTCAACTTCAAGCTCAAATGCATTGGCTGAAAATTGGGTATATGGTCACCAAGGAAATTTTTGCTCTCCTATGTTTTAGAAGGGTTGCTGATAGAATTAAAGCTATCAAGGAGGGATTTGGTAGATTTATCAAACTCCTTGACATTATGCAACCTTTTGTTCATCATTAACATGGTATTTTTTTGACCCAACCCAATTCTCTAAAGCATGAAGCTCCTCTTGCTCAGTGCCTTCAATCTCTCCCTTGTAAAGTTTATAATGCTCAATGGGTTGCCTGTGATAGGCCTCTAACCCTCAATGATCTTACAGAAGCAATTATGCAGATGGATGTTGACAAATCATTGAGCATGGTTGGTTTTCCTTGTGATTTCTACTACACCTTATGGGAAACTATGGGTATAGATCTTTATAGGGTTTATTCCAAAGTAGTGTTGAATTCTCTAGGACCTCTTATAAATCAAGTTAACATCAAGTTTATTCCTAAGGCTGGGCATTCTAAGGTTTTTACTAATTGGAGACCTATTACTCTTCTCAATGTATCTTATAAGATAATTACTAAGGTATTAGCTTCTCAAAATTAAGCATATCCTTCCTTTAATTATTATAAGTGAACAAACATGATTTATCTAGCATAGATACGTCCTTGGCAATGTCATTGATGTTTGGGAAGGCTTGGAATGGGTTCATGTTTCTAGTCAAAAGGCCCTTTTTGTTAAGATTGATTTTGAGAAGGCCTATAAACACATTGAGTAGCCTTTTAGTTTAGCCATGTTTCAAGCTTTCAATTTTGGTCCTAGGTTTATTCAGGTGGTTGATATGTTTTTTCAAGATGTTGGGGCATGTGTTACTACTGTAGTCATATAAAATGTCCAAATTGTTAGTTTGAGCGTGGCTTGTGACACCCAATCTATAGGTCCTTCTTACATGCTCTTATAACCCCTCTAGACACATTTTTGCTCATTATCGGTCATTCATAGACTTATGAACCTTGATTCCAGCTCAGCTACAATCCATTTCCTAGGCCAATTCTATCCACTTAGGTCTCAAGCCTGTAGGACAGGAGCACCATACCTAGACTATAGCACCAGACCCTAGGGTGTCCCATTTTTAACTTTCCTATCTAATCATATTTTGAGCCCAAATGATTATTTTCATCTGATTCTTATTCTTTATTATGTCGGCCTAGCACAAATACATTTAACCCATGACCAATAGTTCCTTATAAAATTCCATTCAAAGTTCATTTAAAAGGGAGTTGACAAATATTACAAAGCAAACAAGAATACAAACAAACTACTAAGGCAAATTTACCTAGTATTTACATACAATCACCCAACTTAGCTGCAAACACATTCAAACCCTCACACCATTCCCTAGACACCTCAAGCACTCTTAATTTGGCATTTTTGTATCTTCGTTAAACTACTACATAAAACACATCAAGTGGGATAACTACATATGGCTTGATCCCTCTTCAGAATATTGGTATGTAGGCAGTGTGCCCACACAAGAGGTGTGAATATACATTTAGTGTATCTTACACACACTAACTCCCCCTCTTTTTCAAGTTTTATCAATCTCAACGAAGGCCTAGGGTTTTAAGATTGAATTAGTTCTACAAGGAGTTTTGTCGACATTCAGGACTGAAGATTTCATAGATAGGCTCACATAGGAACAATGAACAAAACCCATATAATTTAGATCTCTGTGACCAATTTTGACAACAATGACATGAGTGGACTATAGCGCTAGACCCCAAAGTATCATGTTTTTGGTTCTCTTGTCCTTTTATTGAACAAAACCTATATTCTAATTTGTGACACTATCCTAGTCCTACACAGCCAGTTTCAACTTTTGTCTCAGTCATCTCAGTCTAGTTTTAAGCTAAGTTGTATTTCTCCTCTTTCATCACTGGTTTTAGAAAGCTATAAAAGATGAATAAATTATATAAATTAGTATTGTAAGTATTGCAATATTATTTACTGATTTATTGTTCTAGACCTTTAACTAAATTAGGAATAAAACTCCATTATTCTCAAAAATAGTTAAATCATATAGTGACCCGACTTACTTCATTTGCGCATAAAAATAAAACCTAGGCGGAATTCCTTTATGATTTTTCTAATATTTTTCTAATTTTGCTAAATATTTAAATCAAAATTCCATATTTAAAATTTTCAATTTACCACAGTAATTTTAAAAATTATTTTCTCTCAAACCCTAGTTGCATATACCAGGGCCCTCTGCATCTTGAGGTATCACCTTATGTGTATTTTTTGCTGATTTTTTCCTAGAATTTTAAATAAGAATTACACATTTAATTTTTAAATTTAACTTGGTAATTTTAAAAATAATTTCATTCAAACCCTAGTTGCCTATACTAGGTCCCAACATTTTTCCAGTATTTTTCTAATTTTTTCTACATATTTTAATCATAAATTCACATTTAATTTTTCAATTTACCATAGTAATTTTTAAAATTATTTGTTCAAACCCTAATTGAATATACTAGGTCCCTTTGCTTCTTGAGGTATCACTTTACATGTTTGTGAGCTTCGTATCTTTTTTATGCATATTCCAGTTTGTTATTTTTAGGACTTTACATTTCCTTTATTCAGTACTTTCCTTTCATCACATTTTGCTTATTACAACTTATTGCAAATAATTCAATCCATCTTTAATTTGTTTTCTTACTTTAACAATGGCCCAATATATCAGTTTTGATGAAACGAATAAGAGGGAACTTCAAGACCTTTTAACTAAACATCTTGATATGCAAGATGATATGCTTAAAATATTACAATAAGAACAAAAAAAAACAAATAATGGTCAATCTTCTCAAAACATAGAGCAACCGGTTGCAAATGATACTATGGGGATAACTATATCTCAACAACCCCTTATAACAGCCAAACTTTTTTATGAGGCACCACTAGTTATGATTAGTACATTTTTGTCTCTTGCTGTGACTGCCCTTATGCAAGAGATCAAATATCTTCAATCGAAGGTGCTACATCTTGAGCAAGGTGCCTCTAGACCTACACAAGCCTTGGATTCTTTTGCTCTATTTCATACACTATTGGCATGTCATATTGCTTCTACACCCTTGCCACCAGATTTTGTTCAACCTAAGCTCACTCTATATGATGGCAAGGGTGATCCAAATACACACTTGAGAGCTTTTCACACAACATCCTTGGATTATGTGCCAAATAACTAGTTACTAACCAAGCTATTTTTATGGAGTTTAAAAGATTATGCTTTATAACAGTTTTATAGTCTACTAAATCAAATGGTCAACGCATTTAATCTTTTAGCTAACATGTTCCTAGCTCATTTCAACATTAACATAGGTGATAATATTTCTTATGCCCATGTTGCACAACAAAAAGAAAGGTCAAATGAATATTTCATAGATTATGTTCTTCAATATAAGACTATCTTGGCTAAAATGACTAACCTCATGGTTGATCAAGAATTACAGGTCCTCTCCAAATAGTGTCTTCTACTAGTTTTGCATGAGTTAATAATATTCAAAATATTTTCTTCCTTCACTAAGCTATGTCATACAATAAAGGAAATGAAAGTCAAATTAATTTCAATGGGCAAACTCAAGTATACAAGCATATCAAAAACAACAAACAAATGTAACAGTAAAGTCCCATACAACGTAAAGGTTAATGATAACAAAAGCCAAAATCAACTTACAATTAATGCAGCTTTAGAGCCCCCTCAACGAGTGGTTTTATTAGCACCTCCTTGATGAGCCGTTACTAATCTACCAGAATCTCCAGCCAGAGTATTACAACAGCTATTAGAATATAACATAATATCTTTCCCTCCTATTTGGGAAGTTGATCCAACAAAGCCTTTTTCACGGGGATATGATTAGAAGAAATTTTGCGATTTTTATAGGGCACCAATCCACACAACAGATAGATGCATCAATTTGAAACACAAGATACAAGACTTGATAGATGGCAACATTATTGATCTTGACACTTTAGTTGAGCCTCTTCAGGCAAAGAAAATGCAAGATATGGCTTTAATTTTTTTCTCAGATCCTTTCCCACAACATTCTAAATAGGAGACGTGGGACACATCAAGTGTTCACCATGCATATCATGCACACCCTCCACCAGTTACATATCAGGCACCTTCAATTGAGTCACATCCTTTGAGCAGCATGATCGATGTGTATAATTTTAGAGCTCCAACTATACCTTTCATCTCCTTTTTAGACTAGGAGATAGTTGAGGATGATTTAAATTACCATGCACTCTTTATCAGAGCTTACATTAATCATCATCCCATTCATAGTGTTCTTATAAACAATGGATCTAATGTGAACATGTACACTATTGATCCAAAACTCAGAAGTTCTGGTTGGTGAATATTTCAATAGCATAGAGATAACACAATAACAATGGATTCTCTGAGAAGAGACGCCGTATTACTTAACAATCGCAATACAAAACATGCGCTTATCTCTTAGAAGAGATGTTTGTCCTCCCCTTTTGGGTTACAATGAATTTATACATATTTTTGAAGACCCCCTCGAGAGATTGCATGGCTCAAGGAATTAACAGGTGACGCTTTAATGTCCAGCATTAAAACCATACAACATTCGCATTCAAACAATACAACGCTCGAGGACATATGTCCCAGCATTAAAACAATACAATGCTCGAGGACATAATCACTCGAGGACAATACAAAATGGAAACAATACAAAATTTGATGCATTAATTGTCACTGAATGGTCACCTCGAATTGTTGTCCAAATCATTCCTCCCTCCTTGAAAAGTAATGGTCCCCATTGCGTCAAGATTCCCCGTCAGGTGGGGTACCTGACGGTAGCTGTGTCTTGATTTGATTCGCTATGAGCCACTCACCATGGTGGCTAAGCTGGCCTCTTCGGACCACTTGATACAGTGGAATCGAGTGTCCTCTTGCTGTCTTCATCTAAGTATCCATAATTTGATCCTCTTCTACTGGAGCAAAACTCTGTGGATCAAGCTCATCAATGTCGAGTTGTTCTACCACAACTGAAGTGTCCATAGAGGTGGGTGATATGGTTTGAGGAGCTCCACATTGAATATTGGATGCAGACCAATGTAGGCTGGTAGGTTCAACTCAAAAGCATTTTCTGCAACTTTTCTGGTGATGGTGTATGGACCATATTGCAGAGGCCGAATCTTTTTGTGTGGGCCTGCAAGCCATTCCTTCTAAAGCCATAACCAAACCTTGTCACCCACAACAAAATGGTACACAATCCTATGTTTGTCATGGCATAGCTTATACTTCTAATTCATCTTCTCCAGGATGTCGTGAACTTGTTGCTGGATATGCTGCATATGTTTAATAAACTTGGTTGCTTTTGCTGCCTCAGAGCTTCCATGAGCTGTGTATTCCATGGTGGGGAATGGAACAACTATATCAATTGGTGCCATGGGTTGGAACCCAAAACATACTTGGAATGGACTGTGCTTGGTCGAGCTTGGAGTGCCTGATTGTATCCGTGTTGGATGAACGGAAGTCCCTCGTCCCATGTGCATGGATGTTTGGAGTGATACATTCGAATCATGTGAACAATCAAGCGCTTTACCACCTCAGTCTGACCATTGGTCTGTGGATGGAAGGCTATGGACTTCATCAGCTTAGTATCCATCATCTTCCATAGAGTGGACCAGAAGATGCTCAGGAACCTGCTATCTCGATTTGAGGCAATGGACTTGGGGAGACCAAAATGGAGCCATACATGACTAAAATATAGTTGAGCAATTTCCTCAACAGACATATTTTTCTTACAAGCATAATAGCCATTTTTTAAAAATGATCAACTACCACAAAAATATAGTCATTGCCATGTTTGGAAGTGGGCAAACCTGAGAGAAAATCCATTGAGACGGATTCCCAAGGCCTGGTTGGTTCTGGCAATGGCATGTACAATCCTTGCTTCTTATTTGTTGGCTTGGTGATTGCACATGGGGTGCAAAATTTGAGATATCTTTCCACATCTTTGTGCATATGGGGCCAGTAGAAGTGTTTTTGAAGAACTGCCAATGTTTTTTCGATACCAAAGTGGCCAGCTGTCCTACTGAAGTGTGCTTCCCATATCATCTTTTGTTGCTCTGCAATAAGAACACAGATGTGCCCCATATGGCAGAGGACATTATCTTGCAAATAGAATTCAGAAACATGTTCACCTTTTTTAAGCGCCTTATATGTGTCGACAAAGGTAGGATCTGCTTCATACAGAGCACCCCAAGTGGCAGTCTCATGTTCGCACAGGTCAAGCACTATTGTGAGTGTAGTAATTGGTGGGCGGCTTAGGCAATTTGTAGCTATATTTGAGCTCCCCTTTTTGTGTTTGATTATCAAGTGGAATTGCTGAAGATACATGGCCCACTTTTGGTGCCTCTTATTTCGTAGTTTGCTTTGCATTTGGATAAATTCCAATGGTCTGTGGTCAGTGTGGATGACCGTCTCTTTTTCCAGGATGTAGTGTTTCCAGTGTTTGCAGGCTTATACAATGGCGTAAAGCTCCTTGTCATATGTTGGATATTTCTTGACTGTATCAGTGAAAGTTTCACTATGGTATGCAATAAGATGGCCATGTTGCATGATGACAGCTCCCATGGCATATTTAGATGCATCTGTCATCAACTCAAACGGTTGATGCAAATCTGGCAAGGCAAGAACAAGGGCTGAGCAGAGTTTGTTCTTCAAATTCTCAAATGCCCTTTATTGTATTTCACCCCACTGAAATGTAGCTTTAGCTCCTCCTCTAGTCACTTGGGCTAGTGACCAAGCAACATGGGAAAATCCAAGAACAAACCTGCGGTAGAAATTTGTAAGGCCCAAAAAGCTGTGAAGCTCTGTGAGGGTCCTTGGTGTGGGCCATTCTCAAATAACCCAAATCTTTTCTGGGTCGATGTGGACCCCTTCTTCATTCATAACATACCTGAGGTACTAAATTGTTGTCATTTTGAATGTGCATTTGTCAAGATTTGCGTACAACTTGTGCTCTTGGAGTGTTTAAAGCACCTTACGGACATGTTGCAAATGTTCTTCCCATGTTTTGCTATAGATGAGAATTCCATTTAAGTAGGCAACCACAAATGAGTTGGTGAAGGGTCATAGGATGTCATCCATCATTTGCATGAAGGTTGCAGGTGCGTTAGTTAGGCCAAAAGGCATAACCAACCATTCAAAGAGCCCCTCCTTAGATTTGAATGCAATTTTCCAGACATCAGTGGGATCGATGGGAATTTGGTGATAACCAAATTTGAGATCAATTTTGGTGAAGAACTTTGCACCACGGAGCTGGTCTAGCAGGTCATCGATTATGGGGAGAGGGTAGCGATTCCTTAAAAAGATTTTATTCAGGGCTCCTTAGTCAATGCAAAGCCTCCATGTTCCATCTTTCTTCGGTGCCAAGACGATTGGGCTACCACAAGGTAAAGAGCTTGGCTTGACGTGACCCCTTTTGATCAATTCTTGAATATGTCTTTTTATCTCATCATTCTCCAAAACTGATCTGCGATACGTAGGAATGTTAGGCAAAGGTGATCCTGGGATTAAATCGATAGAATGTTTTACCTGGCAATGCAGTGGAACTCCTGTGGGTGACTTGAATAAGTCATCATATTCACCATTGATTCATCCTATCTGCTTTTGTTGTTGTGTTGATTGTGTAGTCAGGACCGCAACATCGACCTCCTTGGATCTCTGTGGTTTGACCATCATGAGAACAAATTACTTTGTCTTCTCCACCAATCTCTTGCATTCCTTAGCATTGATCAGGGAAACAGATGTGGGAGGTGGTACCTCTAGTAACCTATAGTGTTGTGTTCCAAGAGTGAGGGTGATCCTTCAGTTTCAGGATTCATAGATGCCATGTCACTCATACATGAACGATTGACCAAGGAAGACATCACAAACGTCTAGATTGACCACATCACATAAGACTTTATCTTGAAATGGTTTTATAGCATATGAAAGAAGACACTGGTGGGTGACACGAAGGTCTCTCCCTGGGCTCAACCACCCAATATTGTATGGCTTTGGATGAGGCTTCATGGATAGACCTAGACTTTTCACAACTTTAGCCAAGATTAAATTCTTTTGACTCCCGCTATCAAGAATAAAATGCAGAGGCTTACCTTTTACCCATAATTTGGAGTGAAACAATCTTTCTTTGTCATCTGGTCTTTCCTCACAGGTCTGTGACGAAGTGACGATGGTGTCGGGCTCAGCATCAACAATTTCTTCTTCGTCCTCTTCGACTGTAGGTTGTGTATGAGGCAGAGTAGTGGACGTCGAGTATTGTGACTCAGAGAGCAGTGACTTGATGGCTCGACATTCCTCTTTGGAGTGAGTTCTAGTTTTGTGGTAATCACACCATTTTCCAGCCTTCCCCTTCTGGGATTTCTTATCCTGAAACTCCTTCTACTTCCAATTTTGGCCTCGTGTTTGACCTTCCTTGTCACTTTTCCCTTTTGAAGGTTGACTTTTCATATTCTTCCTGCCATGCTTCTGTTCAATCTTCACTACAAATTTATATGCCTCATTGAGGGTTTCCAAATTGAAGAGTTCCATTTCCCCCTAGATGTACCATTATAGTCCACCATGATATTTGAGAGTTTTGTGTTTCTCACTTTCTTCAATGCCCAGTCTTGCAGACAAAGAATGAAAAGTGTTTGTGTAATCTTGCACAGATTGGTCCTTGCCTTGGCGAAGTTGTTGCCACTGTATGTACAGATTGTCATACGTGCCGAGGGGATAGTATTCCTCTTTTATTGCTTCTGTAAAATCATCCCAGGTGGGTTCCACCCTAAGGCCAATGACATCCGAACTGAACCTCTTTTTGTACACTTCCCACTAGTTTTTCACGGGCAATGACGATTTCAAAAGAGCAAACATGATCCTTTCTCCATCGGTGAACTTATTTACAGAGAAGTAGGATGACAGTTGATCCAACCAATTTTCCACTGCATCAGCATTGATTTTTCCTTCAAATGTGGGAATATCAAAATTTACCTGAACCTTGAAGGGTGTTGGGGCACTGAAAGGAAGCTCCCTCGATGAGGAGCCGTAAAACCAACATTTCCCATTGACAGTGTTTGAAGAATTTGAGAAAATTGTTAGAGCATCTGCGCTTATTGCCGTTGGAGGGCTTCATTCACCATTTCCTTGAAAGGATCAGATGTCTCGGTGTCATCTACCATTTGAGGTCATTTGGGGCGCACAGGTGGAGCGTTTGGAAGCTCTATCGCTTCTCACCCAAGTTTCATATATCCTGACCTCATCCTCAGGAACATACACTCTCAAGACAAACCACTCTAATACCAGTGATCCAAAACTCAGAAGTTTTGGTTGGCGAATACTTCAATAGCATAGAGATAACACAATAACAATGGATTCTCTGAGAAGAGACGTTGTATTACTTAACAATCGCAATACAAAACATGCACTTATCTCTGAGAAGAGATGTTTGTCCTCCCCTTTTGTGTTACAATGCATTTATACATATTTTTGAAGACCCCCTCGGGAGATTGCGTTAACGGGTGATGCTTTAACGTCCAGCATTAAAACCATACAACATTTGCATTCAAACAATACAACGCTCGAGGACATATGTCCTAACATTAAAACAATGCAACACTTGAGGACATAATCGCTCGAAGACAATACAAAATGGAAACAATACAAAATTCGAGGCATTAACTGTCACTGAATGGTCACCTCGAATTGTTGCCTGGATCAACTATGACATTACTACAACATTTGGGATATTTAGAGTAGGATATTACACTGACGAATGTAGTTATCAGTGGATTTAGTGGGCACATACAGAGTTCATTAGGTGAGATTGTACTTCCTATATAGGTTGGTCCAACACATGTATCCACACCATTTACTATTGACCCTAGTATAGGAGTCTTTGATATGTTAATTGGTTGACCATGGATTTAGAAACTCCATGCAGTACCTTCTATAGTTCATAGATGTGTGAAATTCATTGATGCTAATTAGGTTATTATAGTTGGTTCAGTTTTATATGAGTTACCACTCCCCACTTTAGAGCCATCTACTACTCTGTACTCATCAGTTTTAGCTTCTCCACTAGTTACAGTTCTTCCTTTGGTTCAAATTTAGACATAGTTGAGGCCTTCCTCACCAACATAAAGAGTTTATACACTTCTATGGAGTCTTCTTTTAGAGAAACCACATTTTCAAAACTTTAGATAGTTTCCAAGTACAATGTTCACACTCAAGGTAGTATCATTGAGATCTCATGCCTCTACACATAAAGCACATGTTCAGAGAACTTCTTCGACTACTAGATGGGTCCCTAAGAGCCCTACAGTTTCATCCACTTCTCAGAGTTACAAGAGGACCCCATAGTCAATTTCCACTACAAATATTTTAAAGCATTTACAACATACATAGCTTTCAGCTCCACAATCTCAGCCCTTCCATTATGCTTCACAATCACGCACAATCTCTCTCCTTGATACAAGACACCATGATAAGGAGTCTCTCGTGAAACTCATTGGTTAGTATCATCTCTTCTCAGCCTTTATTGTGCATATCTTCTTTTCATTTCTTGTACATAATATTCTTATGATTGATTGTACATAACTTCTTTTCAATTACTTGTAAATAGTTTTCTTATGATTGATTGTACATATCTTATATCAAAAATCCAAAAACATTCAAATATCAAATATATAAAAACAATACAAAATATCAAAATCTCAAAAATATTTCAATTGTATACATTATCCATGCTTTACATTTCTACTACCATGCTAAACTTACATTTGATATTCTATGTTATTGTTTATCGATTTATCTACATTACTATGCTTCACTTGATCTTCTTTAAGTATGTGCAACGACATCTAGATCCTTAATTGATTCAATCTATCCATTGAGGGGGCATCCTACTTCTACATTCAAGACATACATAGATATATCTACCCACTAGAGGCATCTTATATACGACTACACCATCTAAGTTATGTCATTCCTACACCACACACTCTAGTTATCATGTTGATGTACATTACTTACTAGCTTACATAGATTACTCTATCGACACTCACTAATATATAGCACTTGTGTATTTCTTAGCATATACCTAGTCTTGTACTCCATGTCTTGCATACTTTAACTTTTTGATTTGATTAGTTAGATGTGATTGTATTTCTAGCATATGACATGCCTTCTTTTCTTGCTTTGCATAGCTAGATATGATTGCATTACTTAGTTCATGTTTTATCTTTTGTATGTTCCTTGGGACATTTGCCAATATCTTTTATTCGTACTCTTTTATGTGTTTATGGCTCTGATACCAACCTTGCTTATTTTCAATTATATGTGTATGTAGCATTTGAACATGCCTTGTATGCTTGCTTTCCCAGTTTGAGTGACATGCGTCCATGTCCCTTATTTTTTTGGCCCCTTGACCACTCTTCTAAGCTTCTTATTGCTTGCCTTGTGTGTTTGTTGCTTGTTTACTTCTTGTTGTTTGCAATGCCATGATCCACATCATGCATTATCTCACTTTCTTAGATGTTATGATGGAAATCATGCTCCATCCCTCCTTGACGACTAACAACTAACCAAACATTTTTAGTTTCAATTCAATACACTACAATTAATATTACATTATTCCATCTATTTAGGCATACCCCTATTGATCTAACAATCTCCAATACATACTATTCTATATCTTTAGACATATTTTCGATTATCATTGCTATATCATGTATTTCATAGCATAACACACTTACAGAGCTCTTTCTTCTGAGGGTTGTCATTGTAGGGTCTTCATTCTTACCCTTGGAAGAGGGGGAAATAAACAAGGGATTTTTCATAGAGATTAAAGCCTTCTACCAGTCAAAAATCAATTTTTAGAACACTCAGAGTAGCAATCAGAGATCAAACCAGGCAGAATAGACTAGAAAATAGTGACGATTACATAATAGTCATCAGATTCAATAAAGTATAAGAGCGTCAAACCTGGACAATAGTGTCAGAAAATAGGATGTCCTTATTTCAATACTCCTATCTAAATATCAAAAAACTCACATTTTTTGAAAAAAAGAAAAAATTTAATTTCAGTTACAGTTTTATTAGTAATAGTTCAGTTCAGAATCAATAGTTTTAGTACAATTTTTCTTAGAGAATCTAGATATAGAGGGCATCATGCATGGCATAATGGATCTCACTTTCAATTTTAGATAGAGAAGTTGGTATAACTTCCAGATCATAATCCATGTTACAGACACCAATAATTAGGGCTAATGTGCACAACACATTAGCCTTCTTTTCTTTTCAAGTTTAGTATATTACCCAAACATTCTTAGTAGTTGTATGCCTTATTCCATCTATAGGTGGTTGGAATCATTTCAGAGTCGCTTTCATATAAGCCTAACCTCCACATGTGTGAGTGGCTTTCATATAAGCCTAGTTTCTACTTTCGGAGTGGCTTCCATACAAACCTAATCTCCCCCTTTTAGAGTGGCCAAGATTAGCCTAGTTTCTAGTACACATTCATCTATTCATGCCACATTATTAGATTTCAAAGTATTCATGGGTTTCAGGACCCATTTGATACGATGCACATTCACATCAGTATCAGTTCATAGCTTCACTTAATGGGTAATGATAGAGCCAAAGGATTATCTAGCCTTTGTATTCTTGAGCCACCTACTCAAAGGGATTAGACACATGGTCCAAACATCGATTAGCAAATGCATGATCACATAGCTTCACTTAGTGGGTGATGATGGAGCCAAAGGGTTAACCTTTACATTATTGAGCCACTATCGAGGAATTGAGCACTTAGTTTTGTTCACGATATTAATTTTAGTACAACACATATCCAACATCATCCAGCAACATCCAGACATGCCCAACATATATCTAGCATCACTCAACATCACAACAGGTTTTGTATTGGTCTGCATATCCGATGAGGTGTATTCATTCTTTTCTCTTTCTCTCTTATCTAGCTTTTGTACATTTTTATTTTAGACATAACGTGTCTAGTAAGAATTGGTCTACTCTTTGTTTCCTCTTACAAATTTACACTTCACAATGTGTTCTCTCTATGCACACTCAACACCACATAGCTTCATGGGCTTTACCCTTGCAAGCAAGTTTAGGTACGCTTTTTATTTTTCCTTTCTCCTAGTATTTCACTTTGTTGCATCACTAGAATAAATGGGGGCAAATGTAGCCATATAAAATTTTCAAATTAGTCGTTTGAGTGTGGCTTATGACACCCAATCCATACGTCCTTATTGCATGTTTGTATGACCCCTATAGACACCTTTTACTTATTATCGATCATCCATAGACTTCTGAACCTTGATTCCAACTTAGGTAGACTCCATTTCCCAAGCCAATTCTATCCCTTAGGTCCTGAACCTATAGGACAAGAATGTCATGCCTGAACTATAGCATCAAATCTTAGGGTGTCCCATTTTTTATGCTCTTGTATAATCATATTTCGAGTCCAAATAACTATTTTCATTTGATTCCTATTTTTCATTATGTCATCTTAGTGCGAATACATTTAACCTATGACCAATAGTTCCTTATAAAAGCCCATTCAAAGTTCATTTAAAAAGGAGGTGACAAAACTTATAAAGCAAGCAAGAATATAAATAAACCACTAAGGTAAATTTCCCTATTATTTGCCTACAGTCACCCAACATAGCTATAAACACATTCAAACGCTCACACCAGTTTCTAACTACCTCAAACACTCTCAATTTGGCATTTTTGCATCCTCATTACACTATTACATGAAGCACATCAAGTGACAAAACTACATATGGCTTGATCCCTCCTCAGATTATTGGTATGTAGGCAACATGCCCACACAAGGGATGTGGATACATGTTCAATACTTATTACACACACTAACCCCCCTCTTTCTCAAGTTTTATTAAACTTAAGAAGGTCTAGGTTTTCAATATTGAATCAAATCTACAAGGAGTTTCATCAACATTTAGGATTTAAGATTTCATAGATAGGCTCACATAAGAACAACGAACAAAACCCAAAAAAATTAGATTTTTGTGACCAGTTTGGACAAAAGTGACAGGAGTGGACTATAGCACCAAACCCCAAAGTATTCTATTTTTTAAGTTCCTATCCTTTCATCAAATGAAAGCCAAATTTTAATTTGTGACACTATCCCAGTCCTACACTGCCAGTTTTAGCTTTTGTCTTAGCCGTCTCAATCTAGTTCTAAGCTAAGTTATATTTCTCCTCTCTCATTACTATTTTTAGAAAGCTACAAAAGATGAATAAACTATACAAATTAATATTGTAATTATTGTAATTTTATTTACTGATTTACTATTCCAGACCTTGATGAATGTCGTTTAAACCTTCATTTAATCAATCTTTCAGATTGATGTCTATCAAACTAGGGTTGGTGTCCAAAGCTATCTGCAATAAGGTTTATGGCGGTAGATCTATAAGTTGGTATCAGGGGGATTCTGATGATTCTAATCTAACTTTTACCAATGAAAGATTTTTTCTAAGCTAATTGCTTCATACACTTGCTGAAAGAAGAGATTAACCATTACACTAATTCAATCCTTTACTTAAATTAAAGCACCCTTAATCTACTTCACACTTACTTGGAAATGCAAATCTATCTAATTTACACGCGCTTGGAAATGTAAATATATCTAATTCACACTTGCATGAAAATGTAAACACTTGGATGGAAAGATAATTGTAAGCTAACTAAATCTTGTGCAATAAATCAAAATAAACAGTAAGACTAACTCACACTTGTTCTGAAAGAAGATAGTTATTGGAATGTGAATTTTTGAATTTGAATTACTAATATTTGCAAGTATTTAAGATATTATAATTATCTAGTAATGCAAAATTAATTCAACATAAATATAAATATCGTACAAAAATTCCTGGTTCCAAGGAGAGTGGGCCCTTGCACTTCTTAGAGTCAAGAACAAAGTTTACTCAATATTGAAAGCTAGAATGGTATTGCATTGATTAATATAAAGTTGGAACATTTACAGTATATCTAAAATTTTGAGTGTAATAGTCATTCATCTCTTTTTCAAACAAAATATTTATATATTTATGCTAATACAATTAGACTAAAAATAGTATGCAAGAAAATAGGACTTCTTAGTCAATCCATTCATCCTCAAAATAGGAGATTTGGATTGATTGAGATCCTAAAAATCTATTTGTCTCGATAAGACAGTTATAATATCCCTATAATAGTTTTAAGGTCCAAATATATCAAAATTGGATCCTTCAAAATAGGAAGCAAGTATTTCATTGATGTGATTCTAGCTAAAATAATCTTCCTCTTTAGATCATCTACAAACTCTTTTGCTTCTCATATTTTGGATCTATAGAGTCTGTAGATTTTGGACTGACATAGTCCATAAATCCTAGACTGGCAGAGTCTGTAGATTTTAGACTGGTAGAGTCCATAGATTTTGGACTGGCAGAGTTCATAGATCTTGGACTGACAGAGTTTGTAGATCTTGGACTGGTTGAGTCTGTAGCTTTGAGAAACTGAGGTCAAAATTGGAACTTCTCTAAAATGCTATTTCTGCCATCCTATGTATTCTTCAAAACCAAAACACTAAAACATGCTACTTGTTAGGTATACATGACAAAATGGTAACTCAACCTTTGGTTTGACATAAATGAGATAATGTAGCTATTTTCCATGCAATAGTTTGCTAAAGGTATATGATTTGCATAAGATTATATTCTTAGAGATATGAAATGAAGGAAGTTTTATGTCAATAAGAGCCATATTTTGGGCTCATCATGTCCCCTAGACTTTACCTTTTGCAAGTCCCATGCAAACATTAAGCTAACTTTATTGGTTCTTGGCCTATTTTCCATGCCCTTCGTAAGATCATATTCATCAAATTCATTTTTTATATGCTGATATCTATTGCTTGTAAATCCTTTATACATTTGAAAAATTATTTTCCATATGTTAAACTCTTCATCAGATTATGGTGCCCAACTCTACCATCTAATAACCGGTATGATAAATAATAGAGGAATCCATGTTCGTTCTCCTCTAGAGTTTATTACTTCTATAATTTCTTCAAGAATTGCTTCAACTCTTCTTCTGCTCCACCTTAGATTGTTAGGAGACATAACTTCTCATCTTTTGAGAGATACTGATAATTGGTCCCATCTTTTCACACTAGCAAAAATAATTGAATCAAAGCTTTGTCTTACAAATAGGCCAAATGAAACAATACAGTTATACAAAGCTTCCAAATAGTGGTTTTTTACAATAGTATTTAAAAAAGCTCCCTTGAAATTGTGGTCAATCAATCTCGAAATGGAGAAGGTTGGTCTGATGCATAACCCTGTAGTTTTAATATGATATGTATATTCTTCAAATCTATTTTTCCATGCCAATTAATTTTTTAAAGTGGAATGAAGTGCTTTCAACTGAACTTCTCTTAGATGTAAATTTGTCAAAATTTATTATGTTCATGATCTCTTGTTATCAAATCATGCAGATAAAATTCATAGAGGAGATCTTGAGTATCAAACCTAGAACTATAGAATATTTATACAAATGTAGATGGATCCTAGATCTTATAAGGAAGATGGAAGGATATCCTAAGAATTTTCCATCTATAGAATTATTCAAATAGGAATAAACTATATGTAGGAGCTGGACTTCTACAAGCCAAAAAAATCTCTCCTAATTTGCAAGCATTCTACAAGTCTTCATCCAAAGTCTGAGTTTTAGTTTCTAATATTTGTTTTTCATTTTCCAATTTCTTATTGGTAATGACTAAAACTCCATTTTTTTGTTTGATTGATTGATATTCCTCTTGAGCTTGATGTAACATTTCTAATGGAGGAATATATAGATAACTAGTCTGACATCCTTGATCAACAAATATTTTCAGAGAGGATGTAGGTTGACTATCCTTAATAGAAAATATCTGAGAAGAATTCAATAGTTTCTTTTTTAACTATCTATTTTCTTTCTCAAGGCTCTTTATATATGTTCATGAATTAACTTCTTCCTCCTTTTTCTGTTTTATTATTTCTTCTAATTTATTAACTTTCAAAGCAAAATTCAAAGATGTTGTTTCTAATTTTTGTACTGACATAGAGTTGAGTTGATCCTTACTCTATAGTTGTCTAAGTAGATTTGTAATATATGTTGCTTATTTTTGAATCAACTTTTGGTCTTTAGAAAGTTCCATGGTTAGCTGCATGACAGGACCCTTGGGACTGGATGGTTCTCCTTCTTCAAATGTATATAGATCTTTACTTTTGTCTAATGGAACTTCAATTTCATCATTTTATTCTCCTATTGAATTACCTTGTTTAGATTTTAGTTCCATTATTATAGAGCTTTCTAATTTCTCCAATGGTTGCATGGTAGAGCTCTTAGTAGGTTCCTATACATGAACTTCTGTAGGAGTTTCTTTTTCTTTATTGTTCTATTGTTCTGAAGGTTGGGATAGTTGTTGAAGGCTATCCAAGGTATGGACTACTTCTTGTTCATCTTCATCCAAAAGAAACAATCTTCTTCTTCTTTTAGTTATGAGATCCACACTTGATCCTTCTTCTGCTGTAGGAGTCAAGCCCTTCTCAAGTCCTATTGAGACAACAACGTTTATTTTTAGTTTTCTTCTTCATGGATAAAGGACTGGTTGCTCAACTAGTTCTCGAGATTCTTGTGAAGGCTCTAAAATAATGAGGGTTTAAGCAGCTTGAGATCTGGTAACCCTTCCTGAAGAGGGAGGAGTTTTTTGTACAACTACAGGTTGTTTTGGTTTTCTTCTTGAGCTGACTTTCTTGGTAGCCGTAACAGTTGTAAAAGATTGCTTTTATGACTAAATTGAACCTGATGTTCTAGCTTCTTCCTAAATAGGTAGGGCAAATTTATCTAATGACCTTATTTTCAAAATTTTCCCTAACCTTTTTCCCCTGTTGTAAGAAATGGTGTTGAATAATAAGGTGAATGAGGCCATGATGCCTAGGGGAAGCATTAGGGGTTATAGTCAACACATGGAGGTGACCATACAATAAATATGGAAGGTTAATTTTACACTAGGGATTTTCCCTTCCATGCTTAATATGTATTAAAATTTTCATAACTTCTCCTCCCAAAAGACTACATTGCCCCTCACATGTGATATACTTAATTACCCATAATGTTACAGATTGCCATGGCTCTGGAAGCGAATATCTACAGTTCCCCTTAGAATTCCCTTTTGAATTAATCAAACATGCAACTCTAGTTCATTTATTGCCATTGAATTGAGCAATTAGGTCATTAAATGGAATTTTTCTTATGACTTACATTCCTTCATCTAGGATTTCTATGATTTCACTAATAGTCTGACTAGACACTGGAATAACTACTCCCTCAACAATAAAAAATCAAGAGTAAGGTTTTTCATTAATTCTCTTACTAGTGTCTCATGGAAGCCCTAGAATTTTAGGATGAACAATAACCAACCATTCGCCTCAAACATTGTAATAGAATCCCTATCATCAAGGAATTTGGTTGCCTTTTTTGGTTCTGACCTTGTCTTTTGCCCCATTCCTTCCAAATTGTCACTGATTATGGAAAAATTTAAAAAATTGAACCAGGGTTTGCACTATTTTCCTTTGGGATTCATAGAGAAAGGTTTTTGAAGCACTTTGTAGAGACTGGTAACTTTTACGAGCATGTTATGTGTATAAAGTTAACTCATTATGAGTTGGTGAGAGTATAATAATTATTTTACATGATCTTGGCTTCACTCGATATCTACGAAGTAAGACTACTAACTGCTAAGGTGGCATGAACACTATTATGCTCATTTGAATGATGGCGTGGCATGATGGCAGTTTTATTGCTCACGTGGATGGAATAGTTACTACTTCCACCACTATAGGTATTTGTTATGTCTAATCAATAATGATTAGAAGCCTTTTTATTTCAGGGTTTTTATGAAATGATGTCATATGTCCCATCATAATGATAATGATGCAATTAATTGCATTGGATACATGTATCCATTATGACACGTGTTTCCTTATCCCTTTCTTTTGCATGTTATGATTATTCCTCTCTTCTAGGGGATAGAAGATTATCTAATTACAGTTTTTCATCTCCGTAAGATTTTCTTATTTAAATCAAAAGACTTCTAGTTCACTAAACATGAATAAGTAAAACTTATAACTCATTTATTCTTACCTCAGATCTTGTTCTTCTCTTGCCATTTATCCTATACAAGTAAGTGTACATGAATTAGTTAGCATACTTCAAAAGAACAATCTACAGTTTCATTGCATAAGAAAATCAATCAAGATTACATGTTCAAACTTTTTTAGTTTTTACCCCTTGACCAGCCATTACTAGTCAAGGCCCTTTTTAGCAATGCATAACCAACCATCAAGCTAGTTTTATAGCTATGCATTGTCAATAGTGTCCCTGAAAGGATTTTTGCTATTGATTTTTTTAATATTTTTTTAATTTTTTAATCCGAACAAAGAGAAATCATTAAAGAACAAGTTCCCTGGAGGAAACTGATTCCTCTAAGAAAGTTATTTCACTTTTAATTTTCTATACAAATTCATCTTTATTTGTGAGATTTTTGATAAAGTTTCAGTCTATGCCCATGGACCAGAAAAGTCCTTCTATTGTCATTAATGGGAATCAACTTGATATAACCATTTTCAAAGACTTTCTCTATTTGATATGGTCCTAAGCACCTTGTCTATAGTTTACCTTTGAATTGTTGAAATTTTGAGTCAAACAATAATGCCAGGTCTCTTTTATAAAACTTTCATTGTTTGATGTGTGAGTCATGCCAAATTTTCCTCTGATTTTGTACCAATTCAGTCCTTTATACTGCTTTAATTCTCATTTCATCAAGTTGATTGAGTTGCATGAGTCTCTCCTTCTATATTTTTTTCAATTCAATTCCCACTTCTACTATTGTTTTCAATGTTTGTATTTCAAATTCAACAGAGAATAAGGGTCTCTTACCATAAACTAACTCATAAGTAGAAAAACCAGTAGTTGTTTTTTAGGTAGTATTATAGGTCCAAACTGATTCTAGTACTTTATCTACCCAATATTTTTTGCTGGTACTAACAATCTTGGTCAGAATGGTTTCCAATTTTCTGTTGATGATTTCAACTTATCCATTAACTTATGGGTGATATGGAGAAGACTTCTTATGCTGTACGTAATATATTTTCATGAAGTACTTTATCATGTTTGACATGAACTGGGGTCCTTGATCTGAGACTATCTCCCTTAAAGTACCAAATCTCTGCATAATTCTAAAATATAAGAAATCTGCTACAGTTTCTTCTCAAGCATGTGTTAAAACTTCAACTTCTACTCATTTGGTAACATAGTCTATGTAGACTAATAGATATTCTTTTCCTTTGGATGGGGGATCCATAGGTCCTATAAAGTCAATTCCCCATTTCTCAAATGGTTCTAAAACGGGATGAGGATAGAGACGCATCTTAGCTGAAAAAATGGGTTGTCCCATTCTTTGACATGCATCACATTGTCTGGCATATCTATTTACTTGTTTGTGAAGGGAAGGTCAGTAGTAGTTACTCCTAGGATTTTATGTGTAGTCATCTGAGTTGAGTAATGTTCTCCTCCTGGTTCATCATGATAAGCTCTGATGATGTCATAGGCTTCATTATGGGTTACACACCTATGAAACACATGATCAGGTCCAAATTTAAACAACATTCCATTAATCCATTTAAAATAAAAACTTTTTTTGATTAAATATTTTCTTTGCTTTCTTGAAAAATACAAAGGAAACTTCCCTTTAGCAAGGTAATTAGCTATATCAATAAACCATAGAGATTGTACTGAAACAAAAAAAAGTAATTCATTTGGAAAATCATCCTCCACTGGTTCTTCTTCACCTGAAGTGTCAAGTCTGGACAAGAAATCAACAACCATGTTACATTTTCCTAGTTTATCTATAATAGTTATATCAAATTCCTATAAAAGCAATAGCCATATGATAATCCTTCCTCCCACTGTTGGTTTATTGATAAGCTATCCAATAGTTAAATGGTTTATATAGATAAACACCTTATAGCCTATTATGTAGTGTGAAAATTTATTTATTGCATAGACTACATCAAGGAACCCTTTTTCAGTTGTGGTGTAGTTTTTCTCAGTAGGTGTTATATTTTTGCTGATATAATAGATAACATGCATATGATCATTCTAATATTTTTGTCCCAGGACTACAACCATTGTTGTGTTGGAAGCATCTGTATATATATGAAGAAGTTGTGTCCAATCTAGTCCTCATAATACTAGGGTAGTACTAAGCTTGGTTTTGATTGTTTCAAAAGCATGTTGGTAATCAACACTCCATACAAACTCACTGTCCGTTGTGAACAAAGCAAACATAGGAGTAGTTATTTTACTGAAGTTGTCTATAAAGTGTCTATAATAGCCAACATGTCCTAAGAAACTTTTAACCTCTGTTTGTGTATGTGAAATGGGCAGGTTGGAGATTATTTCAACTTTCTTGGGATCTACTCGAATGCCTCTTAAAAAAATGTGATGTCTTCGCACTATTCTTTGATCTTCCTCACATCTTGTCAAAACTCTTTCTAAATTAGTAAGAGCTTCTACATAGGTTTCTCCATAGACAATTAAATCATCCATATAAACCTCCACATAGTCATTAGTGAGGTCAAAAAAGATTTTTAAGATTGCTCTTTGAAAGGTTGTATAAACATTGTAAAGTCCAAATGGAAGTACTCGATAGGCAAAGGTTCCCTAAGGATAGGTGAATGTAGTTTTATTCTGATCTTCAACTACTACCATTATTTGGTTGTATCCACTAACCCCATCTAGAAAAGATAAATATTTTTTCCTTGCCAAATTGTCCAGAACTTGGTTAATGAAAGGCAATGGAAAATAATCTCTAAAAGTCATTTTGTTTAATTCTCTATAATCTACACATACACGTCATTTCCCATTATTTTTAGGTATAATTACCAATGGTGTAACCCACTGACTGTCTAAAATGGGGTAAATAAATCCTACATCCAATAATTTTTGAATTTCTATTTTGACTATGTCTTTTAATGTTGGATTTATTCTTCTTTATGGCTGTCTTACTGGTTTTATTAATTATGTGTAGATATGATGTGTACATACACTTGGGTGAATTCCCTTCATATCAGTGTAATCCCAAGAAAAAGCCTCAGGGTGTCATTCTAAGACTTCAAAAAGTTGATCTTCTTCATCATTTGTCAGCGAACTATTGAAGTTCGAGACTTTTCTTGGTAACACCATGAGACGTTTAGTGCCTAGATGATTACGTTTCACTTGCCTAAATTCACTCCTTAATGAATTCAAAGGACATGTATGAGGAAGTAGTATATGGAATGTAGTTATATTTTCAACAAATCCTTTTCCAAGAGGAATAGCTCTTGCTAATGGGCAATGGAATGCACTTAAAAAAAGGGTCTGTTGTGTTTTTGCCCAATTCCAAATATTTGCCTGAATCAACCTATAATCATATGATGAAGAAGCAATAGAAAGGTTGAGAGAATATGTTCCAATGAAGTTTGGAGAGTCCATAGATTATGGACTGACAGAGATCGTAAATTCTAGACTGGCTAAGTTTGTAGGTTTTGGACTCACTGAATCTGTAGATTTTAGACTAGCAGAGATTGTTGTTGAATAGTCATGATCTTCATAACCTTGAATTACTTCTTTGTTCAATTCTTTTAGATGTTATTCAACTATAATTGTAGCCAATGATGAAAATTCATTTGTTATATTATTTGGCTTATCCACCCAAAGTTTTTCTATGTGGTCGATTGATCGTTTTACAGGAGGGCACAAAGAAATATTTTTGGATTTTAAACCATTGGAAATGGTCATGTCTCCTGACTTGCAATCAGTTAGTGTTGCCACAGTAGCTAGTCATGGTCTTCTTAGGATTAGGGGATATCCTAAATTATTGGTTTTGGGTTGTAGCACCATAAAGTCAATTAGATACTCCCAAGATTGAGCAAATACTGCAACAATCTCTATAGTTCCTTCTGGTTTAGCCACAGATTGATTTGCCATTTTAAGGATGGTAGTGGCAGGTTGCATTCCTATTAGAGATAGTGTTTAGAGAGTATCAGTTGTCATGACATTGATTTTTGCCCCTAAATCCACTTGAACATTTAAAATTTGCTTTCCTCCTATTATGATAGGACTACCTGGGTTTGCATACTTGGGTATTTAGACTTTTCCTGCTAACAAATCAGCAAGCTTGCCATCAATATATATGGTTTTTGGATACTGTTTCTTTCTTCTAGGTATTTTGACACACAAAATTTTCATGATTTTATTCAATTCAAGAATATCCATAATAGCTTGTAGTAAGGGTACCTCAATACTCAATTTTTGAAACTCATGGATCAAATCCAATTCTTCTTTTGTTTCAATTTCTTTTAATCTCTCAGGGAAAGGAACTATTGATATAATGATATTTCCCTTGTGTTTATCAGAGTTTTCCTTGCTTTTGGTTTCTTTGTTGTTTAGTTGAGATTATTTTGTTTCTTCATTTCCATTTGGTATTTCAAAAATGAGAATTGGTGGTTCCTTTATAGTTTTCCCTAATCTTAATTGAATATTAGCACAGTCAATTGCTCCTACATTGATTTTGTCAACTTGTTCACTGACATAAATAGGTGGTGGTTGCTTACTCTTTGGATTGGCTATTAGTTATGCATGCATTAGGGGCTGATTAACTTGTTATGGATGTTGGATAATAGGAGGTGGCATTATAGTTTGTTATTGTGGTGGTCTTCTTGGTTGATTGTATTATGGATTAAGATTACATTGTGGATTCCATTATATGTGACTATTGTTGGGGCACCCATGGCTATTGTGGCATCATCCATGGTTGAGGTGGTATCATCCATGGTTGAGGTGGTGTCCATTTTTGTCCTTGCCATAGCATTTGAGCTAATGGCATCTATGTTTGTTCCCACATGGATGGAGGCATTTGAGCATTCCATGATGATGTCCAAGAAGCAAACTGTCCTTGGTGCTAGTTTTATGGAAAGAATCTCTACCTTTGAATATAGTTTAGCTCTTTATTAGGTTGAACATTTTATTTCATCTAAGTTTTCAAAGTGGATAGATAAGTACAATAATCTATGTCATGATCTTTTCGTTCACAGATTTCACAAAATGAAATGTTTATTTTATCTAAAGGATAGTCTCTAAGGGCATGTTTCAACCTACACTTAGGAAAGTATATTGCCAATGGTTCTATTATATTGGCTTTAACCTAAAGACCATCCAATGTAGTATTGAGTGTGACCAAAATGTTTGTCTTCAAATTAACAAAATCTTCCACCAATTTATCTATTTCATTGGATTTCCCTATTCTTGTTCTTCTAATCCCTACTTTTGTCCTGGAGTATTTAGTACAGAGTTCTAAAATTTGATGAAAGGCTAGTTTATTTATGTCTCCTCCTCCCATTATATTTAATGCATCTCTAGTTTCTTTATCGAATCCTTTGAGGAAAACAAATTTTAGGACTTCTTTAGTGAGTGGGTAACTACTCTATTTATGAACAAATGTAAATCTATCTAGATAGTCTTCTAAGGATTCATCATCATTCTGTTTGATTTAAAAAAAAACTTCCTTTCTTTCCCATACCTTATAGTAATCTTGATACTTGTTTAAAAATGCAATTTTCATTTCATCCCATGTGTGAATGGAGTTACCTGGCATGCCCATAAACTATCCCATGGCTGCATTTTTGAGTGTAGATGGAAATAATTTTAGTTTCTGATTGTCTATTGTATAGTCATATATTTGACAAAGTACCTTAAATTTAAATAGAAACTGGTCAAGTTCTTCTATAGATTTTTCCCAAAAATTTGGCAAATTAGCAAGAGAAATGTTTTTCTTAGAAGTTTGATCATTAGGATCTAAAATAATAGAAAAGGAAAAAGTCCTCCATGGTACTACAACTTGGTGGTTTTCTTATTGAGCCATGTCTTCTTTTTCTTCTTCTGATGGTTCTTCAAAACTAGGATTAGCTTCCCAATGAATGTTGGTTGAAGGTTGTTCAAATTCTTCAAAACTCTCTTCAGTGAGGGATTTTTCAAATGCTTCTTCTAAATCTTTTGCAAACTCTAAATACTCTCTTCTTGAAAAAGGATGTTCTAGGTGAATTCTTCATATAAGACTTGGTTGAGGTAACACTCTAGTCCCAAATAATATTTTAGGATAATCCTAAAGATGTTATTCCATAGCTTGTTTAAGGCTTTCAGCTAAAGATGATGAAGGACTTCCTTCTTGGAGTTTTGAAGTAGAGCTTTTAGCTT
This sequence comes from Torreya grandis, assembly GCA_037957365.1. Taxonomy (NCBI): domain Eukaryota; kingdom Viridiplantae; phylum Streptophyta; class Pinopsida; order Cupressales; family Taxaceae; genus Torreya; species Torreya grandis. Next base: position 4,641,028 of record JARHVA010000017.1, on the reverse strand, counting down.
TTGTTTTTAGAGGGTATTTAGGGACAAACCTTCCTTTAGAATCTCTAGGTCAAAACATAAATTGATTGTTCTTTGTTTGATTTTTGTTTGTTTTATGTTTTTTTTAACCTATAGATTAATAAGGTTTACCTTACTAACACCTAAGAATTTTCTTGACAATGGCACCAAAAATGATGAGTGTCATTTAACCCTTCATTTAATCAATCTTTTAGATTGATGTCTATCAAACTAGGGCTGATGTTCAAAGCTATTTGCAGTATGGTTTATGGTGGTATATCTATAAGTTGGTCTTGGGGGGATTTTGATGATTCTAATCTAACTTTTATCAGTGAAAGAATTCTTCTAAGCCAATTGCTTCACACACTTGTTGAAAGAAGAGATTAACCATTACACTAACTAATTCAATCCTTTTCTTGAAATTAAAGCACCTTAATCTACTTCACACTTACTTGGAAATGGAAATCTATCCAATTCACACTTGCATGGAAATGTAAATCTATCTAATTCACACTTGCATGGAGATGTAAACACTTAGTTGGAGAGATAATTCTAAGCTAACTAACTCCTATGCTATAAATCAAAAGAAACACTAATAATAAGTTACACTTGTTCTGAAAGAAGATAGCTATTGGAATGTGAATTTTTGAATTTAAATTACTGATATTTGCAAGTATTTAAGATATTTTGATCATCTAGTAATGCAAAATTAATTCAACATAAATATAAATACCATGCAAAAATTCTTGGTTCCAAGGAGAGTGGGCGCTTGCTCTTCTTAGAGTTAGGAACAAAGTTTACTTAGTACTGAAAGCTAGAATGATATTACATTAATTAATAGAAAGTTGGAACATTTACAGTACATCTAAAATTCTGAGTGTAATACTTATTCATCTCTTTTTCAGACAAAAGATTTACATATTTATGCTAATACAATCAGACTAAAAATAGTATGTAGGAAAATAGGACTTCTTAGTCAATCCATTCATCCTCAAAATAGGAGATTTGGATTGATCAAGATACTAAAAATCTATTTGTCTTTATAAGACAGTTATACTATGCCCATAATAGTTTTAAGGTCCAAATATATACAAAATATATCAAGATTGAATCCTTCAAAATAAGAGGCAAGTATTTCATTGATGTGATTCCACCTAGAGTAATCTTCCTCTTTGGATCATCAACGAACTCTTTTGCTTCTTAGATTTTAGATCTGTAGAGTTCATAGATTCTAGACTGGCAGAGTCCATAGATCCTGGACTGGCAAAGTTCATAGATTCTGGATTGATAGAGTTTGTAAATCCTAGACTGCTTGAGTCCGTAGCTTTGAGAAATTGAGGTCAAAACTGGAACTTCTCTAAAATACTATTTTTTCCATCCTTCTTGTGTATTCTTCAAAACCAAAACACTAAAACATGCTACTTGTTAGGTATAAATGATAAAATGGTAACTCAACCTTTGGTTTGACATAAATGAGATAAAGTAGCTATTTTCTATGCAATAGTTAGCTAAAGATCTATGATTTGCATAAGATTATATCCTTCGAGAGATGAAATGAAGGAAATTCCATGTCAATAATGAACCATATTTTGGGCTCATCAAACCCTTAACTAAATTAGGAATAAAAATCCATTATTCTAAAAAATAGTTAAATCAACTATTAATAGAGCCCAATCCTCTCAATTTGAGCTTCATAGATCTGTTAAGTAAGGGTTTCCTTTATCTCCTTCTCAATAGCTAAAGGTTTTAACTATATGCTAGCTAATTATGCCCCTAAAGCTTGGTGAAAGGCACCTTTCTCCCTAATTTTGACCACCAATTTCTAAAGGATTAATTTATTGATGACTCTTTTCTCACTCTCCAAGAAGAGGAAGACTCAATTAAGAATGCTATGGATTATCTTCATAATTTTTATTTAGCCTATGGATCCTCCATTCAATGGAAAAAATATAGTGTTATCACCAATCTCTCTCTCCTAAACCCCTATGGCTGGAGGGATATCAATGACAGTGGCTTCTTCCAGGTGTTTAGTTTAAGTTCATTGGCATTCCTTTTGATTTTTGGGCTTTTCCTACTAAATTATGGTCCTATGTGGTTCAAAGGGTTTAGATTAAAAAATATTTTTGGATCATAAATCCCTGTCCTTGGTGGGTAAGTTTTAGATTTGCTTCAAAGTTTTAGAATCTATATATGTTTATTATTCTCCATGTTGGGTTCTTTCTAATGCTACCTATGGTACACTCAAAAAGATTCTAAGAGATTTCCTTTGTACCAATTTTAAAGGGCATCAAGGATTCCATATAGTTTCTTAGGATATATTTTGCTGGCCTAAAGAAGTAGGTGGTTTGGGTCTCCTAGATATCAAGCTTCAATGTCTTGATCTCAACATTAAATGTGTTATCCAAGGATTATAAGGTGATGAAGCAATAATATTTGGTTTTATTACTAGATCTCTCAAGGAGTTCCTTGTGGCAAGTGTGCATGGTAAGGCCTTGGGCTACATGCTATTCTCATTTCCCCTATTCTTATTAAAATTAATGGTACTTTTATCATTTAAAGCATTTGGAAAGCTTGGGAGAAACCAAACCCCATCTCATTTGGGTAGGAGAAGGTTTCAGGAATGGTCTCTCTCTTAATTCTCATTCCCTTTGGTGGTCTCCCTACCTAATTTTTCATAATGTTCCCTTTGCTTTGGTCCTTTGGATCAAAGTTTGAGTCTGTTCAGAAAAGGTGTGAAAAACATTGGGGATATTTTTTGTAAAGTGAGTCATTCTTGGCTTTATTGGTAGTAGGTTCAAAATAAATTTAAATTAAATAATGTGAATGTTGATTCTATCGTAGAGATTCAAGGCATCATACCTGATGAGTATCTTCATAAGATTGGAGTTAACTCCATTATTTTGATCTAAAACTTAGAAGCTTTGGTTGAAAGATAATTCAGGAAAAGAAGAACACAATTGTAATAATGCTATCTCTGAAAAGATATGTTTTATTGATCAAATTTGTAGATCCAAACATATGCCTATCTCTGAGAAGAGATATCTAGTTTCCTTTTTGGGTTACATATTCACTTATACACTTTTTTAAGGTGGGAAGAGGATTTGTAAGGTCACCAATATTGAGGGAGACTAAGTGTTTTGATTTCCATGATTCACAATAATACAAAATTTGAGGAATTACTATTTTTAGAAACTTGCTATTTTTAGACTGCACTACTAAAATTGAAAATTGGGGTAGTTCCATTTATTTTTTATGGGTCAAAACCCATTTATCAAAGATATATTCTATCTTATGATGTTCCTCTCATTATTAGCTTTCCAATGGTTCAAACAAGGAGTCAAACGGAGCTATGGTGCAAAAATTATGGCTCCCGAAAGTTCTGCCACTAATTGGGGTAGAATCGTCACCCGAATTGTCGCCTGAAATGTTGCTCGGATCATATTCCCTAGTGAAAGGATTGGTGTTGGAATACGACCACTCCTTTTACTTGCTATTATCCTCATCTGATGTATAATCTTTTAGCTCTCTAACATATTCAAGATGATACTCTCAATCACTAACGGAACCTTTGGTCTAACCATGTGGTCTAGTCCATAAGGTTTAACATTGAGTGGGTGATCCCATTGAGCCTAAGAAGGCTCATTTTATTTGGTGTATTCTCTATTAGAGTTTTCTTGTGGGTGATTGGCTTAAGCACATGGGGGTTTCAAATCTCATTTGCCCAACATTTCATCAACCTGAGACAATTAAACATCTTTTCTAGTTCTCCTCCATGCTCAAATTGCATGTCAATGTATTCATATCCTCTTTTAGTCATTTAGGAATGAGTTATTTATGTGGAATATGGCTCTCTTGGGGGAATCCACCCTTCTTATTTTAAGATATAATAGATTTTGGTAGATTTTTTATGTTGATATTCTTTTTCAATTCTATAAAGCTAAAAATTATGCTTGTTTTAATCATGAGGAAATTGAACATAGTTTTTCTATTACTAACAAAGTTACTATCATTTCCGATGTTTTTATTTAGAATCAAATTCATCCCGACAAAGTATTCTTGGAGATAAACTACCTCTAACATTTACTTGATTACTGGGGGAATGCCCCATGTGCAATTAGTCAAGAGCCTCTAAAGCTTTTATATTTAGAGTCACCTCTTTATGGATGAGGGAATGGTGGTATGCACTAGTAGTGTTCCAAGAATAAGCACAAGATCCTTTCTACTTAGTGGTCACCCCCTTGTTGGTTATCTCTGACATGATTAGCCTCATGGCTCCACCATAGGTGGAGGCGATGGAAGGGACTAGGGCCCTCCCTCACATGACACGTATACACAACTAGCTCTTACTATTATGTCTCATAGACATAATTAAGATAATAATTATCTTCATAAGAATGATGGGTAGGATCCCTTGTAGACACCTAAAACTAGCCAATGATAACCTCTAACCAGGCTTTTGACCAATTTATACCAAAATGCACAATTTCACCTAAAAATACTAAAAAACATTAAATGAGTTGAAATTAATATCTTCAATTGCCTTTTTCAGCCAGAGTATCATTAAATGAGGTAATGAAATTTATGATCCAGCTAAATTTGATCAAATCATTTCCAATCAAAATGATATTTTTGCATCTGGGTGCTCTGGATTGCTCTTTTCTACCAAATTACTTGTATGAGACATGTGCTTTTATTATTTTGCATTGGTAACATCCTAAATGGGAATACAATTCCAATGCATCTAACATCGACTTCCAATTCCAATCCAGTCAAATTTTGAGCCAATAATACAATATTTTGACCAATTTGATTAATTTGTGCACAGATTGCTAAGGTTTGCATCAATGTTGACTAATCCTGTTTAAGGCTAATTAAACCAAATCAAGAGCTTAAGTTAATTTTCTATGAAACTTGTTAAATATTTATTTTTGAAAATTGATATTGAATAACTGCATCATCAAATGACATCATTTCTTGGGAAGGCATCCCTAGGCCATAAATGGACAAAATATCAGGATTATGGGTCTCTCATGCCTCTTTAATGCCTCCTTATCCCAAATATTTATGGGGATATTTATAGATTTAATTACATAATTATATTTACTCATTGCCACACATCTCAATATTGAGATGGATGGTCATGACTGATCCTGAATCATTTTGAAAATTTATAAATATAAGGTTTTAAAGCCATAATTTTAAATTATCTTGGTGTAAACTTATAATGCACAAATAATTCTAATATCCATTATAATTAGTGTTATAATGCCAAATTGTTGAGCCAAGCCAAAGAAAAAGTCATCACAAAGGTGCCAAAGAGAAGAGGAGATAGCCAATCCTCCTTTGATGAAGACTCATTGAGCACAAGTTGAGCAAACAACTTCAACAAACTATTTGGAGCATCCAAAGAAGGTGAAAGATTTTTTGGTCTTTGTATTCTATTTGTGTTTCTCATTTGGTTTTGTTAATATGTTCCCCCCTTGAAATAGGCTCAGGGTTTTAGTTTAGTGTGTTCTTTGTTTAGATTTGATTTCATTCACTAACACCATACTAATATCCCCCTATTGCAATCCTAAATTCATGAATGGCATGCTCAGTGGGACTTAGCCTCACAAATTTAGTCAAATTGTACCTACAAGCAAACTACTAACCATTGTCATGTGGGATCTTAGAGTGTGAAAGCAAAGAAGGTAAAAATTTAAGTAAAATTTTATTTTTTGTGAGTCATAGTTTTGTTCTCAGGACTGTGTAACTCAATTCAACTGTGTAACCCAACTTGGTTTCTAACATGTCTCAACTACCAATCTGACTTGGCTACCAACCCAACTTGACTACCAACCTAACTCAATTTCTATCCCGACTCGACTGGCAATCAGGTTGGATGCCAATCCAGCTCGATGGCCAACCTGACTCGGCTACCAATCCAACTTGTTTACCAACCTGACTTGACTGTGTAACCCAACCCAACCCAAGAGCTCAATTTAAAAAGGTACTGGTTTCACTTGAAAAATGCTTAAAAGTTAAAAGAAGTGTTGACCATTTTATTGCAAGATTTGTTTGAACAAGTGCTAAAACAAGCTTAATTTTTGATGTTCTAAAAAGAATTAGGCATTTTAACTTTGGATTTAAAGAGGAAAATTTCCATGTTTGTGTTAAATGTTTTAATTATTATTTCAAAGTTTACAACTTAGAGCCAAGGGGCTAAAATAACACCACTACGCATTTCATTTAGTGCTATAAAATTAAATACACTTCAAAGTTTTTTGCAAGTTGTTTTCATTATTTGATTAGTCTAAACTTATTTGAGTAAATAAGGACTTATGTGTGTATGTTCTCCCATCCGTCACTTTTAGGAGACTTTTGGGATCAAAAATGCCAACTTTTTTTTGGGTGGTTTGCAGTTATTTTCATTTGTGCATCTTAAAGCCAAGGGGCTAGTAATGAATCTAAACAAACACTTTCAATTTAGTGTAACAAAATTAACCTCACTTCAATTATTTGCAAATTTGCTTATTGATTGTGTGTTTTAGCAAAAAGAGACATGCATGTATGTTCTCCCATCCATCCACTTTAAGGAACTTTTAGGATTAAAAATTCCTTCTCATCACACTTTGAGCTTAGTCCAAGGCATAGAAAGAACATAATTTAAAGCCCTTCGCAAAAAATTGCAATAGTATTGGGTGATCTTGATGTGACCATAAAGTCTTTCTATTATGTAATTTATTTCATGCATCTTGGCTTGTGAGGGGGACTTCGTTACCTCTCATGATTTTTTTAGGGAAGCCTTGACTCAAGAATTCATCTCCCATCATTATCTTCAGCCTCTCTCCATTGGGAAGTATATAAATTGGGATCAAAAGTTTGAGTGGTTAAACCACCTTTTAGTGTTAGGGTTAAGCCTAGAATGTATAAACACATTGGACATCATATTCCACTGAGTAAGTGACATATGTAGTGGTTGTAAAAATGGCTAGACCTTTTTACAACAAGCCAAGTGTCGTAGACCCAAATGATGTGAAATTCTTTTCACATATTGGACGTGAAAGTCCTATGTAATTAATCCATCTAGAATGATAAAAAACTAATTAGTTTAATTAACCCCACTTTGTCATATCTTGTCCATTTATGATTTAAGATGATTAGTTAGTTAATTTGTCTTTGTCTTAGATTGCTTGGTTTTTGTGTGGAGTCAAAACTTGGTGCTAACAAAAAATGAGATAACCAAACACATTGTCCCCAAATTTCTTTGAACAAAGGAGGCATTATGTTGCCCAAGTGAAAACATCTTTTTCCTTGTTCAAATTCATCATCATACACATTATGTCATATATTTCAATTTGACATAGTTATGCTACCCATTTTAGTCTAGACCTTTTGCCACATTTTGTTTAAGTCCCTCATTGATAGTTTAAATTCAAAATTAGACTCTTCCAAGTTTTAAAGGTTGTTGTGTTAAATTGGGTTCACCAATTTGCACTTGACTTATCTTAGCTTGAGTTCAATTCCTAATTTGAAGTGAGGATCATTTTTAGACTCAACATCATTATCATCATTTACTAGGGCTCAAGTCATCCTACGTATCACTGATGCTTTGAGTCCTAGGCTACATTTTTGAACGACCCATCCTATTGCACCTTTTGTCTTAAGTCCATTGATAACATACTTTTGTCTTAAAATTATGTCCAACTTTATGTGTGTATATCATTTGGGTTAAGGAGGGTAGTGTTACGCTGCCTAAATTGTGTTGAAACCATTTTTTGCCTTAGAGTCTTGAAACAAGCATTTATCATATATTTTGAGTAGTTTAACATTGTTACGCTGCTTAAAACATTTTGAGACTTGTTTTCATAGACCTCTTTGTGTAGAGTCCTAGTTACTCCAAAGATACAACTGTTTGAAGTTTTCTTTAAGAGTCATTTGTCTAGCACAGTTACATCATTCACCTTTACCTAGCTTATCAGTCAAAAGAATCTAACTTTATGCCATTATTTGGGAGAAAATAAACTATCTCCAAGTGCCTTTCATTTCATACCTCGTACTTATTGATCAAGTTTATGTCCAAGATTGAAATGCCTAGTTTCTGTTAGAAGTGTTTCAAATCAGTTAGATTAAAAAATATCATCTTTTATAGTTTAGCTTTTGATGTCATTTGGCTAAAAGACCTAGCACATGCTTTATTTGAGTCTAACTTTTGATGCTGTGTTTAGATAAAAGACCTAACAACTTTTGTTTTTCCTAGAGTAGACTGATTTGAAACACTTTGACCTAGAATTTGACATTTTGATTTACGATCCTATTACTTGACCTTTTTATGTGAGTTGTGTAACTTTGGATACTTTATGTTAGCTTATTTTATCATAAGTCATTACATAAATCTTTTTGGATATATATATATATATATTCATCTTTTTGACCAAGTTAGACCAAGTTTGAACATCTTTTTAGACATTGCCTTTTCAGAGTTTATATAACTCTATTTCCTTTTGTTTCAAAACATTTACTATGGATACCAACATATATTCCTACACTCGTAGTGGCCTCATGTACAATCCAAGGGTTAGTAATGTGGTTGCACAAGAAGAAATGGTTCAAGACCCCTATGCGGATAATGTTGCTGATGAGATGAATCCCTATCCATCTTATAACCCTCAAACAGGGGCACATAACCAAGACCTATTAGCTCATTAATTGGTAAACATGCCTCTTTACTTAGAACAGGATCAAGAACAAACTGAACAATATCTATCTTCGGTACCTATGGTTAAGGAACCAATTTGTCAACAATCATACTATGTTACTGCACCATCCACATATGATCCTTATCTATTTGAGCATCAGTTGTTGGAAAATAAGGACAAAATCTTGTTAGAGCTATAGAAGTAGGGCCAAGTTTTTGGTAGACTTCCCCCATGAGAATTTGTCAAGCCTAATAAGAATGCCTCATAACATAATTTATAATCAACATGTTTCTTCTAAAAATCCTTTAGCTCTAGTCCAAATGGCATATCAAGACCCTAATATTCTTGTCAAAAGCAAGGACCTCATGTAAGATCACTTTGTACAAATGCAAACATCATATCAAACATACTTAAACCTAACACATAATTTTAACCAAATGACCATGTCCAATAAGCCTGTCATTGATTTAGTTACTTCAATAGGAGTGTTAATAGAGTTGACTCATCAAGACAATTAGGGTGTTAACCCCTTCATGCAAAACACTTCAATTGATAACTTGTTTCATACCCCAACCATTGAAGAAGTGTCTTTTGCTTTTACATAGAGCATTGAGCAAAATGTAGTGGATAATACATAAGCCACGTCTAATCCAAACCAAAGTGGTGTAAGTACGTAGACAAGTAGTACACAAATGAGTGTACATTTAGTCAATGCCATGAGTGGTTCTCAAAATTAGGGAGTAAGAGTTTCTACATCCCAACCTCTACCAACAACTGTTACTAATCCTCTGCCAGTTGCTTCTTCAAGCACTCAACCAATAGGATTAGGTAATTAACCAACAACTAGTGTCATGCCTCCACAACAAAATATGATGAATCTTACTCAATAGACAATGAGTAATATTCCACCACAACAAACACAATAGAAGTAGGATATATTGCTACCTCAATAGGGGGAAACCAATGTTCCACCTCGCCAAGTAGCAATGAACATACCTCATTCTTCGTAGACCAATATACCAGTTCAAAGACAAACGATGTCTAATCAACAACATATGAATATTGGTCAGTGATAGATGCCAAATATATAGCAAGTGTTAACTTCTCAATAGGGATTTGTACAACAAAGAGGTTCCAATGTTCCTTAAGTGCCAGTTAGGCAACCTTTGCCTTTTGTGTAGAGTGTGCCACTAGTTCAACAATAGGGTCTTGGTTTACAAGTACCCCCTCAACAACAAGGTTTGATTAGTCAGTAACAAGTCCCTATTCAACCCCAATACGCATAGTATGGCCATATCCCTCCATCTCAACCTCAAATTTCCCAAAACCAGACCTACTTACCTAACCCAAACTAGAATATCACACCAAAGTATGTGCAATTCCAATAATCAAATCCTAATCCATGTATGTGTATTTCTGGTCCGTTTCCTAACCAAACAAATGTACCCTAATAAATACCTTTATCATACCCTGATCAAAGTGCTCCACTTGTGACCGCTCAACCATCTACCCAGACCAATATTCCATCTCAAGCCAATGTTCTCTCCAGTTTCCTAGCCCAAGAACTACAACAGATGAAGGATGCGATTACTACCATCCAGGCTAGGAAATAGAATAAAAAGTTTAAGTTAGATGACATGATGTGTTCTTATCCATTTAACATGGAGTACTTATAGATACCATTTCCTTCAAGATATAAAACACAAAATTTTGACAAATACAAGGGGAAAGGTGACCCCAAGGATCATTTGATTGAGTTCTTTGTTGCATGCCAGCCAGTGGCATATAGAAACATATACCTTTTGTTTTTGTCCCCAAGGAGTCTAGTAGGACAAGCCTTTGAGTGGTTTTTAAAGTTACCTTAGAATTTACTATTTGATTTTGATGATCTTTTGGACAAGTTTGGGCAACACTTTTCATACAATCTAGAGCATGGGATTTCTTTGGTCAACTTGATGCAAGCCAAGAAAAAAGCCAATAAGATTTTTGCAAGTTATCTACAATGATGGAGAGCCCCTGCAAGTCGATTCACCCATAGGTTACCAGATAAATAATTAGCCACTGTGTTTACTAAAAATTTGCATAGTGAGATATCCTATCATCTGGAACTACAGTGTGCACATACCTTTAAGGAAATCATTGATAGAGCATGACCTTATTAACACAGGTATCATCAAGATTACCTCATCCAATAAAAATCAAGGTACCAATCCAAGTGCAAGATTCACAACCAACACATGTCAATAGAAATGAAAGACCAAGGCAATTAAATTGTAACAAAAATGTTGTTGTAAATGGAGTCACAGAGTCGCATCATTCAAGGTACCAATCTAAAAAATGGCCAAAACCAACACGCAATCCAAGTGCAAGGATCACAACCAACACATGCCAATAACAATGAAAGACCAAGGCAATTCAACCATAACAAAAATGTTGTTGAAATTGGAGTCACAGAGTCGTGTCATGTCTAAATGGTGTAAACACTATCTGTTGAGCCCATTCCACATATTCAACTCACTCTTAACCCATAATCTTTTCATCAAACACAACACATGCAATAGTGTGGGCCCACATAATTAATTCAACAAGCTTTGCCATTACAAACCCCTTCATGGAAAATAGTGTCTACTCATCGCGTTTTTAGTGATCTTGGAGAGGCTATTGAATTTATGTTTCACAAGCTTGCTACCACGAATATAATTAGCTAGCCTATACCAAAACATTATCCTTAGGGCATCCCTTATCCTAATTGGTACCACCAAAAAAAATTATGTGAATATCATCGAGTTAACGGACGTAATTTGTGCCATAGTGTGAAAATTAAACATTTGATTGAGAATATGTTGGAGAATGGGGAAATAACATTGGATGGTGGTGCTTCCATTTCTAATCAAGCTCTTAGAATCTATCAAAATCCCTTTCCCCAACATAATAACCAGCCACAATAACAACAATAGTAACAACCAGTACAACAACAAAATCAACAGTATCAACAACAAAGGTTGAACTATCAAAATCAATAATAGAACCAACAACAACCAAATAATGGACAAAACCAAGATCAAAATGACAACCAATAAACCTACCATGTAGTTGTACATGACTATAATAGGGTTGTAGGCCATATTGTAGGAGGTAGCATTAGTACCATTTCCATCAATCTAAGACCAAATAACAATCAATCGAGACCTTTGCTATATAATGCCACTCAACCAATTCACATTGGTAATCCGTCTTTGACTTGATATCACACACATGCAAACCAACAAGTAGGGATCACAAATTTTAGACCATATACAAATAACCCATCATTGCCTTGTGACCATTTGCAAGTGCACCAACAACTGAGACTTATCATATTTTTTCCCTTACCATCACCAATATTTGTTAACAATCATGGTCCTATGTTTAATCCTGATTGTGTAATCACAACTTGATGATCAAAGATTACCATCCCAGGCCCACAGTCATCTGCCACTTTGCCCATCACCCAACTAGTCATTCAACCTCAAAATAATCCATTTAACACTAACCAAGAGAAGAAATTTGACACTATGTAATAATTGCAAAAGACGCCCACATAAATTTCTATTTTAGATTTTTTGTGTACGTCAATAATCCACAAGGATATTTCAAATGAGTTCCTTATCCAATCCACTATTTCTAGTGACATATCCCCTGACAAATTCCAAGCTTTGGTTGGACACCTAGTTCCAACCCAACAAGTCACTTTCAACCAAAGAGATATGTCAACTTTTGGCCCATTGCATAATAATCCTTTGTATATTGAAGTTTGCATAAAGCGACACAAGGTGAAACATGTCCTTAGAGACAATAGATCAGGTCTAAACACAGTGTCTCTTAAGCTCATCAAGATTCTTTGGTACACCACAACAAATCTTCAAGTAGAGACCATAACCATCGAAGCCTATGATAATGAATAACAAGAATCATAAGGCACCATTTGTTTACTAGTTATCCTTGGGCCCTTGAACCATGAAACACTTTTCCATGTGTTATATCTTGATTTATCATACAATATGTTTTTAGGTAGACCTTGGTTACATGAAATTCATGCAGTCCCATCGACATTGCACCAATGTATCAAGTTCTCCCATTCAAGGATGGAAGTTTGTATATATAGAGATTTGCATCCATATGAGCACTACAAATACCTAGAGCCTAAGTTCAAGAGTTATAACTATCATTTCAGCATGAATTAGTGGCCAAGAAAGATAAGGGAAAAAAATACTCCTTGATTTACCTGAGGACAACTACATTGATCCTAATACCCTCGATTCCCTTTCCCACATACCGCCTCCTAAAAATATCCAACCTTTATACCATCTCATCCAATGGCCTTAGAGAGTATTTAACCCATGATAGCTTTCATATTGAAAAGCTTCCATAGAACCCAAAGTCCTTTGAAAGACCTAAGGCCAAGCCACTTCATCCAGAATGACAACAAAAGGGCAAAGGTAAAGGACCTATCATGTTTATACTAGCATCTAGCCTAGAACAGGACCCTCTTAAGGGAGATGAATCATGATTATATAATGACAAGTAGACCAATTATTATGAGAATTCCAAATATCATATTCCCAATAGGATCATGAAGAATGATGACAATAAAGAAAAAGGCCTCATACCAAGTCAACAAGGAACACTTGAGCCAATTTCCATGACCAAATACAAAGGGCCCTATGGACTTGGATTTAAACTACCTAGGGGTGACCCCATATACCTTACTCATGTTCCATCGTGATTGATTAGTGATGAGGATGTCAACAACAAAATAGAGTCTAATCATAGCCTTTCTGATGACCTCACTGAGACTAATTGATTTAATCCTCATTTTATTTGTACCTTTAAACCAGTCATTCATCACAACCCACTTCCATTGTATTATCCCCAATTGATAGACTAGGACAAACAAGAGTCTAACGTGTCGATTGATGAGTTCCAAAACAATGAGGCTTTCTATGATTTTCTTGGCCTTAGAGACAATGCTCCATTGGGGGACCATAAGTCAGGGTTCTCAATCAAGTTAGATCCTGAAGCCTATTTTGGAGAATGGGTGAACACCCTTAGCCAAAAGCAAATAATTAAAACATTAAGGTCCCAAAGACAAAACCTCTTTGAGGAAATTTCTGACCAAGGTAAAAGTAAATAAAAAGGCTAGTCTAGTGGTGAAAACCTATTTTAGGTGCCATTAGATGGGGTGTTCAACCTTCTTCAACTGTAGCTCAAGAGACCACCAATGATGAACTTGTCTATGAGTCCGAGATCAGTTTTGAAGAACAACAATATTTTAATCAAATCATCTTAGAGTCTCCAATAGTTTTTATTACATGGCCAAACCTTCCATTGGGGGACTCTAATTTGTCATGCCGAGGGGAACTCGAAGAGCCAATCCTAACAGAGGTCTCTAATGTTTCCAACCAATTCAAATCTTTGCCCACTATCGTTGAAGATAGTTCGACCCTTCTAGTGGAAGATACAATACAGGTTAACATCAGATCCCCAGATGACCTAAAGTTGATCAAGCTAGGTGCTTCCCTTATTGATAAGAAACATGAAGTCCTTAGAACACTTTTGACATGCTAGGTTTGGACCCTGCCTTGGTTTTGCACCACCTTATGGTCAATCCTGATGCCAAACCAATAAAATATAAGCTATTTAAAATGCATCCTCGTATTTTTGTATTAGTGAAGAAATATTTTTAAAAACTCTTAGAAGTAAGAAGTATTCAATCAATAGACTATTTAAAGCAGATTTTTAGTGTTGTACCAGTTAACAATAAGCTAGAAGGGATCATAATTTGTACTGATTTATGTGATATAAACAAAGCTTTCCCTAAGGATGAATTTCCATTGCCAAACATTGACATGATTGTCGACTCCATAGTGGGTTATGAAATGCTTTCATTAATTGATGGCTTTTTGGGATACAACTAGATCATAATAACACCAAAAGACCAACATAAGACAATGTTCACCACTCCATAGAGAAAATTATGTTATCAAGTTATGTCATTTGATCTTAAAAATTTAGGGGCCACCTACCAAAGAGCCATGACCATCATATTTCATGTTATGATTCATGACATTATTGAAGACTATGTCGATGACATCCTTGGTAAATCAAAGGCCAGGGCCAAACATCTAGTAGTGCTATGCAAAATATTTGAAATACTATGTGAGTACAAAGTTTTTCTTAATCCAAAAAAGTGTGTCTTTGGAGTCACATCAAGCGAATTGTTTGGCTTCATTATCTTTCATCAAAACATGGAATTTGATCTAGCCAAAGTCTGAGCAATAATAAAGATGAAACCTCTAAATAATTTGAAGCAACTCCATAGTTTGTATTGCAAAATCTAGTTTATATGATGCTTCATATCATAATTAGCTGACAAATTCCATCCTTTTATGCATCTTCTAAAGAAGGGAGTCACATTTCACTAGGATGATCACTGTCAGATAGCCTTTTAGCAACTAAAGGACTATCTAGCAAATACACCTATTTTATTGCCTCCTATGCCAAGAAAGCCATTTTTTAATACCTGTCTACTACTGACAATGCCTTGGGGGCACTTTTGGCTTGGTATGATGATAATGGCAAAGAACATGTTGTGTACTATTTAAGTTGTACACTAGTCACATATGAACATAATTATACACCCATAGAAAAAGCCTTTTTAGCCATGGTCTTTGAAGCTCAAAAACTGTGCCATTACATGTTAAACAATAAGACCATGGTTATTTCAAGTTGTACCATGGTATGATGATAATGGCAAAGAACATGTTGTGTACTATTTAAGTTGTACACTAGTCACATATGAACATAATTATACACCCATAAAAAAAGCCTTTTTAGCCATGGTCTTTGAAGCTCAAAAACTGTGCCATTACATGTTAAACAATAAGATCCGTTCAATTATCTACTATCTAAAACAATTGTATAAGGCTGCATGGCCAAATGGATCATGCTTCTCAATGAGTTTGACATTGAGTATGTCAACTAAAAATCCATTAAGGGCTAAGTTCTTATAGATTCACTTATTGAAGTACCCCTTGTTGATATAAATCCACTCGCATTCCAATTTCCTGATGAATCCATAATGACCATCATTGACACACCTCTTGAGGAGCAACATCGAAATCTATATTTTGATGAATCTTTCAGAGCACATGAATTATGGGTAGGCCTTTTATTAAATACACCACAGGGGGATATAATCCCTAAATCATTTAGGATCAGTTTTCCTTAAACCAATAACATGGTTGAATATTAAGCACTTATTGTAGGGTTCACCAAGCGCTAAAATGGAACATTTCTCATCTCAAGGTTTATGGTGATTCTCAGCTAATCATTAATCAAGTTACAGACAATGTTTAGATCAAATATGACCAATTGGTTCTATATAAGGCCATGGTCATCACACTCAAATGACATATTATTGACATTCAGTTTGAGCATATACCAAGGGCATGTAACAAAATTGTAGATGTTATGCCACTATTGGATCTCTGATTCAACAACCAAACACAACTAAAGAGTATCAGTTCTTTGTTGATAACTTGTTAGCATCATCTCATAAACCTTCAACCATCATGATGATTTGTGATATTATTGGTCCTAGATCTATTTGGTACTTAGACCTTTATAACTACCTCCACAACCAAGTTTTACCACTTGACCTATCCCAAAAATAATCCAAAGCCTTCATCCACCAAACCACTCATTATACATTACTTGGATCAACCCTTTACCACTGTAGTTTTGATGGAACTCTACTTCATTGTTTAACTTTGGCAGAATCTACACTAGCATTCTAAGAAGTTCACAAAGGAGTATGTGGATCCCACACTAGTGGGGCCATCCTATCCAAAAATCTCTTACATAATGGTTATTATTGGCCCATGATGGATGCAGGTGTAGCTACATATGTAAAGAAGTGCAACAAGTGTCAATGGCATGCCAATTTGATTCATGCCCCAACCAAAACTTTGAAACCAATGTTGACACCATGGCGAGTTGCTACATGGGGCCTTGACCTCATTGGTAAGATCAATCCCACCTCATCTAATGACCATAAACATATCCTTACTGGCACTGAATATTTTACTAAGTGGGTTGAAGCTATAACTCTCACTTACATGACTGGAAATCAAATTTCTAAGTTCATTTTCAACCATCTCATTTGCTACTATAGTATCCCCTCTTACATTATATCTGATAATGGAGGATCATTCAAGAATAAGGATGTCAAAAAGTTATGTGTAAAATAAAACCAACTGAGGCATCGAATAAAACCATTGTCAATATTCTCAAAAAGATTATCAATGATGTTGGTTGTGATTGACACCTTCATATATTCTATGTCATTTGGGCATACCGTACCAATCACTGTATACTCACAACAACCACTCCATATTCACTTGTTTATGGTACAAAAGCATCCTTCCCATTGAGGTTGAGTTCTCATCTCTACGCATCTCTTTTAAGCATGTCCTGGATAATAGTGACTATCGACTAGCTCACCTACAATAACTAGAGTTACTTGATGAGAAATGCATGGATGCGGTGAATAATCTCCAAGTCCATCAGAATCAAATTTAAGGCCACTACAATCGATGTGTGAAACATAGAGAATTTGAACTTTGTGATCTTGTCTTTAAAGAAAACCAAAAGAATACCACAACCAAAAAGAAGCATAAAGGTAAGTTCAAACCCAACTAGGTTTGCCCTTTCATCATTACAACAATTTTTGGAATAGGAGCATATAGGCTTGCCACACCAAACAAACACAAACTTGATGAGCTGATGAACATTATCCACCTCAAGTGGTACGATGATTAAGTGACTTCATGTATTATCTATAAAGACCTTTTCAAGTTGTATCATTTTATCGATCTTCTTTAGACTATACCATTTTATCATCCTACCAACCTATCACTTTTCCCATCACATGTCCGTTTTACCATACCTTCGCATTAGGTAAGTTCATTTCTCATTCCCTACCCCACCTTATGACCTTGGTTCTATTTCATTCATTTCAAAACCACATTTAGTAAGAGGATTCAACTTCATTTTCAGTAGTTGTTTCACACATTTTAGATCTATTTAGTATTTTTGATTAGTAAGACAACAATCTGGGGGTTGCATCCTTCTTTTCTTATTTTGTTCTCTCCCATTATCTTGATCCTAATTATAATCTCCTACGGGTAAATTAGTATCATTGACCTATGCCATTGTATCCTAATTATAATTGCCTATAGGAAAACTAGGGTCAACACTTGTTTATCATGTTTTGATGTACCAAATAACCATTTCCTATGCCATATTATGCCATAGGACCAACTATGCTTGTTTTGTTTGAATTTGTTGCTACACTAGTCATATTTTTACACTGTAAGGTAGAATTATAGAGAGTTGAGGTCCTACTTTGGGACTATGTAGGCAGTGCTTGATACTTGTCGAGGTCATCTCAGTCACCCTAAGTCAATGATCTCACCATTTTACGAGCTTGAGCCCTTTAAACATCTCATAATTCTTGATTGAGTTGAGATATTCAAAAATTTCAAAGACATTTGTAAAATTGTTAGAAAAAACCAAAAACATTGACCACTTCTTTGCCTTAATGATTCTGGGAACCCTTACTAAGTTACAAGAAAATCACTTGTCATTTAGTTTCCCCACCCTTTTTGGCTTCTATCCCACACTCTCGCCATTTTGCAAGCTCATTCCTATTCTTCTATCTCATCCATCATGTTTGCTTTCATTAGTTTTCATTTTCTTCCCATTTCCTAGGAGAATTACATTTGGCCTAAAGTTTTTATTAGATATTACATCCATGGAACTATGTAGGCAACATCCACTTGCCTATTGCATATGGAGACATTTCAACCACCCCTTCTTTTTCTTTTGTTCCCCCATTTTGTTTGTTTGTTAAGTTGATGCCTATTTTCTAGGGGCAATGTTTGTCATGTTATTTATACTCATTGTATGACTAATTGTTATTTATTTATTTGTTTGTTTGTTGTTTGTGTGCCTATTTGTTTATTTTTAGCATTGTTGCCTCAATTATTTTTATATGCATTAATTAGGTCATTCCTTTCGTATTTATACTTGAATCCATCCATATTCATACATTTACATTATCATCATGGTTTTTATCATTGGTGCCTTATTTTCTATTAAGTATTAGATTTTAGGACTCAATTTTTATGCATATTTCAGCCAAGTCCTCATGATGTTCTATCATGATGACTACCATCAAGTGATACAACAAAAATTAGCTTTGAGAAGTCTACTTAGCAAGGTCAGTATCAACATTTCCTTGAAACTGACAATCCCAATCATATCCCAAACAGAGTAATTAAACAACAAAAAAAATTCAAGCTTTGTTAGTTCAGACGAGCATCTCCCTGCTAACAGGTTGTTCCAATTCATCATTACCCTCTGTGTCTATTTATCATCCTCATTTGCCAATCAATCATGTTTTCCATAATTCGGGTTCAATGATTATAACCACCTATAGGAAAATCATTATACACCATCCCACCTACATTTCTCATTGATTATAACCACCTTTGGGTAAATCATTGTGTTCTCACCAAATTTACTTTTTTTTGTCCACATAGGGGCATGTTGTTATCTTATTTGTCTATCCTAACTGGGGCAGCTCAATCTTCTCAATGATTATAACTATCTTTGGGCAAATCATTATGTTTTCATACCATGTTACCACTATCAGGGTACAATGCTTATAACCACCTGTGAGAAAATCATTGTACACCATCCCACTTGCATTCTCATTGATTTTGACTAATTTTTCAAAATCATTATGTTTTCACCCCATCATCTTCCTTTCTTTGGTCCCCTCATTTCACTTATTTATTTTCGAGGGACCATGTTCGACCTAATTGTGCCAACCATTCCTTGAGGGGGCATCATACATTACCATTGACGTTATAGGCATGTAAGACCAATTCATTCTTTGAGAAGATGTTACTATGTTTATAGCTTGTAATGCCTTCTAAAATAGGGGTAAACTATAAACACCTAAAATTGGCCACCGATAACCTCCAACCAGGCTTTTGACCAATTTATACCAAAATGCACAATTTGACCTAAAAACACTAAAACATATTAAATGAGTTGAAATCAATATATTCAAGTGCTGATTTTGGATAGAGTATCATTAAATGAGGTAATGCAATTTATGAACTAGCTAATTTTGATCAGATTATTTTGAGTGAAAATGACATTTTTGCACCTAAGTGCTTTGGATTGCTCTTTTCTACCAAATTTTTTGCATGAGACATGTGACTTTGTTATTTTGCACTGGTAACATCCTAAATGGTAATACAATTTCAACATATCTAACATTAACTTCCAATTCCAATCTAGTTAATTTTTGAGCCAATAATATGACATTTTGACCAATTTGATTAAGTTTTGCACAAATTATTAAGGTTTGCATTAAAGTTGACTGATCATGTTTAAGGCTAATTAAACCAAATCAAGAGCTTAAGTTAATTTTCCATGAAACTTGTTGAATATTTCTTCTAAGAAATTGATATTGAATAACTACATCATCAAATGATATCATTTCTTAGGAAGGCATCCGTAGATCATAAATGCACAAAATATCAGGATTATGTGTCTCCCATGCCTCTTTAATGCCTCCTTACCCCAAATATTTATGGGGATATTTATAAATTTAATTACATAACTAGATTTATTCATGGACAGACATCTCAATCTTGAGATGGATGGTCATGGTTGATCCTGAACCATTTTGAAAATATATAAATAGAAAGTTTCAAAGCCATAATTTTAAGCTATCTTGGTTTAAACTTATAATGCACAAATAATTCTAAAATCCACTACAATTAGTGTTATAATGCCAAATTATTGAGCCAAGCCAAATCCAAAGCCATCACAAAGGTGCGAAGGAGAAGAGGAGATAGCCAAACGTCCTTTAATGAAGACTCATTGAGCACAAGCTGAGTAAGCCACTTTAACAAGCTATTTGAAGCATCCAAGGAGGTGAAGTATTTTGGCATTATAATTGTGTTTTTCATTTGGTTTTGTTAATATGTTCCCCCCTTGAGATAGGCTTAGGGTGTTCTTTATTTGGATTTGATTTCATTCACTAACACCATACTTATCTCCCCCTATTGCAATCCTATATTCACATCCCTTACCTATGGATGAAGACCCACATACTCAAGGGGGATGGGGTGAGAAGCTAAAGCATCTTCCTCCTCCACCACCTCCTTTAATCCCTATGTTCATTGTCAAAGCATAATTATTCTCTCTATTTGCCTACACTTTTGTGTGCATCTTTTTGGTTGTTACACACTTTTGATAATTTGATGTGACATTATTTTGAGTGGTCAATATTTACCCTCTGGTAGATTTGATCTTTTTGAAGGTTTGCTATCCTCAATTTGACTACGCTTGTGGGGTGCTATCCTCAATGGTTAGGTTTCCTTGCTTAATGAGTCCCAAGCCCTTCTTAGCTTCATCCTTAATTTTTGTTTGTATTTTTAATGTCAACCAAATGCAAATAAAGATCTCAAATTCAAAACAAAGAGTTTCATAAATAAAGGACTTCACAAGGCATTTTATATCTAACACTTACTACTTTGGCACAATACATAATTAAAAATCAGTCAATAGTATAGCTCAACATTCTGCATCACACATAGATTTGCATGCTTGATAAATAAGGGGCCTAGGCAAAAGTTCATTCTTACATTTACCATGCATGTTCCCTAAGGGATAACTACATTTGATCTGAGACACTAGATTAAGGGTGAATGTAGGTAGTGATCAGGATAACAGGGGTTCTAAATCGTGCGATCATACTTTGCCTAACCCAATTTTTCACCCTTTTACTTTTGATGTATTTGTTTTTTTTTTGGTGAAGACAAACCCAAGGTTTTGAATATTAAAATAACTCTACACATATCTCTGTCAACATTCATCTTCTAAAATTTCACAGGTAGGATCACACAAGGACATCGAACAAAACCCAAAAAACTCAAAATCTTTGTGACCACTTTGGATAACAATGGTAGGACTTGGACAGTAGTGTCAGACCTTAAAGTGTCCTATTTTTGATGCTCTTATCCTTTCACTAAAAGAAAGATAGATCCAGATTCCTGGCATCTTCCCAGTCCTATGTAGTAGTTTTCAACCTTTGGATCATTCATTTTAGCTTATTTTTCTAGACAAGTCTACTTCTTTCCCTATAAAATTAATTCGATCATATATATATTTTACTGTATTTAATTATATTTTCCCACTTATTCCATACCCTTTATTATTTAGGAACTAAACACTAGTTTCCCAAAAATAATAAAACACCTTTTGTTAATTAGTGATTGTTTGTTCCTAAACTACTCTTAAAGGCTTTGTAATATAAGGTTATTAACTTGAAATTTTGGAACTATTGGCATGCACAAGCCAACCAAACAAGACCATAAAGAGTAACAAAAGGTGCCCCAAATGGTGGTATGTCCCAAAATAGAGCCAAAAGATATGCTAAGACACTTTTGGTATATATGAACATCATTGGTAATCAACCCTGTTTGAGATCACCATAACTTTTTTTGTTATAATTATTTATTGCATAAGTTTTATCATTAATGTATAAAGTTTATTCTTGAAGACATATAAATTTAGTGTTAGACATTTGATAATGTTAGTTTTGACCAAACCTTAGTATACATGACTAGTGCATACACATATGACTCTTGATCACATTCTCTCATATCCATTCACATACCTATGAGCTTAGCCTTATTGATTTATTGTCATCTATATACAAGACCTCTCAAGTATATGCATAAATAATTCATTATCCTAGGTTAATTGTCACCTAATCCCAAACCATTATTTACTATATCCTAGACATTTCTGACAACATTCAAATGGATATGGTTACTAAAGTCATCCATCATTGTTGGATCCATCTACATGCCCTTTAATGATTATTTTCCAAAATACAAACCTTCCCTTGGGTCTCACATGTTTTATATATCCATTTGGAGAGAAATTACCCAAAGAGTCAACTATTTAAACGTATAAAGCCTAAGCCTATTCCTATATAGCATTGATCTGACACCTACCTAAAAAGGTACTTGCATACTGAGGCACACATCTGCACATCCTTGAGGTACTGGCCTAAATCATCTGAATATATAAACTCCTTGAAGGGCTAGCCATCAATCCAAGTTTGAATATTATTTCAAGGTCAAAATCATAAGATGTCAAGTGTCAAAATCCACACATGATTGCATACATTCTAGCATATCACTATTGAGCAGACACATAATTAGGTGGGAAAAATAATTGTGATTTGAGCTCTTTTTGACAAATTATAATGTAGGCAATACTTAACCACTCAGCCAGGGGTGGTTGGGGTTAGCTCAACCCATCTTATCAAACCCTTTTTATAAGCGAAGTAAGAGTTGAAAGTGCAGCTAGGGTTTCTAGATGAAGGAGAAGACATATGAATTTATGCATAGGATTGAGCCTTTGATATTGCACTGGAACCCTCTTAATTGGTGGGAATAATAATCCAATGTGAGTGAGGCTAGTAAAAACATAAAATATGTTTCTGACATGAAATAAATGGTTCTGATCATTGTAGGCATCTACACATTATTAGATCTATTAAGGCAAGTTTTGTCAATCATTCCCTTGATTTGAGTGAGCACAAACCCTTTTCAAAGCATTCCTGACAAATGTACATTATCACATACAAAAACAAAACTAGAAAATCTAAGCACCTTATCCTCTTAGTCATTTTTATAATAGTAAGTGCAATAAATCAATATTACTTTGCCTTTTATATTCAGATTTGCATAAATTTGACATATACAATTTGAATTATTCAAAACTTTTAAATTATTTAAACCATTGACTCCAAAATAATATAAGCATCCTTGATGACTATGATAGTTTGTAGTATAACTTGGATCAATGTGCTTATGTGTACAAGTGACTTATCTGTATTTAAATACCTTTAACCCTATGTGAATAACTTTGTTTTCATTTTATTTCCTTTAAACCTTGACTTGCACTCTTAAGACTAAAGTGACCTAGAAAATGAATTAGCACTGACGAGATGGACTCAACTCACTATCATGTGTGTTTCAAATATTGTGAATGTGATTCTAAATGTAATCTCCCCTAGGTCCTCCTTTGGTATAATCATGCAAATAGATTTATCCTTTAGAAACTTTATAGTTTGAATAACAACACACTAGATGGGTGTGTGTTTTGGGTGTTCCTTTTGTTAATAAATGAGTTTTTGTCCATAAAATGCTCTTAAGCATAATACCTATTGTATTCAACCACTTTTACCTATCCAAATTTGATGTGTTCTTTGTGTTTGGTGGCCCCCAGTGTGCGATGAATTTTGAAATCATTTTCCCTACTTATGCAAATGACTAAACACTTTCATTTAGGTTAATTAGGTTTACATAATTTTAAACTAACCCAACTTAATCTTATGTTTTATAATTCCTAAAATTGTGAAAAAAAAAACTAAAGTGGAAATAAAATGGTTTGTAGGTCTTCTAGAAAGCCTATGAGATTTAATAAGCAGACTTGTTCGGTAGCCTATATTACTTAGAATCCTAACCTAAGTTTGATAAGTTTGTACAATTAGTTAGAGCATGTAAGTAATTTTAAAGTAAATTAATTAATTTGTAAGAGGCCCATGTGGGCATTTAAGGAATTTATGATTTACGCAAGGAAGTGGTTTACTTGTGCAAGTAAACCCACATGTTGCTTGTAAAATGTTTTATTAAATTGAAGAAAGGTATGGGATTGTAAGAAGACTTTTTTGACCTTGTAAGAAAAGTACAAGGGTGGGTTTACTTGTGCAAGCAAACCCGCATGACTTTATAAGGATTTGTTATAAGGGTATGTGTCTTATATGACAAGAAAAGACTTATGTAAGGAGGGTAATCCGATCCATTAATGACTTGGGTGAAGTTTAATGAGATAAATTTTTATTTAACCTCCCACTAATGACTCATTTTAGTTGAGTATCCATGGGAGGAGTTGGTTGGAGTTTCGAAAGCTTGGGATATGAGTGACATGTGATGGAGAATAGGTAGGCATATTGTGCTTATCATTCTTTAGTGTTTTATGTGTTTAGAAAAGATACATTGTTTGATTCAAATTATATTGAGATTTGTAATGTATAGGATCAAGTAAATGCATGAATTGAAAGGATTCAAAATCATAGCAAGTTTAGACAAGTTTTCTTACCCTGCTTTATCTTTTATAAGTAGCTAGTAGAAATGCAAGTAGAGAATTGTAAAAATGGAAAATGTTTTTGTAAATTATGTGTGTGTGTTTTAACATAGGTTCTCGGAAAATCCATCACAACATGTTAATATAGGGATAGTTGTGCAAGGTATGATAGAAGTATACAACAAGAAACAACTTAGACTGAACCAAGCCATTCTTTAGTTAAAACCAATATATTTATGCATGAAACACATACTTAATAGTTACAAAACATTCAGTGCAATCTATCCACATGTAGCTATCCCACCTAGAGTAATTATACAATTGTGATTCTTGATTATATGTATGCAACTATAAATTTGGCTTTGATACTTAACAGGTTTACCTCTTGACTTGATTTAATGTGATTCAAGCTTGATTTGAGACTACTCCTAATGTTTGATATTGAATTTGGGAAGAATAGAGTAGTTGTGCTCAATTTGTAGCAATGTAAACTATAAATGTTAGATAAAAATCAAGTCCCTTTAGAATGAGATTTTGATTTGCTTATACAGTGAAACCTTTGAACATTTTCCTTTAGTTGACCTTGTGAAACATGTGGGAATACCCAAATGAATATTTTGACATTTAAAAACCATCCCTTAAAGGGTATGGGATAAGGTTGTACAATTGGATAGGTCCGTGATAACAAACCTATTCACCTAGTGCAAACATGTCCCAAAAAATCAAGGACAATTATCCAAATGTTAGAATAGTTTGATAGGTGATATAAGACACTTTGAACATTGACTTAAAAATTATGTGTAGTAGTGATGACAAATAGAGGGTCAAGCTTGTATATACACAAATGGATTGGAGGAATGGTGAATAAGAGTCATATATTTGGGCTTAAGTCAATTAGTTCAAGATGTGTCAAGAGTTAACATTAATAAGAGAAATAAAATTTCCACAATCCATACAAAATGTTAGGTAATGATTTTTGATACAATTGTGTGTGTGTTTTTAGATCAACATTTTAGATCACACTCAGTGATCTATCATCAAGAAGGGAATAAAATGATAGATGATTGTAGAATTATGTCTTATACAGATATAGAAGATGTTAGGATGCGGCAAAATTCTTGTTTTAAACTATTAAATAATACAATAGAAACTTATAACAAGAATGTGAATAAAATAAAATAAATAACACTAAATATAAAACTAAGATATGTAATCTATTAATATTGAATTTTGAGAAGAGAAAAGATTGATATTAAAATAATAAATTAAAAAGATATAATCATAATAATGATAAAAATAGAAACTAACAAGATCAAGTTCTTAAAAACCTCTTCTTAAATTAATGTTAAGGATAATTAATTTTGGTACAAAGGAAATTTATAAAAAAATGGAATTCATAATATTGATATTGGACTAAGAAGTCAAAAATAAAATGAGATGAGAAAGCATAAGGTTCTCAATAGAATTAAACAACACTAATCAAATAACCAAAAATAAGTTACGTAAGATTTTAATTTTTCAAGTCACAAAAATAATTCAAATGACTAATTAATTATAATATTATCTATTGATTAAACTTAAAATGAATGAGAATAAGAAATAAAACAATTAAATAAAATTCACTGGAGGATTAAAATTAAAGTAATAATGAAATAACAAAGTATTGGGAAGATACTAAAAACCTACTTCTGTTAGAAAAAAGAACCAAATTATGAAACCTAATCTATAAGCATGTTTAAAAATATTAGAGGATGTATTGATAATACTATTGAAAATGATAAGTGGTGAATTAAAAATAACTATAATAATTAGATGAGCCAATTAAAACACTAACTGATACAAAGATTAGAATAAATGGCTAGATTGAAAAATTATTCATGAAAAGCAATTTGAAACCAACCTAAGATTACAAAATTAACCATGTTAGGTGATTTTAAGCCAACCTTGTAAGTTTACACACTCAAATTTTAATCATTAAGTGCTTGACAATGTTTAATCTTGAATATTTACCTTGCCTGGCCTATTCACCATTTTGTTAACTTGAAATCTCTATGAGAGCCTTCACTATTCTACTCACTATATTTCAACTATTAAAAACATTATTCAAACATCCCTAATCTACTTACATGCTCTTGTCAGCCAAATTCTAATAGTCTTTGACATTTTGGGACAAGACTGCACTAGGTCGAATAGGGCCACAACTCAACCTTTCCACTAGTGTGCCTTTATCCTCCACTCTCCAACAATAACTTTTTAAATTAGAGACATTTCATATTAACTCTCCTACACTCTTAACAAGGTTGGTTAATGGAAATATTCCTCTCTATAATCACATCAAGGTCATAAACAATACATCTAAAAATCTCTTGTAAAATTCTACTGCATGTTGGGGCACTAATATTTCCAATTAAAGTTCAAATTTATCCTGACAATCACAGGCCAAGTCTAAAGCTATTTTATTGTAAGTTAATGGAATTAAATGTAAAGCATTCAAGTTAATTAATTAGTTGCATTTATATAGTAAATATCAAGACTCACACACTCACACTAGGAAGGAGAACTACATCGACTTGAGGCCCTTTTGGGATATGTAAGGAACATTCAAATTACATGGGGTTTTATGAGGATAGCTTGGCTATTACCCTTCCTTGATCCCCCTCTTTGTATTAGATCTTTATTTGGTTTATTATGTAGGAACTAGGCTTTGTTGTTGCAGGCACTTTCATCCATCACACCAACACCCATAGGTTATCAACAGATCCTCTCAAACAACTACAAGGACTCGAATGATAAAATTTCTTGTACAATCAACATAGATACGATTGTAGTCAACATACAAGACTATAGTTCACTTCTATCCACCTAGTACATCCCTATCCTAGTTTATTTTAGAATTCTATTTTAATTATAACACATCGCACACACAGGTCCTCCCATTCAAAATCATGCATGCACAATCAACATAAATAATATTTGAGTTATGTTTCATATTTCATTGAAAGTTACTATTTATAGCTCATTTCAACTTCTATATTTTATATTTAGATATTGTATGTTCTATAGATCTAAATCAATTTGCAATTGTTTAGTGTTTTATTGCACTCGTTATTAAATCAAAACTAATATTAAATTTTATGGCAATCTCATAATTTTTTTAGAACACTTTTTGTTGTTTTTTGATTTTTGTCCTAGGATTTCATACACATTTATGCAAATTCTTAACACTTAAGGAAATACCTTAAAATTTGGATATACATTTGAACCTATTATCCAATCTTCTTCACCCTTGGATCTGGTCTAACATTGAATAAATTATCTTATCACCTCAGATAACATCTGACACTGAATATTTTCTCTTCAACCTTGAGTTGATTTTTTTTATCTTTATACACAAATCTTTCAACTTAAAAGAATTTTTAGTACTGGAACTTTGCTAGGGTTTGGTTTTGGTAGCATGCATTCTTCTCAATCATACCCCTAATGACTATGACTGCATAATCTCTCTCCCCACTTTCTATCACACTACTGATCTTTACAGATCAAGGTAGGATTTTCAATTTAAATGCACATTTGCTGTGATGATTTGGCTCTTCCCTTCACCTTTAGGTAGCTTTTTTTCACATTTCTTATTATAAATGACCACTGCCACTCATTGTGCATCATTTGATGAAGGATTTGTTAGTGGGAGAAATAACAACAATGGTGTCAAAGCAAGTGTAAAAATTCATTTTAAAGGTTTATCACAAGGTAATTCTCTTGAACCAAACACACCTGTGCCTGATGTAGTTTTAAAATTACTTGAGTTTGATAAATCTTGAAACTATCTTGAAAACTATACTCTTGTTGCATATTTTGTGGGTCGAGTCCCCCTAGAGAGCCCCCTTAAACAATGAGTTCATAACCATTAGCAAAACCATGGGGTTAAATTGGAAGGTGTCCAAAACCTCGCCAAAGGCTTTTTCTATTTTGTTTCAATAACCTTAATCACTACAAGGCCATTGTTAACCATGGGCCTTGGTTTATATAGAACACTTTGGTTGTTTTGTCTCAATGGATTAGGGACTTTCAGGTCTCAGAGCAGGCCAAACTCAAAATCCTAGTTTGGATTGAGTTATTTGGGTTCCCCTTGCCCTTGTGGAATTTTATAGACCAGCTTATCAAGTTTTTGGGGTACTTCATTTGCCATGAGCAATCTAAATTTTACGTTGCTCACCCTCAACAAAGGGTCTGTGGTTAGATCGACCTTGCTAAGGATCTCAAAGAATCCATTGATATTCAAGTCAATGACAACCATTTCATGTATTGAGTGTTGTATATAAATTTACCAAATACCTACTTTCATTACTCATCATCTTCCCACATGATTAGGGAATGTCTTCTCATGATCCCCACATCTACCATGCCCCAAGAACTTAATGGGTCTGACCCAAAACCTTCAATTATAACCTCTAATGGGTGGATCACGATCACTAACCAAAAAAATGCTCTTGCTAGATCACCAAATAGGAACAATGCTTCACGCCCTTCACATGCCTCCATTGCTTCCTTTGTTCCAAATAAGTCCCTTCCATCTCCATAACTTTAGCTACCTAAACCCATTTCATACTCACCGCAAGTGGCCATTGCTATAGTCCCTCTACTGGTCTCTGTTGCACCTAGCCTTACTTCACAACCCACTTTTGGGGTGACTGACTCAGATTCTATGAATCTTGTTACCTTCAATCATAAAGCTATGTTCCATTTATCTCATAGCCATTTACCTTCTGGTGAAGATGAATATGGGTCACATAAATGACATCCCTTTACTCTAGGAAAATTTAAAATCTTAGCCACTACTTTCAATAGGTTTACATCCCTCTCAAACATCACGAAAGAGGGAGATATTAATCTTAGTAGTTCTCCATGCTAGTTTATTCATGGAATGTATGAGGAATTATTGATTTGATGTGTAAGTATACATTTAGGAATAGTTGTCAATTATTTCCAAACATGAAGATATTATGCCTATAAGAAGTCAAGATTTTTTACTTCATGCTTCATTTTATAACATGCATTATCTAGCTTGAAGCCATCTGTCAGACCAATCATCATGAGTCTGGAAAAGGAGGAGTTATGACCTTATTTGCATTAGAGTTGTCCCAACACATCATCTCATGGGGGTTCTACCCATCAAATCATATGGTTTGGATGCTCTTTGATTTTGACAATCGCATAATTAGGTTAGTTAATCTTTATGCTTCTAATGATGTTATTGAGTGTACCTTGTTGTGGAGATGGTTGGCTGACTCGCTTCTAGATGCTCACTAGATTATTTGTGGTGATTTATATATGGTAGAATCAACAAAAGACAAAGAAGGGTGGCTTCCCATGAGGTGGTGTGAAAGAGAACGTGAGGCATGGTTCTATCTATGTAACAAACTCAGGGTGTTTGACCCCAATCATCACTGGTGAAAAGATTCTCACTCACCCTAGTTCACTTGGTCTAATTTTCACCAAGGTGAGGATAGGGTGCTCAAAATGATCGATTGAGCTTTGTTAGTCGAATAAAATCTTTTTTATTTTTCACCTATATAAGGTTGACTTGTCTTGGCTATACCAAACACCTTTCTTTCTAACCATCACCTCATTTGCTTCAATGTTAAGTAGACTACTCCTCAAGTTTAGGTGTATATTACCCAATTTTACCTCAACACTACCCATCTCAAGCATGAGCTTACCTTGAATCACATTGGCCATATCTAAAATCTTGCTCCAAGACCCATTGGGTTTACTAGATGGATTATGTGGTGGTCTGATGTTATCAAACATACTACAACTTTCTTTAGAATATATGGCAAATAAGCTGTGTTTTTCAGATGGAATATTCATCATGCCACCAATCAAGAATTTATCAGATCCTCATATGAGTTTGAAGCCTTGCCTTTTAATGTACAATTACAGGCATACACAACTAACTAGAGACACAAACTCCAAGTTTTTAAAGCTTACAATGCTAGAGGAGCTCAGCTACATGTCAAAATGCATTGGCTCAAAACGGGGGACAAAGTGACCAAAGTATTTTTTATCCTACTTTGGTATAGACAAGTGGCCAATAGGATCAAGGCCATTAAAGCTATAGCTAGGCACCTCGCCAAATTACCTAAGGTATTACAAGAATTTTTTGCTCACTACCAAGAGGTGTTCACCTCTCAACCCGATACTACTGCCAGACAAGATGCTCTCACCCATTGTTTGGGAGTTGTTCCTTGTAAGCTTTAAGAGGCTTAAATAGTCACTTGTGATTGACCTCTTAGTCTTAATGATCTTAAAGAAGTTGTTACATATATGACCACTGAGAAGGATCCTAAAATTGATGGGTTCCCTTGTGAGTTTACCATTCTTTATGGGACACAATGGGCCTTGACCTTCATAAGGTTTATCTTGAAGCTTTGCATACCAATTCTTTGGGGACTCTCATAAATCAAGGCAATATTAAGTTCATTCCCAAAGTTGGATACCCAAAATTGTTGACCAATTAGAGGCTCAGTACTTTATTGAATGTACCCTATAAGATCATTACTAAAGCTTTGGCCCTTAGTATAAAACATATCCTTCCTTTGGTTATGAGGAGTGAACAATTTGGTTTCATTCATAACTGTTATGTCCTAGACAATGTGATAGTTGTCTGAGAAGGCATGGAGTGGGCTAGAATTTCCGATTAGAAAGCTATTTTTAACAAGATTGACTTTTAAAAAGCCTAAGACCACATAAAATGACCCTTTATTACAACCATGTTGCAGGCTCTTGGCTTTGGACCAAAATTTATGCACACTGTTAACATGCTCTTTCAGGATGTTAGAGCTTACATCACCATAAATGGTGCCTAATCTCATAGATTTGAGCTACACAAGATTAATCAGACAAGGTTTCCCTCTTGCTCCTACCCTTTATGTGCTTAATACAGAGGGTTTTAATTACCTTTTAGCTGAGTATACTTCTAATGGGTTGGTTAAAGGTATCTCTCTTCCTGCCTTGGATTGTCAATTGGTTAATGGTCACTTTGTGAATGACTCATTTCTTGTTCTCGAAGAAGATGAAAAGTCAGTCAGGAATGCCATGCAATGCCTTGATATTTTTTTTAGGCCTTAGGATCTTTCATTCAATGGAAAATTATCCAATGCTATAGATAGTCTATGTCTCCTAAACCCCCTTAGCTTGAGGGTTACCAATGGTAATGGATCCTCCCACGCATTTAATTTAAATTTCTTGGCATTCCTTTTGCCTTTCGGGATTCCCTTGTTGATATTTGGTCATATGTCATACAAAGGGTTGAAAAAAAAATTGCCTATTGGATTGCTAAGCCTCTTACTCTAGCTAGGAAATTTAAGATATGTTCTAAAGTCTTGGATGCTACTCATGTTTATTACTCTTCCCGTTGGGCCCCTTCTAATGCCTCCTATGCCAAGTTGGAAAAGATTCTTCGTGACTTCCTCTGGGCCAATTCTAAAGGCCATCAAGGGTTTTATAGAGTGTCTTGGACCATTTTCTGTAGGCCTAAGGAAGCAGCTGGTCTTGGCCTGATTGACATTAAACTTCAAGGCATTGCTCTCAGTGTCAAGTGGATTATAAGAGGCTTGAAAGGAGATGAAGCCTAGAAGATCCTTATCAAAAATTGCATTGCTCAAGGATCTCCTCTAGGCAGGAAGACATGGTAGGGTATTGACTTGCACACCCTCCTCCTCACTCCTATGCCTATCAAAATCACTAGCTCTTTTTTCATATAAAGCATATGGAAGGCTTGGGAGAAGCTTAAGTCTCACTTGGTCTGGGTTGGAGATGGATTTAGGAATGGTCTCTCTATTAATTCTCAATCTCTCTAGTGGTCCCCTATTCTCAATTTCTACAATGTTCCCTTTGCCATGGTTCCTTGGATAAAAAGTCTTAGGATTTTTAAAAAGGGTATTAAACACACTAGAGATCTTTTCTTTAAGATCTCTCAGGATTGGTTACCTTGGAATATTGTGAAAGCTATGTTTCAGGTTAACAAAGAAGATAAAGAATCTCTTTTTAAAATTTAAAATGTCATACCTGGTGAACATCTACACAAAATTAGAGTGTCCTCTCTCACCCCATGGTGGAAGGATTGGAATTGGCCTACAACCACTCCTTTTTGTCATTATGCCCCTAAGTTGGGATATAATCTTCTTGTTCCCTAGCATATAGATGTTAAGGTGCTCAACAAACATTGGAGTCTCTTGAAACCTACAAAAGCTCACTTTCTCTAGTACATTATGTATCATGGGCTCCCTGTTGGAGACTAAATCAAGCACATGGGGGTTCTTAATCCCACTTGTCATGTTTGTCACTACCCAAAAACCATTAAGCACCTTTTTTGGTTTTGTCCCCATGCACAGTCTGCTTAGAGATGGATTCACTCTCTTTTTAAACCCTTCAAACCCAAAATGTTCCCCTAAAAAATGGCTCTCTTGGGGGAATTATCCTTGCTTCCTGCAAGATACAACATATTTTGGTAGATTTTTCACACTAATACTTTATTTTAGATCTAGAAGTCTAGAAATAAAGCTTGTTTTAATCATGAAGTTATAGAAATTGGTTTTTCAATTTCTAATAAAATTAATGTGATCTCCACTGTTACCCTTCAAATCCTAAGCCAAATAGAGAAAGTGTAGCTAGAAATTCACCATTTACAGTAGTTACTAGATCACTAGGGTAATGGCCCTTTTGTTGTTAGTCGAGAACTATTTGAACACACTCCTCTTTAGGGACATGGTGGTGGAACTAGGTGTTCTCACTCTTGAAGCTGTCAGTTCTAGAGTCAGAGGAGCTCCTCTCCTCACTCTCATTGGCCATCTCCTAGGTGTGGAACTACTTATTTTCTTGATGGATCATCTCATCATGACAGTGGCAGTGGAGGAGGTTGGATGACTCCCCAACAAGACAAGTTTCTGTGCCTGGCACTTACTATTTTTCTACCTTGGTAGAATTTTGAGCAGCTACAACAAATTGTAAATATCTAATTCCCAACACCATTTGTGTTGAAATTATCAATCTTACTCGAATTGCACTCAAAATTCACATTTTAGGCTAAAGTTCATAAAACACCCTAAATGCTTCAAACTTGTCACATACAAGTGCTAATTTAGGTCAAATTATCCCTAAATGGGGCAATGCATTTTATGGGCCAACTAACTTTGATCAGATCATTTTGAGTCAAAATGCCAATTTTGCACCTGGGTGCCCTAGATTGCTCTTTTCTATCAAATCTCTTGCATGAGACATGTGACCTTATTATTTAGTGTTGACAACATCCTAAATGGGATAATGGCTCCAATGCATCTAACATCACCTTCTAATTTTTCTCAAGTCAAATGACAACCCAGTAATATGACTTTCTGACCATTTTGATTAATTGAGTGCCAATTTCTAAATAATTGTACAAATGTTGATTAACCTTGTTTAAGGCTAATTAATCCAACTCAAGAGCTTTAGTAGATTTTCCATGAGATTTGTTGAATATTTATTTTTTGAAATTGATTTCTATTAACTACATCACCTAATGACATCATTATATGGGGTGGAAACTATACGCCATAAGTGCATAAAATATCAAGATTATGAGTTTTCCATGCCTCATTAAGACCCTTCATGCCTCTTAAATGCCCCTCTATCCCAAATATTTATGAGGGATATTTATGGATTTAATTATACAATTAGATTAATTCATGGCCACACATCTCAATCTTGAGATGGACGATCATAGTTGATCTTGATCAATCTCAAAAATCTATAAATAGAGAGGTCATGAACATCATTTTTAAGCTTGATTTGTGCAAAGTTATAATGCAAAATTATTTCCACAATCCTTTGAATTTAGTTATTGATTTTATATGCAAGCTTCATTGATAGGTTAGTTTAGTGATTCTAAATCATAAGCCTAGGTTTTACAAGGAGTTCTTGAGATATTGGAGGAGTTGGCCACCATTTTTGTTGAAGACAAGAGCTCTTGATCAAGGGAGAATATGTTTTTGAGCCACTTTTGGAGGATGGATTCACTTGGGAAGGTATAGGTTTATTCTTTTCTTTCATTTGTCTTTTATTGTCATTAGCAATTCCTGCATAAATAGATAGGTCTAATTCAGTTTATTTTTATGCATTCTTCCTTTGATTTATTGGACTAATACTTGACTAATCATGTTATGTAATCCTCTCTATATTTTAGCACGTCTGGTGAGACCACACCCCACAAATCTGATCACAAACCTCTTTCAAGCAACTCACTAATATTTTCCATGTAGGATCGTGGAGTGAGAGGGCCAAAAAGAGTAAAATTTTAAGTGAATTTTCCATTTTTCTAACAATGTTTTTGCTTCTAGAAACCTTGATTGGCTCTCTCTAATGATATCATTGTTACACAGTAGTAATTTTTTGTAAACAAAATCATTGTTTGCTAAATCAGGATTTTGTGAACCTGAGCAGTGATATCATCATCTATGGTACTGATATCATTCTTCTAGGTAATGATTTTGTCATTTTTGGTAGCGATTTCATAACATTGGGCAGTGATTTCATAAAATAGTGATATTGTTCACCAATGCAATGATTTTATCATCTGAACAATGATTTTGTCTTTTCTTTGTTTTCAATCTATTAACAATGATATTATCGACCAAAACAACGATATTGTTACCTTGGGCAACTATATCATTGATTTGGCTAGTGATTTTGTCTAAATAATGATATTATCATTCATACCAGAGAATAATGATATTATGTTTTTTGATTGATCTAACCCATAATAGTGATATTGTTATTTGTAATTGTGGTTTTTTAGGGAAACAGTGGGATTGACTGTGTAATTGTGATTTCAAAATAGAGAGCTCACTTTGAGAAGTTGCTTCAGTCATTTGTAAATTAGCTTCAAAGTTAAAGGACACTCTAACTTTTTTATTATAGGATCAAACTTGGAATTTGTTAAAACATGCTTTTTAGACCTTATTTGAAAGTTTAAAATGAATTAGAAACCTTGTTTTGGTGATTAACAAAAAAATTTAGATGATTAAGTAAATATTTTGACAAATTATGCTTTCAAAGTTACAACTTAAGACCAAGGGGTCAAAAGAACACCACCTAATCTTTGATTTGGGGCTTAAAATTGAAATCACTTGTCAAATTTGTATTCAATAGTTGTTAATTACAATTTGAGTGGCAAAAGAGGAGGACATTGTGTGTATGCTCTTCCATCCATCCCCTTTAGGAAACTTTTGGAATCAAAAACACCGTCTTTATTGCAAACATGCCTAGTCTAAGGCATACAAATAATGTCATCTAAAGCACTCCCCAAAAACTCACCATATTTGGGTGACCTTGAAATGACTCTAAAGTCTTTCTATTTATGTCTTTTATTTCATTACAACTTGGCTTGTGAGTGGGATTTCATCACCTCCCATGAGTTCTATAAGACTAAAATATCAGGGCGTATCTACACTTTGGAAATCATACTACACTAAGCAAGCAACAGATGTAGTGGTTACAAAAAGGGCTAGAGCTTTTTGCAATAAGCCAAGTGCCTTAGACACCCAATTAAAGTGTTGCTTCTCTTGTTTGTTGATGTGAAAATCAATCGACATGGGATCCATATAGAATGCATTAAAAGTTATAGTTTTTACATCAATTCCCACTTATCATGAAAGTATTGTCAGGATTAGGAGCACAATTGATTACCTTGTATAAGCAACTAAACACGAAATTTAACCAGAAGTAACAAGTAACTAGAAATAAAAAACAACACAGAATTTGAGAGACAATACACAATTGTATTCAACTCATTCTAGAAGGAAATACAATGAAGAGATCACACCCTTCCCACACCTCTTGGGTGTACCAGTAATTCTCCCTCAAGAGTTATTTCTCTCACAACCAATTACAACCACAACTCAAACACAGAGTTGTACCCTCCACCAGTCAGTAACAATATTGCCAGTACACAAGTACTCAAAGTACTCCAAGTAGACCTCCCTTGATCTTGCAACAACCTGCAAATCAAATGATCTTACTTATCATGTAGATCTTCTACCTGATCGTGCAACAACCTGCAGATCAACTTGGTTTTGCACGCCTGCAAACCTATATCTTACAATCGAAAGGATCTCTTCCTTGTCCTTGATTACAATACAGCCCCATGAGTCTATTGTATAGATCCCATGCAAACAATAATTAGAGTTCTAATTACAATAATTAGAAACACAGACTCAAGACTAAAATTAGTCTTTTACATGTAAACAAACTGTTTGTCTAAAATAAGACCAGTTCTAGAAGCGCATGCAAATGCATGCACACACAGGCTGCCGACGTTGGTGCCTGTCTGACCGATGTCGGCCGACCCATAACTGACATCGGTTATTGTGAACACTGAAGATGACTAACGTCAGTTGCGCTATCAACGTCAGTTTCTCTGTAACTCAGCAACCTCCTCCATGTTTGCATTAGTGAAGCTTTTAGCTCCACAACCTAACAATCTCCCACTTAGAGATAAATAGCTGCATCTGTACCTCTACCTATACATCATCTAATTTTGTTTCTTAGCTTGTATCCCTCTTCAAGTTCAATCTTGAAGACCAACCACCACACATCCTATGGTGCTACGCCTGTCATCCAAGTCCCCTGCCATATCCGATTCTACATACCCATGTAGAGAAGTGCTTGACCTTGCATCGCATGTATACCTGCTGTTGGTCCCTCTCAGATACCTGAGAATCCACTGAACTGCTTTCCAATGCTTCTTTCTCAGATTGGCCATGAACTTGTTGACAACACCCACTGCTTGGGCAAACTTAGGTCTAGTACACATGTACTCAACCTCATCATGTGAATTGGGACACTGTTATATGAACTGTCCATCCATAGGTGTGCTAACTGGTTTTGCATCTTACATCTTGAACCTCACCACTACCTTATTCACACAATCATCCTGAGACAACATCAACCTATGATCTTCCCTGTCTCTAGGAATACTCATGCCAATGAATTTTGCTACTCTCAAATTCTTCATGGCACACCTCTAAACTAACTTTACCTTTAGCTCAGTAACTCCCTGCATGTGTGACCCTGCAACAAGCATACACACTACATACAGTAACAGGATAATGTAGCTAATATTATCCAACCTGGTAAAGAAAACACAATGGTTACATTGACATTGACTAAAGCCATGCTTTGTCATACACCTATCAAACCTCCATTGTCCTGCAACTTGCTCAAGACCATATACCCTGGCCTTTCGTCTCACGTGTCCATTCTCTCTCTTCTTTAACCTGAGAATCTGTTCATCTTTCAGTGCTTTCATTTCAGCTGGCAACTCTACCAAATCTCTCATTTGGTTCTCTTCCAAGGAATCAACTTCCTCATTCATGCCATGCTCCCATTGTTTCCTAGATTCTACCTACTCTACTTCTTTAAAACTTTTTTGGTTCTTGACCATCAGTGAGCAACAAGTAGTCTAAAGAAGGGGAATAACAAATTTGAGGCTTACTTACCCTTTCAATCCTCATGGGCATTTGAGACTCCTTGAAACTTGTTGTCTGCCCAAAATCCATTTTTTGGTCAACCTTGGTCTACACCCGATCGATGTCGATCCCACCTGATCGTCGATGCCAGTTCCCTGACCAATGGCAGTGTCCTAATTATCGACATCAGTTCCCTGACCGACATCAGTCTCCACCTGCTCGACACCACCGACTTTGATCTGCACATGACCGATATCGGTACCTACCTGATCGACATCAGTTCCACCTGATCGATGTCGGTAACTGTGTTTTCCTATGAGTGATGACTTTTTATCCGCGAGCTTACTTTGAATCATAACCTTGTCCAAACTACCCTGCTCAGAATTATTCAGCCCCTTGAGCTAATCTCTGTCTGTCATCTTCTCCTTGAAAACCAAGGCTTTCCTGTTCTTATCAAAAACATCATATTTCTTCTTTATGCCATAAACCTGATCCTTTCTTGTAGCATGTGTTTCAAGAAACCTCACTTTCTTCTGTTGCTTACAAAAATCTCAATCTATGTTTTCCAGATCTGAACTCTTACCCTTTGACTTAAGAACATGCATCCCCTTCTTACTCATGTGACCAAGCCTATAGAGTCACATCTTCACATCTACATCTGAAGTAGATAAACCAGAAGGAGAATCAGTAATACAAGTAGATAGATAAAGAGTACCTACTTTCTTACCTCTTGCTAAAATAAGTGCACCCTTGGAAACTTTTCAAAAATCCACTGTGAGAGTTACTGTGCATCCCTCATCACCCAACTTTCCAATAGAAATCAAGTTTCGCTTCAGGATTGGGACATGCATGACCTCCTTCAACACCGATGTGTTGCCCGTCTGTAATTTCAGCTGCACTTTCTCTTTGCCAACCATTTGACAAGGCTTACCATCCCCTAAATAAATCTCTCCAAAGTCTCCCTAGACATATTCATGAAAAAATTATCTATTTGGGGTTGCATGGAAAGAGGCACCAGAATCTAAAACCCAAGATTCTACTTTATCCAAGGAACATACAAGAGCATCCTGTGCAACAATATCTGCAACATCTGCTTCTTCATTTCCTTCATCCTGATCTTCAACCAACCAACATTTTTTCTTTACATGCCCTACCTTTCCACAATTCTAGCATATTATTCTGCCATACCTAGATTTAGATCTCCTGCCTATCTTTGACCTTGATTTCCCTTGCTTGATCTTCTCTCTTTGCCTTCCCCTGCTTTCAAAACTTAAAGCATTCCCCGATGATTCACCTGTGCTTTTCTTGTGAATTTCTTCATTTAAGATTACACTAACAACATCATCAACTTTCAAGATATTTGAAGCAGACGCAGTACTACTAACTGTCGTTACCAAACTATACCAACTTTCAGGTAATGAGCATAAGATTAAGAGAGCCTTAATTTCATCATCAAAAGCTATATTGACTGAAACTAACTGATTTACTAATCCATGGAAATCACTGTACTGATCCACCTTCCAACATTTGCAAATTTAATAATTGCTTCATAAGAAATACCTTATTCAAAGCTGAGGGTTTTTCATATAAATTTGCCAAAGATTCCATTAACTCTACCGTTGTCTTAGCCTGTGATAAGTTTGAAATCACAGACGATGCATGGCTCAACCTTATAGATCCCAAAGCCTTCCGATCAAGAACCTTCCATTCTTCATCTTTCATATCCATGGGCTTGCTTGCAACCCCACCCAACGGTAACTACAAATCTTTCTGATATAGATAATCTTCTATCTGCATTCTCCATAATTGATAATTCTTGCCATTAAACTTCTCCATTCTTAGCTTACTTTCTTCTACCATTGCTATACTCCCACTCAATTAGAAACCCCTGAGAGTGACCTGTAATCAAACACTAACCTGCTTCAAACCAGGATCTAATAAACCTGCAACCTCGCTCTGATACCACTTTGTCAGGATTAGGAGCACAATTGATTATCTTGTATAAGCAACTAAACACAAAATTTAACCAAAAGTAACAAGTAACTAAAATTCAGAAATAACACAAAATTTGAGAGACAATACACAATTATATTCAACTCATTCCAGAAGGAAATATAATGAAGAGATCACACTCTTCCCACACCTCTTGGGTGTACTAGTAATTCTCCCTCAAGAGTTCTTTCTCTCACAACCAATTACAACCACAACTCAAACATAGAGTTGTAACCTCCACCAGTCAGTAACAATACTGCCAGTACACAAGTACTCAAAGTACTCCAATTAGATCTCCCTTGATCTTGCAACAACCTACAAATCAAATGATCTTACTTACCATGTAGATCTTTTACTTGATCTTGCAACAACCTGTAGATCAACGTGGTTTTGCACACCTACAAACCTAGATCTTACAATCGAAAGGATTTCTTCCTTGTCCTTGATTACAATACAACCCCATGAGTCTATTATATAGAACCCATGCAAACAATAATTAGACTTCTAATTACAATAATTAGAAACGCAGACTCAAGACTAAAAATAGTCTTTTACATGCAAATAAATTGTCCATCTAAAATAAGACCAGTTCTAGAAGTACATGCACACACAGGCTGCCGACGTCAGTGCCTGTTTGACCGATGTCGACAGACCCATAACCGACGTCGGTTACTGTGAACACTGAAGATGATCGACGTCAGTTGCACTGCCAATGTTGATTTCTCTGTAACTCAGCAACCTCCTCCATGTTTGCATCAGTGAAGATTTTAGCTCCACAACCTAACAAGTATTATTGGTGCAAGGTGTGCCTCAAGGTCCATGTCATCATATTGTCATTTGAGAGAAGGGGGGTGTAAAAACCCTATTATATAATGCACATTTACTTTTGGGATGAACACTTAAAAATCCTCTCAAATGTCATATATAGACGGAATCCAACAATATCATTCAACCTTGTTAGTTTAGACTTAAGACGATTGTTTTTTTATCATTAGCTTACTTGGTCTTGATTTGTGTCTAAAATTACTTGTTAACTCAATGAACTTAACCAAAGCACATTTCCCTCTATTTTCTTGAGAAAGGGAGGCGTTATGTTGTCTAATTAGAAAATTCATCTTTTCCTTGTTCAAATTACTATCAAAAGCTTTGTGTCATGTCATCCACTTTGGTACAATCATGCTACCCAATTGAGTCTAGACCTTTTACCCAATTTATTTAAGTCCCTCATTTATAATTCACATTCAAAATTGAACCTTTCTAAGTTTTAAAGGTTGGTGGGTTAAATTGGGTTTACCATTTGCACACTAAACTTGTTCTAACTTGAGTTCAATTTTCCATTTGGATTAAGGGTCATTTATTAGACTCAAAATCACATTATCATCTTAATGGACTCAAGTGATCTTGTGTATCACTCACACTTTGAGTCCTATAACATATTTTTATCCTCCTAGAACTATATGGTGATGTTATGCTATCCATTTGGTCTTAGCTTTGTACTTAATGATTTGTGCATATTTTTACATCTTGAGTTGCTTAGTTCATATTGTCTTCTTCATAATTTGGAGAGCTTTCCTCTAATTTTATAGCATCAAATCATTAGAGTTTAAACTAGCTTTTACGGTATAGGCGTATCAGAAAGATCTAGACTTTGGTGTACTAGTTTTCACCTTGGATCTTTGAGTTACCTTACCCTCTTCTTCTCTAAATGATTTCAACTTCACCAAAAGTTGAGTAAATTTGTGAACCAAATCTTATAATTATGTGTGGTACTAAGCCACCTTATTTTATAGTCTCTTTGGTACCTTAGTTATTTGTTTGAAGAGAACCAAGGCATACTGTGTTTGAACATTTGTAAAACATTGATCCAAATCTAGTCAAGTGCAGAGAATAACTCTTTTTAGACATGACTCAAAAGTTCACTCATAGTGGGGCCTCTTATGGCCTTAACTATGAAGATGAGCAATTTTATGATGGTTAAGATAACCCCATTATTTTTTATGACATCCCCACAACAATAAGATCTAAATATGGTTACAATGAATATCAACCCCAAAAAGATCAAGATGAAGCACTTATTAAGTTGATAGAATCAGGTCCTCGACTACCTTCAGACTTTCCTACAAAGCAATTGCATACCTAAGTTAGAGAAGGAGAACAACGATAGCAAGAGCAAGCTTTTGCACACATAGATATACCTTCTTATTTTAACAAAGGAAAATAAATACAAACAGAGTTAAAACTCACAAATTTGGATCTTTTAGCTAAGATCAAGATAATAAGTCAACGATATATGGATCAACTTGTCACAAACTAATCTGACTCATTAGTTGCCACTTCAATTCACAATGATTCTTTAAAAGAATAGGGAAATGTGGTTGAAAGTATGTAACAAATATTTGATGAGAACATAACCATAATAGATAAAGGTAACCTAAATGAACCGTTAAAGTCATAAGAGATCTTATAAAATGTTCCATTTGACATACATTTTTCAATCATCAAGGGCCTCTTGTTATTTTATAAAATCAGAGACCCAAACATGCAGTTCAAATAGAGGAAATACCTCAAGACAATTTGGCTAGTTCATTCCAACCAAACACAGAAATTGGTGAACAAACACATAACTATCAAAAATCAACAAGGTACTAAATAGCCAAATTCAGGGAATGTTTTACAACCCAAGAATCAATGGTCTATTTTCTCGACTCAAGGAGTGAATTAAAACCAAGGCATAGATTGAAAAGTATACATTCCCTATAGATCCAAACAAAATCAGGGGCACATTCCACCCCAACAACAACAAAACTATTAACACATTTCACCCCAACAACAACAAAATCAGGGGCACAATCCACCCCAACAATAACAAAACTAGGGGCACATTTCACCCCAATAGCAGCAAAATTAGGGGCACATTCCACCCCAATAATAGCAAAACTAGGGGCACATTCCACCCCAACAACAACAAAATAAGAGGCACATTCTACCCCAACATCACTAAAACTAGGGGTATATACCACCCCAACAACATCTTGTCCAATCCACAAATGCACCAAACATGCAAGAGTGGAATTCTATATAGGAAATCATTCAGAGATTGGAGATGAATTATAGAGTTAAAAAGTACAATTTCAATGAGATATGTTCATATCTATTTGATTTATCTATTCTCTAAAACCCCTTTCCACCTCATTTTGAGGCACCCAATTTTGATAAATACAAAGGAAAGAGAGATCCATGTGAGCACATACATGCATTCTTTATCTTATGTCAAGAGGTTGCTTATAGTAGTGAGTACTTACTTCAACTATTTCCATGAAGTTTAGATGGATAAGCTTTAGATTGGCTATGTAAACTACCTAAGGGATAAGTTGCAGATAAGAATGACTTATCAAAGAAGTTCGTTAACCATTTTTTATATGACATAGAACATGAATTGATCATTGTTGACTTGTGCAAAGCCAAACAACATGATGGTGAAGGTTTTGCTACATATCTACAAAGGTGGAGAGCATTGGTAGGCCTCTTTCAACATAATTTGCCAGAAAAATAGTTGGCCAATATATTTGCACATAACTTACATCCTGAAGTCGTGCATAATCTACGATTAATTTGTGCTAACTCATTTGAAGAAATTATTGGCAAAGTAGTGTAGATTAAGAAGGCTCTTATTGCTAAGGGCCTTGTCAAGATTTTTACACAAGGCCAAACATCTAATTAGACTCAATCATTGGCTCAAACGGTTATGCAAGATAAGC
Organism: Torreya grandis; assembly: GCA_037957365.1. Classification (NCBI taxonomy): domain Eukaryota; kingdom Viridiplantae; phylum Streptophyta; class Pinopsida; order Cupressales; family Taxaceae; genus Torreya; species Torreya grandis. The sequence goes on along the minus strand of JARHVA010000017.1, from coordinate 4,596,814 downwards.
CTAAGGGATTTAACAAGAATAAGAACATGGTTGGAAATAGGGTGACTGAAATAAGGCATCTACAAATGGTGTAGGATATGCCTCCCCCAAATGTACAAATAACTCCACTAAATACACCACCTACTTTGTAAATCCAACCTCCATGAAGGACATTTCATAACAATTTTAGAGTCTTTAGCAAGTTAGAGAACATGTTGAAACAGTGTTACGAAAGCTTGTCATTGTTAATTTGATTGTATGGCTAATACCAAGGCCATTTCTTCAATATCAACCAGAACTAGATTGGTTCAAGGAGAATGAATGGTGTAACTTCCATTGTGTTGTTGTTCATGGTGTGTGTCATTGCATCCAATTATGACACATTATTAAAGATTTTATTGAAAGTGCTAAATTGGAAATTAAGTTGGCCCCTAATCAAGATAAAAATAAGGATATGGTAATCTACAAAGACCCATTTCCTCAACATAATCCACCAACATCAAGAAATAATCAAAACCAAGGTCATAATCAAGGATAAAAGCATAATCAGAACCAATATCAATTTTAAAATCATAATGAGCATAATAGGGATCATAATGCCCATATTAATAATGTGGCTTATAAAAACATGCTTGATAACTATAAAAATATTATGGGGTACATTTTTGCTTCCCACATTGCCAAAATTACTATGAAACCACATGGACAATCTTGTGTTCTTTGTAGCATGAGACCCATCATTATAGGATCAACACCCTCTCCCCTAGTAATACTACATCGTGCTCACATAATCATGTTGCAACTCCATTTGCACAAGTTACTAGTTGTGAACAACCACACCCTTCATCTAATTACAAAGGCTCCCCATCGATTCAACATTATATCAATAAAGTTGGATGCCTATGAGTCATCATCCAAGGCCCTTTGCCTTCCTCTTCTAATTATAATGACTTCTTACCACCTTTGGGTTATGCAGTCACAACTAGATGCATGTGAGTTACCATCCAAGGCCCTTCACCCACTTCTTCCGTGAAAACCAATGAGAACATTGTGACAATGGTTCCAAATTTGAATACTATGCCAACAAAGACTAAGTTAGCTCAATCCAAAATTAAAAAGCCTTATAGTTTAGTGGACCAATTGAACAAAATCCCTGCATAGATTTCCATATTAAAACTCTTGTGAACATCTGACGTCCATATAACTATCATGAACAACCTTTTAGAAGAATCTATTGTGCTTAGTGATATTAACCCTGATCATTTCCAGAACCTAGTTGGATGTTTTTCTTCATTTTGGCAAATCACATTTGATCAAAAAGACATGTCCGCTATTGGCCCAAACCACAATAACCCACTGTACATTGAGATAATCATTATGGATCACAAGATCAAGCAGGTTCTTATAAATAATGGTTTAGGGATGAACATCATAGATCTCAAGTTAGTACGATGATTGGGATACATGGATAAAGACATTCAACCATAAACTATTACAGTCAAGGCTTATGACAATGCTGAGAGGGAATCTTCTGATACAATTTGGTTACCAGTCATGGTTGGGTTTATTTATCATCACACATTATTCCATATTATGGATATTGAACTTATTTATAACATACTTCTTGGTCATCCCTAGATCCATGAAGTATAGGCAGTGTCATCCACTCTTCATTATTGCCTTAAGTTTCTCCACGATGGGATCGAGGTTACTATTCTCATTGATCATCAGACATATCAATATTGCAAACATCTTGAAGTTGAGTTTGATAATTATAATTACTACCTAGGTTCTAAATTCATTGTGAAGAAGAAAAAAGGCATCATTTCCCATCCATCTCCATCTAATTATATCAACCCTGGTGATCTAACTTCCACTTCGGCCGATCCATTTCCTACAGCTCTTATAAAATAGGTTATTATTAAAGATGTGGGTATTTCCACATACTATCTTAAGGATGACCTCCAAATTAATTTTTTTTATGAATCCCCTAAATCATTTGGAAAGCCTAAACCATCCACAACCCCTAATGGACCCAACCAAATTTGGAAACCAAAGAAGAAATAACCAAAACCACCCATGGTTTTTGTACCTACAATCATGCCAAAGAAGGATCGAGAGGATTTTATCGAGGGAGATTGGTTATATTCTGAAGGCCTTGTTAATTGATTTTAGAATCCTAAGTATCCTATCCCTAACTGAATAATGGATCATCTTGACTATATGGGGAAAGGCCTTGACCCACGAGCGCAAAGAATCTTGGAGCTCTTATCAGCTGGAGTTATCAATTGGAATCATAGTCTTGGATTTATACCACCAAAGGGTGACCTCATGACTTTTGATAGTGACTCTTCGAAAGTAACTAGCGATGAGATTCTTAGCAGTAACACAACATCCCATTATAGCCTTTTTGATGAGCTTACTGACTCATATTTATTTGATTCAAATGCCATATTAACCATAATTCCTATTGGAGCTTCCCATCCTGAAGCACAAACCCATCTTAGTGGTGCATCCCTTCTTGAAGTAAGACATTATATCTTTACCATTGGAGCTTTCCATCCTAAAGTAAACCCTCAATGTTCCTTATGATTTTGCCATCCTGAACTCATAGATTTGGGACCAATAAAATGCGATCATACGCCTTGATGAATTTCAAAATGAAGAATCAATTATAGAATATATGGGCCTACAGGATGGATTGCCCATTAGTGATCACAAATAGGGCTTTGGTTTTTCATTAGATATTTCTACCTACTTTGGAGCATAAGCAAACTTTTTTGGTCATAATAAAGAACAAACATTGAGATCTTTGTGTGAAAACCTCTTTGAGGTGTTCATCGATCAGGGAAAAAGTAAAGAAAAAGATGAGCCTTCAAGTGAAAACCTATTTTAGGCACTCCTAGGTGGGAAAGTTTACCCATCCCCTTAGAACATAGAAGGTCCATCTAGCCAAAGTTCAATAGCTAGTACAAGCATCTCTTCAGAACAACAATAAATGTTTGAGCATCTTGCACTTTAGTTTCTGGAGGTTTTTACTAATTGACCTTTACTTGAGATGGTAGATTCTGATTCTTCATATTATCTGAATATTTGGGAGGAACAACAAGAAGATATGGTAGAAGAAGATGATCATGATCATGCCTTGCCTATAATACTAGAAGATGGATCCACACTTCTTGTGGAAAACATGACAAAAATGAACTTGGGGACCTCTGAGAATCCCAAAATTATTTATCTTGAAACTTCCCTTATTGAATCAGAACATGAGCATATTATATCCATTCTTACAGATTATATAGACATCTTTGCATGTTCATACTCTGACATGCCAGGCTTGGTCTCTGATCTAATTGTGCGTCACCTAGTTGTCCATCCTGATGCCAAGCCAATCAAGTAAAAACTAAGAAATATGCATCCACATATCGCCTTTTTGGTTAAGGCCAAACTGGAAAAGTTGTTAGGAGCCAATTTTATTAGACCATTGGATTACTCTGAATGGGTTTCCAACATAGTCCTAGTGAGTAAAAAGACCCCAGGTATACGTATTTGTATTGATTTATAATATATCAACAAAGCATGCCTCAAAGATGATTTTTCTCTGCCCAACATCAACACGATCATCAACTCAACTGTTGGGTATGAGATGTTCTTAATGGACATATTTTTTGGTTATAATCAGATCAAGATAGCCCCTGAAGACCAGCACAAGACTGCATTCACCACTCTATGGGTGACATTTTATTACCAAGTCATGCCATTTGGCTTAAAGAATGTTGGAGCAATATGTCAACAAGTAATGACTGTCATCTTCCATGACATGATGCATGACATTGTAGAGGACTATGTTGATGGTATTCTAGCAAAATCATGAACAACAGCTAGACATCCTGACGTTCTAGAAAGAATCTTTGAGAGGCTTTGTGAATATAAAGTCTGCTTGAATCCTAAGAAATGTGTCTTCGAAGTCATATTAGTTAAATTGCTAGGGTTCATTGTATCATAATGAGGAATCGAATTTGACCCTATAAAAGTCAGCACTATTATGGAAATGCCTTCACCAAACAATCTTAAATAGCTATGAAGCCTACAAGGAAAGATTCAGTCTATATGCAGGTTCATTTCTCAATTGGCAGATAAATGTCACCCATTTACTCAACTTTTGAAGAAATGGGTAAAATTTCAATGGGATGAAGATTGTTAGATAGCATTTGCAAAGCTTAATACATACTTGGCCAATCCACCAGTCTTAAGACCACCAACATAGGGAAAGCCACTACTTCTTTACATATCAGCCATATCATATGCACTGTGGGCATTGTTGGCCCAACATGATGATCGTGGTAAGGAAAATGTTGTTTATTATTTAAGCTACACATTGGTGGATTATGAACATAATTATACGCCTATTAAGAAGGCATGTTTAGCTATGGTCTTTGCCACTCAAAAATTGTGACATTATATGCTAAATAATAAAACTATTATCATCACCAAGGTGGACCCTCTCAAGTTCCTCTTATTTGAAGCAACTCTTCAAGGATGCATAGCTAAATGGGTTATGTTCTTAAGTGAGTTTGATGTTGAGTACCAGAATCAAAAGGCAATCAAAGGGCAAGTAATTATTGAACAACTTGTAGAAGCTCCTATTGAGGATACTCAACCTCTCAAGTTTGACTTTCTAGATGATTCTATCATGATGATAGAACAAGTACCATAGGAACCTAAACAGTGGATGCTCTATTTTGACAGATCCTTCACATCTCATAGATCTAGAGCTGGCATATTGTTGATCAAACCATAGGGGGATTTGATTCCCAAAGCATTTCATATACAATTTCATTGTATATTTAATTTGGTCAAGTATGAGGCATTGATTGTAGGGCTTCGCCTTACTATACAGTGGGATATTTAAAGCTTAAAGGTCTATGGAGATTCACAGTTAATCATCAATCAGACCACTAATCAGTATCAAAAAAGAGATGATAAGCTTGTTCCTTACAAGCATATTGATGATAACCTCAAAACACATTTTAAATCTCTATAGTTTTAACAAGTTTCAAGAGTAAACAACATATCTGTTGATGCAATGGCAATGATTGGTTCCATGATTTAAATAGATGACAGTGCTAAAAAGTATCAGTTCTTGATTGAAAATCTTCTTTAACCTATGCATATATAACATATTCAGAGAGGGTATGCACCATTGCTGGTGTTGATCTCCCACCTGAGCTATCACGTTACTTAGATTTTTATAACTATTTCCATAGTCATGTCTTCCCTGCCAACCTTTCTAACAACCAACAAAAACTATTATTTCATCACTTAACACATTATACTCTCCTTGGAAACACTCTTTATCTTTAAGGTTATGATGGAATACTTCTTCATTGTTTATCTTTAGGAGAATCCAAGATGACACTAAAGGAGGTTCATGAAGGAATGTGTGGGGCCCACACCGATAGTGTAGTCCTAGTAAAGAAACTCCTTAGAGCAGGTTATTATTGGCCCAAAATGGAGACCAATGCTTGCAACTACAACTTGATACATGCACCTTCTTTACCACTATAGCCGATCATAACACCATGGTCATTCTCAATGTGGGCTCTCGATCTCATTACATAAATTAACCCAATATCTTCATATGGCCATAAGCACATTTTGACTACAACCAAGTATTTCACTAAGTGGATTGATGTCATTCCTCTCACTTATGTTATCAAAAATTAAATAGCCAAATTCATTTATTACCATATCATTTGTTGATATGGCATACTAGCCCATATTATATCCAATGATGGTGGATCCTTTATAAACCAAGATGTGAAATCTCTTTGTGCAAAATTCGAGATCAAGCACAAGAAATCAACTCCATATAACTCGTAAGGTAATGGATAAGCTGAGGGATTGAATAAAACCGTTTTAGCCATCTTAAAGAAGATTGTTAATGATGTTGGCCATAATTGGCACTTGCAATTATTTCATGCCCTTTCGGCTTATAGAACTGATCATCAAACCCCAACTAGAGCCAATCCATACTCCCTTATTTTTGGCACTGAAGTTATTATCCTAGTCGAGATTGAGATACCATCAATATGAATATCACTATAGTACATTGAAGATGATGAAGACTATAGAGTCTCATGGCTGAAAGAACTAGAACTTCTAGATGGTAAGCGTTTGGCTACCCTAGAAAACTTGCAGACCTATCAAAAAAATTGTGGAGAAGCTACAAAAATTGCATTCTCCCTTAAGAGTTTGAGATTGGTGACTTGGTTTTGAAAGAGAACCAAAAGAAGATGAATGTTGAGTGTAAAAAGAAAGGTAAGTTTCAACCTAATTGGTTGGGACCATGTATTATCATGATAAACTATGGATCAAGGGCATATCGACTAGCTAAACCTAACAATGAAGAACTTCTAGAGCCCGTAAACATCGTACACCTTAAGAGGTTTTATGCATGAATAACTTTGAACCATTGTCTACAAAACCCCTAACTTGGGGGTAACTTATGCTGAAGTAATTTTATCCCACCATTTTATCCTAATTTGAACACATTTTATACTACCTTGGCCCATTCTTCACAACTCTAGATAGTGAAGGCTTTGAATTGTTGGTACTCTGAACACATTTTATCCTATCCTAGACCGTTCTCTTTGAGAACCATATTATTTGGACCATTCTTGAAAGAGAACCATATTATTCATCCCACATTGGACCATCCATGTGTTGGACCCTATTCTCTAGACCACTCTCCTTGAGAACCATATTCTTTGTTATGTCTTGGGCATGTTGTAAGCTTGAACACTTTTTATCCCTCGACCAATTATGACCTTGATTATGTCTCGTGAACATTATGACCATTTACAACACTAGTTATACAAAGCAGTTCAACCAGGATAGTATTTTGCAACTTTTTCTACAGATAGGTGAACAAGAACATCTTTTCAGTTTAGGACCTTTGCCACACTATTACAGATAAGTAAACGTAGATATGTCTTTAAAGTTACTTCCTAATGTACACTATTTGTTGATCTATGTAGACATTTGTTACCTTATCAAGAACCTCACTCTCACTAATTTATGAGTATGGGTTGTTGTAGCTAGCTTAACTATTTTATTGGAACCTCTACTCTTGGATGTGCATCTCTTTGACTAGATGGTCCCACCTTGTGCATATTGTATCCCAAAAATAGTAAAAATTTGGAAATACTTTGAAAATACCAAAAAAATTAGAACACAATCCACAAAAGAACAAAAACATTATCTCATGCTTCTGTAGATTTATACATTCCCATCCCACCATACTACGCTCTTGTCATTTTACAAGCAAAAAAACACCAGTTTATCTTATCCCATGCACTTGTCATTTTGCAAGATCATTATTTCTCATCCCATTAGCTTGTTGTTTGCAAGACCATTCTCATTTGTTTATCATATCTTCAATTTCTTCTATAACATTAATCATGCTAGTCTAATCATCATTTTTCTTCTATCTCGTTTCCTGGGAGAACTATATTTGGCCTAAAGTTCATGTTGGAACATGCATCCATGAAACTATGTAGGCAACGTCCACTTATCTTGTGCATCTGGAGCCAGCCCATCCAACCCCTTCCTTTTCTTCTCTACCCCCATTTCTTTTTTTGTTGTTCCTCTTTAATTAGAGAACAACTTTTATGTCATTGTTCTTTGTTATATTGTGGTGAAAAGTAATGCCTCTACCACATGAGCATGAACATTTGTTTTTAAACTGCAATAGCTTAGTTTTTGGTTTGTGTGTGTTTATTTGTGTTTTGATGTGCTTTCACACCTCTCCTTTTATTTCTTCTCTTTTTTTCTTTTTATTACTTCTTGTCTCATCTTGATCTTGTGTTTCCCTGTATGTTTTTTCTTATCTCTTTTATGTTTCATAACATCTTGATGATTCACATGGATCTCAATTATTTATATCTTGATTCTATGTTATTAAGTTGTCCTTGGACCATTTTGTTTATTTGATCATTGTTGGTGTCTTGTGTTTTTCTGTTTGATTTTGCTTTTCTCTTTTATGTTCAAGAATGTCTTGATGGTCCACATGGATCTTGATTATTTATATCTTGATCTCATGTCGTTGAGATGTTCTTACTTTTTGTTTTTAAACATTTTTATTCCTACTTAAGTCTTGATTGATCGTATCTTGATTTTAACTTAGGTTCATTTATGTTTATCTTTTTCTTTTTCTTTGTTTTTTGTTTAAATGTAAATAGTTGTAACTCTAGTTTTGGTCATTATTTTACCATTATCCTTAGTTGTAAGTATTCACATTTGAACTGGTTCAACACAATTAGAATATTATGCCATTCTACGTTATTCATACTTATGATGCCTAATTTATTTTGCTATGACAAGCAATTTGTGCTTAGGTCTCAAAGTCTTAAACGTCAACATCACTCTGATGAACAATTCTCAAGAATACTTTGCATAATATAGGCTCATGATATGGAATTAGGCATCTAGGTATCTATTGTAGCATGGAATTGCACCCTTATGGGAGAGTTTTTCAGGCTCTCTCACTCCCAGCTACAAAATTGGAGCAACTTCAGGTTATGGGTATCCTGTAGTGAGGTTGAATCTCTAGGCTTTTTAATGAGGCTAGCTCCTCAGATACTTCACTTCAGCTATTCCTATACACTAAAACCTATTGTTGACCAAGGAAAGGGAGAGAAAGGTAACATAAAAAGGGAAAATTGAACTAAGAAAGGTGATTCACCAAATAGAGAGTGACCCACATAAGCATGAAATGAACACTAATTCAACATAAGATAATTCTGCTTACACAACCTCACAACTGGTTAATTTGCATCAGTGTCATCAACTAGGCTCACTAAGCCATATATGAAGTAGAGAGGAATTTTGAAATTCACATAATACATCCATTAATGGTATAAAATCTCATGTTCATACCTGTAACTAAATAAAAAATACCTTAAAATATGTAAGAAGAGAGGATAGGGGACATGGAAGAACACTTCTTCATAAGGCCATCATGTATAAGCTTGTTAAACATGATTTTCTGACAAGAAATATGTAAAAATAATCTTTATTGCTTCCAAAGGTCTTTCTTATAAATTTTTGATAGGGTTCTTATTTGTCAAAATGAGGATCTCTCATTTTTTTTAAAGAATCAAGACATTTATAGAAAATGGGAAGACCCAAACAGAAGAGGTGAGCAAATAGAAATCAATAAATGAGCCCCAACCACCCTTAATGAATTGTCACCCACACTTGGGTTAATTTGAACTAATCTTTCTTCAATGAAATAACTACCATTAGATCCAAAAGTCTTCCATCCCTCTCATTGGTTGAGAAACGCACTAGAAGACAAAACTTGCTGAGGATGACGATGTCATGGTCTACTAAGAAGGAAAAGTCTAGGAACATCTTAAATGCTTAAACTATTTTTTCTAATTGCTTGATCTTTGTCTTTCATCTCCACACCATCCTCTACTTGTTTGCTTACGTATGAGGACATAATTCTTACACCTATAAACCTAACTGAGCCATGTTACTTCTACATTTATCAACAGTTGGTCAAAGATGATGGCCATGTCAAAAGATGGAAACCTTTGTAAATTTCTAGCTACTAGCTTAAGCTAGTCACTTGAACTCCCCATCGTGATCTGATTGGTCATCCTTATGCCACTTGTCTTTTATTGATTGGCTTTTCTGCTCTAGCTTATGCCACATGGCAGTCTCTCATTCATCTGATCATGACTTTGGGCTTTCATGGCTGCTCAACTTGCTTCAAGCTCTCCATAGCTTAAGTCTTTGAGCTTTTAGAGTCTTAAAGTCTTATCAACTCTTTTTTTGTGGGCTTTTGTAAGGTACCCCTTAGATTTTTGGAAATGACCCTTCCTAAAGGGAAAGAGCCCTTTGAGTTTCTTGAAAAATACTTTCCTGAAGGGCAAGAGACCCTTTAGGCATTGTTAAATGACACCTCCTAATGGGCAACATACCCTTCAAAATTTTTGCTTGAGACCTTAAAAAATATTACAATGGTCCTTCTGAAAGGAACATACCCTTCGTAATCTTTGAAAGCTACTCTCAAAACCTCCCAAATGGTCTTTTATAAAAGTGTTTGGCTTTTGTGGAGAGAAAAGTAACCCTTCGAAAATATTGTTTTGGTCCACTTTCTCAAGAAAAGAACCCTTTGGGAAAGTTGTATAGGGAAACCTACTTGATGATTTCATTTCTTTAGAACCTTTGTTTTGGATAAATTGTCTGAAAGAATTTCATTACTTAGCTGGAAATGAAAATTTCAAAAAGAACACTTGGCCGAAAAGAAAAACATACCTTCGAGAAATTATGTGGACAATTTTTCTAAAGAAAAACCATGAAGTTTAAACCAAAGAAAATCCTGAGAGGAAGAAACACACTTAGTTCTTTCAAAGCCCTAAAGAATGAATAAGGACTTAGCTGAATAAACAAACTTTGCACTTAGCCCTTTGGCTTGCAGGCTTGCTTTCAAACATTATTGTTGGATCCATTTCTAAGCCTTTAACCCAATGTTTTGTCAAACCATGCAAGATCTTCATATGTGGGCCAAAAATGGCCAACATCTTTGGTAGTTCATAGGGGTTGCATGCCTATCAATGGAAGAGAAATTAGACCATGTTGCCTCGTCAAACCCATCCATTGGGCAAGGAGTCCAGTCACTTTTTCACCAAATCAGAACCTCCCTTTAAAGCAATAAGGACAACTAGAACAGAACAAAATTGTGCCCAAAGCACTTAGGAAATGGAAAACAGAGCTGAAAAGGATGTGCATAGAGAACTTGGATAAAAACATGAAAAGCTATACAAAATATACAATATATACAATGGTTGCAAAATCTTATAATAACATAGCTTTAGATGAATCCCATTGACTAGGATGGGTAATACCTCTCCATCTAGTTGGGCCAGTTGGAAAGCATTATGTTGTTTGCATCCATGGATCAAATAAGGACCACTCCACATGCTATCAAATTTGGTATAATTTTGTGGCTTGGCCTTATTTAAATCCCATTTAAGGACTAGATCTCCTTCTCTAAAATCCCTTGTTATGGATCTCTTGTCAAAATCTTTCTTGTCTAGTGTCTTCATTGCAAGGTCTATTATTTCTTCAAGCTCCATGAGTTCTACCAACCTCACATTCATGGGCTCATCTTCCAGTAGCTCCAGTTGATGGGCAAGCTCTAATGCAGGTAGCTCAAGAGAAATGGGCAACTTGGACTCTCTTCCATATACTAAAACATATGGAGAATTACCAATAATAGCTTTAGGACTTACCATGTCAGCCCACAAGGCTATCTTTAGTTTGGTGTGCCACACTCTCTGGTTTTCCTCCATAGTCCTAATGATTCTCATCAAAATCTTGTTTTTGGACTCAGCCAGTCCATTTCCTTGAGGATAATAGTTAGAATAGGTGTTGAGGTTGATGCCCATCTTGAAAGCCTATTCACTCATTTTTAGATTGAGTAATGCTAGTGCATTATCAGAAATGATAGTAGATGGAACACCAAACTTGGTCACGATGCTATCATAAAAGTCTAAGACTGCACTTTCATTAGCTTCTTTTAATGTAATGGCTTCGACCCACCTGGTGAAGTAGTTGATTATAGTAAGCACCCACTTATGCCCTTCACTTGATGGGGGTTTGATCATTCTTATGAAATCTAGCCCCCATTGCATGAAGGGTTGCTCTACCTAAATTAGGTTGAGAGGAGGGGCTATTAATATTTGTTTACCCATAAAGAGGCACACTATCGCACCCATGCATAAACATCTTTGAAAAGGTTGGACCAATAATAACCTACCCTCATTATCTTTATTGCTGTGGTATTTGGAGCAAAATGGTCTCTCGTAGGTCCATCATGGAAATGCTCCAAAAGCTTGGTCACCTCATCACCATCCATGCATCTTAGGAGCACTTTATTGAGGTCCTTTTTGAATATAAACTCACCAAACAATACATAAGGTATGGACTGAAATCTGAAATACCTTCTCTTTGCTCTATCCATACCTTGTGGGCACTCACCTGTCATCAAGAAATGTGTCATACCCTGTAGCCAACTAGTGTGAGGTAGGAGTGTATCCATCTGTGAGTTATCTTCTCTTACCAAAATAACCTCTTTGTTTTCATTATGGTCATCAACCATGTGTTCTCACAAACCTTTGCCTCTCACTAGCTTAGTGACCTTGATCTTTACATCATGCTCCATGACCTTGGCAATCCAGCTAGCCCTCTTCTCATTCAAGTCTTTGTTAAGAAGGAAATCTCTCACTCTAGGAAGAGACACCATGATACAAAAGTTTTCTATTGGATAGCATGGGCCTGAACCTTTTAAGGTTTCTTATCACTACAAGGACTTATTTTTCTATGAAAGTATACCTCACCTCATATCCTTCCAGCCCTTGACTAAAAAAAGCTATTGGTTATTCAAGTCCTTCATCATTATTTTACATCAGCATAGCTGAAATATTATCAATATTAGGAAAGGTGTACAATAAGAAATCTCTTGAGAAATCAGGGTTCATGAGTGTGGGTGCTTAGGCAATAGCCTGCTTGATAGCCTCGAATGTTGATTTACTTTTATTTGACCAAGTGAATGCCTGATTCTTCATAAGCATAATAGTGATGGGTTTGGCCAATTTTCTAAAACTAGGTGTAAACCTCCTCACAAAGTTTATTTTTCCAAGGAAACTTTGGAGTCCCTTCTTATGCTTGGGCAAGGATAAGGCCAAGCTGGCACTCATTCTATCAAGATCAATATTTAATCTTTGTTTTGAAACAACATGGCCCAAACAACTTACCTTCAATCACAACAAACACACATTTCTTAGGATCCAAAGAGATCCCATAATCTTTGTATCTCTCAAAGATCAACCTCAGGTGGTCCATGTGCTCGTTGGCATCCTTGGAGAAAATTGTGATGTCATACAATTAGACCAGTACCATTTGATTTAGTATCCCTTGGAAATCCATGTCTATTACCCTTTGAAAAGTGTCCCTAACATTTGATAAGCCAAAAGGCATTTTTTGATAAGCATACATGTCCCACTTGGTTGTGAAAGTAGTCTTCTTTTGATCTTCCTCTTTCACCAACCCCAGGTTTCCCGAGTACCCATTCAAAAAAAGAAAAATGTTCTAAACCTACAACTCTTTGAAGAAGTTACCCCATGGATGGTAGAGGGTAATGGTCCTTCAAAGAGACACTATTTAGATCTCTTAAGTCAACACACAAATGGATTTCACTGTTCTTCTTCCTTATAGGCACCAAATTGGCTACCCATGACAAGTGTTTGATGGGAAAGATAATCTTGGATTCAATCAACTTGGTTAGCTCTTTCCTCATAAGGTCTTCTATTTTGGGGTTAATGGGTCTCTACTTTTGCCTCACAAGCTTAGTATTAGCCTCCAGCTCTATAGTATGCTAGGATAACTTTGAATCAAAGCCTCTCAGATCGCTATACTCCCAAGCAAAATTGTCTAAAAACTCTTTACAAAGTTTAATGAAGACATGCCTTTCAGATTTGTTGCTTACCTTCCCAAGCTTGAGAAGCTTATCCTTTAAGATGAGGACTCTCTCATATTTTTCTTCATCAGTTGATATTACTGCCTTGTCTTTCCTCATATGTTCTCCCTCATGGAAAAGGCCTTCAAGGGTGACTAGCCCTTTAGGGAGCTTATTAGATTTTCGTTGAATGATTTGATCATCATACTGGTTTTGAAACATCTCTTGGTTGGCAAAAGAGAACTCAAATTCTTATTGTAATAAATAAATAATTTGTTTATCATTTTCAAAAACCTACCAATGAGCCTCATTGTCTAACATTGATGGCCTCACCACCACCTTGATGTGTGGCTAAACCTTGGCTTCTTTTAGCTCACTCAGAATGTCAAATTGAGCTCCCGCGACTGCCAACCTATCAACATGTTGGCTCTAATTTCTTGGGACAACTTGAATGTTAAATGCTTCAAAATATTCAATTAGGTCCCACACTCTATTTTTGTAAGATCTCATCAAAGGATTCTTTGTAATGTTTAGGCCCATGACTTGGTTTACTATAAGCTCAATGTCCCCATATGTTTGCAGCTGTTTGATTCCTTTCTTACTAGCCCATTGAAGGCCATTGATTAAGCCTTCATATTCTGCTCCATTTGAAGAACAACTAAAATGGAACTGATAGGAAGAGAAAAGCTTATTACCTGAAGGGGAAACTAACATTGCCCCTACACCTACTCCATTCTTGCTCTTTGAACAATCAGAGAACAAATTCCACATACCATTGAGGTCATCTTTGGGTACAATGAAGGAAGGCATGAGTTGATTTTCTTCATGTAGAAAATAGACACCCATGTCTCTTTCTTCAACTCCTTCCAAGGGGTTGATAAATTGATTATCCCCTCATAGCTCATTCAAGAATAAATATGGAATTTCTTTAGGACAAGTGTTCAACTCTTGGCCAATTGTAAACTCATCCTCATCAAGGATAGTATAATTGAGGTTTATGATATTTGGCTAATGAGGTTTAATGTGAAAGTGTGTCATGGATTCAGCATTGAATTAGACTTTAGTCTCGTACCTTGTTCTAAATGTTGTGTAAGACCAATCTACTGTAAGATAACCCTCAATTTTGGATTTGAATTCTCTAAATAAGTGTAGAGTAAAAATACTCTACGTTTCATTTTGATTTTCAGTCACGCGATCCAAATTTTTGTCCCTGAACAGTTTGGTTTGAGATGGTGAAGTTTTGACTCAGAGCGTGGACTCGAATTTATTTTTGCCTTAATTTTGTCTAAGTGTCAAAATCGAGCGAAAGCTTCCAAGTGTCATCGGCCGAGGCACTTTTCATAATTTCAGTAAGTACTGCAGAATGTGCCATGTGTCCCCTAGTAACTTAGCAGAAGTTGACAAGTGTCGGCATCTACGTCTCGAGTTTCTTATACTTTTCGAAGGCTTCTTTCCAATAAGCTTTCTCAGGATCAAGCAGAGGGCGCCAGGTGGCAATTGTGGAAGGTTTCAATATGCTTTTCTAAAAGCAACAGAAGATGCCACATATCCTCGGCTGAAGATAACAGAAGCCACCATGTGTCAACCTCTAAATTATCCTCACTTTGTTTCATTAATAAGTAAAAACTGTGGTGGGTCCCAGGTTCTATTTCTGAGACAAGCAAAAGTCGCCAAGTGTCACCGTCTGTGTAAATATGAAATAAGGCCCAAATGTTTCTATAGAATAGACAAAGTGATGTAGAGACTGACAAGTGTCACCTTCCACAGGATTCTCAAAGGGTAGCTAAGATCAGTGGAGACTGCCACATGTCGCTTGTTTAATATGTGCGAAAAGTGCCACCCATCTGTGTTCCCTTTTTGAAGTTGCTCAAATGAGAAGTGCTTTGGGTCACATTTTCTATAGAAGTTGTTTTAAGTTTTGGAGAAGCGAACGATGACAGATGTCAAGGATTGAACACTTCTAAGTGAAGATACAGTAAGAGTATAGGTTACGCGAAATGTGCCGTGTGTTTTTGGTAAGTGTCGTAGAACATGCCAAGTGTCATTTTTCGGTGCCTCCTGAATAAAAAGGTTTTCAAGTAGAGTAAGGGATTGGGCCAAGTGTCACCTCCCTTTTGACAGAAGGAAGCATATCTGTTTCAGCCAATGAACTGGAGGAAGATGAAACGTTTCAAAATCTAAGAAATATCTTCTGTTAGATACTTCCAGTTCAGTTAGAGTTTAGTTGGGTCATTAGATTGGGAATGTGCAAACAATCTAGAGGGAATCCAATGCTATAAAGAGGGGTGAAGAGATCACTAGAAAAGGTGGAGGGAAGAGAGAATTTTTGGGCTTTATTTGTTGTGGCCAATAATACCATTGCCTTTGTTCTATTTTTCTCTAGTTAGAAAGTTTGTGTAACTGTGCATGTTTTTGTGCCTTTTATGTGACTTGAAAATTGAGAAGATTGAGTTTTGTGCCTTTGTTGATAGTTTCTGTGGTATTGCAAGAATTGTCTAAAGTTGTGAGCCTTTGATTCTAATGTTTTTCATCTTTTACATTGCTCATGCATTGATTTCTCTTTAATGTAATTGAATCTTGAAGATAGCTTCATTGTGCTTAGAATTAAGGGTTGAATTAAATTCAGGCGCATTGCCATAGTTAGAGTTTCTTTCATTGCATTTGTGTTTCTATTTAATTTCTATCCCTTTTCCTCAAAATACTTTTGATATAAAGAAGAGTCAGCTTCTTTAAAATTTGGAGGTTGTTTCAAGTCTCAAGTCCCACATTCCTGAAACTTCCCATTGTTGGTGTTGGAAACAAGACAATTTTAATCATCAACAATAAGCATAGAGCAAAACGAGGAGGAACCTCTATAATCAACACATATTGAGCCACCAAAACACTAGGACAAGTAGGTAGGGTTAGGCTGAGACCTTTGATAATACCAATTGGTTTAGTAGAAGATCCATCAAGCTAAAAAACTCCCTTGGATTAGGGTTCATACTTTAAACCAAGTTGGTCTGCTATTGATTTTGGCATTACTGAATTGCTAGCCCCACTATCTACCAAGCAACTGTGCACTAAGGAATCATTGATGGTTAATAAAATGTATAATGGATGGGGCTTGCTCACACTACTTGACCTTCCTCCCAAAGGACCCTTGGCCGCATTAGTGAAGACCTCCGCATCTTTGCTTGATTGTCTGCCTGTAGTTGTTATAACACTTATCTTGGATAAGCCTTCTTAAAGCATATCCACTTGATTAGGCATGTAAAGCATGTCCCACATTGGTACACTCATGTTGGATTTCTTCATTTGTTTAATAATTTTGATTGGCATACCATTAGCCTTTGCCTGGGTTTTGAGAGCTATTACTACTAGCTTTATCAATGAAGGAACAATGATAAGAGGTTCTTTGAAAGCTTCATGGTTGTCATCCATAATCCTTCTCTTGAATCTTGTGTTTTATGAGACTAGGACATGAGCCAAACTAGGGATGACCTACTGATTGGATGCATAGCACTCTTTTTATTCACTAATGACCATTGTGGCCTACAGCTAGTTTTAAACCTGATTTGAGCCTTGTTCTTGTGGAGGCTGCTCTAGATTTGTCATCATGGGGATCTTCATGTTTTGAGCCATAATAGCTATTTTATACCCATAATCAATAGCCTACTACCATTGGTCATTGAAATCCTAGTTAGAACCATTAGTTGGGACAATGGATTGCCCAAAAGATTGATTCTAAGGCATTATCCCTTTAGTCTCTTGAGCCATATTGTTCTGAATAAGAACCAAAGAATTGGAAGGGCCTACAACGTTTGGATTATAATTGTGTTATCTAACATAATTAGGTTTCCCCTATCCTTGGAAACCTCCTTTGTAAGGTGGTCTATTTGCTTGATAAGGCTACTAATGAGGCTGATATAGAGCTTAGTATGGCTTACTATAAGCTTATTGCCTCTTGACATTGACCACATCATTTCCTAATGATTGGATCATGCTCTTCAATTCTGAGTAGTTCTTTTACTCTTGGGAGTTACTGGATCCACTAGTGGAGGCCTTCTCTTGCTTTGGTCAAGGCACATTAGCAATAGTTGGAGTTGGAAGGATGACATCAAGTGGAGGAATAACTTCAGGTGGTGGGTTGATCTTAGGGAAAAGGGGCATTGGGGGTTTATGAGTAAGCTTGTTAGCCTGAACTAGACAATTTTTTTCCTTAAATAGCCACCTCATAAGCGTTTGGCAATATGTCCCCTCCCATGGATTAGATAATTACAGCTATATCATTGTTTAAAGCTTTTAAATAATATAAGAAGGAAAAGTTTGGGGATGGTCTAATAGCAACTAGAATTATGTCCCAAGCCTTTTGAAAACTCGTATTGAAGTCTTGCATGACTTCATGGGGAGCTCTCTTGATTGTGATCAACTATTCTGCAAGTGATAGATGATCACTCTTATCTACAAACCTCTTTCACAAGATTTTTCCTAGCTGGTCCCATGATTGGATAGAGTTAGGAGCTATACCCCTATACCAATCTAATGCCTTTCCCTTGAAGGATACGACCAATATCCTAACAACTACATTTTCTATTGTGACATTATGGATGTTTCAGAAATTGGCTATGTTTTTTATGTGTTCAGTAGGAGTTATAGCTTGGTTTCCTGTGTAATATGTGATGCTTTTGAGGGTTGCTACTAGCATAGGGTCATATTGTGACAAATTCAAAGGACTTTGGCTACTAAAACCCACAAAATCTCTCTGGGGAATCATGGTAGCAAGAGGGGCTAACAAGGATCTTATCACATAGGTGTGCCTTATGTCTGGTTTAGGAAAGTAGTTTATTACGTAAGGGTGAGTATGGGCGAACCTTAACCTTCTTGCTAAGTTTAAAGGTAATTCAAAAAATTCAAAAATAATACCTATAAAAGTTGATCTTGTAGTCACCTTTGGCATGAAAGATAGTTATTGCTCTATCACCAGATTGCTGAGTATTCTTTGGAGTCACTAGATAATGAAAGATGAAAGCTACAATTGCTATAAATTGATCAAACTAGCATTGAAATTGACCAAATTTTCTTGAAAAGGTCCCACTGAGCATGTCAAAAACTATTGTAACATGGAATTACACCCTTATGGGAGAGTTTTTTAGGCTTTCTCACTCCCATCTATAAAATTGGAGCAACCTCAGGACGTGGGTATCCTATAATGAGGTTGAACCTCTTGGATTTTTAATGAGGCTAGCTCCTCAGATGCTTCACTTCAGCTATTCCCACACACTAAAACCTACTATTAACCAAGGAAAAGGGAGAGAAAGGTAACATTAAAAGGGAAAATTGAACTAAGAAAGGTGATGCACCAAATAGAGAATGACCCACATAGGCATGAAATGAACACTAATTCAACATAAGATAATTATGCTTACACAACCTCACAATCAATTAATTTGCATCAGTGTCATAAACTAGGCTTACTAAGCCATATATGAAGTAGAGAGGAATTTTAAAATTCATACCAAGCAACCATTAATGGCAAAAAATCTCAAGTTCAGACTTGCAACTAACCAAAAAATACCTAAAAATAGGTAAGAAGAGAGGACAAGGGACATGGAAGAACACTTCTTCATAAGGCCATCATGCAGAAGCTTACTAAACATGATTTTTAGGTAAGAGATAGTTAAAATTAATCTTTATTGCTTCAAAAGGTCTTTCTTACAAATTGTTGATAGGGTTCTTCCTTGTCAAAATGAGGATCTCTCTTTTTTTTTAAATAATTGAGACATATATAGAAAAGGGGAAGACTCAAAGAGAAGAGGTGAGCAAACAAAAATAAATAAATGAGCCCCAATCACCATCCATGAATCCTCACCCACACTTGGGTTAATTTGAACTAATCCTTCTTCAACAAAATAATCACCAGTAGCTCCAAAAGTCTTCTAGCCCTCTTATTGGTCGAGAAACACACTAGAAGACAAAACTTGTTGAGGATGATGTCATGGTCTATTAAGAAGGAAAAGTCTAGGAGTGTCTTAAATACCCAAGTTATCTTTTCTAATCACTTGATCTTTATTTTTCATCTCCACACCATCCTCCACTTGTTTGCTTACGTATGAGGATAAAAATATTACACCTATAAACCTGACTAAGCCATGTTGCTTCTACATTTGTTGGTTGTTGGTCGGGGATGATGGCCATGTCAAATGATGAAAACCTTCATAAAATTTTAGGTACCAGCTTACAAGTTCCAATTTAGGTCAAAGTATCCCCAAATAGGGCAATGTATTTTATGGGCTAGCTAACTTTGATTAGATCATTTCAATTCAAAATGACAATTTTACCATTCAATGTTTTGGATCACTCTTTTCTTCTAATCCATTGGTACACATCATGTACCTTTGTTATTTGGTGTTGGAAATATCCTAAATGGGAATACATCTCCAACTCATCTAACATTACCTTCCAGTTCCTCTCTAGTCAAATTATGACCCAGTAATATGACTTTTTGACCATTTTGATTAATTGAGGGCAAATTTTCAAATAATTGCACAAATGTTGATTAACCTTGTTTAAGGCTAATTAATACAAATCAAGAGCTTAAGTGGATTTTCCATGAGAGTTGTTGAATATTTATTTTTGAAAATTGATTCTTATTAACTACATCATCAGGTGACATCATTTCTTAGGAAGACATCCCTAGACCATAAATACCACAAATATCAAGATTATGGATCACCCATGCCTAGTTAACGCCTCCCATGCCTCTTCAATGCCCCTTCTTCCAAGGTTATGATGAAGATAATTATGGATTTAATTCCAAATATTATGATTATCCATGCCCACACATCTCAATCTTGAGATGGACGGTCATGGTTGATCTTGACCAATCTCAAAACTCTATAAATAGAGAGGCCATGGACATGAATTTTAAGTTTGAATATTGCAAACTTATAACATTAAATTGATTCCACAATCCTTTACATTTGATTATTTATTTTATTTGTAAGCTTCATTGATAGTCTAGTTTAGTGATTTGGAATCATGAACTTAGGTTTTATGAAGTGTTCTTGAGACATTGGAGGAGTTTGCCACCTTTGTTGACAAAGACAAGGATGCTTGATCAAGGGAGAACATGATTTTGAGCCACATGGGTATGGTGAATCCATTTGGAAAGGTAATATGATGTTGCTTTCTTTCATTTGTTTCTTGTTATCCTTTAAAATTTCCATAGGAATAGATAGGCTTAGTTAGTTAGTTCTTTATGCATTTTTTGTTATTTATGGACTAATGCTTGACTAACTTGCTTTGTAATCTTCTCTACATCTTGGCATGCCCGATGGGACAAGATGCATCTCACACCTGAAGAAGATCATTTTGTAACTTAAAAATATTCATTTGGACCTGTAAAACTCTTGCAAATTGATTTTGTAACTTTATTTTACCATTTTTATTTACCATGGTTTTACATAGTAATTGACGTCGGTTAGTAAGATTGACATCGGTTATATAGCTTAACTGATGTTAGTTAGCAAAATTGACATCAGTTATATACCTATCATTGGTCACATTGGTATAACTGATGTCGATTAGATAATCGACATCGGTTAGGAAATATAACTGTCATTAGTTATGCAAACTAACATCGATCACTATATTTTTCTTAAAACACAGACCCAAGAGCTCTTTTTCTAAAGTTTATTATTTCAAACCAAAAAGAGCTTCAAAGCTAAAGGACATGCTGCCATTTTTGCTGTAAGACCAAGCTTGACATTTGCTAACAACATGTTTTAAATCACCTTTTGCATGTTTAAAAATCAATTAGGAACTTTGTTTTGGTGTTTAATGAAAAATTTAGATGCTTAGATGAATGTTTTCAAAGTTCACAATCTTAAGACCAAGGGGTCAAATGAACACCACCAAATCTTTCATTTGGACTTAAAATTGAACACACTTGTCAATTTTTGTTTGCAATAGTTATTTAATTAGATTTTGTTTGTCAAAAAGAGGAATGTTGTGTGTATGCTCTTCCATTTGTCCCCTTTATGGAACCCTTAGAATCAAAATCACCATTCCTATCGCAAATATCCTAGTCCAAGGTGCTTAAAAATAATGTCATCTAAAGCATTCCCTAAAAACTCATCAAAGTTTGGGTGACCTTCAAAATGACCCTAAAGTCTTTCTATTTCACGATTTATTTATTTTTATACAAATTTGTCTTGTGAGGGGGACATCATTACCTCACGTGAGTTCTTTAGGGAAGCTTTGACCCAGGGTTTCATCTCTCGACATTGACTTCATTTGGATTCTAGTTAGATTTGCACATGAGACATATCTACGTTTAGACATCACACTACATTGAGTGAACAACAAGATGTAGTGGTTGTAAAAAAAGGACTAGACCTTTTTACAAGTAGTCAATGCCACTGTCACCTAATTTCCATGTTTGTCTTTTGCATTATTTGATGTAAAAGTTATTGTGTAATTGATTCCCCTAGAACAATCGAAACCTTACTAGTTTAGTAGACCCCACTTTGCCATACCTTGTCAGTTTAGACTTAAGACGTTTGTTTTTTGTCATTAGCTTACTTAGTCTTGATTTGTGTCTAAAACCACTTGTTAACCTAATGAACTTAACCAAAACACATTCTCCTTAATTTTATTGAGCAAGGGAGGCATTACTCTGTCCAATTGGAAAATTTATCTTTTCCTTGTTCAAATTGTTATCAAAAACTTTGTGTCATGTCATCCATGTTGGCACAGTCATGCTGCTCGATTGAGTCTAGATCTTTTACCCAATTTGTTTAAATCCTTCATTTATAATTCACATTTGAAATTGAACCTTTCTGAGTTCTAAGGGTTGGTGTGTCAAAGTGGGTTCGCCATTTATGCACTAAGCTTGTTTTAACTTGGGTTCAATTTTTCATTCGGATCAAAGGTCATTTATTAAGAGTCAAAATCACATTAGCATCTTGGTAGACTCAAGTAATCTTGTGTATCACTCACGCATTGAGTCCTAGAACATATTTTATCCTACTGGAATCATGTGGTGACTTTGTGTTGCCTATTTGGTCCTAGCTTTATACTTAGTGATTCATGCATGTTTTCACATCTTGAGTTACTTAGTCCATTTTGTATTCTTCATAATTTGGAGTGCTTTCCTCTAAACTTCTAGGGTCAACTTATCAAGGTTGAAACTAACTTTTATAGTACGGGTGTATCACAAAGATCTAGGCTTTGGTGTACTATTTTTCACCTTAGGTCTTTGAGTTACCTTACCCTCTTTTGATCTATATGATTTCAACCTTATCAAAGGTTGAGTAAACTCATGAACCAAATCTTCTAAATTGTGTGTGGTTTCAAACAACCCTCCCTTATAGTCTCATTAGTACCTTGGTTATTTGTTTAAAAGAGAGTCAAATCATATTTTGTTTGGTTACCAAACATTGGTCCAAAGTTATTAAAACACATAAAACAACTCTTTTAGACATGACTCAAATGTTCACTCATAGTGGGGCCTCTTATTGCCTTAGTTATGAAGATGAGTAGTTTTATGATGGTCAAAATAACCACATTATTTTTTATGATATCCCCATAATAGTAAGAATCGAAGATGATTACAATGAATATAAACCCCAAGAAGATCAAGATGAAGCCCTTCTTAGATTGATAGACTCAAGTGCTATACTACCTTATGACTTTCCTATAGATCAATTGCATACCTTAGTTTGAGAAGGAGAACAATGACGACAAGAGCAAGCTTTTGCACAAATAAACATACCTTCTTCCACTAACAAAGGAAAAGAAATACAAATAGAGTCAAAACACACAAATATGGATCTTCTAGCTAAGATCAAGATAATAAGTCAATGATATGCAGATCAACTTATCATAGACTTAACTAACTCCCTAATTGCCACTTCAATTCACAATAATTATTCGAAAGAACAAGGAAATATGGTTAAAAGTATGCAACAAATATTGGATGAGGACATTACCATAGTAGATCAAGGTAATCTAAATGATTAGTTAAAGGCACAAGAGACCTCACAAAGTGTTTTATTTGACATAGAACATACATTTTTCAATCATCAAGAACCTCTTATTACTTTACAAACTCAAAAACCCAAACATTCAGTTTGAATTGAGGAAATCCCTCAAGACAATTTGGTTAGTTCTTTTCAACCAAACCAAAAATTGGTAAATAAACATAGAAATTTGCAAAATCAATAAACTACAGAACAACAAAAATTAAAGGAATGTTTTACAATCCAAGAATCAACAGCCTATGTTCTCAACTCAAGGAGAAAATAAAAACCAAGTCATGGATTGAAAGGTATACACTCCCTATAGATCCACACAAATTCAAGGGAACATTCCACCCCAACAACAATGAAACTAGGGGCACATTCCACCCCAATAGCAACAAAACCAGGGGCACATTCCACCCCAACAACATCTTATTCAATCCACAAATGCACTAAACATGTAAGAATGGAATTCTATGAAGGAAATTGTTCAAAGATTGGAGACATATAATAGACTCAAAAAGTACAAATTCAATGAGATATGCCCATATTCATTTGATTTATATATTCTCCAAAACCCCTTTCCACCTCATTTTGAGGCACTTAAATTTGACAAATAAAAAGGAAAAAAAGATCCATATAAGCACATACAGGCATTATTCATTTTATCTCAAGAGGTTACTTATAGTAGTGAGTACTTACTACGATTATTTCCACAAAGTTTAGCGGGACAAGTTCTTGATTGGCTACTTAAACTACCCTAGGGATCAGTTGCGGATTGGAATGACTTATCAGAAAAGTTCATTAACCATTTCTCATATAACATAGAATATGAATTAACCATTATTGACTTATGCAAAGCTAAGCAACATGATGGTGAAAGTTTCACTGCATATCTGTAAAGGTGGAGAGCATTAGCAGGCCATTTTCAACATAATTTGCTAGACAAATAGTTGGCTAATATCTTTGCACAAAATTTGCATCTTAAAGTTGTGCATAATCTACAGTTAGCTTATGTTAATTCATTTGAAGTAATTATTGACAAAGGAGTGCATATTCAGAAGGCTCTTATTGCTAAGGGCCTTATTAAGATTTTTGCACAAGGTCAAGCATATAATCAGAATAAATCACTGACTCAAATAGTTATGCAGGATAAACCTAAAGGCTTTAGCAAAAATAAGAACATGGTTGGAAATGGGGTGACTAAAACAAGACATGTACAAATGGTACATGCTATGCTTCCTCCAAATGTACAATTAACTCCCCCAAATCCACTACCTACTTTGCAGAGACAACCTTCATGAAGGACATTTGATAATAATTTTAGAGTCTTTAGCAAGTTAGGAGAATCAATTGAAACTATGTTACAAAAGCTCATTGTAACTAATTTAATGGTATGGCCAGTATCAAGGCTATTTCCTCAAGATCAACCAAAACTAGATTGGTACAAAGAGAATGAATGGTGTAACTTTCATCGTGTTGCTAGTCATGGTGCATATTGTTGCATTCAATTGTGACATATTATTGAGGACTTTATTGAAAATGGTGAACTAGAAATTAAGTTGGTCCCTAATCAAGACATAAATTAGGATATGGGAATCTACAAAGACCCCTTTCCTCGACATGATCCACCACCACCAATAAACAATCAAAATAGTCACAATCAAGGATAGAGGTTGGATAAGAACTAACAATAAGGTCATAATTTAATGAGCATAATTGAGATCATAATGCCCGCACTAATAATGTGGCTTATAACAATGTACCTTATGACTATAATAATACTGTGGGATGCATTTTTGCAACCCACATTGCTATTGTTATTGTAAAACCACATAACCAATCTCATGTTCCTCATAACATGAGACCCATCATTATAGGGTCAGCACCCTCTCCCCGTAGTAATATTGTATCAGGTTCACATCATCATGTTCCTACTCCATTTGCACAAGTTACTAATTCTAAACAATAACACCTTTTTTTTAATTATAAAGGCTCCTCGTTGACCCAAAATTGTAGAAATATAGTTAATCACTCATGAGTCACTATTCAAGGCCCTTTGCCTTCTTCTTCTAATTATAATAACTCCTTGCCACCTCTAGATTGTGCAGTCGCAACTAGACGCTTGTGAGTTACCACCTAGGGCCCTTCACCCACTTCTTCCATAAAACCCAATGAGAGCATTATGCCAAGGCTTCTAAAGCCGAATATTGTTCCAATAAAGACTAAAATAGTTCAATCCATAATTCAAAGTCCTTATAGTCTAATGGATCAAATAGATAAAACCTCTGCACAAATTTCCATATTAGAACTCTTGAGGACATCTGATGTCCATAGAACCATCTTCAACAAAATTTTGCAAGAGTCTATTATGCCTAATGATATAAACCTTGATCAGTTCTATAACCTATTTGGACACTTGTATTCATTTTGACAAATCATATTTGATCAAAAAGACATGTCCACCCTCGGCCTAAACCACAATAACCCATTATACATTGAGATGATTATTATGGATCACAAGATCAAGCAGGTTCTTATAGATAATCTTTTAGGTTTGAACATCATATCTCTTAAATTGGTATGATGATTGGGATATATGGATAAAGACATTCAACCAAAAACTATTATAATCAAGGCTTATGACAACATCGAGAGGGAGCCATCTAGTATAATTTAGTTCCCAGTCATGGTTGGGTCTATTTATCATCACACATTATTCCATATTATGGATATTGAGCTTCCTTATAACATACTTCTTGTTCATCCTTGGATCCATGAAGTAAAAGTAGTTCCATCTACTCTTCACCAATGCCTTAAGTTTCCCCATGATGTGATTGAGGTTCCTATTCCCATTTATCAACAACCATATCAATATTGCAAACATCTTGAAGCATAGTTTCATAATTATAACTATTGCATAGGTTATAAATTCATTACAAAGAAGAAAAAATCCATCATTTCTCATCCATCTCCATCTAATAATATAGACCCTGGTGATCTAGCTTCCACTTCGGCTGATCCATTTCTTACAGCTCTGGATAAGAAGGTTATTATTAAAGACGCAGACATTTCCACGTACCATCTAAAAGATGTCTTCCATATTGCAAAAATACCAAAAAATCTCCTAAAACATTTGGTAACCTTAAAACTTCCTAGACTCCTAACAGACTCGATTAGATTTGGCAACCAAAGAAGCAACAACCAAAACCTCCTTTGGTTTTTATACCTATAATTTCACCAAAGAAAGATCAAGAGGATTTTACCGAGGGAGATTGGTTATGTTCTAAAGGCCTTGTTGATTGTTTTTAGAATCTAAAGTATCTTATCGCTAACAAGATAATGGATCATCTTGACTATATAGGGAAAGGCTTTGGCCCACAAGTGTAAGGAATTTTAGAATCCTTATCAGCTAGAGTTATCAATTGGAATCATGGTCTCAGATTTAAACCACTAGAGGATGAACTCATGACATTTGATAGTGACTCTTTTGAAGTGACTAGTAATGAAACTCATAGCAGTGACACAACATCCCATTATAGCCTTTTCAATGAGCTTATTGACTTATATTTATTTGATTTAAATGCCATATTAACCATAACACCTATTGGAGCTTCCTGTCCTAAAGTAAAAACCTATCCTAGTGGTGCTTCCCTTTCTAAAGTAGGACATTATATCTTTACTATTGGAGCTTCCCGTCCTGAAGTAAAAACCCATCCTAATGGTGCTTCCCTTCCTGAAGCAGGACATTATATCTTTACCATTGGTGCTTCCCACCTTGAAGCAAACCCTCATTGTAACCTATGTCTTTGCCATCATGAACTCATAGATTGGGATCAACAAAACCTAGTCATATGCCTCGATGAGTTTCAAAATGAAGAATCAATTGTAGAATACATGGGCCTATAGATGCATTTCCCATTGGTGATCATAAGCAAGTTTTGATTTTTCATTGAATTCTTCTACCTACTTTAATGAGTAGACAAACTTTCTTGGTCTTAATAAATAACAAACATCAAGATCTTCAGGTGAAAACCTCTTTGAGGCACTTATCGATCAGGGAAAAAGTAAAAAAAAAGACAAGCCTTTGAGTGAAAACCTATTTCAGGTGCTCCCAGGCGGGAAAGTTTTCTCATCCCCTCAGGACATAGAAATCCCATCCATCCCAGGTTCCATAGCTAGTACAAGCATCTCTTTAGAGCAACATCAACTATTTGAGTGTCTTGCTCTTGAGTTACATGAGGTTTTTGCCAATTGGCCTTTAACTGAGAAGGCATATTTTGATTCTTCATATTATCTAGATCTTTGGGAGGAACAACAAGAAGATATAGCAAAACAAAATGATCATGACCATACATTGCCTACAATTCTAGAAGATGGATCCACACTCCTTATGGAGATCATAATAGAAGTGAATTTGGGAACCCATGAGGATCCTAAAATGGTTTATCTTAGAGCTTCCCTTATTGAAGTAGAATGTGAACATATTACATCCATTCTTAAGGATTATATAGACATCTTTGCATGGGTATACTTTGACATGTCAGGCTTAGACCTAGATTTAGTTGTGTATCATCTTGTTATTCACCATGGTGCTAAACCAATCAAGCAAAAGTTGAGGAAGATGCATCCATGCATCGCCCTTTTGGTTAAATTCAAGTTGGAAAAATTGCCAGGATCCAATTTAATCAAACCACTGGACTACTCTGAATGGGTTTCTAACATGGTACCAGTGAGTAAAAAGACCCTAGGCATATGTGTTTGTACTTATTTTCATGATATCAACAAAGCATGGCCCAAAGATGATTTTCCTTTGCCCAACATTGACATGATCATCAACTCAACTGCTGGGTATGAGATGTTATCCTTAATGGATGGAATTTCTAGTTACAATCAGGTCAAGATAGCCTCTGAAGATCAACATAAAACCACGTTCACCACACTGTGGGGGACAATCTATTACTAAGTCATGTCATTTGGTTTAAATAATGATGGAGCCACATATCAGCGTGTAATGACTATCATTTTCCATGACATGATGCATGACATTGTCAAGGACTATGTTGATGATATATCGGCAAAATCAAGAACAAGAGCCGGATACCCTGGCATTCTATGAAGAATATTTGAGAGGCTTCATGCATATAAAGTCCACTTGAATCCTAAGAAATTTATCTTTGAAGTCACATTAGGAAAATTGCTAGGGTTTATTGTATCACAATGAGGGATTGAATTCAACCCTACAAAGGTCAATGCTATTATGGAAATGCCTCCACCAAACAATCTTAAGGAATTATGAGGTCTACAAGGAAAGATCTAGTCTATACATAGGTTCATTTCTAAATTGCCAGATAAGTGTCATCCATTTAGCCATCTCTTAAAGAAAGGGGTAACATTTTAGTGGGATGAAGATTGTCAAATAGCATTTGTAAAGCTTAAAACATACCTGGCCAATTCACCAGTATTACGACCTCCAACACAAGGAAAACCACTGCTTCTTTATATATGAACCATAAAACATGCACTCGAGGCACTTTTGGCTCAGCATGATGGTCATGGTAAGGAACACATTCCTTATTATTTAAGCCACACATTGGTAGATTATGAACATAATTATATGCCTATTGAGAAGGCATGTTTAGCTATGGTGTTCACCACTCAAAATTATGACATTATACGTTAAATAACAAAACTATTGTTATCTCCAAGGTTAAATCCTCTCAAATTCCTCTTATCTAAGGTATTTCTTCAAGGATGCATGGCTAAATGGATTATGCTCCTCAATGAGTTTGATATTGAGTACCAGAATCAAAAGGTAATCAAAGGGCAAGTTATCACTAACCAACTTATAGAAGCTCCTATTACGGCCACTCAACCTCTCAACTTTGACCTTCTAGATGATTATATCACTATGATAGAACAAGCATCATAAGAACCTAAACAGTGGATGCTCTATTTTGATAGATCCTTCACATCTCAAGGGTCTATAACTAGCATATTTTTTATCACGCCACAAGGGGATTTGATCCCCAAAGCCTTCCATATATAATTTTAGTCTACAAACAATGGTCGAATATGAGGCATTGGTTGCAGGGTTCCATCTTGCCATACAGTGGGATATTCAAAGCTTAAAATTCTATAGAGATTCGTAGCTAATCATAAATCAGACAACTGACCAATATCAAACAAGGGATGATAAGCTTGTTCCTTATAAGTAAATTATCGATAACCTCAAAACACACTTTAAATCTTTGCATTTTGAGCAAGTTCCATGAGTCAACAACAAATCTATTGATGCCATGGCAACAATTGATTCCATGTTTCAAATGCATGATAGTGCTAAAGAGTATCAGTTCCTGATTTAAAATCTTCTTCAATCGACACATATTCTATCAGATTCAGAGAGGATATACATTGTTGTTGATCCTAATCCCTCACCTGAGCTACCATGGTACCAAGATTTTTATAACTATTTCCATAGTCATGTATTCCCCACCAACCTTTTCAATAACCAAAAAAAACTATTGCTTCATCACCTAACAAATTATATCCTCCTTGGAAACACACTTTATCGTAAAGGCTATGATGGAATGTTTCTTCATTATTTATTTTTGGGAGAATCCAATCTGGCACTAAAGGAGGTTCATGAAGGAATGTGTGGGGTCCATACGAATGGTGTAGTCCTGGCAAAGAAACTCCTTATAACAGACTATTATTGGCCCAAAATGGAGATATATGCTTATAATTATGTAAAGAAGTTTGTTTCTTGTCAATAGCATGGCAACTTGATACATGCACCTTCCTTACCATTGTAGTTGATTACAACACCATGGCCATTCTCAACATGGGGTCTCGATCTCATTAGGAAAATTAACCTGACATCTTCAAATGGACATAAGCACATTTTTACTGTAATTGAATACTTTACCAAGTGGATTGAGGCCATTTCTCTCACTTACGTTACTGAGAAACAAATAGCCAAATTCATTCATTAACATATCATATGTCAATATGGCATCCTAACCCGTATTATATCTGATAATGGTGGATCCTTTGTGAACCAAGATGTGAAATATCTTTGTGCAAAATTCAAGATCAAGCACAAGAAATCCACTCCATATAACCCATAAAGGAAACAAACAAGTTGAGGCATCAAATAAAACCATTATAGCCATCTTAAAGAAGATTGTCAATGATGTTGATCATAATTGGCACTTGCAACTCTTTCTTGCTCTTTAGGCTTATGGAACCAATCATCGCACCCCAATTGGAGCTACTCCATACTCCCTTGTTTTTTGCAGTGAAGCTATCATCATGATCAATATTGAGATCCCATCATTAAGAATATCACTGGAGCACATTGAAGATAATGAAGGCTATAGAGCCTCATGACTACACGAACTAGAGCTTCTTGATGGTAAGCATTTAGCCACCCTAAAAAATTTGTAAGCATATTAGAATAGATTGTGAAGAAGCTACAACAAATGCATTTTCCCTCAAGAATTTGAGATTGGTGACTTAGTTTTGAAAGAGAACCAAAAGAATACGAATGTTGAACCCAAAAATAAAAGTAAGTTTTAACCTAATTGGTTGGGACCATATATTGTCACAACAAACTACAGATCAGGAGCATATCGATTGGCTAAACCTAATAGTGAAGAACTTTCAGAGCCCATGAACATCATACACCTTAAGAGGTTCTACACATGAACATCTTTGAACCATTGTCTATAAGACCCCTGACATGGGGGTAACTTGTGCTGCCATAATTTTATCCCACCCTTCTATCTTACCTTGAACACATTTTACACTATGCTGGCCCACTTTTCATGATTCCTGAGATTAAAGGCTCTAAATCCTTAGCACTCTGAACATATTATTCATCCCATTTTGGATCTCTCCCTTCAAGGGGCATATTATTTATTATATTTAAGGCATGTTATAAGCTTGAACACTTTTTATCCCTTGACCAATTACGATCTTGATTATGTCTCATGAACATTATGAATATCCTCAGTAGCAGTTGTACAACGCAGTTTGCCAGGATAGTATTGTGTAGCTTTAGACAAGTGAACAGAAACATCTTTTTAGTTCCAGACCATTGCTACACTAATACAAATAGGTGAATGTAGATATTTATTTTTTACTTCAGGTTGCGCATTATTCTATATTACATTTGCTACTCTTTATTATTTTATCAAGATCCTCACTCTCATCAATTTGTGAGCATGGGCCATTATAGCTGGTTTAGCTATCTTATTGGAGCCTCTACTCTTAGGACATGCATCTCCTTGCCTAGATGGTCTCACCTTGTGCATATTTTATCCCAAAAACACCAAAAACATTAGAAATACTTTTAAAATACCAAAAACATCAGAACATGATCCACAAAAGGACAAAAACATTGTCCCATGCTTCTTTACATTTATACATTCTCATTCCACCATGTTACACTCTTGTCATTTTGAAAGCATAGAAACACCAGTTCATTTCATCTTGTCCCATGCACTTGTCATTTTATAAGATCATTCTTTCTCATTTCATCAACTTTTTGTTTGCCAGACCATTCTCGTTTGTTTTTTGTATCTTCCATTTCTTCTATAACATTAATCATGTTGTTTTGATCATCATTTTTCTTCCATCCCATTTCCTGGGAGAACTACATTTGGCCTAGAGTTCATGTTAGAACATCCATCTATGAAACTATGTAGGCATCATCCACTTGTCTTATACATCTGGAGTCAGCTCGGCCAACCCCTTCCTTTTCTTCTCTTCCCCCATTTCTTTTGTCATTGTTCCTCTTTAATTAGGGAATAATTATGGTGTCATTATTCTTTGTTATGATGTGGTGGAAAATAACACCTCTACCGCACATGCATGAACATTTGTCTTTTAATTGCACTAACTTGGTTTTTGTTTGTGTGTGTTTATTTGAGTTTTCTTGGTGTTTTGTTGTGCTTTTGCACATCTCCTTTTATTTCTTCTCCTTTTCTCTTTTTTATTACCTCTTTTCTCATTCTTGGTCTCATGTTTCCTTGAATGTTTGTTGCTTAACTCTTTTGTGTTTCAGAACATCTTGATGATTCACATGTATCTCGATTGTTTATATCTTTATCCTACGTCATTACATTGTTCTTGAACCATTTTATTTATTTGATTGTTGTTAGTGTCTTGTTTTTTGTTTAATTTTGCTTTTCTCTTTTGTGTTTGAGAATGCCTTGATGGTCGACATGAATCTTGATTATTCCTATTTTGGTCTCATGTCATTAAAATGTTCTTGACTTTTATTTTTAAACATTTTTGTTCCTACTTAAGATCATATCTTAATTTCAAGTTAGGTTTATTTATGTTTATCTTTTTCTCCATATTTGCTTTTTTGTTTAGATGTAAATCATAGTAACTCTAGTTTTGGTCATTGTTTCACCATTATCCTTAGTTATAGATATTCACATTTGAATTGGCTCAACACAGTTGGAATCTTATGTCATTCTAAGTTATTCATACTCATGATGCCTAATTTATTTTTCTATAGCAAGCACTTTGTGCTTAGGTCTCAATGTCTTAACGTCAACATCAGCTCTGATGAATAATTCTCAAGAACACTTTACAAAACCTAGGCTCATGATATAGAATTAGGCTTATAAGTAGCATGCATTTCAGGCTTTTTTGTCTATGCTTAGATGTGCATCTCTTTCCATACATTGTAATTCTAAACAATTCTTTGTCATTTTTCATCATTTTTCATTCCATTATCTTCCAAACTTGGGTGAACTACATTGGCCGGAAGTTCATGTTGGATCATGAGTCCATTAAACTATGTAGGCAGCGCTTAATTTCTATTGAGGTCAACTCAACTATCTCCATTCTTCTTTTCATCTCTCTCATCACTTTATGCATTCTCATATGCTTGGTTTTATATGGCTTTTTAAGCCATTACACCAACACATGTACATTTACGCCCACTCACTTTAACTTATCTTTTCAGTTATATCTTTGAGTTATTTTTCTTGCCAATTTCCCATATTAGGGCACAACATCTGAACCACATCCGAATCAAATCAAATCTACAAGGGAAAAATCACTCTTTATTCTTTATCAGTGATAAAAATTTGCCCTACTTAGGCAAAACTATTTTATCATGATCAAATATGCTCTACTAGAGTACTTCTTATTATATTCTATTTAGAGACATCGTTCTAGTGGTGCTTCCCTTCCTGAGGTAAAACATTCTCTCTTTTCTTATAATTATAAGCTCTTCACATTAAAGCCTATGATGGCAATATTTTAGTGTGTAACTTATCTCAGTATTGATCAACGTCATAAGCGTGCATCTTGTACTCTCAAATTGGGTACAGTTAAAGTGTATCATTTACATTTATGGATTGTATCTTTCTCATTCCCCTATCTCTGAAGCCTATTATACTCCTAATTATATTTTGATCATTGATAGTAATCACGTGTGCAAGCATTAACTCATCTGGATGTGATCTATTCCATTGGTTAATCTCTCACTTTTTCTATTTTTGAGAGTCCATCCTTCTCTTTCATCCTAGTATGTCCTCTCAAGGGGGTGTCATGGGTCTGTTCTAATTTCTTCTTGATAACTCTTTTTTGAAAATATGTTGCTTCACATGAATGTCTCGCTACACCTTCTGAAATAGGGGCAAAAAGTAGACATCTAATTCCTAACACCATTTGTGTTGAAATTGTCAATCTTACTTGAATTGCACTCAAATGCACATTTTAGGTCAAAATCCATATAACACCCTAAATGGTTCAAACTTGTCACTTACAAGTGCCAGTTTAGGTCAAAGTATCCCCAAATAAGCAATGCATTTATGGGCTAGCTAACTTTGATTAGATCATTTCAAGTCAAAATGATAATTTTACCATTTAGTTCTCTAGATCACTCTTTTCTTTTAATTCATTGGTACACATCACTTACCTTTGTTATTTGGTGTTGGCAACCTCCTAAATGGGAATACATCTCCAACACATCTAACATTGCCTTCCAATTCCTCTCCAGTCAAATTATGACCCAGTAATATGACTTTCTGACCATTTTGATTAATTGAGAGCCAATTTTCAAATAATTGCACAAATGTTGATTAACCTTGTTTAAGCCTAATTAATCCAAATAAAGGGCTTAAGTGGATTTTCCATGAGAATTGTTGAATATTTATTTTTGAAAATTGATTCCTATTAACTGCATCATCAGGTGCCATCATTTCTTGGGAAGACATCCCTAGGCCATAAATGCCATAAATATCAAGATTATGGGTCACCCATGCCTAGTTAATGCCTCTCATGCCTCTTCAATGCCCCTTATTCCAAGGTCATGATGAAGATAATTATGGATTTAATTCCAAATATTAGGATTGTACATGGCCACACATCTCAATCTTGAGATGGACGGTCATGTTTGATCCTAACCAATCTTAAAAATCTATATATAGAGAGGCCATGGACATGAATTTTAAGCTTGCATATTGCAAAGTTATAATGTTAATTTGTTTCCACAATCCTTTGCATTTGATCATTGATTTTGTTTGCAAGCTTCATTGATAGGCTAGTTTAGTGATTTGGATTCATGAGCCTGGGTTTTATGGAGTGTTCTTGAGACATTGGAGGAGTTTTCCACCTTTGTTGACAAAGACAAGGATGCTTGATCAAGGGAGAACATGTTTTTGAGCCACATGGGTATGGTGAATCCATTTGGGAAGGTAATATGATGTTACTTTCTTTCTATCCTTTTGTAATTTCCATAGGAATAGATAGGCTTAGTTAGTTAATTCTATGTTTATTTTTCATTATTTATGGACTAATGCTTGACTAACTTGCTTTGAAATCCTCTCTATAGCATTTGGTCACCATTGTTGTTGAAGACAAGAGATATTGATCAAGGGAGAACATGTTTTTGAGTTACTTTTGGAGGATGGATTCACTTGGGAAGGTATAGGTTTCTTGCTTTCTTTCATTTTACTTTTATTGTATTCATAATGGGATCAATAAATGAATGTTTATTTCATATTTTGCATTAGATTATGTTATTTCTTGTAAAATCTTCTCTTAATTACAAGGTGTTATATACTATATATGTACATGGGTAAGACTCAATGATACTCAAAAAGTTACTTACAACAATCATAATCACAATATACTTCATATTGTTATAACAATCAATCCAAATTGCTCCCCATAACTAATAAACACCAAAAAACATGTATGCAACATTTTGTTATTAATAGACCTCAAAATGTTCATGTTGTTAATAATCGACAAGGTAAATTCCCTCATGTTTCAACCCTCCCTGCATTAAGGAAAAATCCTCAATCTAAGGGATTTGACATCTTAGATCAATTAAAGAACACTAATGCCAAGATACAAAGATACCTTATATAAGGCATTACATAATACATTTTCACCTAATAATGTCAAACATCTTTATGTAGCTTCTATTATTATTTTTAGATATATCTGTAGCTTTTGACCAGAGCAACTAAACTAGTTACATCAATGGCCACAACCGGTCGATACCAGAATACCAATATTCCTACCACAACCAATGTTTTTACATTCCATTTACCACACTATTCCCACCACAACTGATGTTTTACGATCCCACCACAATTGGCATTAATACCAATACGACCACAATCGGTCTTTTCCATACTTGAGATTTGAACCTGGGTGGTGCATATAACAACCAAGTTGCTTTACCAATGCACCCCCATCTCGTTGATGTGTAGCTTTTATTTTTAATACTATCCAATAGATAAAATAAAGTATTTCTTTTGAAAAGGAGGATCTTCCCCCAAAGCATATTATCAATCAATATTTACCATTGTAAATTCAAGTATTTATATAAAATAAAGTGGTCAAAGAGTACTTGTCAATAGGATCAGGATTGAACATTTGTAACATCTCTTTCCTATATTTTCTTGGCATAATGACAAATGATCTCACCCATTTAGATATGAACATTTGTGGAGTTAACAACATTCCATGCTAAGTACTTTGTAAAATCACATTAAATATCATTTTAGGCCCTTGTACTCTTATCATTGTTTGTCAAGTTATGCCCAGTGATCTTAATTACAATATTTTATTAGGCCAACCTTGGATTCATGACACGAATGTCTTTCCTTCTACATTACATGCATGTATTAAGTTGTCATGAAGGTTGTATATATACACGTGTCTTTTGTACCAAGATCCTTTTAAATATTGTGCGATGGTCCATCCTATAGACATTTATGTCCCACATATGTAACCTTCCTCCATTAAAGTACCACCAACCACTTCAGCCATCACTTTACCCTCATTAGAACCAAAACCAGTTGACTCATTAATAAATTTCAATCTATATGGTTTTGGATTTAAATACTTTGAAAATAATAAATACACTATTGGACATAGATTATGAATACACTCTCAAGGTATTATCCACTTTATTACTACTTCTGCTAATGAAAACTAAATAGGTCTTGGGTATAAAGATAAGTCCACCTCTCATGGATTTAATCAAGTCAATCAACCTCCCAAATTCATAACTATTGCACATATGCAATTTGAGCATAATAATCAAGTCAATCATGTTTCTCAATTATCATTAGTATACCCTAAGCTCATTAACAACATATTTTCCACTAAAATTTTAACATTTGATTTTTCATATGATGAGTCTATTTTGGAATATTTAGGTGCCTCTAAGGATCTTTTTTCCTTTCACTATGAGAAAATATTTCCTCATGAAATAAATGTACATGCATATTTTGGTGAATGTTATGATACTATTGATCAGACATAATCAGATGGCCCCAACCCTATTCCTACAACACCATATGTGGAAGATCGATCAACGTTGCTTAATGAGAAAATTATTGAATTTCATTTTGGAACTAATAAAGACCCTCGACCAATCTTTTTAGTAGCCATATTAAAATGATAAAGGTAAATCTCTTTGACAATATTTACATTATTATCTCAAATTATTTGTATGGGCATATAAAGACGTGCCTGAAATTGACCTAATAGTGGTAATGCATAATATTGTATTATACCCAAATGTCAAATTAGTCAAGTAAAAAATAAGGAAAATGCACCTAAAAGTAACTTTGTTAGTCAATATGAAATTCAAAGACTTTTATATGTTGGTTTCATTAAAGTTATTGATTATCATGAATGGGTATTTAATATCATGCTAGTGACAAATCCTAATAGAGATATTTGATGTTGCATAGATTATCATGATTTAAACAAGGCTTGTCCTAAAGATGATTGTCTATTACCCAACATAGATATGATTGTGGATTCTACCATATGATATGAAATGTTATCATTCACAGATGGTTTTTATGGATATAGACAAATCAAGATTAACCCTGAAGATTGAGAAAAGACATCATTCAGTACACTATGTAGGACATTTTATTATACAATCATGCCTTTTAGATTAAAAGTGCATGAGCAACTTATTAACGAGCTATAACACATTTTTTATTATTACATACATAAAATAGTTGAAGCTTACATTGATAATTTATTAGCCTAATCAAAGCATCGACAAGATGTCATTGGCTTAAGAGAAATATTTGAAATAATGAGGCAATATAATGTACGTTTTAATCCCAAAAAAGTGTATTTTTAGAGTATCCTCAGGAAAATTGCTAGGTTTTATTATTTATGAATGAGTCACTAAAGTTGGCCCCAAGAAAGTGAAGGTTATACTCAGTATGCCACCACTAACTAAATTAAATTAACCTTGATGTTTACAAGGTTGAATTCAAGCTATTAGACATTTTATGTCCCAATTAGTAGATAAAATGTTATCTTTTACAAGGTTACTCAAGAAAGATACCAAATTTGAATGGGATGAATCACGCAAGAGAAAATTTGATGTAATTAAAGGATATCTTCTCAATCCACCTATGCTTATGCCTTCCATTTCATATCAACCCTCTTATTATACATCTTTACCACTGATCATGCTTTAGGTACTTTACTTACATAACATGATGATAATCATTGTGAACATGTCATTAACTACATTAGTCCCACACTTCTTGATTATGAACCAAATTATATTGCCATTGAAAGTTGTGCTTAGCATTTTTTTGTCTTACAAAAACTACAATATTATTTATTCATAATGAGACTCATGTCATCACTAGAGTTGATCCACTCAAATATTTTATGTCAAATCCCCATTTGTTGGGGTATATCACAAAGTAAATAATGCTTTCTACTGAGTTTAGTTGACATTTTATCTCATAAAATTCCATTAAAGAGAAAGTTGTCATAGATCAATTAGTTGTTACCCCATTACATAATCCATTACCTATCACTGTCCAATTTTGAGATGGATTTATTTCTTATCATGTTGACAATGACATGTGGACCATGCATTTTGATGGATATAAATATCATATGGGTGTTATAGTTGGGATTGTCTCTGTTACTCCCTAAGATGAACACATGCCTTTTGATTATCATTTGGTATTTATACACACAAATAATATGGTGGAATATGAAGCTTTACTACTAGGCCTATTAGCATTGATACAAAATATGCACATCAAATCTTTACATGTATATGGTGATTCACAACTTGTCATCAATCAAATTCTAAATGTTCATCAAATTAAATAAGACAAGCTCATACCCTATAAAGACATGGTCCAACATCTCATAACACACTTCTCTTCTTTATCCATTGAGAGCATTCCTCACAAATATAATTGACATGTTGATGTCATGGCTAGTGATACATCTTTAATACAAATTGATATCAATGATGATCATACAATATTTATTATCTAATAATTACACAAATCCTTTAGTCTGTAGTGAAATTATTAATGCATTAGGATTTATCACAATCCACTAAAAAATAGATACTCTTGAGTGGTATACTGACATATATAATTATATCTATAAATATATTTTTTACAAAAAATGCTATGTGAGAGGATAAAAAGAGATTGCAACGCCTAGCCATGCATTATTACTCATTGATATATCTATATTAAAGCACTCTTTTAATGGATAAGTAGTATGATGTCTAAATGATACTAAAGCTCAAACTGCTCTACTTTAAGTTCATGATAGTGGATGTGGAGTCCATTTTAACGGTAAGACCATATCTTACAAACTCTTATGTTAAGGATAATATTGGCTAAAAATGGAACAAGAATGTCACAAATATGTTAAATTATGTTTCAAATGTCAAAGGCATATCAATCTCAATCATGCCCGGCCATATGCACTACAACCTATTGTCTCTTTGAGGCCTTTCTCTCTTTGGGGATTTGACTTGATTGGAAAAATAAATTTAAAATCATTAGGATGCAAATTTATCATTACAACTACTAAATATTTTTAAAAAGGGGTAGAAGCTATACCTTTATAATCTACAATGGGTGAGGATATTATAATTTTTTACTGACACATATTATCACATGATTTGGCTTACCTTTTATAATTATAATGAATAATGGTTCATCTTATAAAATAAAATAGTCAAAAGGTTTTATGATAAGTTTAAAATCCGTTAGACTTTCTCCACTCCTTACTACCCACGAGGAAATGGTCAAGCCAAAACAACTAATAAAATAATTGGTAAAATCTTAAGCAAGACCGTTGTAAAACATAGATCATGTTGACATAATCAAATCATCTATGCTTTTTGGGCACACTACATAAGCATACACACACCAATAAAAAATGTGGCTTACTCTCTCGTTTATAGAACTTAAGTTATACTCTCTCTTGAGATATAAATACCCTATTTACAAGTCTCATTAAAGGACATTATAAATGATAAGGAATATGACATTCTTTATAACAAACACATGAAGGATCTTGAAAATTTAAAGGTTTACCACACATGTATCAAAAGAGCATATAGAAATAAAATCCATGATATTGAATTCCAAATTGGTGATCTTATACTTAAATAATATCAAAAGAATGCCAATGTTGATAAAGAAAACAAAGAAAACAAAGAAAAATTCAAATCTAATCAGTTGGGTCCTTTTGTAATAACTAACAAGATTGGTACATGAGCTTAACGATTAGCTGCACTTAAGGCAAACCTATCAAAAATCCCATGAACATCGTGTATATATGTTGTTATTATACCTAGATAGATATTTTTCTTTTCAAATATTTCAAATATTCAAACACACACACACACACAAACACACATAGATATATATATATATATATATATATATATATATATATATAAAACTCAAATTTTAAAATATTAAAAAAAACATATATTCCAAAAATGCAAAAAAATCAATATATTTAAAAAAAAATCAAAATCAGTACCTCACAAGCATTTTCAAATGTTGTTAGTTTACTTATTTACATATGTTATCTATTTCATGTTAAATAGATCACATATTTCATTTTTCTTCTAATAAAATATGCTTTTAATGAGGTATATGAGTGTGATATAGGACATACTCTTGCATGGTTATTTGATGTCATGATTTCCTTTTTACCTAACAACCTTCCTAAGCTGGAGGCATCTCTTCATTCTTTGTGAGCATTTTAATAGGTTGTATCTATCCATAAATTCTTTACCATGTTAAACTATATACAATATAATTTTTTTCTAATCACTCATACTTTACATTGTCTAACATGAATATGTTATTTACTAACGATGAAAATGATACATATGGTTCATGTATATTAGTCGCATTTGCTTTATGCTTCTTTTTACATCCTTACTTTACTACATGATAAGTTAAGACCTGCTTGCTTATTGTGTGTGGCCCTTAGCCTTATGTGCGCAACATATATATGCTCCTACTTATATGGAATCTTCATGCCATTTTCATGTGGCCCTTGGCCTTATGTGTTTATGTGAGAATTACATGTCCCTCGTATGTGGCCTTGGGCCTTATGTGTGATATTATTTGCAAATTATGTGACATTGCATGACATTACTTATATGTTCATTGTCTATTGCTTTGGTGTTGTGATTCCTATCACACATTACTTTTATTTCCTACTTTTACTTTGGTGTTATGATATATTTCATGCACATGTCACTTATGTGCTTCAATGCTATATCTATCTAACACGTCTCTTACACAATTCAATGATATATTCAATACTATGATGCAATATAATTTAAATGTTCATATGATACTACATAATTATATCTTTCACATATTTTACATTTTGCTTTTGAGATTAGTGACTTATAGGCTATGTATCTCATATCAAAAAGGGCATCACAATGGGTTTGTCTTGAGAATTCAAGTCCTCTTGAGAAACAAAACATGATTCAAAAATTTTAAATTATGGGGGCATATGACATGTGTATGCACTCATTCCTACAATTATTTGAGTGCATATTCACATATACTTGATGCATATGCATGGGCATGTGTAAAATAACTATAGTATGAAGTTACATGTTTCAAATACTTATAAGTTCAATTGGCATTCAATATCAATTTAGTACAATATAGGGGCCATGATAAGTTTCAAATTTCAAAGTTCAGAAGTTTCAAAGGTACAAAAGTCTAAAATATAATCTAGATCCATTTTTAATGGTGTGATTTGTCTTATTTTATAAGTGATGCAATGAGATTTTAAATTTTATGTAAGTGGTTGCATTTTTTTAGTTATCAACAAATCCTCTCAAACAACCTCATATACTCAAATAGGTAAATATTCGACACAATCAACATAGACGCGACTATGGTTAACAAGCAAGGTTATAGTGCACCCCTATCTACCTAATGTAACGCTATCCCAATTCATTTAACAATTTTGTTTTTAGGTGCAACACAATTCACATTTCCTAATCAAGTTCATATCAATGATCTATCTATATAGTCAACATAAAGCAAATTTGAGTTAGATTTGCATATTTTATTGAAAGTTATTATTTATATCTTATTTCAAATTTTGTATTTTACATTTAGATTCTATATATTTTGTAGATATAAATCAGTATTCAATCATTCAGTGTTTTATTGTATTCCATTATTAAATCAAAATTAACATTAAATTGTAAGAAATCAAATAAAAGCAAAGATCTAGACTTGGTGTCAAAGGAAAAAAAAGAAAGAAAATGTATAAATCCAAATCAAAACTATAAACTTGGACCTCTAGTACCATGGAAGTGGGGCAAAACCATTTAGACAATGATAAGAAAAAGGAACATTAAAAGTAAAGGGTAAGTAGGCATTGAGAAGTGTACTAGTTATTTTTTTTGGAAAGGGAAACCAATGGTTTCCATGAATGGTTTAAGCCTAGGCCCACATCTCAAATTGTTTTCATTTTTACAAATCTCCATGGATTCTCTTAGATTATGCTTTAAGAAGTGATCTTCCATGGCTAAAACTTTGGTATCCTCAATGCAAAAATGATGCTTAGTATTAAAAAAATGTTCTAATGTTTGATTAATATTGTTTAATTCTATTGAGAACCTTATACTTTTTCATCCTATATTTTTGACTTCATGGTCAAATATTAATATTATGAATTCTAATTTTTTGACAACTTTCCTCTATACTAAAATTTATTATCATTAACATTAATTTAAAAATGGGTTTTTAAGAACTTGATCTTGTTAATTTTATAAAAATTAACAATTTCTTTTTAATTTTAATTTTAATTTTATCATTGTTATGATTATATATTTTTAATTTCTTATTTTAATATCATTTTTCTCTTCTAAATATTCAAAATTAATAGATTACATATCTTAATTTTGTATTTAGTGTTATTTATTTTACTGTATTTTCATTCTCGTTAAAAGTTTTTATTGTATTGTTTTTTTACTTAAAAACTAGGAGCTTACCTCATTCTAACATCTTCCATATCTATATAAAACCTGAGTCTAAAATAATCTATCATTATATTCTCTTCTTAATAATGGATCATTGAGCGTGATTTAAAACAATGATCCAAAAACATGCACATGATTGTATTCAAAAGTTAACATTGTCATGTATATATGACCATAATTAGGTAGCTACATATAAGAGTCCAATTGGGTAATTTTTAGTGCCACTAGCATGTTGGTAGATGGGCCAACCCTAAGGATAGATTTGATTTTTAAAATTAGTCATTGATGGGAGAGGTTCAATACTGTAGGTTTAGGTTAATATCAATTGGTAATACTGACCCAGTCTAACGTTACTAACTCATGTATAAGAAGACCGAATTAAAGGTCTAGAGATGCTTGTGCAAAATACTAAGTTGGTTTGAAACAAATAGTGAGGTTCTTATAGGTGTGTGATAGCAAATTGGAAGGACTAAACTCATAAGGTAGCATGTAGGAGTGACATAATGGTGGGTTAGGACCATATTTATGTGCACAAGTAATGCATGGCAAATGCATGTCAAGATTGTCATTGTCAAGTACTTAATATGATATTAGTATCTATACAAAGTATATAATTTAAAGATTCAAAATGGTTCAATTATTAGATGAGTTTAATTACATGACAAATATTTGCATGTCAATACAAATTATGGGGCCAGGTGTCATGCATATGCACTCACTTTACAGAGACTTGAACAAAAATTCATACATACCTAGGTGCATATGCATGGGCATATATACACATTTACAGGAACATGAATTACATGTTTCCACATATACATACTTTTGAGATACATATCCTTGAATTCAGCATATAGACACGTAACATTGTCGTCAATCAATACAAATCCAAGGGGCATGATACTAGCTCATGAACATATACACACTTTCAAATTCATGTGGCATGATACTAGTTCATGCACATACATACTATGAAAATTTATAACCGATACAGTTCTAAAGAGGAATGATATTGATTCATGTGCATTTACACATTTTAAAATGAGCACTATTATAGCTATTTATTTGTAAAACACTTTTTAATCCACACTAAGTAGTGAAAAACCTTAAATTTATGAATTTTTAATAGTGGTTGATTTTTGTTTATATGTGTAATGTGTGTTTAGATTCAACGACACTTAATGGCCATGGTATTACTTCTAATGAACAGATCACGTGGTTCTCATTCTTTATCATATCTAAGTAGTTATTTGGGTTAGTACATCATGTACTTCTCCCCACAGTTATTAAGGTTGGGGTATGTTGTCTTACCAACCCAAGGGATTGCATAGTTACACCAATTTGGGGCATAGTCACCCAAACTCTCCA
Source organism: Torreya grandis (assembly GCA_037957365.1). NCBI lineage: Eukaryota > Viridiplantae > Streptophyta > Pinopsida > Cupressales > Taxaceae > Torreya > Torreya grandis. Next base: position 4,552,110 of record JARHVA010000017.1, on the reverse strand, counting down.
TGTGATTCAATGAAGAAGCACAATTCTTCAATGCTTCAATATGGAAGCATCATCTCCAAGAAGATGTAAGGGTAACATGGTTTTCACCAACACACAATTGTACTCCTTCCTTGCTCATTGATTCTTAAAATTCAAATATGGATTTCAAATTTCAATCTATAGAACTTAACTACTATATGTTTGTTGTAACTTTTTCTATTAAGTGACTTGTACAATTGGAGCTTCCCACCAAATACAATTTGTTTTATGCACACTTAGGTATACCTTTTATATTTACTTTAGAAATTCTATTACTAGAATAAAATGGGGTCGTTTATAGATACTAAAATATAGTATTAAGTACTTTACATTGACAAGTTTGACACCCATTTACCACGTACGACTTACACATAGAAACATGATCCTAATCCACCATTCTCTTACATTTACATGCTACCTTATGAGTTTGACCCTTTCATTTTGTTGTTGCATGCACATAGTAACTTCATTATATGTTTTAAAATTGCATACTATTTTGCATAAACATACCTAATTTCTCAATTCAATCCTCATGTGCACGGGTTAGTAACATCATACTGGGTCAATATTGCTAGTCGATATTGATTTGCGCCTAACCTTACTGACCCTCTCCTAGAAATGACTAATTTTTAAAATTAAATATTTTCTTAGGGTTGGCCCATCTGCCTAGCATGTTGATGGTCAAATAAATTATGCAATTGAACACATATTTATACAAATGAAGGTCTCATTTGATATGGGACTTGACACTTATCTAGTATACATTTATACATTATTTCACATCAAACAAATATGCCATATTTTTTCTAAATTAAGAATTAGTCACTAGGAACAGTCATAACCCACATCTAAAACAAGTAAAAATAACCATTATCAAGTATAAAACCCCAATCATTAATTGTATTCATGTAATAAAGGAGCATAATCACATAATCACACTAGGTGGGAGAACTATGTGTGGCTTGATTTCCCTCATTGGAGTATTAGATACGTAGGCAGTGGTTAATCATCAAACAATGATGATTGGGGATAGCTTAGCCCATTACACTTTCCCATTTTTTAGAGTTTAGAGCCCTCTCAAGCACACCTAGGGCTGCAATGTGAAAGAGCCCAGTTTAAGGAGTTGTGCGCATCATTCGGCTTTGAATTCGCATATACAAAGCTTTTAAAGATAGGCAAAGGTGATTGTATAATCATGGATCCATATTTCAATGTGTGTCACTACTGACCACTATAGGTCAGTATCGACAATCAATACTGACCCAAAATTGAAGGAATAAACCCTAAACTAACAAAAATATAGTTCCAGATCTGGACAAATCATAGGCTTGTTTTAGTCTTCTTTCCATTATCAAATATAGTCATAGTCAAATAGTCAATCATAAAAGTTAAGTACTCATCCCTTTATTATAATTACTATATTTAGCACATGCCATTTGTCAAATCATTATAATCAGTTTTAGTATTTTACATTTAGATGTATGCTTGAATGTCATATCTATCTATTTGAATTCATATACTAGTTTCTATTCTATTAGGGTTTATAAAACAAAATTAGGGTAAAATAAAATCCTCTCATAGATTCTCTATGTGTTCTACCTATCCATGGTTGGGTTTTATAGATTTTGTTTATTTACAATAAGTTACGATTTCTAGTTATGTTCTACACTCATCTCTATCGAGTATATGATCCAACTCTTCTCAATTTTACACTTCACATGAATATGGATGTGGTGGCACCAATATTTTTATTTCACCAAAATTCTACCCCCCCCCTTGATTATAGTCTTAGGAGAAGATCCGTCACATCCATTTTTTTTGTTATTACTTGACATTGATGGTTATTCCTTAAGGGTTCTCAGTGTTTACACACCTAATGATGGCCTTGACAAAATGATGTTATCGAGATGGCTTATGAATAATTCACCTATTTCCACATGGCTAATTTATGGTGATTTTAATATGATAGAGAGTCATTTGGACAAAATTAGTACCCTTCAGATGATATGGTGTTTGGAGAACATGAAATGTGATATTTTTTTCAAACATCAATGGGGTTTAGTGGACCCACTCTTTTGGAAACATGAATTAAATTACAAACCATGGTTCACTTGGTCTATTTTTTGTATCGATGTTGATAGGGTCCTCATGGCTAGATTTTTTAATGCTTTTTGAGCAACACATGTTCTCCCTCTATGATTCTGACAAGCAAGGTACCATAGTACATCTAGAAATATCCTCTTTGATCATAGTTGATCACTTGTAAATTGGAGTGGGGAAAAAATAATATTAAAGTCCCACACAATATATTCTTCCTAAACACATACCTTCTCAACTATGAGGGAACCATTTAACTCATCACCACAATATGGAATTTGGCTCCATGTCTATCATACATTGCTAGTTGGATTGAGTGGTGGAATAATGTGATAAAACATAATCCCACCTTCCTTTACCACTATAGTAAGCATATTGCATGGGTTCCAAAGCAAGTTGGTCATGAAATAATACTAAAGGATTTCCCCCATCCCTAAGCAAAACACTTTTTACCCACAATTTTAATCCATGATTGCTTGTCTCAAACATGTCAAGATTAAAATAGTAGATAACCATACAACCAGAGGGGCACAATTCAAAGCATGTTTACATTGGATTGAGATTGGAGACTGTGCCTCAAATGGTTTCTTAAAGTCTCTTAGGGCCAAAAAAGCCAAAGAAAAAATGAAGCACATTAGAGATTTCCTCAGCTTATTTGGATCACTATAAATTGGTGGAGAGAACACATGCATTCGAAGAATGTTTGGATGTGGTGTCGCACAAGTTAAACCTCTTATCTAAAAAACACTATAATACCCCTCTCTCTTAATGAAATTTTTGACATAATGCAATTCATGACCAATGACAAGGTGATAGGGAATAATGGCTTTCCTTATAAATTCTATAAAGCTACTTGTCAATTTTATAAAGAAGCCCTTCATCATCAATCATTAGGATCTCTCATAGAAAAAGGCAATATTAAATTCATCCTAAAGTTTGGTGACCCAAATCATATTACCATTTAGTTCCCAACCACCTTTTAAAATGTTTCCTATAAATCATTGCGAAGGCCTTAGCTAATTGCCTCCATCATATCCTCCCTACAATCATTATGTTAGGGCAAAAAAGTGCACACACACACACACACACACACACACACACACACACACACACACACACACACACACACACACACACACACACACACATATATACATACATATATATATATATGCATATATATATAACAAAATATATTTTGTATGTATATATATATATATATGCATATATATATATACATATATATATATATATATATATATATAACAAAATATATTTTGTATATATATATATGCATATGTATATATGTATATCTGTATATATATGTGTGTATATATATATATACATATACATATGATATACATATATACACATATACATATATATGTGTATATATATACATATGTTTATGTATATATCATATATACATGTATATATCATACACATGTATATATGATATATACATGCATATATCATATATATATATATATATATATATATATATGTATATATACATATCTACACATATGTATACATACATACATATATACATATATATGTATGTATGTATATATCATATACATGTGTGTGTACACACACACACACATATATATGTATGTATGTATATGTATTTGTATATGTATGTATACATATATACATGTGTGCATGTATGTAGATGTATATATATATACACATACACATACACACACATTGTAATCACGTAAAAGTGGTATTTGAGTGTTAAGAGTGCTACTTGAGACTACCTATCTCTAACATAGTTTTGAACCTATCCTAGAGCCCATTATCACACTTATCTAACCTTTATACAGGTCATAGCCATCCCTAGTCAGCCCTAGAGCAGTCCTAGACCCTCTTTTCCTGATCCCGGCCCTTCGTGTCTAGTGTTCTGTTAGTTGGACACTAGTGCCATAATAAGGACACTAGTGCCACATGGTGTTAGTGTCCCAAAAATGGTGTTAATGTCCTTTACCTTTATTTTTGCCAAACATGTATCTTTTCAAAACTAGAACCTCCTAGGATTGGCCTAGACCTCTTTTATCACCTGCACAAGCATCAGAATAGTATATATACATGAATTTTAACCTTCTATCCACTAGATGAAAATCATATGCAAAATACACATTCAAACTCAAAACAAGTTGTGCACAAATAAGGTTATCAATCCCTATTTTGTCATACTAATGCATACTACCATCTACAATTATCCTAAACTTTGATTACATATATTTTCAATCTCAAGCACATTTAATGAAATCAAGGCTATTAGTGTAGGTTTTTATTTTTCCCTATTTTTTAATTAGGGAAATTGTATTTCTTGTGCATACATGGAGTTTTCCTACATTTGTGGGATAGGTTAGCTTATGTGGAGGTGTGTGTCATAAATGTGTCATAGGTGTCATAAGAATGTTATAAGTAACTCCTTTGATGGGAGTTACTTCTCTATTCTTAGCACCTTGTCACCACCTTTCATGGAGGAGTTACAGTCTATTCTTTGGGTGCCTTGTCCACCTTTTGTGGAGGAGTTACGTACTCTCCTATATGTATTCCTCACTTTGGCCATCTCATGTTAATCATATTTTGGTTTTCTCTATTTTGTCTTGTGCAATTTATCTTCTTGTGTTATTTTCAAATTGCTTTAGCATCTATGTGGTGTGCACTTGCTTCATCTCGTGTGATCACGTCTCCATTACACTCGCATTATCTGGATTCTTGCAACAACTCCGATATGGTATTAGAGCAAACCTGGTAATCATGTGTCTGGTTATACTTTTAGTTTATTTTGAAATCAAGAGGAGTAGAGTTCTCTTTTTTTAATTTTTAGATCTGATCTAATATATTAAAAAAAAAATCTTTCATTATCATTTCTTGCATCTTGGGATCCTTGGCCTTTGGGTGTCTTGGTTGTCTTCACTTCAGGTGCTAGTTTTGTTTCTGTTCTTAGGCACCATTATTGTGTGGAGCATCAGAGGGAGGAGCAACACTCTTCTGGTACAGCATACTTTCTGCTTCAGTCCAAGTGCAACTTCTACAACTCTGCGCCAACCTTCTTTTGGTCTGTGCCATGCTTCTTGCCTTCCAGCAGAAGCAGTCCTTTCTGCAGACCCACACACTCTCCAACAGCTGACTATAGCCGTACAACATCCCATTTTGTCTGGGTTTATGTTTGCAAGGTGCCTTCAACCACGCCTTCAGCACTCCATGCCAAACTTCTGGAACTCTATGCCAAACTTTTGTTGTTATCCTTCTGCCACGCCTCAGGTGGTCCTTCCAGCTCATTTTTTTCTCTATTTGCAAAGCGCCAAGCAGGTCGTATGGCTTCCAGCAGGGCTGCATAGTTCTATTTTGTCGTCTCTGCAAGTAAAATTTTGGACTGTGCTTTTTTGGAGCCCTTTCCTTGCTTGGCGTCCCATGTGGCGCCCCTTAGACACTTGGCATCCGTTCATTCTATCTTTGCTTCATTATTTTCAGTTAAAAATTGACTTGTAAAACAAAAATTAGTCAATTTGATTGAATATTTAGTTTCTTAGACAGTTTGGTAATTTGGGGGTTTTCATTTAAAACTTGTATCTTCAACTTACGAAGACGAAGGGTGAGGCCCGAGTTGGCGGGAGGCCAATTCCCCCTCACACAAACCTCTTTTGGATTCCTTGTTCCGTGCTAAATCCAACGAGTGGTTGGAAGGCCACTTTCTCTCTCATAACAGGTATTTTTTTAATGTTTTAGTATTTTTTTGCAAAAACACTAGTTTACAGAAAAATTGAACCTTTAACATCTTGCAAATGGTAGCTCAGATTTGGGTGCCATTTTTTTCAAAAGTGTTTGTAATTCAATTCTCCATAGCATAGGCTTATCATTTATTAAAAATGCACTAGTTTATAAAGTGCTTAAAATTTGGGTCTCTCAAAACGCATTTTCGGCTGAGTCTGACGTCTTGTTTGCTTAAGTCTTGCACTGATTGCTCTAAAACACATTCTCGACTGAGCCCGACATCTTTTGAGCGTGCACTTGCATATTTGGGGGGGGCTCAACATTTCGGGGGGGTGTGATTTCTTTTCACAACTTGCATATCTTTGCTTTCATTCTCTTTTTTGCATAATTTCACAACTTGCAATCAACACAACTTCGCCTAAATTTAGCTAAAAATGGATTCTTTTCAACTTAAACCCCTAACACCCTTCAACTATCATGAATGGAAGGTTAAAATGTCAATCATTCTTAGAAGCAAAGGGTTATATAGGATCACCATGGGTACTAAAGTAGAACCCAACACTGATGCTGAAAAGGTCAAGTGGTAAAACCGTAGTGATGAAGCCTATGGATTACTGAGCTTGTCTATGTCTCTAGAACTTCTCTTCCATTTAGAATCCTTCAAGACTCCTAATGACATCTGGGACACCTTAGAAAACTTATTTGGGAAGCTTGATGAGATGAGAGGTCATGAGCTCGAAAATGAACTCATGAGTCTAAGTCCTAGCAACTTTGACACCCTACAGGACTTCTTCACTAAGTTTAAGGCCCTTAGATTGCAATTGAAAGAATGCAGGATAGAGAAGAAAGATGATCAACTCATTCTTTCTATTCTCGCAAAGTTAGGTCCAAGCTATTCAGTTTTTGTCTCCACTTTCCATGCCACAAAAAATGCCCTTGGCACTACACGGAAAATGCCTTCTTTGGATTCATTTATTGCTGACTTGACTAGGGAGCAAGACAAGCTAATTCAAATGGGCACTATGAAGTCTAGTCAACCCCAAGCTTTGATAGCTAGAAATGGTAAGGATAAGACTTCAACAAAGGAGAAGAAGAAAAAGAACAAGGACCAGGAGAAGAAGAAACAAAACACCAATCTTGCCAAAACAACACTGAGTCTTCATCCTCCAATGTTAAACCTAAGAAGGAGAAGGTTAAGTGTGCCTATTGTAAAAAGATAGGGCATGATGGACATAAATGCATGAAGAAACAAATAGATCACCTAACTCATCTTCTAGAGAAGAACAACATAGGTGTTCATGAGTCCATCAAGCAGAATTCATCTACCCAAAATTCTACCAAGGCAAAAGGCAAGGGTAAAGAGAAAGAAAAGGGCAAGGCCCTTGTAACTACAACAGCTTCTACATCTTCATGGGTCATTGACTCAGGTGCTTCTCACCACATGGGCTCTTCACTAGTTGAGTTTTCATCTTTAAAGCCTTGTAGCATGACTTTAATTAGTTTGGGTGATAACACATCAGTTTCTGTTACAGGGAGAGGGTCAGTTGAAATGAAAGGAGGAACATTCAATAATGTTCTAAGTGTTCCTTCTCTTTCATCCAATCTCCTATCAGTGTACCAAATCACTCACATTGGTCAGGGCATGAGAGTTGAGTTTTCACCAGATTCAGTGGCTATCAGGGAGTTGCATAGTGATACTACATTTTGCATCAAGTAGTGGGTAGGGCAGATCACCAAGCAAGGTTATACACCTCACATTTTACATCAAATTCTTCTCCAACAGCATTGCTGACTCATTCAGATGGAGTTAGCAAATTGTGGAATGAGCAGTTTGGCCACCTTAGCTACTGCTACCTTGAGTAACTTTGCAAAAATGACATGGTCATTGGCTTGCCTCGTGTCCAATTCTCAAAAGGACTTTGCGAGGGGTGCTCCCTTGGGAAGCATCCCAAAGCAAAATTTGACAAAGGCAAAGCTTGGAGGGCTTCACAACCTTTGGAGTTAGTCCACAGTGATGTATTGGGACCCTTTCCCAAACCATCTTTCACAAGGGCCAAGTACATCCTCACTTTTATTGATGATTTCTCTAGGTACACTTGGATATATTTTCTCAAACAAAAGTCTGAAGTGTTTGAAAATTTTCTAGACTTCAAGGCTCATGTTGAGAAACAGAGTGAAAAATCCATCAAGGTTCTTCAAACTAATAATGGAGGGGAGTATGTCAGCATCAGGTTTGAGCAATTTTTCACCATAAAGGGGATTGATTTATAGTGCACAATCAATTACAGTACTTCACAGAATGGGGTTGCAGAATGCAAGAATAGGTTCTTAAAAGAGATGGGTAGCTATATGATTCACTCCAAATCCTTAGCACCACAGTACTGGGCTGAAGCCATCAATTGTGCTTGCTACATTCAAAATAGGGTTCCTCATAAAGCTTTGAAAAGGATAACACCCTTTGAAGCTTGGCATAAAAGGAAACCTGATGTTGAGCACCTTAGGGTTTTTGGATCCCTAGCCATGGCCTGCATTTCGAAGAAGAAATGCAAATCTATGAAACATCAGTCCAAGCCTTGCATCTTTGTAGGATATATGGATGGTATTAAGGGATATCGCCTTCTAGATCCAGTCACTCATGAGTTGTTCATCGAGAGAAGTGTTCATTATCTAGAGAGTCCTAGAGACTCAACACTTGACACTTCTTCTCCCTCATCGGATCTACTTCTTCATGATGATTCCTCATCAGATTTAAATTAGCCACAGCAAGTTCTTGAGCTAGAGACATCTTAATTGAGTTCAGATAGTGAGGACAATGATGCAGAGTCATCCACCTCTAGTCAATCAGAGGATGAGGAGTTAGCACCTGACTCACCCACTTTCAGGCCACTTTGGGCCAGACAGACACTTCAGAGTGCTGGCACTTGGGCAGGAGATCTCACAAATGACAAAAGTACTAGGGGGGATTTTCAGAGAGATCCACATGCCTTCTTTGCTTCAGTTTCAAATCCACACACTTTTTGAGAGGCATCTGGGGTACCTGAGTGGGATAGTGCTATGGAGGAAGAATATTCTTCCTTAATCAAAAATCACACTTGGGATTTGACTTCACTTCCTAAGGGAAGAAAGATGGTTCGATGTAGGTGGATATATTGAACCAAGTTTGCAGCAGATGGGTCGATTGATAAGTACAAGATGCAATTGATCGCCAAGGGTTTCCCACAAGTGGCAGGCATTGACTACTTAGAGACCTTTGCACCCATTACAAAGATGACTTTTATCTGACTCACCTTGGCTATTGTCGCAGCACATGGTTGGGATGTGCATCAGATGGATGTGAAGAGTGCCTTTCTTCACAGAGACCTAGAGGAGGAGATCTACATGGAGCAATCACCAAGATTTGTTTAAGATTCTTTCTTAGTATGCAGACTTAGGAAATCTATCTATGGCCTCAAACAGGCCCCTCAGGCTTGGTATGCCAAGATGGATTCCTTCCTTCTCACAGTGGGTTTCACTAGGTGCCATTTTGATTTCAATGTCTACTTTTTGTGGCAGGATGATTCGCTCTTGATTTTGGTTCTATTTGTTGATGACCTTTTGATCATCGAGAGTTCTTCATCGGCTATTGTAGTGGTGAAGGCATCTCTTCAGGATAGATTTGACATGACAAACTTGGGTTTGTTGCACTACTTTCTTGGCATCGAGATCTCACAGACAGATTCAGGGATTTCTCTTGCACAGCCTAAGTATGCTCTTGACTTATTGGGTCAGTTTCACATGGCTGATTGCAAGCCATCTCTGACTCCCTTTCTATCAGGAGTCAAGCTTGAGGTTGATTGTTCTTCACCATTGGTTGATGCCACTAGGTATCGACAACTTATTGTAGTCTCATCTACTTGACTCACACCAGGCCCGACATATCATATACAGTGGGACTTGTCTCCAAATTCATGTAGGAACCTCATGAGCTGCATTGGAAAGTAGCTAAGAGGATCTTGCATTACATACAGGGTTCACATAGATATGGGATTCATTATAGATTTGGCATAGAGGTTGACTTGGTTGGATATACAGATTCAGACTGGGCTGGTAATTCACATACTCGTAAGTCCACTTTTGGTTACAATTTCTCTTTAGGTTATGGTCTTATCAGTTGGTCTAGCAAGAAGCAGAATGCTATTGTTATATCATCCACAGAGGCAGAGTACAGGGGAGCTATTAATGCAGCTACTGAGGCTATTTGGCTTCAGGGGATTCTTTTTGAGTTTGGCATTCCTATCAGGCAACCCACCATCATTTATTGTGACAACTAGAGTACCATTCAGATTTTCAAGAATCTGATTTAGCACCAGCGGACCAAGCACATAGAGATTCACATGCATTTCATTCGGGAGCTTATTCATAGTCAGGTCATTGACTTGATATTTTGCCAGTCTTTAGAGCAGGTTGCAGACATCTTCACCAAACTTTTCACTCAGAGCAAGTTCATTCATCTATGAGCTCTTCTTGGGGTGCGGTCTACATCTGCAACATCATCATCTTCAGGGGGGCCTTCTAGCCTCTTCATTTCTTTTATGTCTCTCTTTTGGGGGGTAGTTTTTTCCTATGGGTTTTCTCCTTTTCTCTATCTTATGGGAGGTTGCATTTGTACATGGGTACCTCATCAGGCCTAGTTGTCGGGACCCATTTTATATTTCGACACTGCCCACCTAAGCTACGCTTATGGGAGGGTATTAGTGTAGGTTTTTATTTTTCCCTATTTTTTAATTAGGGAAATTGTATTTTTTGTGCATATATGGAGTTTTCCTACATTTATGGGATAGGCTAGCTTATGTGGAGGTGTGTGTCATAGATGTGTCATAAGGTGTCATAAGAATGTCATAAGTAACTCCCTTGATGGGAGTTACTTCTCTATTCCTATCACTTTGTCACCACCTTTCATGGAGGAGTTACAGTCTATTCTTGGGGTGCCTTGTCCACCTTTTGTGGAGGAGTTACCTACGTACTCTCCTATATATATTTCTCACTTTGGCCATCTCATGTTAATCAGATTTTGGTTTTCTCCATTTTGTCTTATGTAATTTATCTTCTTGTATTATTTTCAAATTTCTTTAGCATCTATGTGGTGTGCACTTGCTTCATCTCATGTGATCACGTCTCCATTGCACTCGCATTATTTGAATTCTGGCAACAACTCTGATAAAGGCCACTATAATACTAGTTTCACTTGTACTTGCACTAATAATTAGGTGGGGAAAACTACATTAGGCTTGATCCTTCCTCAGAGTATTGGTATGCAGGCAATTCTCTTCACAGTGAGGTGTTGAGGATGTCCAACCTAACCAACTAACAAACACACCTTTTAGCTCGTGTCAATTGGATGCCCTAGCTATATAAAAGATTAGGGTTTGCTCACTAAATCAATCATTATAAGAAAAATATAAGTTTTTAGGACTCATGCATGCTAGAACAAACCTCCAAGATCTAGACACAGGTGCACTCAGAAGCTCAGGGCAATCCTGCATAGAGAACACTACCGCAAATATTAGGAAACTACTACCACATTTCTAATAATGGTGCTACTATTTAGGAGGAGTTCTGACACTAGGATCTAATTTATAACACTCAGACTAGCATCTACCTTAGTTTTTGGCACCCAGATCATCCGTCTTAGTTGTCTTCCAGTGTAATTCTTACTTACACTATTTATTACTATTTTTAGAAAAGTTAAACTCATCAATTTTGTAACAAATTAGTGGTTGCATTTATTGCATATTATTTCCCTGATTTAGTCTAATTAGGTTTTCAAAAAACATAGGATTTACACTTGTTAAGTCTTAAAAGGTTAAAACATTTGGTGAACCCAACTTACTTCAAACATTGCTCAAATCCTGACCCTAAATGCTCCTAGGGTTTGTACCCTTCCTTTTCCTATTTTCGTTGGCTACTTTAAGTTTTTTAGATTTCATATATTCTATTTTAGCAGTCATATTTCAATTTGTTTACTATATGCCTTCTAAAAAAGTTTTTTCTCTTCCATTAAGAAGAAGTGCTAGGCTATGTGGTAATCCTATTAAACATATTCAGATTCTTTCTATTCGAGCTTATACCATGGACAAAGGACCAGCTTTAAATCCCTTCATTGATCCTACACATCTTGATTATGTGGATGTTTGTGATAATACATCTGAAGATGAACAATATAATCAATATCGAGATGATGCATACGTTGGAAATCGAGACTCTCTCCCTCCACTTAATAATGAAAACCTAATTGTCAACAAGGATGAGATATTATAGAACTTCAGAATTAGACTTCAAGAGTAGCCCCTTGATCATGCAGATATTTTACAAGCCACGATGGAAATTAAGAATAAGTCAAATAATGGTCAACCTTTAATTTTCCCAGTTGATAACATTGTTACACCTACATTGCGACCAACTCAGTTAACACAACTAAAAATTATAACTCAACAACCTTCTGTGACATCTATACCTCCTATGGCTAGTCCCTCCACTTGAGATGTATAATCCCTTATGCATGAGGTTCATACTATGCAGGCTAAGGTGTTACATCTCGAGAAGGGAGCCACTAGGAGATCACATGCCTTAGATTCTAATGTTCTCTTACATACACCTTTGGCACATCACATAGTGAAAATTCCAATGCCATCTAAATTCATGGCACTTAAGCTTACATTTCATGATGATAAGGGTGACCCAAAACATCATCTCTAAGCTTTTCATGTAGCATGCTTGGACTACGTGTCCAATGATTGGATCCTCACTAAGTTATTTCTATGCAGTTTAAATGATTATGCATTATAGTGGTTTTATGAACTACCAAAATAGTCTATCACCACATTCAATCCTTTGGCAAACATGTTTTTAGCACACTTCTCCATAAACATCAGTGACAAGATCTCATATGCTCAAGTTGCATAATTGAAATAAAAGACAGATGAGCTTATTGTAGAATATGCCTTATGATACAAGACTATATTGGCAAAATTAATAGCCCCATGACAGATAAAGAGCTTCAAGACATATTCAAACAAAGACTTCTACCAACATTGCATGAAGCTATGTTACTTAAAAAGATTTTGACATTCACAGATTTGTGCCATACAGTGAAAGAAAGAGAAGTCAAGCTTCTCTCAATGGGCAAATAAAATATACAATTGGATTAGAATCAATTTCTAAGAGTTATAGTAAGCCTCCATATAAGGTAAGGGCCACTAAGAATATGAGTCATCCAAAGGCCACAATTAACGTAGCTTTAGATCCATCTCCTTGCTTGGTTTTATCATCTCCTCCATGCAGAGTTTTCACCAACCTTCTGGAATCACCAACATGAGTTCTATAATAGCTCTTGGAATGCAATGTCATATCTCTCCCTCCCATTAAATAGGTTGATACGCCATGGCTTGTTCTAAATAATCATGATTCCAATGCATTTTACGAGTATCACAGGGCACCAAGCCATACATTAAATAGATACACCAACATGAAACATAAAAAACATGATTTGATAAAGGTTAACATTATTAATGTGGGCACACCCATAGAGGCACCAAAAGTACAACAAATGGAAGTTAAGTCATTGAAAATATTCTTAGATTTATTTTCAAAGCACATAATGAATGAAGTAGGGAGCACTTCAAGTGTTCATTACACATATTAGGCACATCCACCACCAGATTCATATCACACTGTTATAGAGGACGTGCACCCATTACATAATATCATTGGTATGTACCACACTATAGTTCTAGCTAGACCACTCATCACCTTTTTAGAACAGATATAGATTTATATGCACTCTTTATATGAGCCTACATAGATCATCACCCTATTTAAAGTGTTATGGTTGACAATAGGTCGAGCATTAACATGTGCACTATCACACTTATATAACATGTGTGGTATTTAGAATAATCTATATCTCATATAAACATAGTTATCAGTGGTTTTAGTGGTCATGTTAAGATCTCCATCAGGGAGATTGTACTTTCACTACAAGTTGGACCAACACATGTGACCATTAGATTGTTATTAGTACCTAGTGCATGTGTATTTGATATGTTACTAGATAGGCCATGGATATAATGACTCCATCTATATTGCATAGATGCCTAAAATATATACATGTAAATCAGGTGGTCATAGTTGAGAGTCTACCAAATGAGTATCCTTTACCTATCCCATAGATAGTTAGATCCTAGTTACCAATTACAACATAGTTATTAGTTATAGCTCAGAGCATAATTCTTTTTAGTACACTACAGAGTTCAGTAGAGCCACTAGTGTAGGGAAGGTCTACTCTTACAATTTGCCATGTGTGCATATTCCTTTATTAGAAAGACCCATGTTTCAAAGATATGTTGTCAATTTTAGAGGGCCTCCCTTGATCCACTTCCTATTGAGATCGGTACTATTGAGTTCTCTGGGTTCTCAAAAATGAAACCTATGCCACCTATAGCCTCTTTTACCAGATGGATACCTAAGACCCCTACAGTTCAAAGGGAACCATAGTTAGTGTCACAGATTCCTAGCATCACTGCATAGGTAGATCCAGACGTATATCACTCAGTACATCAGATTATGAGACCATAGTTGCCCTTTCACACAACATGCACGGTTATAATTCTTTTATTTAACATAGGCCACAATGATAGTAATTATCTCATGAGACTCATTGGTTAATATTGTTCCTTCTTTTTTGTACATACTTTCCTTCTCTCTTGCTCCTTGTATAAAGTTTTATTTTCATGTTGTTTGTACTTAGCTCATACCCAAAAAATTCAAAAATAATATAATATATTAAAAACATAAAAACATTCAAATAATTACTCAAAAAACACAAAATTTCAAATTATATGCATTGTTATGTTTACATTTATTATATTTGGTAGACACTACATATGCTAGTTATCTTAGTATAGTCAGTTTTATCATACATACATGCTTCACTTGTTCTTGTCGAGTGATTGTTGATTGCTACAGGACTTAGGTCCACTACTTGATCAAGATTTTCTATTATCTACCCATTAGGGGCATATAAATTGATACATAGGTCTTCACTTGACATATTCACCCACTTGGGGGAACCCTATACACAATTTTGATTCCCAGGTTCTATCTTTATATACTCTACATCCTAGCTTTACCATTGTTATATCTTGATATTGATCATGCTACTCTTACTCAGATTTTTTGTTAGTTATTACTACTTTAGACTCAACATATGTATATTTTATCTCTTACACATATTTTGTATTACATATTTGATACATACTTTCATTTCTGGCTTTCTTAATTTAGACTTGGTTGTATTTCTATGCTTATTCTATTTAAGGGCATTTGAATATACCAATGATCTTGGGCTCTACACCACTTCTATTCACAGTATGTATGCTTTGGACATGTGCCCATGTCCTTATGTGTGATTTTTCCTAATTATGTATATAAAAATTTGAAGATGTCTTTCTATGTGACTCTAATCTAACTTGTTTATTGCTTGCATATGTGGACATTTGAACATGTCTTTGTATGTCTTATTTTCTCAAATTTAGTGACATGTGCTCATGTCCCTTGTATTGTGTCTCCTTGGCCTATTTTTGATCTAGGAGGATCTATTTTTTGCTTTAAAAATGAATTCAACAAATTGTAGGTTGATCATTGTTGTGGTGAAGGGCTCATCGAGAGCTTTCCAGTGCATCTTACAGTTCACAAAATAGAGCCCATATACACAAAATATCATGCATTGAAGATCAACTACGACAAGTAATTTTTTTTGGGATTTGGATAGAACATCCAATTAGATGTCAACAAGTGGTGAGAGGAGATTGGACCACATGGTGGGTCCTCAAGACACCACGTGGATTTCCACCGCTATAATATTCTATGGTCCAATTTTATATATTATGTAATTAATTATTTCCTAAATGTTTCAAACAAATAATATGAATTCCAAGTGACCCATGACACAACACACTCCATGCCATGTTCTACCCACTCAACCTCCACGCAATTACCATGTTCTCCCACAAATACCCACGAAATAACCATGCCACCACATAACCATTGAAACCCATGCCAATGCTCATTACTTGGCATTATAAACCACAAGTTTTGTGGTATTTAAAACCAAAAATGCCACCCCACCCCCACCTCCCAAATGTGGGATATAAGATTTGTTTCAACCACTAAAATTGATGGAAGGGGGATTTGAACCTTATTATTTGTGATAAAAAAAAAAGCTTCCAACCAACTGGGACGTTGGTGGAAACATTAAATAAAGGGGTTGAGTTTGTATTTGAAGGCAAGGTTTTGGACGTGAATAGTGATTCCAAGGCATGTATGAGAGTGATGAAGGGACTTAAAGAATTTTAAAAGGCCTGAACAACATAGTTTTATTTTTGAGAGTATCTCTGAGACAGGAATAAGCTTGAGTAAATGATTTTGGTGACTCTAAAATATTTGTAAAGATATTTTACAATATTTTAATAGGAGTGATTCCCCCATTAGAGTGGATCTAGAGACACAAGCTTTATATCCAAACCCTGTTATCAAATCAAGTGTGGTATTTCTATCGAACTAGTCTCTTTATTTATTACACTCTTAAAATTTAGTATATTTTGGTTTTAAAGCCGATTTTAATTCTACAATCATTTAAAATGTTGATTTTTATTAAATCATTATATTAAGGTTTCAATCCATTGTAAGTGTGTTTTCGCTACTACAACACTTGTTTGTTTACGATTACAAATCAATTTTGTGTGCCTCAGGTATTTTGTATGTATGCTTTATTGTATGAGTCATGGCCATAACATTGCCTTTGATTGTTACACACACTAGTTTTCGATGTCATGAGGAACCTCATGCATCTCCCATTCCTACTTGGGTGTCATGATGGACATCATGCCCCATCCCCCCAAGTAGCTACCTAGTTTTACTCAGATTTGTTGTTACATACATTGTTATATCTATCTTGACACCCTTGTGAATGTTATACATGACATGCATCTTATATTACAAACTTATGCTTAGATTATCTTACATTTTGATGTTATGTATGCACATTTTATTGGATTATTACACAATTACAATATATGCTCTAGCTAACACACATCTTACAAAGCTTTTTATTTTTGAGGATAGTTACTAACAGGTTCAAGAACTCCCCTCAAAAGAGGGGGCATTCACATGGGTTTGTCACATAAATTAGGCTCCTATATTGCACTCATAGTAACTTTTTAGTGCATAGGCTCAAATTATAGAAAACCAAACTCTGATAAACACAATAGGAAAACAATGAACCAAAAAGTAGTATAGGTGCACATAAATCAAACCAAAAGGACACTAGCACCCAAATTGGTACACTAGTGCCACATTTCCAAAAATGGTGTTATTGTCCAAGATATAGTGCTATTGTCCAGTAGCCTTAATTTAATAAAAAAAACCCAGATTGGCCAAAAAAGTACTGTAGGTACAATACATGTTTCCATAGATTCAGTTACAAATTTATCAATTTTGCTCAGTTTTGCTCTATTCATACTAGCTCAACTAAGATTCATATTAGTTTGTTTAGATTAGGGGCATCATGTGTGGCATGACCATTCCCATATTTAGTTCAGATACCCAAATATAGTTTATTGCAACTCAATCCATAATCAATATGCTTAGATATTAGATTTGGGGGCATGTGCTTAGCACATTGATCATATGGAATGATAAATTCTATGTCATTCTCTAAGTTATATACACTTGAAATCATATTCTAAGTTGTACACCAGTTTCATGCCTTACTCCATTTGTAGTGGTTGGCATTCTCGAGTGGCCTAGAGCTACCTGATGTACCTGAGTGGTCAAAGAGCTGACATACCTAGTTAGATATACCTAATTAGAAATTTACAGTTACTTTATGTGGTTTAGTTTCAGATGCATCTACTACACATGGATGGGTAATGATGGAGTCATAGCCTGTTTGAGTTCTTGAGCCACCTATATGAGAGGGTTGGACATACCATTAGTCTAATCCAAGCTATTCACTTGTCATGATTCACCAAGCAAGGGTGGGCAATGATGGAGTCAAAATTGGATTGAGTTATTGAGCCACCCACACATAAGGATTAAACAAACCATCATGTTAGTCCAAGCTATTCACTAATTTATCACTATATACATGCACACACATAGATTATCACCTAGTTTATGCATTAGTTCACATACTTAGTGAGGTGTATTTGTTTCTTTCCTCTCTCCCATATCTTTACCCAGTTTTACTTCTTTACTCAGTTTAGTCTTTTGCTTTTGATATCTCTTAAATAAAGACTATTTATGCATGTTTCTTTTATAGGACACACATTAGAGCATGCTTCACATACTCAGACCCAACTTCATAGCTTCACCTCCTAGGTAAGTCCAGGTACGCTTCTTTTTCCTTTATCCTAGTCATTTCACTTTATTGCATTTATAGAATAGGGGGGAAATATAATCACCCAAAAGTGGTATTTGAGTGCTACATGAGACTACCTATCCCTAGCTTATCCTTAGACCTCTTTTAGATCCTATTATCACACTTATCTAGCCTTCATGTGGGCCATAAGTGTCCTTAGTCAACCCTAAAGTAGTCCTAAACCCTTGTTTCATGATCCTAGACTTTTGTGCCTAGTGTTATACCTATTGGACACTAGCACCATAATGAGGACACTAGTGCCACATGACACTAGTGTCTCAAAAATGGTGTTAACGTCCTTTACCTTTATTTTCCTTAAGTAGATATCTTTTTAAATCTAGAACCTATTAGGGTCGGCCTAGACCTCTTTTATCACCTGTACAATAATTAAAATAATATATACATGAATTTTATCCCTCTAACCACTAGACAGAAATCAGATGCAAAATATACATTCAAACTCTGAACAAGTTATGCACAATTAAGGTTATCAATCCTTATTTTGCCTTACTTATACATACTAACATCTACAATAGTACTAAGCTTGGATTATCCACATTTCTAGTCTCAAGCACATTCAATGTGTTTCACTAAAATTTTACTTTATTTTCAAAGAAGAAAGTTGTAAAACTTGAAAAAAGGGTGAGGTTAGTAGAACCTGGATATATTGTGTGCATGTGAATCTAGATGATTGTTGGTACTCCTCTTTGTCAAGGGAGGATGACCTATAGATAAGAAAACACTAGAAGATAATGGTTGATTAGTGAGATAGTAGGGTGGACTGCCTAGAGTGAGTTAGATCTAAGAAACACAAGCTTCTTTAGAGGCTATCAATCCACACTTTTAAAACACTTAAGTTTTGATATGTTGAAAATAGATGATTGCATTAAATAATAAAAGGTACTAAAACCAAATACAAGAAATGCTTAGAAAAAAATAGGTACTTTTGACTAAAAATAATAATAAACAATTAAATGTTAATGCCAAATTATTCAAACTTAATTGAAAAAATAAGTTGTAATTCTGTGATAAAATAGAAACTCAGAAAATGGAATTTGGGTATGGGTAGATGGGTCTAATCAGCTTGTTATTATAGATGACACACAATGACCATCGATGGTCTGGGTATGATTGTCAGTGGTTGGTGACCATCGATGGTTAGGGCTAACCATTGATGGCTATTATGGATTTGGGTTTGGAAAAAGAAGCCTGTTGGGGAGGTTGTAAAGAGATTATGGAGGTTATTTTGGGGTTAAATACTAGTTGTAAGAGAGGAAGTAGTGCCCAAAGGTGTCTAGTTCAGGGATTGGGTGTTTGGGTGATTGAGCTAGGTTATGGGTGGTTTTGAATAGGAGGTGAAGTGTTTGGAGTTGCATAGCTCCAACACAAAAAGGTGAGGTGAAATAGAAATAAAGGGGAAAAACACAAACACTATAAATAATAATAACTAACTATTGAATCTTGATAGGAAACATAGATACTTAACTTTTAGGTGTTATTGGTCTAAGGAATGTAAAAGTTGGATAAAAGCTATTGGTGGATCTTAGAGCGATGTCAACAGAGTAACGGTATCTTAGCTCTTGATAATGAGTTGTAAAAGTGTCTTAAATCTATAGCCTAGTTCTTGGTTTGCTAAAAAGCTTTCTGATTTACCTGGGAGTAAGAATATCTCTTCCATCTTGCCTAATTGATCCTGATGATGATTGATCTTTTTAACCTTCCCTTCATCTCTTAATATAAAGGAAAGGGAGGTTCCAATCAAAGGGTTTAACAAATGGTTCATCACATAGTCTAATTATGCATTGATCATGCAAATAACCAGCTAGTAATCAATGAGTGAATTACAGTCAAACTACAATTGACCCTTTTGATCATGCAAGAATTCAAGTAACCATCGACAGTTAGGTCAACCATCAACGATCGAGGGTCAACCATCATTGGTTAGGGAGAAAGGATCAAAATGACTAAAATTAGCCTTTTGCCATTATGGTTGGTAGTTGAGAAGGTTAAGGAGTGGTCCAAGGTAACTGAAAGGGGGTCATGGGGTGTTTCAATGACTAGAAACGTAGTGCATGGTTTTTGAGTGTCTACATTTTGCCCCTTTTTATTGTGTAGTTTATGTCAGAAATCTATAAAACAAAAAAATAGAGAAGTTGGTAAAGGTTGGATGCCTTGAGTATGAGAGGAGGTGTTCCCCCTCAAACTCAGAATTGATAAAGTGAAGTAGAGTTAGGTTCAGGTTTGATAAGTGGATATGTGGGTGACAAAAATGGGTAAAGTTGGTTGATTGATTGGTTGGGCATTTAAGCATGAATAAACATAAATAAAATGACTAAGTGAAATATCATAGATCACGTATAAATTAGGCTATCATAGTTGAGGTAGGGTGTAAAATAAGGTTGGTACCAAAATGATAAGTGACAAGGTAATTGGTTGTAACAATAACGTGTGCATGTTGGGTTAGCACCTATAAACTCAAGTCTCCTAGTTAAGGTCGATGTATTTATAGGTATCCAAAGTAGGATGTGATCCTAAGAAAACAAAATGGTTGCAAGTGTCAGGACCGTGAAGGGTTGTGTTTTGAAGCACCTAAATGGTTTGTACATAAAGGGTAGTGCAAGTTCATCAAATATGACAAGGTAATCGATGCTATCAAAATGACAAAGGCAAGATCATCACCAAAAATATGAAAGGCAGGCTAAATTGACCAAAAAGAGAGGTTATGTGGATAAAATTTATTGTGTGATGAGGAGTTAAAAAGGTAAAAGTTAGGTTAAGTGGGGAAAACCCTAAAAGGGGTGACCATTGGTAATTGATAATGACCATCAGTGGTCAATACGTAAGCCCTAAAGGTAAAGGCCCGTGATGGTTAAGAGATCCAAAAGTCATCTCATTTGGTAATTGGATAATTACCAATGATGCCTCCTTTTAACTTTGGCAAAAATGATAGAGTGTTTGATCCTTGAGTCTTGTGCTTAATTAGTGAGGTGAGTTTGATCGAGGTTGGACCAATGAGGTGGATTTTTTATTGAGGCAGGCCAGAGTAATAGATAGCCAACAAGGATGTAGTGAGGTGGAGGTAGAATGTGGGGCCGAGCAATGACCATGGTTTTGAGGGCTCTACTATGATGGAGGTTGCATAATGAGGTAGGTGATGTGATTGAATTTGTAGTTTTTGGTTTTGTTTCTTTATTGTTGTGGGGGTATGGTTTTGAAATTGGGGGGTTGTGAGTTTTAGCAAAGAATTTGTTAGAGGAGGGGGAAAATGTGCAAGGGAGGGAGGGTAGGGGAGTAAATTATACTGTTGAGGTAGGATGATAAGTGGTTTTATTGATGATTTTGAGAGTCTGGTAGGCCAGACCTAGGGTTAGGTCATCAATAGTCACCACATAGTGACCATCAATAATTGTTATCAACCATCACCAATCGATAGGCGACCATTGAATGGTCAAGGTATAGATTGTTAGTGGTCTAAAACCTAAATCATCGATCAATACTTGGCCATCGACAATTTGAGGAAAAAGTTAGAAGAGGGTTAAAAGAGGGGTATAAAGAATGGGTTGAGGGTTTGGGTTAAGGGTATGGGTTAAGGGCTTGAATATGTTCAAGGTTAGGTAGGATGGTAAATGGGGTATAGTAAGATAGGGTTAAGGGATGATGTGTTTAAGGTAGAATACTATTAGTGTTTATGTACATGAGGTGAATAGGGTAAGGTAAAATAAACTAAAGTAAAGTAAATTAAGGCACACGTCTAACCTTGTAGGTGAGGGAGAAGTTGTAGGTACATGATCAAGTGCCTCGTACTAGGAGTGGGAGTACATGACTGTAGTGGGCCTAAGAGGCATCACATATTACCATTGCATGCCTAAAGATGTGGCTATATTGGTGGCCCTCATCAAGAGATGGGACCTAGCCACCAACACTTTCTTGCTATTAATTGGAGAGATTACCATCCTGTCAGGAGATATCCACCAGATTTTAAGGCTACTGATATGAGGTAAGATGATAGAGCACATCAATGATGAGGAGTGAGATCAACTCATGGATGTGTTGTATGAAGAGGACTTGATGCACACGATGTGGCATGTAGGAGGCCTTGATTATACACCCCTATATCACATGGATAAGGGAGAGAGATAGTTTGTCATGATGATGATGATGATGGCCATGACCTGTTATGCACTACTAGATACTAGTAGTGGTAGATTTCCCTCTTTATTGTTAGGTGTTCTTATAGGGATGAAGATAGATAGGACAGTGTATACTTGGGATCTAGTTTTACTAGTACATATCTACCAAGAGATTTGGGGCTATATGTTATATAGGTGATATGGTATCAGTGTTGGATTTATGTTGCATTGCTAGACATATGAGTACATAAGGGTTTTTTGACTAGGTGGATTGCCATTGCATGGATGGGTTTAGATGGACTTTAGAGTTGGCTTTGTGCGATGGAGGCATGACTACGCTCTCACACCACTAGGGGAGAAGCATGAGACTTAGAGTAGTACAAGAATATGATAGAGGCATTGGTTGAGGGGGAGGTTATTTGGAGGCCATATACCCAATTTCCTGCATGGGTAGGGCATACGAGATAGATCTTGTCACTATAGAGATATAGGTGGGTTTATGGCAAATGGGACCATGAGGTAGAGTTGATTCCTTTTGATAGGGTGAGGAGAAAGTTTGGGCTAGTGTATGGTATCCCAGGTGATTTCTCAAGGTATAAGAGGGAGGATGCAAAGTGTCCATTATCAACTCCAAAGCCAAAGGATATGGAGTTTGATCAGGAGGAGCTACCAATGAGGCCAGATATAGATGATGCAAAAGTCACACAAGAGTACCTTATTTGGTTTTGGGCACACTATGATTCGATGATGTTTAGAGTAGATGGTAGATAGGTTGGGTAGTAGGCCATGGATCTTGATATGAAGGAGGGAAGTAGGGATCAGATGGATGTGGATGCCCTTGATAGGCAAACACTCATCATAGATAAAGATTAGGATAGGGAAACACTAACAACAACACAGGCAACTCTAGTAGTAGTGACCTTAGAGAGAGATGCGACTTAGGTCCAGGTAGCCACTTTAACACATAAGGGGGATCAGGATAGAGCCTATATATCCTTGGTTACATAAGAGAGAGATGCCCTTAGATAGGTAGGAGGGTGGGCACTGACACTTGCAGGACCTTTGAGGACCATTCCTTTGGAAATATATGTGGCCATTGTGGAAGAGCTCATATATTATGAGGCATAGATCTTTAAACAACTTCTCGATGAGCCTCAATATGGTGAGTATAGGGCATTGGTTATTGGGAGAGTTAGTAGTGTGACACTGGGTCAGTGGGCAGCATTTGCAGGTGCACAGTTCAGGCCAGGAGATAGACAAGATCTCGGGAACAATAGTGTTCTTCCACCTTAGACTTTTATGAGAAGCCTTATTTTGATGTATTATATTATTTTTATACCAGCTTGTGAGTTGATGCAGTGAGATGTATATTATTTTATGAGAGACATAGACATGATGTTATATATATGATTATGAATGATTTATGAGCACATGATGTGATTATGAGTTTATGGATGTGGTTTATGATTGTGGTTATTTCTTGTATTGTTATTCATGTTCATGATGTGATTAGTTTTCTATGGATGTGGTTTATGGTTATGATTTATGCTTGTGTTCATGGTTAGGATGTGATGATATGATTTTTTTTTATGGATGTGGTTTATGGTTATGATTATTGATTGTGTTCATGGTTAGGATATGATGATGTTGCTTATGATATGATGCAGTGGTTGGCATTTAGGAGATATATGCTTTAAGTAAATGGTATAAATGTTTTCAGTCCTTTATCTAGACAAACATGTGATGGATGAACGTATGTGATGACTCATTGTTTTATGATGTATGATTAAATGGTGATGATGTAATAGATGGTTAGTTTATTAAAATGTTTTGAGTAAAAACACTTAAATAGAGGTAAAAGCAAAATCACTAAAAAAAATACATAATGAGTTATTAAATGTTTTTAATTATTTGCATTGAATTAGATGAAGGTTGATTAGTCGTAAAAACACATAGTTTGAGTTTGGATAACAAAACCATATGTGAGTGTTATTGTTTTGCTATGTCTCTACTGTCTTTTTATTATGTCTATTATTATGGGTTCCTTTAGTTG
The DNA here is from genome assembly GCA_037957365.1 of Torreya grandis. Lineage (NCBI taxonomy): Eukaryota > Viridiplantae > Streptophyta > Pinopsida > Cupressales > Taxaceae > Torreya > Torreya grandis. The sequence goes on along the minus strand of JARHVA010000017.1, from coordinate 4,527,626 downwards.
TTTTGAAAGCTGGGTTTATTATGACTTGTGGTTGTTGTAGGTATGATACTATTGTACAGGTAGGGTGCCTTTAAAATCCACTTTTACTTTTAATAAAAACAAAACCATATGTGAGAAAAGACAAGAAAAGATAAAACAATCAAGAGATGAAGTCTTAATGAATGTAGAAACAAGTAGGTATGAAAAAGAAGAATAGGACATGATGCTCATTCATTGGTGATGACCCAAATAAAAAGAAATTAGATCAACCTCTGAACATAAGCCCGTCACATGCTTCGCATTAGTGTTCATTGGTTGGTTAAAAAGGTTCTTATTCACATACAGTCAAGTAAGCTCAAAATCCCTTATTTTTTAAAGGGTATAAAAGGGGAGATGGATGATAAAGGAAACTTCATGTGAGGTGAGATTTACCTCTTCTATAGGTTACCAAAGAGTTGGTATAAACAAGTCTATGTCATATAGGGTGTAGACTGATCGATGCATGAAGTCTACTCATAGAAGTTGATTATGACATCCAAATAATGGGTCTTTTGATATATTTTTATTGCTATAGGAAATTGATCAATGTGAGAAGCTCCAAGAGATTGATTTGTTATTGATAAATGTGTTTACTCAGCCATCCTTCAAGGGAGTGGTCTAAGCTTTTTGAGACTTACTTTAGGCTTTGGGATAGTTGTCCTTCAAAGGAGCAGTATACCTTTCATTGAGCAATATTCATGTGTGTTGGCATCAATTTTTCAAGGGAATAGTCTGCTAATGTTAGAGATGAGCCATAGGATAGATGTTTGTTAATGTTTTTACTTTTGATGACATAGACTTACAGATACAGGCTAAAAGGTGTGCCTTTATGAAGGCAAAATTAAAGCATAAGAAGGTTAAAATAATGGGTGAGAGGATTCTTTGAGGGACTATGACCATGAGATTTCATCTTATTAGGGATGAAAAGTATCCATTAGAATCATGTCATGGGTAGAGTTGTAGTACCCATATTTAGGATTAAGGCTACAACTGTGATGAAAAATCACATGATTCTATGCTTTAACCGATAGTCCTCAAAGTGAAGGGGGAAAGGGGAAAATTTGTAAAATAAGGGATGAGCTTAAGTTAGATAAAAAGTGAGTTTGATCTTATTTAACAAAAGAAAAGGATGCAAATGTGAAGCATTGAGAGGCTCAGGTTCTAGTTTCCCTTCAAGAGAGGATAACCAGTAAGCTCTCGATCCATACTTATGCAGTATGATATAAGGTCCAAGCTAATTAAAAGTAAACTTACCCAACTTGTTTTTCTCTATATTGGTTACATGTTGATTTTCCTTTAAGACAAGGTCTGCGATGTTGAATTCTCATTCTCTTAGGTGTTTGTTATAGGCATGCTTATTTCATTCTTGGTAGACACAAATATGGTTAAGCATGGCCAAATGACACTCATTAAGGAGCTCAAGTTGAGCTAAATGTTCTTAATAATAATCACCTTTAAAAATGATATTTTGTAAGGATATGCAAAGAGAGGGAATTTAGACTTCAAGAGGCAAGACAACCTCTACACCAAAAATGAGAAAGAAAGGGGTAGTACCCATAGGGGTTTGAATGCTAGTGTGATATGCCCATAGGGAAAAGGGGATGTGTAAATGCCAATCCCAACCAGACGTAGTAACCATTTTAGTCAACATGTTATTAAGAGTTTTGTTAGAGGCTTCCACTTGTCCATCAGCGTATGGACAATAGGGTGAGGAGAAACTTAACTTAATGCCAAATGTGTCACAAATACCTTGGACTTTTCAATTCTTAAAAGATTTACCATTGTTAGTGATTATCTTATGAGGAACATTGAATCGACAAATAATGTGATGGTTGATAAAATTGACAATCTTTTCAGCTTTGGTGGAGACAAGAGGAATAACCTCCACCCATTTAGTGAAACATTATGTCGTAGTAATGATAAAATGATGTCACACAAGGAATGGGGGTTAATTTCACCAATAAGATCCAATCCCCATTACAACAAGGGCTATAAATACTTAGATACTATGGCTAGTTGCATGATGTAAATTGGTGTGTTGTTGACATTTAACACACTTATTCATGTAATCACAACATTCTTGGTGAAGGGTGGGCCAATAGTAGCCAAGATGAAGGATAGGTTTAGTGACAGCTAGGACACTAAGGTGCCCTCTATAAACCCCATCATGTGTTTCCTTGATAGCATGAGAGATCTTGTGGTTACGTAGGTAGTGAAAAAGAAGGCCATCAAAGCCATGCTTGTAAAGAATTCCCCCTAGTATGGTGTAATGAGAGGTACTCTGAATGAATGATAGTTGACCATTCCTAAAAATATTAGAAGGGATGATGGTAAGGTTGAGAAATTGAAAGATTTGCTTATACCAAATGTCAAATGGGGCTTCTTCCACACTACAGATGGAAGGAGGGTTTAATTTAGTATAGGAAGTTTGGTAAGATGATGGATAATGATAAATAGATTAGAGTTAAAAGGTGCAGATGGGATATGGGAAGCAAGGGAAGAATGGCTCGACAAACTTGTTTGTAGATCATGAAATTGTTTGGATATGGTAGTGGTCAAATGATGCCAAGAGTACATCGACTAGTTGTTTATACTCTTGTGAAACATCATTCTTACATTGATAAGATCCATTGATTTGATTGACCACATGTTAGGAGTCACCAAAAACACTAATCGTCTTAACTCGCAAGGATAAAGTAGTTTGGAGACCTATCACAAGGGCTTCATATTCAACCATGTTATTGGTATAATCAAAGTCAAGCTTGAAGGATAAAGGAAGAGGTTCAACATCAAGGGTAATAAGGATGATATCGACTCCCCCACCATGTTAACATTTTGATCTATCGAAGAACATGATCATTTGATAGGTGATGTCCTTTTGAGAAAGGGTGGCGATGGACTCATTGGGAAACTCCATAAGAGAATGTTGGTTGTCTGTTAAGGGCATTTCAACTAATTGGTTGGTGATGACTTGCCATTTTATTTACTTCTACTGGAGGAACTCAAGGTCAAACTCAATTAAAAGTATGAGCCAATTAGTCATACATTAGTTTTGGTATGGCTTGGAGTGCATATACTTGAGTGGGTCGATGATAGTTATGACATAGGTATTGTGGTTGAGAAGGTAGTGGTGGAGTTTGAACGCCATAAAGACCAAGGTGAGGTGAAGTTTTTTGATATGGGTATACTGAGTCTCATCTCTATAAGCATTCAACTTATATAGTAAATGGCTTGCTCTTTATGTTGCTCATCTTGATGTGCCAACATTACCCCTAAGGAGTGCTCAATGGCAAAAATATAAAGGTAGAAAGGTTGATCCTCTTTAAGAGGAATGAAGATGGGTGGAGTGAGAAGGTACTCTTTAAGTGAATTCAAGGCCTTTTAATAGTACTTGTTCCACTTAAAAGATACACATTTGTTTAGAAGGTGTAGAAAGGTTGACATCAATTAGAGAGCTGAGAGATAAAGTGACAAATGGATTAGAGCTTCCCCTATAAACTATGAAGTTGCTTGAGGTGGGTGGGAGGAGGCATATTGAGGATTGCTTTGATTTTGGCAGGATTGACTTCAATTCCTTGAAGAGAGACAATTAATCTAAGGAGCTTTCCTTATAAGACCCTAAAAATACACTTCTTGGGGTTAAGGCGAACATGGTAATGGATGAGGCATTTGAAGATAATCTTAAGAATGACCAAATTATCTTTATGACATTTAGATTTCCCAATAAGGTCATCGACATAGTCCTCTGCAATTTTGTGAATAAGGTCATGGAAGATGTAGGTCATAGTGCGTTGGTAGGTTATAACAGTGTTTTTCAGACTAAAAAGCATGGCCTTATAGCAAAAAGTTCCCCAAGGGGTGATAAAGGTGGTTTTGTGTCGATCTTCAGGGATAATCAAGATCTAATTATAGCCCAAGAAGTCATTCATAAGAGATAGCATCTCATGACTAGCTATAAGATCAACAAGTTGGTCAATGATTGACAAAGGAAAGTCATCCTTTGGGCAAGCAAGGTTAAGGTTATATAAGTTTACATAAATGTGAAGTCCTCCTATTGATTTGGTAAATAAGGATGACATTCAAGACCCACTAGGGATAATCAATGTGTTGGATGAAATTCATGGATAGGAGGCCTTAAAGCTCTTCTTTGACAAGAAGGGTTATGCAAGGGTGCATCCGACGAAGCTTTTGCTTGATAAGCTTAACATAATGGGTAGTAACGATATTATGAGTGGTAATTAAAGTGTTGATTCCTAGCATGTCACTATAAGACCAACCAAATGCTATGCTATGATGTTGTAGGAAAGAGGGAAAATCTGGAAGCTTTGAGGAATCTAGCGATTGACCGATTTTGACAATGTGTGGGTAACCTTGAGTACCCAAGTTGACATACATGGTGGATTTGTTCAATGTGGTTGAAGTCTCAAGAGGGAGGGATTTATGGATAGAGGATCTTCTGCACCAAGATAGGTAATAAGGGAATCATCATCTTGACTTTGAATGATATTAATGGTAGGAGAGTCATCTTTTGCCATCTCATGACGAGTCATAGGAATGGTTATGGTCTCCCCATCCTTTTGGTAAGTCAAGGGTCCAAGGATGATCATGTTGATAAAAAAATTAGGGGGGATGGTATCAAAACCCTTGAATTTTGATGGTGAAGGGGTCGGTGAGGATGGGACTTCATCATCAATGATGGTAACAGGGGATGAATTGGTTGGCTCTTTAGGTGGAGCAAATCTGAGACCAAATCTTTCACAAAGCTTTTGGGTTTGACATGGAAATAACTCATTTGGTCTGTGTTTGTAACATCCTAGGCTGAATCCTTTCCAAGCACACCTATGGAAGTATGTCTTAACAAACTCCAATTTATCCAGATAAGAAAAATTGAAGGTGAATGGTCAAGGAATATAGGAGGTAGATGAGGTGGCAAGCAGTTGATCAAGTCCCTCATATATAAGATTCATTTGGAGATTGAGAAGCCCAAAAGGAATAATGGTTCTAATATTAGGATTGTGATCAAGGTTTTGGTCAAGGTTCTCATATTCCTGGGGAGTAAGGAAGGCATCCAAGGTCAAGAGGTGATACTCCCTAAGCGAGAGACGTTAGAATTTTGGTTCCAAGGGGTCCTTTATGGGGATTTGGGTAGAAGGGATGGATGAGCTAGTTGATCCTTGGTTGATGGAAGAGGTAGAGTCATCTTTGGTTGGTAAAAGCTTGGTGGATGGAAGGAGAAGAACATCATTTAGTCGGTACAACATGTTGCAAGCTGTGAAAGGACTTGGGTTAGCTTGTATGGTAACTACTTCTCCCTCATGATCAAAATTGACACACTAATGTAAGGTAGATGACACACAACCCATGTCATGAATCTATGGGCATCCTATCAAAACGTTATATTAGAACTCACCTTCTACTACATATAAAATTTTGGGAAGCTACAAGGTCTTAGATGAATATGGAAGATGACAGTTCCTAGAGTTGTAGTGTCATTGAAGGATTAGAGTACCACCGTAGTTTCTGACATAATGTTCTCCAACAATTTTAGCTGGTCATATGAGTGGAAGGAGATAATGTCGATGCTAGCTCCTCCATCAATCATAACTGTTTTGATTTGGGTCTAGTTGATGTATACGGTAATGAAGAGGGGAGGATCCAGATCCTAGGGATGAACGGAGGGTATTTCTGAATCCTTAAAGATAACAAGGGTGAAAAGTTGAAGAGCTTTGACAAAGGCTACCAGAGGTTGTGGATATTTTGGTTGAACCTCTATGGACTGCAAATCCTCTATCATTGTCTAGCAATGATGGGGCAAGGTATTTATTAGTTCATAAAAACTCATCTTCACTAATGTTTGGTGAATTTGCTTCAGAACGACTCTTTGGATCGACTCAAAAGGGTTGGATTGAGGGGTACCCAATATAGACACCTTAAGTTTGGGTGAAGGTGAGGGTGTTTGGGTTTAGTTCGGTGATTGGGTGGTGGTAGAAGGGTATGTCTATGGAATGGACACCTTTGCCTTTCACTTATCCTTTTGTTGGGATTGTGATCATGTGACCGCATGGATAGTATGGATTTGTGGAAGAATTGAGCTAGAGGACTGCTTCAGTTCTTCCTCACTCTTAGATGAGAGTGTGGGAGTAGGTAAGTGTTGGGTGATTACTTTTGGTTCTTGGAATGGTGGTGGGCTTATGGGAGGCTCATCTAACAATAGGTCATCATCAACACATAGTTAATGGACTAGGACTTGGAGAGCTTTACAGTTCTATGTATCATGTCCTGCCATTTTGTGGTATGAGCAAATAGATTGTCATTAAACCAGGATGGCTTGGGACTATGCGGCTCAAATGGTTTTATAAGAAGAAAAGTCAAGCAAGAAGCTTGAAATAATATTTATAGGATGGTTGAGTAAGAATCAAGCAATGGTGATAAGGGTGTTTGGGTTTTGGCTTTAACTTTTCAGAGTCGGCTTTGTGATGGGAGTTTTGGGTGGTGGAATATTCTTGGTAGGTTTTTTTGGATTAGATTGCTTGGGGGTTAATGGTTCGGAGGTGGAATGTGTAGAGGTTGATGGTTTAGATGTAGAAGACTTGGAAATATAAGACTTGGTAGTGGATGGCTTGGAGACGGAAGGGTTAAAAGTAGAATGTTTAGTAGTGGAGGGTTTGAAGGTAGAAGGCGTGGAAATAATAGGTAGAGGTGTAGCTAAAAAAGGAGGTTGGGCTTGGGTTATCTTTGGGAGGCATGTTTTCCTAATGGAAGGATGAGAGTCCTGGGATGGAAGAAGTATGTGGTCCTAAAATGGAAGGTAAGGTAGAAATGGGTGGTAAGGTTTTGGGTTTTGGGACCTTAGGTGGCTCCAATTTCTTGGTTGGCTTAGTATGGGTTTTTTTTGGTGGGTTAAATGGTGTTAAATCTAACTTTAACGGAGGGTGAGCAAGGCTCTGAGTAGGGATAATGCCTAGGTTTTTTACAAGCTTTATCGAGATGGTAGAAGGTGTTTGGGTTACTTTGGGTGGAGTTTATTTAGTTGGTTCAACTATGGTTTGAGAGGTATAGGTCTCTACTGGTTGGGTTGGGTTGATGGTGGGTTCACCAATGGAAATGGAAGGTTGGGTTGACAATGGTATGGTTAAGGATTCTTGCTTGGTTGGATAGGGAAGCCCAAGATGGTGCCAAAACGTGGCATGATCCATGTCGGGTTGGGATAGGTACTCCAAGTTTTGAACCATTCGAGAGAAAGGCTTATATATGGGTTTGATTCCTTTGGTATTGGTCTCAAAGGAAAAACACATGGGTTGAGAAAGGGAAATGATTTCCTTGCCTTTTTCCTCAATCAAAGGCTCTAAGGTTTAGGAAGGTGGTTCTTCAATGGGAGGAGTAGGTAGAATGACCTCTTCCTTATAAATGTTTTCCAAAGGAGTGGATTGCTCTATGATGGAAGAGAAAGGTATGGTGGTAATGGTTGCCTCCTTTGGTATGTCTTCTAAAGGAGAGGTTGGTAGCTCCACTACCTCGATAAGTGGAGAAAGGGGAATAGTTGCTTCCTTTGTTTCAATTTCCAAAAGAATAAAAGGTGGCTCCACTACCTCAATAAGTGGAGGGGAAGAAGAAATGGTTTGGGCAATGGTTTCCTCAACAATGAGTTCACTAAGAACCGCATTAACGATATGGACCACATGGTTGTGAGAGGATTGCGTTCTATTATTTTCATTGTTCACGGAAGGGGCATGGTTGGGAAAAGGTTGTCTAAATATGTCAAGTGATTGATTTGGGGGTGCATTGGGGTTATACATCAGAAGTGCCCCCTAGTCAATCAACACCTATATAATGCTTTTGAAAGTATTGCATCTACTAATGGCATGTCCAATGACACAATTGAAGGCACACAATTCGTTCTCCTTATACCAACTAGGTGTAGGGTGAGAGGAATCAAATTGTTGTGGGGGATTAATTGGAGGAAGTTGTATTATGTTTGCTTTCAACAATTTTTCCAATATTGAAGCATAAGACTCCCCTAGTGGAGTGTATTACTTTTGGTTGTTACGGTTTTGATTTCAAGTATTCTAGTTGGAAGAATTAGAAGAGTTGGATTGGTTAACAATCAGAGGAGGGGCAGTTTTAAGGATAATTGCATTTGTGGTTTCCTTGGTTTTAGTGTTAGTATTGGAGTGGTTGGTGGTTTTGGAGGAGGAAGTTTTATTTGATTTGAAACATGAGTTCTTGTTTCTCAATTTTAGTTCCCCCTCGTCAATGGCTCTAATCTCCAATTTTCATGCCATGGTAAAAGCCTCATCAAAGGTCTTGAAATTATGAACTTGTAGAGTAGATGAAATATGTTTGGCACAAGCCCGAGAGAAATCTCAATCAACTTGGGTTGGGGCAAATATAAAGATAGTTGGTTTATCAAACCTCTCCAACGGGCCATGAAATCGACAATCAACTTGTCCTCAAATTGCCAAATGAAGTAGAGGTCGGTAATGGAAATTTTCTTATATATATTTATGGAAAAATGATCTAAGAAGGTTTGAGCTATTTGGGAAAAATAAAAGAGGGAGTGCTTGTTAATAACATTGTACCAATCTAATGCCAGCCCAGATAGGAACATGGGAAAGGTGCAGAGAAGGAGAACATCATCATAAGCAATCAAATAACAAGAGTGTCTAAATTCTCTAAGATGTTGCTGAGGATCTTCCTTGCTTTAAAATTTTGAAAATCTTGGAAGTTCCCATTGAGGGGGATAAGGTTAGATTGGGACAGATGGATGAATTGGTTCATTATAGATTTGATCATATGATAAGAAGTTATGGGCACTAGAAATAGATAACTCCAAATTGTTCATCTTGTCCATTAACATCTTAACTATATTCATTTGTGGTTATGCAGCCCCATAGTTGTAGGGTAAATTTTGTTGGGTTTGGGTAGGTGCAACATAAGGGTAACTAGTGGAAGGTTGGGAGATTGCCACATATTGATATGTGGACATGGGTGGTTAGGAGGATGCCATGTATGGGTGAGTGGATATAGAAGGTTTTGTAGAAGATGGAGATATATACCCTTTTGGGTTAGGAATATAGCTTTGGTTGGGTGCAATAGGCATTTATTGGGGAATTAACATGGGTTGGGTTGGAGGTATGGTTGGGTTGATAGGTTGAGGATGGGTAGTAATCTTGGTACTAATGGGTGGAAGGGTAAAAGGTATGGAAACCACCAAGCTTTGAAATAGAGTGGACGTTGGTGGGTTAGAAATAAGAGGAAGGGTGGAAACACTAGTAGAGGGTACTCCAATGGTAAGTGGAGTACAAGTGCCCAAAGGTTGGGTTGCTCCTATACTAGAAGAGTTATTCGCTGGGGTGGAAGGTGTTTGGGTGTTGGTTGGTTGGTTGGGTTGGTTTTGGATGGTGGTATTGGTAGGATTATTGGTAGAAGAAGATGTTTGGGTGACAAGGGTTGGGTAGAAATTGTGGCAATAAAGGTGCTACCCATAAGATGGGACGGCATACCATAGGGTGGATCAATAGGTGGAACCAAAGTAAGGGTGCGGTGGGATATGATGTTGAGGTAATGTTGGAGGGATATGGGGTTATTATCCAAAAAGGTGGTGAAATCCACATCACCTTAGGAAATCGCCCAAGGGATACTAGGACTTCCTGAAGGATGGGAAGAGCTATTTATATTTGAGATGTACACCATGGATGAAGAATAAGAGGAAGATAGGTGGTTGGGAGGTGGATCTTGGTTTGCTTGGTGTCTTAGTTGATGTCTAGTGAGAACCATGTAAGGAAGGGAAAAAGGAAGATACAAGTGATCTCACAACTTGAAAGAGAAACAATCAAATTAAAAATATCTCAAGGAAAACAATGCATACACTAAAGTGCGTTAAAATCCTATGATACTTAATTATCTCTCTTTAGGCTTATGCCTCAATTTTAAATAAGTAATGGACTAACTTGGGTTTTGTAGAATGTGTACTAGAAGAAGATGTCTAACGATGGTTTCAGGTAGTTAAAGGCTCTCAAGATATATACTAGAACTTGTTACGTGGCTTGATATTGGGGCTTACCCCCTCACTTCACACACCATAGTGATAAAGGTGTCGAGTGTTTAGCTAGATTATATCGAGTTGCTAGAGATTATACTTAGGCAACATACTGAGTTGGTTCTCCCCTTGGTGGTGAAATCCAAGTAGGTTAGTCGAGGAAAGGTAACCGCTAGTTGATGAAATCTCAGTCAGGCCTTATGTCAATGTTTTGATGTTTAATTGAATGTGTGGTTTGGTCTTGTGTATGTGGAGAGAAGTGAGACTACGATTAATTTGCTTGATTAAATTAAGCTATGTGAGCTAATCAACACAAGCAGACAATGAATGCAAAGTTAAGTTTAATCCAAAAGAAAAATTTGGTCTCTTTTCAAATGAATACAAAATAACTAAAATGCACCTAGATGATGATGCAAAAGCCTAGGCCTAGAATGAGTACTTTTGATTTTCAAAAATGAAAGCAAAAATGACAAGTTTTACCTTTTTCTAAGAAAGCAAAAGAAACTAGAACTTGCATTTTGGAAAGGAAGAAAGGAAATAAGGAACGTTTAATTTTTAGAAAAGAATGCAATGAATGACTCTTATCTAATGCAACTAAATATCCTATAACTATGAACCCAATAAAAAGCTCAAGGGTTGATCCAGAACTCAGAAGTTTTGGTTGGCGAATATTTCAATAGCACATAAATAACACAATAACAATGAATTCTCTAAGAAGAGACGTCGTATTACTTCACAATCGCAATACAAATGTAGGCTTATCTCTGGGAAGAGATGTCTGCCTTCCCATTTCGGGTTACAATGCATTTATACATATTTTTGAAAATAACCTCGAGAGATTGCGTGGCTCGAGGAATTAATAGGTGACGATTTAACATCCCAGCATTAAAATAATACAACGCTCGAGGACATAATTGTTTGAGGACATAATGGCTTGAGGAAAAAATTGTCACCTACAATACAAAATGAAAACAATACAAAATTCAAGGAATTAACTGTCACCGAATGGTCACCTCGAGGAATTAACTGTCACCCGAATGGTCAGCGAAATTATTGCCCAGATCATTCCTCCCTCCTTGAAAAGCAATGGTCCCCATTGCATCAATATTCCCCGTCAGGTGGGGTAGTTGTGTCTTGATTTGATTATATGTGAGCCACTCACCTTGGTGGCTAAGCTGGCCTCTTCTGACCACTCGATATAGTGGAATAGAGCATCCTCTTGTTGTCTTCATCCAGTATCCACAATCTGATCCTCTTCTACTGGAGCAAAACTTTGTGGATCAAGCTCATCAATGTCTAGTTGTTCTGCCACAACTGAAGTGTCCAATAGCGGTAGGTGATATGGTTTGAGGAGCTCCACATTGAATATTGGATGCAGACCAAGGTAGGCTGGTAGGTTCAACTCAAAAGCATTTTCTGAAACTTTTTTGGTGATGGTGTATGGACCATATCGCAGAGGTTGAATCTTTCTGTGTGGGCTTACAAGTTGTTCCTTTTGAAGTCGTAACCAAACCTTGTCACCCATAGCAAAATGGTGTGCAATCCTATGTTTGTCACGGCGTTGCTTATACTTCTTATTCATCTTCTCCAGGATGTCGTGAACTTGTTGCATTTGTTCAATAAACTTTGTTGCTTTTGCTGCCTCAACTCTTCTATGAGGTGTGTATTCCATGGTGGAAAATGGAACAACTATATCAATTGGTGCCATGGGTTGGAACCCAAAACATACTTGGAATGGACTATGCTTGGTCGAGCTGTGCAACGCCTGATTGTAGCCATGTTCAATGAAAGGAAGTCCCTCGTCCCATGTGCGTGGATGTTTGGAGTGATACATCCAAATCATGTAAACAATCAAGCAGTTTACCACCTCTGTCTGACCATCAGTCTGTGGATGGAACGTTGTGGACTTCATCAACTTAGTATCCATCATCTTCCATAGAGTGGACCAGAAGATGCTCAGGAACCTGCTATCTCGATCTGAGACAATGGACTTGGGGAGACCAAAATGGAGCCATACATGACTAAAATATAGTTGAGCACTTTCCTCAACAGATATATTTTTCTTACAAGCAAACATGATAGCCATTTTTGAAAAATGATCAACTACCACAAAAATACAGTCCTTGCCATGTTTGGAAGTGGGCAAACCTGAGAGAAAATCCATTGAGACAGATTCCCAAGGCCTGGTTGGTTCTGGCAATGGCATGTACAATCATTGCTTCTTATTGTTTGGCTTGGCTATTGCACATATTTCTAAGAAGAGACGTCGTATTACTTCACAATCGCAATACAAATGTAGGCTTATCTCTGGGAAGAGATGTCTGCCTTCCCATTTCGGGTTACAATGCATTTATACATCTTTTTGAAAATAACCTCAAGAGATTGCGTGGCTCGAGGAATTAACGGGTGACGATTTAACGTCCCAGCATTAAAACAATACAACGCTCGAGGACATAATCACTCGAGGACATAACGGCTCGAGGAAAAAATATCACCGACAATACAAAATGAAAACAATACAAAATTCAAGGAATTAACTGTCATCGAATGGTCACCTCGAGGAATTAACTGTCACCTGAATGGTCACCCAAATTGTTTCCTGGATCAAGGGTCCCACCAGGCATGCCAAGATGTTTCACTAAAATTTTGCTTTATTTTTTAAGAAAAAAGTTATAAAACTTGAAATAAGGGTGAGGTTATTAGAACCTAGATATGTTGTGCACGCATGAATCCAAATGATTGTTGATACTCTTGTTTGTTTGGGAATGATGACTTGTAGATAAGAAAACACTATAAGAGAGTGGTTGATTAGTGAGATAGTAGGGTAGACTACCTAGCTTGAGCTAGATCCAAGAAGCCCAAGCTTCCTTGGAGGCTATCAATCCACACTTTTAAAACACTTAAGTTATGATATGATGAAAATAGATGATTACATTAAATAATAGAAGGTAGTGGAATCAAATTGAATAAATGCTTGGAAAGAAACAAGAAATTTTGACTAGAAATAGCAATAAACAATTGAACGTTAATGCTAAATTACTCAAACTTGATTCAGAAAACAAATTATAGTTATGTGATAAAATATTAACTCATCAAATAGAAATTGGGTGCATGTAGATGGGTCTAATCAGCTTACTATTATGGATGACACACTGTGACCATCGACAGTCTGGGTATGACTGTCGACAGTTAGGTGACCATCTACAGTTGGTGATCGTTGGCGGTTACTGTGGATTTGGGTTTGGGAAAATAAGTTTGTTGGGGAGGTTAAAGAGAGGTTATGGAGGTTATTTTTGGGTGAAATATTGGTTGTGAGAAAGGAAGTAGTGCTCATAGGTGTTTAGTTCAGGGATTGGGTGTTTGGGTTAGTGAAGTAGGTTGTGGGTGGTTTTGAGTAGGAGGTGAAGTGTCTAGAGTTGCAGAGCTCCAACATGAAAAGGTAAGGTGAAAGAGAAATAAAGGGGAAAGACACAAGCACTGCAGATAATAAAAACTAACTACTGAATATTGATAGGAAACATAGATACTTATCTTTTAGGTGTTCTTAGACTGAGGAATGCATAAGTTGGCTAAAAGCTATTGGTAGATCCTGGAGTGATGTCGGTCGAGTAACGGTATCTTGGCTCTTGATAATGAGTTTTAGAAGTGCCCTGAGTCTCTGGCCAGGCTCTTGGTTTGCTAGGAAGCTTTCTGATTTGCCTAAGAGTAAGAATATCTCTTATAGCCTACTTGATTAATCTTGATGATGACTGATCCTTTCAACCTTCTCTTCGTCTCTTAATATAGAGGAAAGGGAGGTTCCAATCAAATGGTTTAACACATGGTTAATTGCACAGTCTAATTATGCATTGATCATGTGAATAGTCAGCTAAATTTAGACAATTAGTAATCAATGAGTGAATTACAGTTAAACTGCAGTTGACTCCTTTGATTATGCAAGAATTCAAGTAACCATCGACGATCAGGTCAACCATTAGTAATCAAGATTCAACCATCGGTGGTTAGGGATAAAGGATTGAAATGGATGAATTAGCCTTTTGCCCTTATGGTTGGTAGTTGAGAAGGTTAGGGAGTGGTTCAAGGTAACTAAAAGGGGACCATGGGGTGTTTCAATGATTATAAACATAGTGCATGGTTTTCAAGTGTCTACACAAGGCACTCAAGGCAAATATCACAATAATTTCACTTGCACTTGCACCAACACTTAGGTGGGGAAAGCTACATCAGTCTTGATCCCTCATCGAAGTATTGATATATATGCAACTCTCTTCAAAACTTGGTGTTGAAGATGTCTAGCCTACCCTACTAACAAACACACATTTCAGGGCATGTCAACTAGATGCCCTAGTTATATGAAGGATTAAGGTTTTTTCAAGAAAAATATAAGGTTTTAAGACTCGTGCACACAGGAACACACCCCATATATCTATACACAAGTGCACCTAAAAGCTCATAATAATCCTACATAAAGGACACTACCGCCAATATCAGGATACTACCACCACATTTCCAATAATAACACTTCTATCCAATTATGACACTCCTATCTAGGAAGAGTTCTGACATTGGGATCCAGTTTATGACACTCAGACCAGCCTCCACCTCAGTTTCTGACACACAGATCATCTATCTTAGTTGTTTTGCAACTAAGTTCTTACTTGCACTATTTGTTACTATTTTTAGAAAAGTCAAAGCTAGTCAATTTAGTAACAAATTAATCACTATATTTATTACATATTATTTCCTTGATTTAGTTTACTCAACTCTTTAACAAACATAAGATTTACACTTCTTAAATTCTAAAAGGTTAAAAAACACACACACACACACACACATAGAGTAGATAATTTAATTATAGTTTTGGAAGGAATGGAATGGGCTCGTGCTTCTCACCAGAGGACCATTTTTCTCAAACTAATTTTTAAAAAGCTTATGATCATATAAAATGGCCCTTTATTCTATCAATGCTTAAAGATTTTGGTTTTGGCCAGTTCTTCCACTTGACTATTCAAACTTTTATATATCGACCTACTTCACCATCAATGGGCACAAGTCTAAGAGCTTTGAACTATTTCACTCCATTATATAGGGTTTCCCTCTCACCCCTGCTTTAAGTGATTTGGCTATCGAGGCATTTGGTTATCTTCTTGCTCGTAGAGAAAATTGAGGACTTATCAAGGGTATCGATCTTCTTAATCATCCTCTCAACTCATCAATGGGAATTTTGTAGATGACACCTTCCTCGCTCTCAGTGAGAAATAAACTTTCTTCAAAGAGGCACTTCAATGCCTTGGTATTTTTTACAAAGCCTAAGGGTCTAATCTACAATGGGCCAAAACCCGATGTTATAAACAAAACACAATACCCTTACCAAAGTGGCTCCATCATTATCAATGGATATAAAAAAGATAAATATTCACATTTCTTGGTATTCCTTTTCCTTTTGATAGTTCTCAGTTGGATTTATGATATATATCATTAATATACTAGAAACTAAAATCTCTTATTGGATCTCTAAGCCTTTACTTTTAATGTGCAAGTTTCAGGTTTGTACCAAAACCCTTGTAACACTCATGTCTACTACTCCTCATGTTAGGCCCCCTCCAAATCCTTGTATGAAAAGTTAGCAAAGGTACTTAGAGATTTTCTTTTGGCTAACACTAAACAAACTAAAGGCTTATGCAAGGTTGATTTGGATATATGTTGCCTACCTCATGATAAAGGATGAATGAGCATCATTGAAGTCTATAGATAAAGCATTTCCCTCCATGCTAACTGGGTGGTTAGGGCTATTGAAGGTAATGAGGCATGCAAAATCCTTTTAATGCACTCCAATTCTATAGGTGCCTCCTATGATAAAATTAATTAGAAAAACACTGGTTTACACACCGTGTTGATTACCATTGCCCCTATCAAGATAGAAGGTTATTTTATAGTTAAGAGCATTTGCAAATCATTTAAAGCCATTAATCCCTTTGTAAAATGGGTCGAGGATGGATTTTGAGTGGATTTTCCTTTAAAGACCATAATATTTAGTGGTCCCTTATGTGACCAATACTAGTCTTCCTTAAATAGAGACATCAAGTATAAAAACCATGCAATTGTTTAAAAAAGGAATTCACACTATTAAGGATTTGACTTCCTATTGAGATTAGATCCCATGACATCTACTAAAAAACAAATATAAGTTACTTGATATAGACTCACCTTCCATTTTGTGTATCTAAGAGTTGATGTTTGATGTCATGTTGCACAAGATGGGATTACAACCCCCATGTGCATGGTGGAAGGACTAGAGATGGAAATGTGATACTCATTTCAAAAATTACTCTCTTAGTCTCATTTACCAAACTATGAATCCATTTTCTATTTATTTGGACAAGTCAAATAGGTGATGGAGCTTAAATTGTTTGCCCTAGACTTGGCTCAACATACTTAACGAAAAATAAAATTATAAGCCTAAGCCCAAGCTTGCTCATTTTCTTTGGTGTTTGGTGGATCAAGGCTTTCCTCTTGGGGATGACCTCTTACACATTGAAATTGCTCAATCTAGATGTCTTATTTGTTTTAGACCTGAGTCCTTCAAACATCTATTTTGGATGTGTCCAAGAGCTCAATTTGTCTATCAATGGATCCACAACCTTTTCCAACCTTTCCATCCATAACCCTTCTCTTGGTGCATGGTTTTTTGGGGACAAAACTTAGTGAGCGTCATACACTGCTTGCATATGGAGCTTCTTTAGAGGTATAATTCATTTCAGTTATGGAAATCAATAAATTCAACTATTTTTAGCAATAAAGAATCATTTTTACGTTTGTAAGATTAGACCAAGAACCAAAGAAGTAAAACATAAAATTATAAATAAATACGTCTAAAGCTAAAATAAATCTAGAATTAGAATGAAAACATAACTAAATATTAATTAAATAATATACAAACCAATTTGCAAGTCTTTTATAAGCGCCGCCTTAATAGAAATAAAGGAGATTTTATTGACAAGGTGACTATGATCTCTTCGATTTATATGCAAATTCAAGCCAGGCTAAAAAGGTGGTGCTTGAGTTTCAACTCTTGCAGGTGCTTTTCAACCATTGGGAAGTATTCCTTGCATTGTGAGCCATGTCCCACAGGACAAACCACCTCATGCTTCCCCTCCTTCGATGCCCAATGCACCAATAGAGGCACTCTCATAGCCATAACTGCTTCTCTACTCCTCCTCCTCAACATGTGGTTGGAGTCCATTGTTGTCACATGGAAAGTCCACTGCTGACTTGTTGCGATGGAGCTTGCTTATGTAAGGGTGGTCCCATGAGTAATTATGTTCAATCGCCTTTTGGTTAGAGCATCACAGTTTCTTTGGTACCCCTTGAGACCACTCAAGATGGTTGGATGGCCCCTGATCCTCCTTCAACGGAGCCTTCTACTTGGAGTACCCAACCTCCTAAAGATGATCTAGATTGTAACTTGTATCTAGCAATATTGCCTTACTTTCTTTTGATTTAATTTTTAGTTTTGAATCGTATTTTCTTGCTGACATAAAATTTGGATTATACATACCAAAATCAAATTTAAAATCTTAATTTAAAAAAAAAAAAAAAAAAAAAAAAACAAAAAAACTGATATGCCGACCAAAAATATAAAAAAATTGCAAAAAGATAGCCCCAAACCCTAACTCGAAATAAACTCACAATTTGCTTTTTAAAACCCGAATAGACTAGTATCTTCTTACGAAAAAGGCCGGACCGTTTTCGAACCTGTTCTAACCGGCCATTGGAACTCTCTAGAATCGCTTCGAAACCCTTACAAAAACCTCCTCGCGAAGCCTCTCAACCCCATCAAAAAAGATTATTCCGTCTTTCTAATTCTCTGCGATCTTCTGCGCCCTGCTTTGCGGCGATAGCATTCTTGTTCAGTGCCCAAAAGGGTTTATTTTGGCGTTTGTTCTAGCGATTTTGTTGGAATAACCATGGCGAGCGGCGACGTCGAGACATTCGCCTTTCAGGCTGAGATCAATCAACTGCTGAGTCTGATTATCAATACTTTTTACAGCAACAAGGAGATCTTTTTGAGGGAACTTATCAGCAATTCTTCAGATGTAAGTGCTCGATATCTAGTTTATGTTTTGAAAGACTCGGATCTGGTGTTAAAATCCTAGACCTTGTTACTCGTTCTATCATTTTAATTTGTTTTAATCCTTTTCAGATGCTGAGTCAAAATTAGTTTGTTTCTAAATTTTCCCTACCTGGCTAGATGAACATTTAGTAGCCGCTGGTCTGATTCTTGCATTTGATTTTAGTTGCGCCGAAAGGTTTTATATTTTGTTATAAGGGTTCTAGTGCTTGTTTTGATTTTATTGTTCTAGGGTTTCTAGTGTCTCTCCTGAGCCCGTAGTGTTTATGCTGGTTTTGAAGGGGTTGATACTTTTCCGGGCTTTTTGTTATTTTCGGATTGATTAAGCCTTTGTTAAAAGTTAAATATACGCTTCTATGGGTTGTCACTCATTTTCAGCGAGTTGATCCGTTGTCTTGTCGATGGTTTGATTTAAGTATTGTATATTGTCCATTGGTTGAATTGTAGTTTATGTTGTAAGTGTACTGGAATGTGTATTTTTTATATTTTTGCAATTCTGATTTTTCTCAGAATTGTAGTTTATGTTTTAAGAATGCTGGTATGTATATTTTAATTTATTACCGATTCTGAATTTCACGATTCTGTTTTTTCTCTGAATTGTAGTTTATGTTTTTTAAGTAATGCTGCTTTACATATCTTAATTTATTCCTGATTTTGAATTTTTCTCAGTGATTTAGTTATCTTGCTTCTGCATTGGGTTTTAGCCATAGTCATTATGAAGTGGAGCCTGGGATTTAGTTGCTGGTATATATATTTTAATTTATTCCTGATTCTGAAACTTTCAGTGATTTAGTTATCTTGTTTTTGCATTGGGTTCTATCCGTAGTTATTACCGAGTGAAACCTGTGATTATCTTGCTTTTGCATAAGGGTTCTAGCCGTAGTTGTTACCGAGTGGAACGTGATTTGTCCAGGGGGTTTTGATTACTTTGCATGAGTTAGAGAGCCCGGGTTTTTATATTTTCCCTTTAAGCGTTTTTTATCCTTTTAAAGTTCTTTAGGTTTTTCTTGGTTCCCCTCCTGTCTTTGTGCGTAGTATGATCTTTCATGCATGGTTTGTTTAAAGTCACCCCCTTAAACGAATTGTATACTTTGGGCATTAAGTTCCCATTGTTGCGTAGTCTTTGGCTCATCTTCATCTCAGACGCTTGATTTTGTTTTAGCATGGGCATTATACCGTGGACCTTTCTACGATTTGCTCATCTGCTACTTCTTGGAAGCTGGTATTCTTCAACTCTAATGCTACATTTATTTTATTTGAGATAAGCATTTGTATTATGTTGTGGACCTTTTATGATTTGCTCGTCTGCTACTTTTTGGAAGCAGGGATTCCTCAACTCTGATGCCACATTTATTTTATTTGAGATAGGATATTATATTGATGTCCTTCCATGAAATGCAGAGTTTTGGAATCTAGGGTTCTGCACTGAAGTCTACAAACTATGATTTACAATTTAATGTCTTCTGACAGAGTTTACAAGTCAATAGGTTTTCTAATTGCTTCATCGATAGCTTTTCTAATTGTTTTATATGGATTTAATTGTTAGTCTACTTTTGTGACTGAGAGTAAATGATGTGTTTTTGGCGTTTACATTGGCCTAATTGGCATTGTAGAAGTATGGGAAATGATGGCGTTTACATTTTCTAAATTGGCATTGTAAAAGTATCAGCGTTAGGATGTTTAGCACTTATTATATGTTATGGATCTACTGAATTCGACATGAGGTTTTATCCATCTTGCAGGCTCTGGATAAGATTCGTTTTGAGAGCCTTACTGACAAGTCCAAACTGGACTCTCAACCGGAACTCTTCATTCACATTGTTCCTGACAAAGCTAGCAATTCATTGTCTATAATTGATAGTGGTATTGGCATGACCAAGTCAGGTAGGCTTGTCTACACTATGCTCTCTTTTACCTGACATTGTTTTGAAAATGATAGAAATTATAGGAGATGGGCTCCTATATAGCCAGTTTTTACTTTCTTAAATTTTGTGCAATATTTAATTTTTGTTATGTAGTTTTGAACATATCATGGGTGATCAACAGATCTGGTCAACAATCTTGGAACCATTGCAAGGTCTGGTACCAAGGAGTTTATGGAAGCACTTGCCGCTGGTGCTGACGTTAGCATGATTGGGCAGTTTGGTGTTGGTTTCTACTCTGCATACCTGGTGGCTGAGAAAGTGGTTGTGACCACCAAGCACAATGATGACGAACAGTATATCTGGGAATCTCAGGCTGGTGGATCATTCACTGTGACAAAAGACACATCTGGTGAGCCTCTCGGTAGAGGAACGAAGATCACTCTTTACCTCAAGGATGATCAGGTTGGTTGTTCCCTTTGCAATGCATGGTTATTATAGCACTCAGCAGCAAGGCATGCTAGGAGTTTGCACATCCTACTCTTACTGTAGGATGTAAAATGTTAGAATTATGAAATTTTCATGCTGACGAGTCCATAAGTTCTATAGCTCTCTGTGTTTCAACATGATCAAGCATTTGCATGTTTTTTCTGTTGCAGATGGAATATCTCGAGGAGAGGCGTTTGAAGGATTTGATTAAGAAGCATTCAGAATTTATAAGCTACCCGATTTCTCTTTGGACTGAGAAGACTACAGAGAAGGAAGTTTCAGATGACGAGGAAGAAGAGGACAAGGAGAAGAAGGATGAAGAGGAGGGGAAGATTGAGGAAATTGATGAGGAAAAGGAGAAGGAAGAGAAGAAGAAGAAGAAAGTCAAGGAGGTGTCTCATGAATGGAGTCTTGTTAACAAACAGAAGCCCATTTGGATGAGAAAGCCAGAAGAGATCACCAAAGAGGAATATGCTGCATTTTACAAGAGTTTAACCAATGATTGGGAAGAGCATTTGGCAGTGAAACATTTCTCTGTGGAGGGACAACTTGAGTTCAAGGCTGTGCTCTTTGTTCCAAAAAGAGCACCTTTTGATCTCTTTGATACCAAGAAGAAGCTCAACAACATCAAGCTCTATGTTAGGCGAGTGTTTATTATGGATAACTGTGAAGAATTAATTCCCGAGTATCTTAGCTTTGTTAAAGGGGTTGTTGACTCTGAAGATTTGCCCTTGAATATCTCTCGTGAGACACTTCAACAGAACAAGATACTGAAGGTTATCAGGAAGAATCTTGTCAAGAAGTGCGTAGAGATGTTTTTTGAGATTGCTGAAAACAAAGAGGACTACACTAAGTTCTACGAGGCTTTCTCAAAGAACATTAAGCTTGGTATACACGAAGATAGCCAGAACAGATCTAAGCTTGCCGACTTGCTCAGGTACCATTCTACAAAGAGTGGTGATGAAATGACTAGCTTGAAGGATTATGTGACCCGAATGAAGGATGGACAAAAGGATATCTACTTCATTACTGGTGAAAGTAAGAAGGCTGTTGAAAACTCTCCATTCTTGGAGCGTTTGAAGAAGAAAGGCTATGAGGTTCTCTTTATGGTGGATGCCATTGACGAATATTCTGTTGGTCAATTGAAGGAGTATGAAGGTAAAAAATTGGTGTCTGCAACCAAGGAGGGATTGAAGTTGGAAGAAAGTGAAGATGAGAAGAAGAAGAAGGAAGAGCAGAAAGCTAAGTTTGAGGGGCTGTGCAAGATAGTCAAGGACATCCTCGGAGACAGGGTAGAGAAAGTAGTGGTTTCCGACCGTGTTGTTGATTCTCCATGCTGTTTGGTTACAGGAGAATATGGATGGACTGCTAATATGGAGAGAATTATGAAGGCTCAGGCTCTGAGGGACAGTAGCATGTCAAACTACATGTCAAGCAAGAAGACAATGGAAATCAATCCTGACAATGCTATCATGGAGGAGCTGAGGAAGAGGGCGGATGCTGACAAAAATGATAAGTCTGTGAAGGACTTGGTGCTGCTTATCTATGAAACTGCTCTTTTGACTTCTGGCTTCAGTCTTGATGACCCGAACACTTTTGGTAACAGGATTCACAGGATGTTAAAGCTTGGGCTGAGCATTGATGAAGATGAAACTGTTGTTGATGCAGACACAGATATGCCTTCCCTTGAAGATGCTGCTGATGCAGAGGGTAGCAAGATGGAGGAAGTTGACTAGATAGTCTTCCAGTTTTGATAATAAATATTAACTGTTTTGTAGCTATAGGTAGTTGGTAGTTTAGTGTTTTCTTACCTTTGGCATCCGAGATTTTGGTCAGTGTCATATGTCGGTACTGATGATGAAAGACCATTCCGGGCTTGTTTTTCAGAGCAAAACAAACTTCCAATTTAAAATATGTATTTGCTTGTCTGATCTAAATGGTGTTTCTTTTTCGTGAGTGGAAATGAAGCTATTATTGTTTCTTTTGCATGTGATCATGATCCAAATTTGTTAGATCTGTAGTTTGAATTGATTAAGTGTATAAGGTATCTTGAATGATTTCCAGAGTCAGTTGATCGATCTGCGTTCAATGCTAAGTTTTACATTGTTATGGTCCATTATATGTTTACAGGCCCATCTTTTTTAGCAACAGTGTTGCAGTGCTGGTTATGGTTTTTTCTTCCAACAAACTGTGTATGCAATGCCTTAACAAGCTTCTTTATTGACAGTGTACCTCCACCAAGTTTCTTATGTATCACCTAAGAGGCTTCTTTACTTGCACCGTTCTTCTAACAATCTGTTTATGCAATCGCATAACAAGAAAGCTTCTTTACTCGCACTGTTAGAGAGTTAATGGCCAGTTTTAGAAGCTTCTGGTCTTAATAAGCATTAGAGTTCACAATGAATATTGGGTTGGCAGCCGAAACTTACATGGAATCTTTAAGGGTACGTATCCATGTTTTACCTTAACTGGTTTTGTAAATGAGAGGTACCTATGGACAATGGTCAATGACTGAAAATTACAGGGTATCTTGGATTAACTCGGTATATTAGAAAGTTCATGGCCTGTTTTAGAATGCTCCGATGTTAATAAGCATGCAGTTTAATTGTGAATATTGTAAATGGTATATGTGGACAGTGGTCAGCATCCAAAACTTACAGGGAATCCTGGATTAAAGGATTCCCTATGTGTGTATCCATGGTTTGCCCTCACTAATGACTTTGTGTAAATGATAAGAAGTATCAACGGACGATGGTCATTGTCCAAAAATTATAGGGTATCTTGGATTAACTTGGTACACATCTATGTTTTGACCATGATCTATTTCATTCCCTCGATATCTGAATTAGGACAATTGTTGGTGATTGGTATTGAGGAATATGATTAATAATGGTTAATTTGTGATGATTCAATTCTTTTTTATTATCATACTTATTTATTTATGTAGAGTATAATTGATATAGGTATTGTCTACTGGTAGTTCTCTGTATGATTAGTTGTATTCTTTGCAGTGTTTAAATTTGAAGATTTTGGTTTGTTAAGCCCTGTGGAAAATTATAGAGTTGTTATATGTTCCATGTTTAACATATGTTACATCTCCATTTCTTTGAGTTGGAATTAGGAAACTTATCGGTGGTTAGTTTCTATGTGATTAGGAATTGCTCTATTGATACAATATTTCAGTTAGTTATTGTTATCATGCTTGTTATATATATATGGAAAAAATTATTATATATGTCTTAATGATCTATGGCCGGTAAATATTTGTTGAAACACTTAATAGACATTGGATGTTAATTGTTTTGACAAAATGATTTAATGACCTATGTTTGAAAATTGAAAATTATTTGTTACAACATTTCAATGACATTGAATGTTAATTGTTTGACAAAATATCATGATGATCTATTATTATAAATTGTTTGTTAAAACATCTCATAGGCATTAGATGTTAATTGTTTAATAAAATGATTTAGAAATTGTTTGTTACAACACTTCAGATAACAAAATGCATTGATATATGATTGGAAATTGTTTAAGCACTTCATAGACATTAGACAAGTGTTTTAGTGACTTATGTTAGTGACCTATGCTGTAAATTTTTTGTTGAATCGTTTCATAATATTTCATACTAATTGTTTGACAAAATGCTTCAATAACTTGTGGTTGGACAATTTTGTTAAAACATCTCATAGATATTGGTTGCTAATTATTTGATGAACAAGATTCGATTGCGGTTATGTTGGTTAATGATATATATTTTGTTTATGAAATCAGTTTTAGCTTTAAAGTTGCCTTGCAGATATTTGGGATTTGTTCATACCCTAATTAAAACAAAATTAGGGTACAATCTTATTTTTACAAATTGTATACTTTGTTGGGTAACGATGTATTGTTTTTTTAATGTAAATTACGAATCGAATTTCATCAAATATGAAACTATGTACATGGTAGTGGCATTTGTGTATTAATTAATTGACATTTCCTTATACATATCGGATGGCAAAAATGATCTCCATGATGGTGGATTGTCTTTTATTGAATGTATTCATATATTTGAATATCTATACTTGATGTTTACATAAGTGGGCTTATGCTCATATGTTTTAACCGTTATAACATTCCAAGTTAGTGGAATCTTGTTTATGGAAATAACACCCATGACAATAATTATCAACCTCTATGTATGAGGTTAAAAATGCCTTGATTTGTTATATCTTGCACATATTTGATGTTTAAAATCAAGGTATAACTTTGTTTTTGTTTATGAATTTGAATGTGTTCAACGATTGTTTCTTTGTGATGAATGACGCATTCTTTTATATGCCAAGAATGTTTTTATTGTAGCATCACGATTACTCATTTAGTTGTAGAAGAAACATTCTTTGGACACTTGGGTGTATATTTATTTATGTAACTTGAATGTGTTTAGTGATTGTCTACGCTTTTATGACGAGTGAAATATTTTCTTATCATGATATTAAAGAAATCATATTCTTAGTCAAATAATGATGGAGAAATAGAGATAGATGAAAATGAAGAAGAAATTAAGGAGAGAAAGGACTCAAAAAGTCCTAGGTAGATTTAAAAGGATCATCTTGAATCTTAGAGCATTGTCAACAAAAGTATAAGCATACAAACAAGAATAATCATGATGACTAATGTTTATCAAGAAGATATTCCCTTACTATCTTAAGTTGAATCTAAAAGCCATGTAGAAGCAAGTGAAGATAGGTTTTGGATAGATGCCATGAATGAGGAGTCAAATCAAATTGAGAAGAATGAGACTTGGGAATTAGTACCTAGACATAAAGACAAAAATGTCATTGGTACAAACTGGGTGTTCAAAATCAAGTTGAATGAGAATGGGGAAATCACTAGAAACAAGTTAAACTAGTATGCAAGGGATATGCTTAAATAGAAGTGGACTTTGAAGAAACCTTTGCTCCAGTAGCAATGTTAGAGGCTATTAGGTTGTTTATTGCCTATGCAGGTTTCAAAGGTTTCAAGATATACCAAATGGATGTCAACTTTTCTAAATGGGAACTTGGAGGTAAAAGTGTACATTGAGCACCCTGAAGGTTTCTTATTGATTGATAACAAGGACTATGTCTGCAGGTTGAAGAAGGCTCTCTATAGTATAAAACAAGCCCTTAGAGTTTGGTATGCTAAACTACACAAACATCTTTTGGACCAAGGTTTCAAGAGAGGAGTTATAGATAGTAATTTGTGTATTAACACTGGAAATGACCATCAGTTGATAGTGGTGGTCTATGTAGATGATATCATCTTTGGTGGAAATAGTAAGAACATGACCAAGGGTTTTGCAAAAGTGATGAAGTCAAAGTTTGAAATGTATATGCTTGGATAACTATCCTTCTTTCTTGTATTTCAAATCAGTGAATCTGAAAAAGGTATGTTCATTTCATAGGCCAAGTATATAAAAGAGATTTTAAATAAGTTTGAAATGGAAGATTTCAAGACTATCGGTACACCTATGGTTACAGGATATAAGCTAAGCAAGGAGGATGAATCTTCAAGAATCAATCAGGCAAAATATAGATCAATGATAGGGAGTTTGTTGTATACTATTGCCTCTAGACTTGACATCATGCAAGCAATAAGTTTTGTGAGAAGATTTCAAGCAAATCCTAAGGAAATTCATCTACAAGCAGTCACGAGAATACTTAGGTATCTCAAGGGAACTATGGAGTATGGATTTTGGTATTGAAGGAACAAGAAGTTTTATCTAGTAGTCTATATGGATTTTGGTATCCAAAGAACAAGAAGTTTGATCTAGTAGTCTATACAGATGCAGAGTGTGTTGGGATTCTAGATGATAGAAAGAGCACTAGTGGAGGAGCCTTTTTCTTAGGTGAGTGCCTAGTCTCATGGATAAGTAAGAAGCAACTGTCAGTGGATTTATCTACTTGTGACGATAAGTACATTGCAACATCTTCATGTTGCACTTAGGCGTTGTGGATGAGACAAACCTCAAAAGACTACAAACGTGAAGTTTGATGGTCCTAGTCCTATTTTTTGTGATAATACTAGTACCATAAGTCTTTCAAAGAATCTTGTCATGCATTAAAGGACCAAGCACATTCCTATCGAGTTTCATTTCTTAAGAGAATAGGGAAGTGAACAAAATATTAAGCTTGAAGTTGTGTCTACCAAGGATCAGATTGTAGATATATTGACTAAGCCTCTTCCAAAGGCTAATTTTGAACATTTGAGATAAGAATTGGGTGTGATTCTCTCTCCTAGCAATCACTAAACAAGTCAAGTGCTTAAGGGGATATAATAAGGAGGTTCTTTATCTCCAAGAGTAGGAAACAAGTGCATACACTGTGAGGTCAAAGGGGAGTCATATCAGTTTGTCAAGAAGATCTCTAAAGTATGCATTGAGATAGGGGGAACTCGTTGATATGATCTTTTATTCTTGTTTATTGATTTTTGTTACATGGATTGCTTTATCATTGATTTGTATGGGGGAGATGTATCCCAGTGAGAAAAGCTTCTTTGAATTGTTGCCATCAACGAGTGGTTGCCATCAATGACAAGGGGCGAGATTGTTGAGAATTTGCTCTAAGGTATGCATAGAGTTATCATTGATGTCATTCTGAGTTGTCCTTATTGTTATTAAAGTTGTATGACATGAGTATGAGGTGTTGAGAGTAATGCAAGAGGTTTCAAGGTATGTTCAAGGTCTAAAGTGTGACTGTCAGTTTAAGGCCTAATGTGCAAAGAAACCTAGTGTGACCTAATGAGGGGTCAAATTCAATTTTCAAGGTGCTAGAGCGCATGAGAGTATTATCAGAGGTATGAAAGGTTGTTTCAAGTGTGTTGACCAAGTTTTAGGTCAAAGTCTAAAGGAAAAAATATGAAATGTGGTTTTGAGGTTTTTTGTGTGCACAAAATGAGGGATTATAGACCTAAGAAGGATTTATTATGCTTGTTGGTACGTGAAACCTTTGCCTAAGATCCTAAGAAATTCAAGAAAGTTGCAGAAGGATCTTAACTCAATTTTTCAAGAATTAGCTTCTGGATTAAGGGCCTAAACTTTATAAATGATCATTAAGACTGTAAGGTGGTCTTAACCCTCTCTAAAACCTTAACAATGATTCAATATGGAAGATCTTGATAGAAATGGATTAGAATGAATTGGATGACCTAGTTTGATGATTGAAGTATGTAGAGGACTTTTCTAGGTACCTCTAAGTGGCATTTTTATATTAAAAGAGTGAGTGGAAGCTACAAGAAACCCCTTATTTCTTAGATTTTGATGTAGCAGTCAGGGTTGACCAATTCAAAGCATGAAAACGATTGTAGGATGATGTGTGAGACTTGTATTTTTTGTACATGTAAGTTTATGAGCAACTCATTGACTTAAAATATCAGTCATGGAAGTTGGCCTATCGCTAAAAAGACCCAGTGAGGAAGACAATGAGAAAAATAGGTAGAAGTGGGAATGAGATTATGGATGTGTTGCATTGGATTATGGATGAATATAATTGCACTAGGTTATTTTTCAAGACCTATAATACATATCCATAATGTAAATAAGTTTTGAATAAACTTGTGTATGGCAGAAAGTTGATCTCAATCTGAGTTGTCTAACACAACGAGGTCTGTGTACAATGAAGACATGAGATTTCTTTGTAAGATCAATATTACTATTTTAATTTATAATATATTTGTTTCAATATATTCTAAGGATGATTAAGGATCATCCAAACCCATTGAGAGTTCATGAAAGTGATTCTATAGGCATTCTAAATCATTTTTTCCATGACTGTGTTTTGGAGCTACGAGCAATTTTTTGTGTGAAAAGTCAAAGTTTTTGACTAGGTTTTGAAGCTTGTTTGCAGTTCTGAATGAGCATATGTAAGTGCTCAGTTTAAGGTCTTTTACTCTGTTTGGTGAATCTAATGAACATGGTGATGACTTTGAGGTCATGGAGTTTTTATACATGTGATTTTATGGTATGGTTATTTGAGAAAATTAGTTGTGTGTTTCAATTTTGGTTGACAAACTTTCTAGCAGTAAGAAGGCCTAATTGTGAGTAGGCTGAATGGTGTGGTTTAAGGAGTGAAATGAGATCAATGGTGTTGGGGACCTAAGGTGAGATTACAAGATGTATAATTTAAGAGTATGTGAAGTTTTTCATCCATTTATGGAGGCTCAAGATGTTCCAAGGTGGTCAAGGTGAAACGTGTGTTTTGAGAAAGCCTAATTGCATTAGGTGTCTTTTAGGTCTAATGGTGATTTTGGTCCTTATGAGTGGTGACAGACCAATGTAAAAGTTGTTTCACTTGCGAAACATGTTTGTTGATCTATTCCAAGGGTGATACAAGTATGGAGAGGTTTGTGTCCAACAAAGGCATGTGAGAGCAAGAGTTAAGTATAAGAAGGTCTAATAGGCCTAATTTGTCTAGTTAGCAGATTGGCATGGTGAACGAATGAAATAAAAGTTTATAAATTAGGTAGAGGGATTTAAAAATTAGAGAGGTATGTTAAATATGTCATGAAGTTATAGTATTTATTTTACATATGATGAGCAAGGTCATATGACCTAAATTTTTAAAGAAGAGGGCTAGTTGAGTGAAGAGGCCTAATAGGCTTTTTGAGAGAGATAGAAGAGCGTGAAGATAAAAAGGTGATCATCACCAATTGAGTGATCAATAGGTGTCCAAAAGTGATCATAGGTTCCAGGTGGCTGAGTTAGTGCTGAGTTATCTAGGGGGTTGGTGCCTCCTTGCAAGTTGGTGGTTGCTAAAGGTCTAGTTGAGTTGATGCTTGACTAGTGAGGGGTTGGTTCTCTTTGTGGGGTTGGTGTCTTACTAAATATTGATTCATGGATTATAAGACTATATTCCAAGCTATGTTTTAGTGGGTTTCATTTGCCATGAGGGTTTCCCACATAGCTCTTGTGTTCATGTGTTATGTTTCTGCTTCATGCTCATATGAATGGTTGATTATTCATTGCTCTATCTCTATCTTAGTTTGAATGGTTAATGAATGATAGGTGAAATTGAAAGGAAAATTTGTACACTGATTTCCCCCCCCCCTCTCAATGGTTGTGATTCAAATAACCATGCCCTTACATCCCATCACCATCACCAAATCTAAACTATGCACGTGTTTTAAAAATTCTCTAAGAAAATGCTAAATTGGGAAATGACTGTGTGCACTTTGCCACCAACTTCAAATCATACAAGGTAAGCCTATAAATACCATTAATGTAGGATATATTTATAGATCCCTATAAGTCCTCAAGGTAATAAGATTTACCATTACAACATCCAACTTCCAATTATGCTTCATTTCAACACCCTCTCAAGCTTTTAGTGCTTCCCTCTAGCTCATAATTTTGTGCCAAGTAGATCCAAACTCTAAGCCATGGTCGCATCATCTTCAAATACTAGACTTGAGCCCAAATATAGAGATACCACCTTCTCATTAGACCTAACCCATTTTTAGTACTATAACAAAGTATTTAGAGTAATTGAAGATGTGGAGAAATACACCTTAGATTATGATGGAGATGAGACCAAGTTCCTCGATGAGCTCATGACACTATAAAAATTAGGGTTTCATAAGTATGATACCATGATATAAGTGTTCCCATGTGCTGATCTCTTTATCAACATGCTCCAAAATTTTGTCTGCATGCACGATGATATTTAAGACTTGGTATACTTTGTGAGGTCCCAAAATAAAATTGCATACATCTCCGTGGCTCATTTTAAGTAGTACTACAATCTCCTAGAGTACACCCTAATTTACAACCATAACATAACAAACACATGGACCAAGATGCATGAAATATATGGGGTTATCAAAGATTGGGCCGTAGATCCATACCAATGAACCAAAAGGGATGATATTAATGCTTACCCCATCCATCTCTTCTAGGAAGAAGTTTTTGTTTGAATGATCTTACTGAATTAGCTATTTGTAACGAAGGATGTTGCACATGTTAAAATCCTTTGGGTTTCCCTAATTATCATCATACTCAAAGGGAAGGAAGTCTTGCACCTTAGAAACCTCATAAATTTTAACCTAGTCAAGGGTGTTAGTGAGGTGAGAGGAGGTGGTCAATCCTATATGCTGAGTTATCTTGTGCACATGGTCTATGCCATCCTTGCATTCAAGCCTTCTATGTTTCTACTATGGACCAATTTTAGATCTGGGACATCTTTAATCCCTTCTACCCTATGGTCTACATGGCCATTAACGAGAGGCCAATGCCATGACTCTCAGATGAGATAAGGAGGACACTCCTACCCATAAGAGCTTACTAGTTCTAAAGATATCACATTATCATCCATGTGAAGGACATCAAAAAATACCCTCTTCTTACCCTAACAAGTCTTAGACCACCTCATAAAATAATGAATTACTTATCAGTGGATCAAGGGTGTCATGGATTACTCACTTAGTTTCCAACAGAAGACATATCTAGATTTCCCAATTTCTATTCTCCATCACGAATACTGAAATATACCTTCACTATGAAAGATGGTATAGAATAAGAATTCATATGCCTTGGGAAGGGTTGAGCACATAGAATGGGATCCTCATGGTGTGATGAAGTATGTAGCCTGATCAATATCACATATTGTATGCAAAAAATTATGATGAATCTACAACTTTTCCTACTTAGTGTATTCCAAGTTCAAAGAAGGTAATCTTACCAAAATAATTCATTGCATAGCTATTTATAATAGATATGTTAAACCTAAATAAGGGATACCTTACCGCACAACACCAAAGAAGAGTGTTCCAAATCCTTTGGAAAAATGACATTATGCAATAACCCTAGCTAGGCTTACAATACATAAAAGAATATAATCTAGTGCTCACTAAAGATTGTGGCACAAAGGGGGATAGTTAATAAAAAATATTATGAAGATGCACTACATTTCTTTGAGTGTTGACTTAGTCACCATGTTTTTAGGGACAAGGGAGTGACTAACCAGCACTTTTAGGTGGGTGGTGGATATGGATACCATTGAGGTGGGTATCACCCTAGAGGATGTCCATGTGGTCTTAAGAATGCCTATTGTAGGTACTCTTTTTATCTATGATACCCATGAGTCAAATCCTAAGAGATGAGCTTTAACCTTATGGGCAACAAACTCAAAGAGATACTTTGATGGGTTGCAAGTGCATTTTTTTGATGTTTATGTGTCATCATTCTAAATATCTGAAAGGCTATTATTGGCCTTATGACAACTCATGTGATCTATCACAGGTCAGATGGGAAGGTGCCACTATATGTGGTCACCTTGTGTTTTTTGATCTTATAATAAGGTAAGATGTATGACTTGGGTCTAATTATCTAGGTGTAGTTGGTGCATGTTATGTATAACATTCTTTCACAAGGGAAGCTGATTATAGGTCCCATTATTTTGTTGAGTAGATGGATTTATGAGAGATTTCCTATGTATCATCCTATAGGGTTACCCTATATGATAGATGATAGTTTACCTCATGTTTTGAGATGGAGAAAGGACCATGTGCTATAGGTTGTACCTCATGCCTTTGCATTGTAGACTATCACTGGAGGAGATATTGTGTGGTAGCTGTATATGGGTATTGTGGCTAGTTGGCCTTCTTAGAAAACTATTTCTTAGGGATGAGGTTGTGGTCATATCACTGGTCATTATACATGTTGGGTAGAACAACATAATGCTGTTTTCTTGCTTGGTTAGTTGGGGTTGCCACCTCCAATGACACCTATAGTATCACTTAGATATTGGGCATGACATGTTAGGTAGCGTAGGAGTAGTGGAGGTACAAGAGTGCCTACAAATGTGTTTGTTATTCATCTAAGTTAGTTGATACCTTGGACATGATGATGATAGTGGAAATAGAGAGAGACAAGAGTAGTGGAAGTAGTGGATATGACAGTGGAGGTTTAGTTTTTGTGCAATAATAGGCTTTTTTGTTTCCACCATGGGTACCATGATGATGTAGACAAGGTATGTGCAGGTGTAGCTGGAGGTGTAGGAGGAAGAGTCAAAGGCAAAGGAAGATGAGAATGGAGATCCTATGGTGTATAATGTAGAGATATGGTCCATAGAGTGATGGATACATAGTGGACCACAACGTACTCATGTTTTAGCACCTAGTTTTGCAACACCCTATAGACATGCCCTAGTAGAGGTACATGGTGGGAGAGTTGATGGAGAGATAGTTATTGGTGAGTGATTTGTGTTTTGATATGATGTTTATTATGTATTGGATAGCTATATATATATTTGTTTAGATAGATGATTGTGGGAGATATCTAATGTACATTTGGTTTTTGTTTTATATATACTTCTGAGGAGGAGATCAAATGGTATGCGGTAGTGCAAGAGGCATACCATAATATTTTGGAAGATGTGTTATTACACCATGATAATAATGATATGATTGATCCTATTGTACCCTTTACCTCAAATTATGCTAGTTGGTTTCAATTGGTTGATGAGGCAACTTAAGAGCTACGAAGATGAGGAGAGATAACACGTGTAGTTTCCACTAGAAGTAGGAGATGGATAGTTGTGAACGTGACAAACATTAGATAAGGAGTGGGTTGCTCAATTGGATACATCTAGAGAGTTGGCACGTGTATATGGCCAAGTGGATAATTTTTAATTCTAATTTGAGGGATTCATACATATATGGAGTCACTATAATGCACCATTCGGAGGGGTAGTCTAAGGGGTCGATGGGTAGTGTATCCCATCCATCAAGTAGATAGGGTGGACCACAACTATAGAGTTATTGTATTATGCTTATAACATGTTTTTGTATTGTATAAAACATTGGATCCATTGATATATATATATATATATATATATATATATATATATATATATTTGTTGTTATGACTCATGGATGTTATGTATTTTATTTTTAGCACATGTGTATGCTATGAGAAAATGTATGATGTATTTTTTTATTCTATTCTAGCAATTGTTAACAAATGTATGGTTGAAAAAAATAATAGAAAAATGTATATTAGATCTCATGGACAAAGAGAATGTAAAACACACTAAATCATGCTGGGAAGCATGTAATGTTAAAGTATGCATTTCTCATGTTTGCTAGATTATTAGCTAGGTATTTTATCTTTTTCTTAGTTTGTCTTATGCGAGGATTTATCTTACATTACTTAGTTAGGCTAGTTTCTAGTTTTGCCTTGCTTGTTTATGCAAAGACTTCCTATTGTACTAGTATGTCTTATTCTAAATAATATATGATCTACCTTATTCTTATATATCATATATGTAGCTTCTATTGTGATGTTATTATTGTTAACTCTTTAGATCTTGGATTATTGGAATGTTTTTACCATTCATAACATGGTACCAGAGCTTTGAGAGTTGCAACCATCCATTAGCTTATAAATTTTACTTCTACTTTCCTTGCTAAAGATGCTACTTCCCTTGTCATACATCTTCAGCCCTTTCTTCCTATTCTGGATCCACAACAACATTGAAAAAGAGGCAATTTCATTGAAGTTTTGAAGAAACTGAGTTTAGAGAGGCATCAAAAGTTTGAAGAAGCTATTTTAAGATTCTATCTAAGGGACACTAAACTGCTATAACAAGGCATTAACAATTTTTCCCTTGTGGATTGTGGGGTTGTGAGAAGTGCTAATCATTTTTATTTTCTAGCAAAGGAGAACTGCAATCTAGTCTTCTCTTTTCTACTTAGCATCATCCATTTCCATAGTGCACAACTATTAGAGGCTGCATTGGAAGATAAAGAGGTGTTGGATTGTTTTGGCCTTTACTTTGGTGAGGTGTTGTAAATTTTCTAAAAGTCATTCCTAAAAAGTCAGCATTAGAATTCCTCCTTAGAGCCAGGTGTTACAAATCTGGATGACATCTCAGATTGGATGAGAGAGTTTATATCTTATGTTGGTATCTTCACCTTGTTGGGCATTGGAATCTTTTTTTTCTGGTGTTGTGTTGAGTTTTTTTCTTTCTAGGACTAGACATTGCTTGGGAGGTGAAAGAAGGTCAACATAGTTTTTTGAGGAGTGGTCTTTGTTGAAGGTCAAAGTCTTGCATTCTTTTTAGACCTACTCTGTCTAAGGTGTTTTTTGTGAATTGGCATTGGTGGTCAAACATTGAACACTAGTATAAGTGCATTGGAGCATCCCTCTTGGCATTTTGATCAACTTGTATGCATAACAAGAAAGGAAGGCATTGCATTTATAGACATTCAAGAAGACTTGTACCCAGTGTTGGGTTCCTTGGAAGCACCCTTCTTAGTAAAAAGCAACTGTAATCCACCATTTCTCCTCTAAAAAACAACCTACCATTTCATTATTTTCTTTTATAAGTTGTATTTTTCCCTTAAGAGGAAGTACAATTCACTTACATAGGCATAAAGGTCACTCGATGGATATTTTTTCACTTTTGCTAGATATTATAAATTGATGGTTCAATTTTGGTTCCAACGAGTGGTTGGACGCTTACCTTCAATTCATTTTTGGTCACTAAATTCTATTTCTAATGTAAATTTTAATGTTTTTGACCCATTACAGGAATTCGTAAAGCCTATAACTTTTGAATTGAAATTCAAAATTAAGTTATATATTTTTCAAAAGTGTATGGTTTTCAATTCTATATCCATTGCTATTATTACTTTGTAAAAATGCATTACTTTTATAAAGTGCCAAATTGAGGGGGGTCCTTAATACAATATTTTGGGGGGTTGTCTCGGTGCCGATTTGTGCACCATTTTGCATTCTTTATTATATTTGGCGATTCTCTAGCATGGATTATACTTTTGTGTTAATAATTTTGAGTCTTTGAATACATACAATTACCATACATGGAGACCTAGAATTAAAACAATCATAAAACACAAAGGATTATGGTCCCAAATGACTAAAAGTCAACCACAATTCATAAGAGAGTTTAAAAAATTTCAGAACCAATAAAAGTTTGATGAGCGTATGGGTTTGATATGGACTTATGTGATTTATAGTTTGTTGTTTCATTTGTATAGGTGTGATATTCCACTAAAAATGTGGGCTAAGCTAAAGGGTTTATTTGAGAAAGTAAACACATGAGAGCCATGCAACTTGAAGTGGAGCATACTTCACTAAATCCTGATGACTTTGTCTTTATTGTATATTACCTCACTAATTTTAAGCATTTGTTGAAATAATTTAAAGGGAGTGGATGAGATAATAAAGATAAAGAATGTGTGTACTTGATTTTGTCGAAGTTGAGTGGTCCATTCTAAATCTTTACTTCTATCTTTTGCTCTAGCATGGAGGCCTTAGGTGCCGCATTCAAAATGCCTGATTAAATTTTTTTTTTCGAGAGACTTACTAGTGAGGAATCCAAATTATCTCACCTTGAGTCTTCCACCTCTCAAAAAACATTAGTAGCATCACATCCTAAAAGCAAGGGATAAATAAAGAGTAATAAGAAAAACAATCCTCCTCCATCTCAAAGTGCACCTAAGCCCAACACCAACACATCTAAACCCAAATCATCTTCCAAATCTAAGAATAAGTCTAACCTATCATGCTTCTATTGTGGGGTGATTTGTCATGAAGAATCTAGGTGTTTTAAGAGAATGCAAACCCTAAAATATGTTGTTAGAAAACACAAGATTTCTATATCCACTCATTCTCCATCTCATGAGCATGGGAAATCACTTAATTTTGAAACATTAGTAGCATCACATCCTAAGAGCAAGGGGAAAACAAAGAGTAATAATAAAAAAACTCCTCCTCCATATCAAAGTGCATCTAAGCCCAACACCAACACATCTAAACCCAAATCATCTTCCAAATCCAAGAATAAGTCTAACCTATCATGCTCCTATTGGGGGGTGATTTGTCATGAAGAATCTAGGTGTTTTAAGAGAATGCAAACCCTAAAAGATGTTGTTAGAAAACATAATATTTCAATATCCACTCATTCTCCATCTCATGAGCATGGAAAATCACTTAATTTTGTTAGGATATCACAATCACATGTTTTAGACAATTGGGTTATAGATTCTAGTGCTTCACACCATATGACTTTCTCTAAGGAGTCCTTTGTATGTCTTAGTTCGAGTTCTACTTTCAACATTGAGGTTGGAGATTCTTCTTATATCTCTATTAAGGGAAAAGGTGACATACAGTTTGATGGTGGCTGCATCAATGATGTATTATATGTTCCAGACATCACCACCAATATGCTTTCAATTTATTAGATTTGCCATACTGGTTAGGGCAAAATAATGACTTTCACATCATAAGGTGCTGAAGTTTGAGCTTTTTTAGAGCCTCACACACTTATTGTAGAGGGTGTTGTTGATAATAGTTCTCGGCCCTATTACTTTGAGGGTTTTGATGATACTCCTCTAGAGATGTGTTTGGTTTCTGATGCAAATTTTGAGAGTTAAATTTGGCATGAGAGATTTGGACATCTCAATTACAAATATTTGAAGGTGTTGAGCACTCATAGTATGGTAAATAGTCTTCCTATAGTTTCATATCTTGATGGAGTTTGCCCTGGTTGTATATTAAGAAAACAACACCAAGATCCATTTCCTAAGGGTATGTCTACGAGAGCTTCTTCACCACTTAGGCTTGTGCACAATGATTTGATGGTATTTCTTACTCTTTTTAATGGAGCTAGGTATGCACTTACTTTCATTGATAATTTTTGTGGCATACTTAGGTTTATTTTCTTAAGTATAGAGAAAGTGTAGGTGTTTTGAATCATTTTTTCCATTTTAGAAAATCCAAATTGAGAATAAAGGTTAAAATTAATTTGCATTTAGTTAAGGTGCTTAAAAATCACTTAATAATTTATTTTTTCACATTTTTTACTGAAAACATAGCCAAGGGACCAATATTTCAAACACATTTTAATTTGGTGCTATTAAAAAGAACTTACATTTTAGTTAAGTCTCTTAAGGGTTTTTTCAATTCTTGTTTGTTCTTTAGATAGATTGGATTCATTGTTTTTGGCAAAAAAAAACTATAGCATGTATGCTCTCCCCCATCCCATTTAGGGAACTTGGGTGACCAAAAATACTTAGTTTATTACCATTATTTGCTAGGTTGTGTCAAAAATAATGTCGCATATTTTCTCTCCAAGCTCGAAGTGACCTGAGTGATTTAAAAGCAACCTCTAAAGTCTTTCCATTTCCATTTATTTATTTTATTACATTTGAATTATGAGTGGGAGTTCATCACCTCATCACAAGTTCTTTAAAGTGCATTGACATGGGGCTTCATCTCCCAACATCATATCAACTTCACTCCATAATATGGTATATAAATTAGGGAATATGATAATAAGATTGCCAAGGTGCTAAGTAGCTAGCCTCTCTGATCCTAATGAAAACATAGGTTAGGTCTTGTTAAACATCAAACTCTACTAAGTAATACATAGTTAGAGTCACTATACAAAGGAATAGATCCTTGCATAGTAAATTAGTAGGTATGAACACAATTGATATGATTGCACCTTTGTGTTAGCCACAATTGGGACCATCTAGTGCATTTGAAACTTATATATTTTTAGTCAACTCCACTTGCCATGTAATATGTTTCCAAATGCCGAGTGATCCTCACTTTAAGTTTGTGCCATGTACCAATGTTTGAGAAATAGAGGGGGGTGTAAAAAATCTACGGACACATGTTATTTAATTTTTTGATTAACACTTAATTTTTCACAAGAATTGGTATATTAGTTGAAGCTTTGGCAGAAGCTATGCAAACCCATGCCAATTATAGGGATAGGACAAGCCATTTGTGTTATTTCTATTTTCTTTAATTTATATGTGTGTTTTGAGACTAAAAATTATTTTTCAAAATGAATAATAACCAATCACACTTTCACCTAATATGTGTTATTTTACCCATTTGGTATCATAGTTCTACCTTAGACTTATCCCAAAACATTTGTTTGTGTCACTTGTTTAAATAGAGCATCATTACACATCTTATTTTATCCCAAACATTTGCCTTAGGTTTTTGAATCCAAAACTATTATCATGACATTTGGTTAAAGAAGCATCATTATCCTACTTGTGTTATTCCAAAAACATTACCTTATTTTAAACCAAGTTTCAAATCATGTGTACCTTTGGTCTACAAATGGTGTTGTTATGCTATCCATTTAGATCTAGGATGTTCTCCATTTTAAAAATTCAAGTGTTTTAAACCCTATTAGGAATTTATCTTACAAAGTTTAGATTTAAAATTTATTGGTCTACACCTCGATCTTGCTTAATTTTGGCCTTGGTGTTTAGCTCTTACCTTTGAATAGTGTAACTTGGACTAATTCCTTGCTTGCTTTTAACATGCCTTTGTCTAGATATATGAAGTGGTCTATTCCCATGTACCTCATGTCGATTTGTTACAATGAACAAAGCTCAAAAGTCACTTTTTAAGTATAACTCTAAGCATAATTAGTTTACATTGGAGCCTTGATTATCACTTGGGCTCAAATGCTTTACTCATCACTCTTATTTTAATTACTTGAGATCGACTTTCTGAATTAGTTTTAGGAGTGTTCCTAGAGTGAATGCTTTCATACCAAGGTAAAGTTTGTTTAATAATACATGTGCCAAGATTGAGTCAAAGTGTTTAGAACTATTTGCCTTAGAACTTAGGTTAATTACAAGTTTTTACCTTGCCCTAGTTTGTTTTAGAATTCTAGCTTTGTGTCTTCTTACCAAAGACAACATTACCTTAAAGTTTTTAGATTTCTTTCATGCCTTTTAAAGTCTAGCTTTGTGCCCTTTTACCAAAGACCTAACACCTTTTATTTTTTTAGACCTATATTAGATTTGTTTGAAACACTTTTCCAAGACCAAGATTCAAACTTATCTTTCATTTGACCATTTTCATGAAGGATCTTAGAGTATTGGAGATATTTGAGATCAATTTATTGTTGATAGTTTATAAGAAGAGATCCATTCTAAGCCAATTTTAAACCATTTGCAATAATAGACCGAGTTTTCCATCTAGATCAAGTTTCAACACATGATAAGCATTGACAAACCTTTTTAGACCACATTTAAGGTGTTTTGTGAGCTTTAGACCTTTTCTTCATGAGGTGTTAGTCATGGATTCATGTATGCCTCATTACACACATATTGGGACCATATACAATCCTAATTATGAAAGTGTAGTTATGAATGATGCCTTTGTTCAAGACCCATATGGGGATGATGTAATTTGTGAGATGGATCCATATCCCCTTTACACAACTCAATATGTGGAACAAGTCCAAGATCAATTAGCACAATACCTAGTTAGTACACCTCCTTATCCAGGGTAGGAGCAAGAATAGACATGTCAATACCTTTCTAGTGTGCCATCTATTGAATAAATCTAATAATGACCTTAATACATTACTATTCCATCAACCTATGACCCAAAATTGTTTGATCATCACTTTCCTAAAAAAAAGGATGAGGTTTTGTTTAGAGCTTTAGAGGTAGGAGCCTAGTTTCTTGAAGACTTTCCTCATGAAAATATACCTAGTCTAGTTAGAGTGCCTCATACCATAATTTATACTATAACGATATAACATGCCTCTACTAGTTACCATCATGCCCTCATGACAATATTAAATCAAGTTCTTAATGTGATTTCCAAGGGAAAGGTCCCCATGGTAGACCAATTCATGCAAATACATCAAGCATACTAGACTTATCTTAATTTAGCATAAAATTTCAATGTTATGGCCATATCAAATACTCTAATTATAGAGCTAACTCCTTTAGTAGGAGTGGTATTTAGTTCATTGGGTCATACTAATATGAGTGTGGACCCATTTTCCCTAAGTAATTCAGTAGATGACATGTTTAATGTCCCATTAATTGAGGAAGTGACTTTGGCTTCTATTTAAGACTATGTGCCAAATGTAGTGGATAACATGCAAGTGACTCCCAATTCAGGCCAAGATGGGTTAAATGTACCACAAAATAATTTACAACAAGTGCCTCTTACCAATACCATGAGTGGTTCACAATAATAGGGGCAAGAATGCCTAGTTACTAACCACAATAGGTTGCTTCCACTCCTCAACCAACTACTTTTTCAAGCACGTAATAACAGGGGATAACTAATTAGGCATTCCCCAATGTTTTAACACAAGTAGTGGTGAATGTTACCCCACCTCAACAGATGACAAATAATATTTCATGGCCACAAACATAGACCAATTTACCACATCAACAAAGGAAGAACACTATACAACCTTAAAAGGTCACAATAAATGTTCCACCTCAACAAGTAGTAATGAATGTTCTACCTCAACAGATGTAGATCAATATACCTCAATAATGGCAGACATTGTCTAATCAACAATGTGTACCTATTATTCAATGACAAATACCAAACACCTAATAAGTATCAAGTTCATAACAAGTGTTTGTTCAACAAATATGTGCCAACATCTATCAAGTACCTATTAGGCAACAACTTCCTCTTACACATATGCCACATATTCAAAGATAGGGACTTAGTCAACAATAATTACTATTTATAAAGTTGGGTTTGACTAGTCAACAATAAGTTACTACTCAAAACCAAAAAAGCACATTACCCTACACAAAGACACATACTTCCATCACAAACTCAATTCCCTCTAACCCATGGCCATATCTGAATCCAAACCATAATATTTACCAAGAACACATGTAATATCAATAGCCTAATGCTAATCCATAGATGCATATTCCTGACTGATATGTACATCAAACCAAAAATCCATAATACTCCACTCCCCCATTGTACCCTAGTCAAGGTAATCCACCTTTGATCACCTAGATATAACTAGAACCAATTATGCAATCAAGTTTCTTAGCCCAAGAACTGTAATAGATGAAGGGTGCAATTGTAGCCATTTAGATGGGAAAATAAACTAATAAATTTAAATTGGATGACATGTGTTCACACCCATTTAACATGGAGTATCTCTAGATACCATTTCTATCAAGTTATGAGCCACTAGAATTTGATAAATACAAGGGTAAAGAAGACCTTAAAGAGCATTTAAAATAGTTTTTTGTCACTTGTTGTCTAGTGGTCTATAGTGACATATACCTACTTCTTATTTTTCCTCGAAGTCTAGATGGATAGGCCTTAGAGTGGCCTCTTAAGTTTCCAAAGAAATTGGTATCTAACTATGATGATCTTTTGGATAAGTTTGTATAATATTTCTCCTAAAATATTGAGCATGAGATTTCAGTAGTGTATTTAAGTCAGGCCAAGCAAAAAATTGGTTAGATATTTGTGAGTTAATTAAAATTATGGAGAGCGCTTACTAGTTACTTCACCCAAAATCTACTAGATAAATAATTGGTAGCTGTGTTTACCAAAAAATTGCACAACAAAATATCTTATCACTTGGAGCTTCAATGTGTTCACACATTCATGGAGATCATTGAAAAAGGTATCCTGATTGAAAAATCCCTCATCAATTAAGGGATTATTAAGTTATCTTCTTCAAACCAAAATCATATCCAAAACCAAAATTTAGGCCCAAGTCAACACCCTAGCCTAATTTAAACACAGGCATCTGCACCCGCTTAGGATAATAATTATGAAAAACCTAAGTCATACAAATGCAATGAGAATGTTATCGATAATGAAATCACTAAGTCATGTCATGTGAAACCAAAAATATCCTATCCAATAAGCACAACTTATGCCTCAACCTAGGCCAGCTCCTCAAATGCTACAACCACCACCTTTGCAAACCCCTTCTCTAAGAAGAAGACCCACTCCTAGAGTCTTCAGTGACCTTGGTGAGCCTATTGAAGTCATGTTATACAAATTATCTATAACCAATATGATTAATTGGATGATCCAAAAATAATTTTCTAAAGGAATACGTTATCTATATTGGTATAAATAGCATTAATTCTTTGAATACCATCATGTTTATGGACATTCTATACGTCATTGTGTGCAGTTAAGCACCTAATTGAGAATATGTTAAAAAATGGAGATATATAATTAGATAATAGAGTACCTAATTCCAATAAAAACATGGTTATTTACCAAAATCCTTTTCCACAACATAACAATACCAATCAACAACAATAACAATAATGAGCACCATAATCATAGCCACAACCACAATGACAATAACAACAATTAAAAAAAAAACATAAACAACAACATCAACCATAAAATGGATGGAACCAAGGCTAGAATAACCCTAATAACTAATAAACATATCATGTAGTTGCACATGACTACAATAAATTTGTAGGTTGTATTGTGGGTGGTCATGTATTTACCATTACTATCAATCCTAGACTGAATACCAATAGATTGAGACCATTACCTGACAATGCTAATCAACCTATCAATGCTATAAATCTTTATTTTACGTATGACCATAACCAATAATAAAAACAACAAAGGATTGCCATCTTATTTCCTTATGCTAGTAACCCTTCATTACCTTGTGATTACAACCAAGTACACCAACAATCAAGAATTATCCTCTCTGGCCCATCTCCATCAATTTATAATTACGACAGTCCTATAACCAATCTATATTTTGTAATCATAACTCAATGGTCTAAAATCACCATACCAAACTTGTAACACCCTACTAATGAGCC
Source organism: Torreya grandis (assembly GCA_037957365.1). NCBI lineage: Eukaryota > Viridiplantae > Streptophyta > Pinopsida > Cupressales > Taxaceae > Torreya > Torreya grandis. Next base: position 4,484,470 of record JARHVA010000017.1, on the reverse strand, counting down.
AATATAACCCACTATGCTGCTAGGAGCAAGCTAGTTATCACTGTTAAGGAAAAATGTATGATATTATGGAACAAATCCAAAATACACCCACAAAAATCTCTATTATAGATCTATTGTGTATATATACCATCCAAGATAATATCCTTATTGAACTTCTATTCCAATGCTAAGTGCCTAATGACACTATGCTAGACAAATTTCAAGCTTTGGTTAGACACTTAGCCCTAAGCCAATAATTGACCTTCAAATGAAGTGATATGTAATTCCTTGGATCCCTTGATAATAACCCATTATATATTGAAGTTGTTATAATGCAACACAAAGCTAAGCGTGTCCTTATAGATAATGGATCAGGCTTGAATATTATGTCTTTAAAGTTAATCAAACATCTAGGATATGAAACAACTAAACATCAGCTAGAGACTATTACTATCAAGGTCTATGACAATGAAGAGCGGGAATCATAAAGAACCATTAGTTTTCTAGTGATCATTGGGCCTTTAACCCATGATACACTTTTCCATGTACTTGACCTAGATTTATCATACAATTTGATTTTGGATAGACCATGGATCCACAAAATCCATGCAATACTTTTAAACTTGCACCAATGTATCAAGTTTCCTCACTCTAGGATGGAGTTAATTATCCATGGAGATTTACAACCATATGAACACTATAAGCATTTAGAGGATGAATATGAAATATACAATTACTCTTTTGGTTTAGACTCAATACCAAAGAAGGACAAATAAAAAGAGATATTTGTTGAATTACAAGAGACTAATTACATAGACCTTGATAGCCTTACCTCAACCTCCCATATGCCTCCTATTGAAATGTCTAATCATTTTACCATTTCAAAAAATGGTCCAAGAGAGTATTTTACACATGATACATTTCACATAGCCAAGATTTTGTAGAATCCCAAGTCCCATAGAAGGCCCAAAGCTAAGATACTTTGTATGAAAAGGTGACCAAAGGGAAAAGGAAAGTTCCATAGCCCAATGCTTATTATTTTCACATCGACCACTAGCCAAGCATAGGACCTACTTGCCAATGATAATTCTTGGTATACAATGATAAATTGGTTAATTTCTATTGAAGTAAAAAGTATCCCATCCCTAACACGATCATGGATAACCAAGATTAAGAAGGTAGAGGCCTATGAGCAAATCAATAGGGTACTATTCAGCCTAGTTTTAGGATGAAATATAAAGGAACTCATGGACTTGGATTTAAAACACCTAGGGGTGACCCTACATATGTTATTCATGTTCCTACACCAATGACTAGTGACGAGGATGTCAGTAGTAAAGTAGAGTCTGATCATAAAATATATAAAGACCTTGCCAATACCAACTTATTCAACCCATATACCATTTGTACCATTATGATAGTAATTAGACATCCCCCACTTACCCTTTATCATCCTCAATTAATAGACTAGGAGCAACAATAATCCTCAATACCTTTAGATGAGTTTAAGAGTGATAAGGCCTTTTTGTAATTTTTTGGGCCTGAGAGATAATGTTCCTTTGGGAGACCATAAATTAGGGTTCTCTATCAAGTTGGGTCTTTCTACCTATTTTATAGAGTAGGTGAACACCCCTAGACAAAAATAAAAGAATAAAACATTGAGGTCCCAAAGTGAAAACCTCTTTGATTCACTTTTGGACCAGGGTAAAAGTCAAGAAAAATTATAGTCTTTTGATGCAAACTTATTCTAGGGACAACTATAAGGGGGTGTTCACCCTTCTTCGAATGAAGCTTGGGATCACCAATAACAAACTTACTTTTGGGTTTGAGTTAAATATAGAGGAACAACATGCCTTTGATCAAATTATCCAAGAATGTCTTATAGTGTTTATTCCATGTCCCTTTCCACCATTAGGAGATTTAGATTCATCTTGTTTGGGAGAGCTTGAATAACCCGTTCGACTAGAAGACTTTGCCATTATTGGACAATTTACATCCCTACCAACCATTCTAGAAGATGGCTCGACTCTCCTAATAAAAGATACTATGGAAATAAACATTGGGACTCTAAATGACCCAAAGTGGATCAAATTAGGCACGTCCCTCACGAAGGAGAAATGTAAAGATTTTATAACCCCTTTGAAGGAGTTGACATATTTTTATTGGCCTATTTCAACATGCTAGGTTTGGACCCCACTTTGATTATACATCATCTTGTTATACATCCTAAAGCCAAACTCATCAAGTAAAAACTATGTAAAATACATTCTTGTATTACTATGTTGGTTAAGAAAGAGTTGGAAAAACTCTTTGAAGTGAGCTGCATAAGACCAATAAACTATTCAAAGTGGATCTCAAACATTATGATTTTTAGTAAAAAGATGTAAGGGATCTAAATTTGCACTGATTTCAAAGACATTGATAAGGTTTATTTGAAGGATGACTTTCCCCTACCAAATATTGACATGATTGTTGACTCCATAGTCAGGTATGCAATGCTTTCCCTCATGGATCGATTTTTAGGATATAACCAAATTAGGATTGCACTAGAGTACCAACATAAAATAAAATTAACCACTCTTTGGGGAGCATTTTTCTATCAGGTCATGTCATTTGGACTCAAGAATGCAAGGGCATCATATAAAAGGCTATGACCATTATATTCCATGACATGATGCATGATATTATCAAAGACTATGTCAATGGCATACTGGGTAAATCTATGATCCATGTAGACCATCCAGCTATACTGAGAAAGATATTTGAAAAGATTTGAGAGTACAAGGTCTGACTTAATGCCAATAAGTGCATTTTCAATTTTACTTTAGGAAAATTGTTAGGCTTTATTGTCTCTCACCATGGTATTTAAGTTGATCTTGACAAGGTTCAAGCCATTATTGAGATACCACCACCTTTCACTTTGAAGTAGATCCATAGTTTGTAGGGTAAAATTCAATCTATTAAATGCTTCATTTCATAGTTGGCTGATAAACTCCATCATTTCACTCATTTATTGAAGAAAGCTATTACATTTCTTTGGGATGCAAAATGTCATAAAGCCTTTGAGCACCTGAAGGAATACTTAGCCAATTTTCCAATTCTATTATTACCAATGAAAGGGATGCCATTTTTATTTTACCTATCTACCACTAACAATGTCCTGGGGGCACTATTATCTAATATGATGAATATGGGTAAGAATATGTAGTGTCATATCTAAGCCATACAGTGGTAGTATATGAAAATAACTATACACCAATTGAAAAAGCTTATTTAGATATGGCCTTTGAAACCCATAAACTACGTCATTATATTCTTAACAACAAGACCATAGTTATTGTTAAAGTAGATCTGCTTAAGTATCTACTATAAAAATAGCTTTACAAGGCTGCATGGCTAAGTAGATAATGTTTTTGCGTGAGTTTGAGATTGAGTATGTCAATCAGAAGGCCATTAAGGGATAAGTACTTTCAAATTAGCTTGCTAAATCTCCTATTTTAGACACTCATCCACTCATTTTTGCATTCCCAGATGAGTATATTATGACTGTCATAGAAACACCTCTTCAAGAGTAATATTGAAAGTTGTATTTTGATGGGTCATTCACATACCATAGATCAAGAGAAGGATTGCTATTTATTACACCATAGGGGATATCATTCCCAAAACATTTTTTTATCAACTTTCATTGTACTAATAACATGGTTGAATATGAATCACTCATTTTAGGGTTTCATCTAGCAGTGCAATGGAACATTCAACATTTACTAGTTCATGGAGATTCTCAACTTATCATTACTCAGGTTACAAACTATTTTTATACCAAAGATGTTAAGTTGGTACATACAAGGCCATGGTGGAAATTATCAAGCAACAAATTTCCCATATTCAAATTTAACACATACCTTAGGCCAATAATAGGATAATAAAATTGATCTGTAGGATAGACAAGGTGTTAGGGTGTGGAGCTAAAAGCTTCAACTGTTTGCAGACACGAAGAAGAGGTTGCTGAAGAACCAGAAGCACCGGCATCGGTAGCATGATCGACGTCGATCAGATGTAGTGCAGAAGGCAACTGACGATGGCAGCTAGTCGGCCGACGTTGGCAGCACCAGGTAAGCAGGGACCGGCGTCGGTCACCTATGTGTTCCAAAATTGCTGTTGACGGACATTCAGTTAAGTGAAGTGAGTGTTTGTATGTCAAATGACTAATTATAGTCACGAGCTGCGTGTCTAATTATTGTAGTTAGATTTCTATTTTTGTAACCATGAGATTCTATTTAAAGACCCATGAGGCATGTATTGTAATCATCAAGAAGGCAAGTAAAAGCATTGAAGCAAGCAAGGTCAAGGAGATCAGCTGAAGCTTTCAAAGAGGGATAATAACTAAGGCAATAGAGTTGTTAAGGTTGAGCAAGAGAGAGAGGGAAGAAGGTCTTGAGGTGTGGCAAGCCTTTGAGGTGGAGGAAGAAGTGGCATCTTCCTTATTGTATTTTCTTCTAGTAATATCTAATACAAGAGTGTGTATTGTCTCTCAAATTCTTTACTGTCTCAAGTTTCTAGTTACTTATTCATTCTAGTATAATTCTGTGTTTAATTGCTTATAAGAAAGTAATCAATTGTGCTTCCGTTGGATAAGGGGTCTCCTAACAGTTGGTATCAGAGCTACGGTTTGCAGGGAGCAGGTTATTGTTTTTGATTACAGGTCATTCACAGGGTTTTCTGATTGAGTGGGAGTTCAGCAATGACAGAAGAAAGTAAGCTACGAATGGAGAAGTTTAACAGCAAGAATTATCAACACTGGAGGATGCAGATTGAGGATTATCTATATCAGAAGGATCTGTACTTACTGTTGGGTGGGGTTGCATGCAAGCCCATAGATATGAAGGATGAAGAATGGAGTGTTCTTGATCAGAAGGCTCTCGATTCCATAAGGTTGAGCATTGCATTGTCTATGATTTTTAGCTTATCACAGTGCAAGACAACGAAAGAGTTGATAAAGTCCTTGGTGAATTTATACGAAAAGCCCTCGGCTTCTAATAAGGTATATCTTATGAAGCAGCTATTTACTTTGCAAATGCAGGAAGGTGGATCGGTACATACTCATCTCAGTGATTTCCATGGTTTGGTAAACCAGTTAGCTTCAGTCAATATTATTTTTGATGATGAGGTAAAGGCTCTCTTGATTTTATGTTCTTTGCCTAAAAGTTGGGACAGTTTGGTTATGGCAGTAAGTAATTCTGCATCTGCTTCTAAAATCTTAAAAGTTGATGATGTTGTGAGTGTGATCTTGAATGAGGAAATACGCAGGAGAAGCATAGGTGAATCATCAGGTAATGCTCTAAGTGCAAAAAGCAGGGGAAGGCAAAGGGAGAAGGTTGAGCAAGGGAAATCAAGGTCGGGAAGGAGATCCGAGTCCAAAGGTGTTACCTGCTGGTTTTATGGAAAGAAAGGACATACAAAGAAGGAGTGTTGGTTGAGAGATAAAGAGAATCAACATGCAGGTATTGAATAAGCAAAGGATGCAAATATTGTGGTACAAGATGCTCTCATACTTTCTTTAGATAGTCAGGTAGGATCATGGATTTTAGATTCTGGTTCATCTTTTCATGCATCCCCAAACAGAGATTTGTTCCATGAGTATGAACAGGGAGACTTTGGAGTGCTTTATTTAGGGGATGGTACGCCTTGTCAGATAGTTGGCAAAGGGAAAGTGCAGCTGAGATTGCAGATTGACAACACATGGGTGTTGAAGGAGGTCATGCATGTTCCAATTCTGAAGCAGAGTTTGATTTTTGTTGGAAGGTTGGGTGATGAGGGATGCACAATAACCCTCACAGCGAATTCTTGGAAGGTTACCAAGGGTGCACTTGTTCTAGCAAGAGGTAAGAAAGTAAATACTCTTTATCTGTCTACTTGTATTGCTGATTCTACTTCTGGTTTATCTACTTCAGCTGTAGATTTAAAGATGTGGCTTAATAGGCTTGGTCACATGAATAAGAAGGGAATGAATGTTCTTGATTCAAAAGGTATGTGTTCAGATTCAGAAAGCATAGATAGAGTTCATTGCAAAAAAAGGAAATTTGATGCTTTTGACAGGAACAAAGAAGCCTTGGTGTTTATGAAGGAGATGAAGGACAAAGATCAGTCACAGGGGCTGAATAAATCTGAGCAGGGTAGCATGGACAGAGGTTTGATCCAAGATGAGCTCGTGGATGAAAAATTCATCACTTGCAAAAAAATACAGGTACCGACGTCGATGCTCCCATGGCACTAACGTCGGCCAGATAGAAACTGACATCGGTCATGTGCAGACCAGCAGGGTCGGTAGGTTGGGCAGGAGAAGTCTGACGTCGGTCATCAGGACCGACGTCGGCAGAGGAGACACCGGCGTCAGCCAGGGAAACAACGTCGACAGTCATGGTCAGTGCAGGGAACCGACATCGGTTGGGAGCAGACTGGGAGATGGTCGAGATCGATCACTGGAACGGATGATGGGTGGACAGCAAGCTGTCAAGGAGTCTCAAACACCCATATGGAGGTCAAAAATGGTAAGTGAACCTCATATTCGTTGTTCACCTTCTTTATATTGCTTACTGATAGTCAAGAACTAGGAAGATGGAAGAAGCAATGCAGGTAGAGTCCAGAAATAGTGGGAGCTTGGCATGGATGAGGAGTGTGAGTCCTTGGAGAAGAACCAAATAGGTATTTGTTGGTAGAGTTGTCAGCTGGAAGAAAACACTGGATAGAGGGATGGATTCCCATATTAGAGAAGAGAGTGGATGGACACGTGAGACAGAAGACTATGGTATATGGTCTTGATTAGGCTGTAGAGCAATGGAGGTTTGACCATTGTATTTTATCTTTACCAGGTTGGATAATATTAGCTACATTATCCTGTTACTGTATTGTGTTACTTGTTTCAGGGTTTCATATATAGGGAGTTTTCTGAGCTAAGGGTAGAGTTGGTTCAGAAGTATGTCATGAAGAATTTGGGAGCAACAAAATTATTTTGGCATAAGTGACAGGTATAACATCATAGGTTTGCATGGTGGTTGGTCTTCAAGAGTGACTTTGAAGAGGGATACAGAGCCAAGAGAACAAAATAGATGGTGTACAGGTACAGGTACAGTAGCAACTGTTTATCTCCAAGTGGGAGATTGTTAGGGTGTGGAGCTAAAAGCTTCAACTGTTTGTAGACATGAAAAAAAGGTTGCTGAAGAACCAAAAGCACAAGCATCGGCAGCATGACCGACGTCGGTCAGATGCAGTGCAGAAGGCAACTGGCGACGGCAACTAGTTGGCCGACGTCGGTAGCACCAGGCAAGCAGGGACCGGCGTCGGTCACCTGTGTGTTCCAGAACTACTGTTGACGAATAGTCAGTTAAGTGAAGTGAGTGTTTGCATGTCAAATGACTAATTATAGTCACGAGCTGCATGTCTAATTATTGTAGTCAGATTTCTATTTTTGTAACCATGGGATTCTATTTAAAGACCCATGAGGCATGTATTGTAATCATCAAGAAGGCAAGTAAAAGCATTGAAGAAAACAAGGTCAAGGAGATCTACAGGTGTAAGGTCAAGGAGATCAGCTGAAGCATTCAAGGAGGGATAATAACTCAGGTAATAGAGTTGTTAAGGTTGAGCAAGAGAGAGAGGGAAGAAGGTCTTGAGGTGTGGCAAGCCTTTGAGGTGGAGGAAGAAGTGGCATCTTCCTTATTGTATTTTCTTCTAGTAATATCTAATACAAGAGTGTGTATTGTCTCTCAAATTATTTGCTGTCTCAAGTTTCTATTTACTTATTCATTCTAGTATAATTCCATGTTTAATTGCTTATAAGAAAGTAATCAATTGTGCTTCCGTTGGATAAGGGGTCACCTAACACAAGGCAAAAGACTATCAATTTCTCATTGAACATCTTCTAGCACTTGCTCATGAACCCTCAACCATTGAAATAATTTATGATATTATTGTTCCATCTCCATTTGGTATTTTGAGTTATATAATTACCTCTATAACCAAATCATTCCACCCAACCTTTAATGTAAACAAAAATAATCTTTCACACACTAAGCCTCTCAATACACCCTACTAGGCCCAACCCTTTATCGTATAAGATTTGATATAACTTTGATTCATTATTTGAATTTGAAATAAGACACATTACTATTTAAGGAAGTTCATGAAGGAATTTATGGACCCCATAATAACAGGGCCATCCTTGCTAAAACTCTCTTTCATACTAGTTATTATTGGCCATGGAAATAGATGTAGATACTTATGTAAAAAAATGTAACAAATATCAGAGCCATGCAAATTTGATTCATGCTCTAGATAAAATACTCAAACCAATGACTACACCATGACCATTTTCAATATGAGGACTCGATCTCTTGGGAAGATTAACTCTACCTCCTCAGATGGCCATAAGCATATCCTTACTGCCACCAAGTAATTCACTAAGTGGGTTGAAGCTATACCCCTCAATTACATGACTATAAAAAAATTTCCAAATTTATCTTCAACCGTCTTATTTGTCATTATGGTATCCCAACTAACATTATATCTACTAATGGTAGATCATTTAAGAACAAGGATGTCAAGGCATTCTATGTTGAGTTTACCATTAATCAACATTTTTTCACTACATATTACCCATAAGGTAAGGGCCAAGTAGAGGCATCTAACAAGACCATCATCAATATTCTTAAGAAGATTGTTAATGATGTTAGTTATGATTGACACTTATATATCTTTTGTGCCCTTTAGGCTTATTGTACTAATTATGGTACTCAAATAAGAGCTACACCATATTCATGTGTCTATGACACTAAGTCCATTATTCTTATTGAGGTTAAGTTGCTTTTTTTGTGTATCTCATTGAATCACATCCTTGATGATGAGGATTATAGAGTCACTCATCTAAAAGAGCTATAATTACTAGATAAAAAATGCATGGTCACTATAAACAACCTTCAAGCATATCAGAACTGGTTACATGGTCAATATAATAGGTGTGTCAAGCATATAGAGTTCAAACTTGGTGATTTTATCCTCAAAGAAAACTAGAAGAACACCACAACTAAGAAAAAGAAGAAAGGAAATTTCAAGCCTAATTGGATAGGACCCTATGTCATTATTGATAACTATGGCTCTAGAGCTTATAGGTTGGCTACACTAGAAGGAAATGGACTTGATGAGCCTATGAACATAATACATCTTAAGTGTTATTTCATTTGAGAGACCCAAGGTATTATCGATGAGGATCATTTACATCATATGATAATATCACCTTCTTTATACCATACCATATACCATTCCTTCCCTATTGGTCAAATTTGTTTAACCTCCATTCCCCACCCCTTCTAACCTTGGTTTTGATATATTGGTTCTTTGAGAAACTTCAGAGATTGGATTCAAATGAAGTTTCAATAATTGATTTAGTATCTCACAATGAGACAATATCTTGGTGCAGTATGATAGTGGTTTGGAAATTACATTATTTATTATTGTCATGTTCTATATCATACACAGTGCTCCTAATCATAACTGCCTTTAAAAAAATTAGTATCACTAAATCATGTTGTTGTTTCTTCATTATAACCAACTTTGGAAAAATTAAGAACAATCTCATTTTTGTCTACATTACCGCTTCAATATTATATAATTTGCCATTTTCCTATTCATGAACTTGTGGTTACCTAGTTAGGCTCTTCGTTATAAGGTGGCACTATAATGACTTAAGTCTCATTTGAGACTATGTAGTCAACACTTAATATTTTTTAGGACAACTCAGTCACCCCTTTATCATGCTCTCATTGTTTTGTGAGCCATTTTTTTTTGGATGCTCTCACTATTTTACAAGCATATTTAATCCATGCTCTCACCATTTTTCAAGTTGGACCATTTTGTATCTTGTGATTCTTGATCGAGATGAGATGCCTAAAAAATTCTAAAAATAGTTAAACATTTCAAAATTTCATTGGCTTAGAATTTCCATGTGAGATATAAAGCCATCAATTTTTTTTGGGATGGGCCATCTTACCTATTTAGCTTCATTTCTCGACCACCTTGGTATTTTACCTCCCATTTTTAGGAGAACTACATTGGCCTGAGGTCCACATGGAATATGTAGGTAAAACTTGGATACATGAAGTATATCAGGTTAGTTTGGTCACCACTGTCACCACTGCACCTTTTTTTCTCTTTCAATCAATTCTTTACCTTAAAGATTTTGGGACTCCTACCTATTTTACAAGTAAACACTTATCCTTCAATTTCCCCATCCTTATTGGCCTTAGTCGGATGCTCTTGTTATTTTATAAGTAACCATTGTCTATGCTCTCACCATTTTGTGAGCTCATTCTCATTCCAAGTCTTAGATGTAGTAGACATTATGAATTTGTAATTTAGTTCATTAGTGGATACTCATATCTTGCCCTTTTAGTGTCATTTTAGCCTAAACCATATTTTCACATTCACATGATTTGTTTCTATTGACACTTTCATGATTGTGAATTTCATCCCTCTATTTTCTTACTTACTCACTATTTTGTGAAACCATTCCTATTTTACTCTACACATCAATCATGTTTTCACTCTTATCATTTTTATTTTATCCCATATCTTAGGAGAACTACATTTGGATTGAAGTTCACATTTGATCTTGTGTCCATGTAACTATGCAGGCAACATCCATTTGATTAGCACATCTCAAGTCAGCTCAGCTACCCCTTCCTTTTCTTTCATTCTTCCTATTTTGTTTTTAGGTGTCATTATTCCCTATAGCCCAGGTGAAACTTTTTGTCTTTTGTTCTTATGTTGTTCCACCTGCATCATTACTACCTAGATTAGGGGTCACCCTGTCACCAAGAGTAACACCTCTATTATATATGCACAAATAATCTATTTTCTATTTGTGCTAACATTGTGATTAACCATTATTTGTATATTGCCTATGTATTTAGAATATTTGATTTATTGCATTTCTATTTGCTTTGGATTATTTATTTGTTTTGATTATTTTTTTAAAAATTTGTTTATATCTTTGTTTATTTTATCTATTTTTGTTTATTTACTTAATTTTGTGTTGTTTATTGGCATCTTATTTATCTTGCCTTGTTTGTTTATTGGTTTTTTATTTACCCTTTTTGTTTCTCGATTGTCATAGGATTCTTAAACTTTATTTAAACTTTAGTCTTTATTACCCATATCTTGTGCTTGATTTGTGAATTTATGTACGTTCCTACACTTAGTTTAATGTAATATATTTACTTGGGATTTGATTTTCCATATATTACACCTAAGTGATTTGTACTTACATTTAAATTTTGTTTTTTCATGCTTTGGATACACATTGACATTATAGTTGTCTAGAACTATGATACATAATATCACAAGCTAGAGCAAAAATCAGGGCAAAGAATCTATTTGATAATGTAGTAGGAAGTCTTTGTCCTTGTTTACACTTGGAAAATCCTTGACCTACCCCAACACTAAAAAAAAATATATTAATTAAATAAAAAATGAATTGTAATCCCTACTAGTTAGGACATGCATCTCTATACTATAAGGTATCCCAAATTCATACCTATACTCTGTGTCAACTTATTACTATTCTGTGAGTATGGATTCAATCTGTAAGCCACCTTTCCTAGTTTTCCATACTGAATCAAATCATGTGAACCTTTTTTGATCATATCTGACCTATTGGGTAACAGATGAATTCTATCATGATTCCATCCATCCTACTAGGTCATTTTCACTATATGAATGATTATAACTACTTTTGGGAAAATCATTATTTTCATCCATTTGCTCTATTAGGGAAAACTGTTATGCCAATGATTATAGTTGCCTTTAGATAAATGATTATCTTTCGACCTATCCACCCTATTAGAACATTTTTTATTATGCTAATGATTATAAATGCCTTTGGAAAAATCATTATCTCCATCTTCCTTATTGGGGAACCTCATTATGCTAATGATTATAACCACCTTTAGAAAAACCATTATCATTACTTGGCCCTACTAGGGTACCTCACGATGCCAATGATTGTAACCGCCTTTGAGAAAATCATTATTTTCTCTCAAATACATTATTGAAGATCATTACTATGCCACTAATTATAACTGCCTTTGGTCAAATCTGTATTTCCACCCTCGTTATATATAAATTGCATCATTTCTTTCTTTTTGAGGTAATGTTCATTGACTCTATTTTGTCTCTTAATCCCTCGAATGGGCATCCAAGGCTCATCAATTATCTTCTGGGCTTTAGCCAAGGTAGTAATGACTTTTTCATTATTTGAGAAGATGTCATTGTACTTGTATCTTACAAATTCCTTCTTAAATAGGGGAAAATTATAGACACCTTGCTTTAGCCACAATTATATTGCAACCAAAATTTAGATTGATTTCTACTAAACAGTGCAAATTAAGCCTATGAATCATCAAATGTCCCAATTTTGTCTATATATTAGATATTAGTGATAAGAATCATGTTGAGGTATCCCTATTTGGGGTATTATCATGTATGTAATAGTAACATCTCACAGATTCATCTCCAATCAACTTGTGACCTGATAAATTGATAGTTTAACCCGTAGATCCATTAAGCAAGGTGCTTAAACAATTCTTAAAGTGAAAAAATGCTAAGCATAATGAATTAATTAAGCAAATCAAATTAAATGATAAGTGAAATTTCCATGTGCAATTAGTGAAAATAAATTTAAAAAAAAAAATTTCAATAAAATTGAGGTCATGATGATGTCATCATCATCAAAGTCAATGAATTGAAAATATCTCAATTAAAACCTTAAATTCAAAAATGGAGAGCCATATTTAATAAATAGGATCTCTATCTTGAATATTAATTACTTTTCCCCTCCTTAACTCAACCAAGGTTAACCTAAACCTAACCTCAGTTAAAACTAACCAAAATACACTTAGGTTAGAGTTAGTTTGAAAGAATATAAATAGAAGACCATTCTAAAATAAGCTCTCAAAAGAAAGTTATAATATTCAATTATTGAGAGACAAAACATTCTTGTAAGGTTATAATGTAAAAATATTGATAGATTGGTATATCTTGCCAAAGCCAAGACCAACATTACCAAGGTGACAAGGAGAATGATGGAAGTGGAAACAATGTCAAAGACTCTTTGATCACACAACTAAGCACATTCCTCCATGGATAACATACAAATCGTGCTCTCAAAGAAGGTAAACAATACTTATTTTATCTTCCATTATTTGTTACTTGCATTGTTCTCTTATTCTTTGAGTGTTTAGGCTAGAGGTGTTATATTTATTAGTCTATTTTTATTGGTTTTTATCATACTAATAATTTAATAACTCCCATCTTATATTCCTATGATCACAAAAATAATATTGTGAAGCACCAATAGTTTCCTCATCCCTTTCTTAGTGCATCCTTTAAGGCATGCACTTAGAGAGATTGAGACTCGATGGGTTCCTACAAGAGAGAAAGCATCAGTCATTGATAAAGTTTTAAAATATTTTATGTATACATATGACCCACTTGAAGCTCATCATGTGTCACTAAAGTATAACATGGGATGGTGCTTCGAGAAAATAACATAGCAACACACAATGAGGAAGCTAAATAAATTATATTATTTTAAATCATTAAAAATCTGAAAGTAATGATTAAAATGAAATAATTAAAAATAAAAGTAATGTATACATACCTTGAATTACATTTATCTTTATATGGCTGTCTACCATGTTTGTATTTTTGATCATGGAGGGCATAAAGACTTTTTTAGACAAACCCAATGATACAAAACCAAAGAGCAAAAATAAACAAGCACAGGAAATCCAATATAACTTAATTGTTTAGGCATGACATATTTGGAAATATGGTAAGTTGGGATAATAAATATTAAGTTAAGATTAAATGACTAAGATAAAATTTAGAGTAAATTCAGTAACAAAAAATACAAGGCTACTAAATGATCAAAAAAATTAAACAAGTATACCTTAAGTAAGAAAGGTAAACAAACCACGCCAAACTAAGAATACAAGTAAAAATGGTAATCAAACATCAATGTGAAAGTAGTAACAACTCTTAAATAAACATGGGAAAACAAATGGTAAAACAATATTAATGAGTGAGTAGTAAAAATCATCACTCAATTATCAATGGGAAAGTATATTAAAAGGAAAACAACATTGGTGAGTGAAAAGTAACAATCTAGCCTCACTCAATAATAGAAAAAGTATTGAAAATAAAAATAGATTTAGTTGTTTAAAACAAATAAGCACAAAAAATATATAGAAATAAACCAAGGTAATTCAAGAATGGAAAGCAATGAGATGTAAATAAGATAATCCATAGTCACTCAAGCATACTGTTTTATTCTAAGGATAAATAAAATTAAAGCAAAGTAGCGCTAGCATGTTTTAAGTTGTGAAGAAGAAGGAATATAAAAGTGGAGAAATAGATTTAGAACCAAACCTGCCTATCAAGGGGGGAAATAAAATGGGTGGTAGGAAAAATGAAGTAAAATCAAGGTTGAGAAACTTTTTATCGAAGTCAAGACACTAGAATTAGGTTTGTCAAAACAAGAGGACTTTAGACATTAAGGACTCTGAAGAACTTCTCCTGACCATAAAATTATTGGGTCATCAACTGAAGTATGAATATCATCCCATGAAGGCTTAGATATGTATGAAAATTAAAATAGACCTACCTTCACACAATGTGTTCCCTATTCCTTAAGACTCTTTACAGAGACATCAGCCTACTATGAATATTTGATACTTGTGTGAGAAAGTAGATAACACTATATTTTTTTTTGAATTCTCCTATCTCCATCTACTCAATTACCAGATCCCAATGGACCTTGGCTCTATCATGAGGCCAAATATGAAGTTTGAGTTTCCATTGGAGATAATAAATGTGATAAAAATCACATCTTTTAGTGCGATGTTGATTTTTTTTTTTTTTTTTTTTTTTTAAATTTTTTATATTGCCTTTTAATCATTGCCTTTCGTTTTAAATGATTTGGATTTTAAATTTTGATGGATTTTTCTATTCCTCCTCTATATAGATTTGGAGAACCAAACATAGGTCCCTAAAATTTACTATCATTTAAAAACTTTGAACTTGGTTGCTAAGAAAGAGAACTTAAAGAGCATGATGTCAAAGAGTCTTGTTTTTTCATGTGAAATAAAAATGCTATCTTTACTTCGACCTTATTTTATCCAAAGTAGAATGAAAGGAAAGTAAATCAAGAGCAATGAACATGAAATAATTTGGATTACTTCAAATCATAAAAAATGTGAAAATGTGAAAAGGGATACAATGATAGGTAAGTATGATTCCTTATCATAAGAATGTTTATAAATGTAGTGAAACATGCTAACATAGTTTCTTATGCAAGTTTTAACCATAAAAAAAAACCAAAGCTAAGAATATAGGATCACAAACTTGTAACCATTTATTAACATTTTTTAATGTGTTTTTAAAATAATATGGTGATTTTATGAGGAGACCTTGGTCCTATCCATGGTCTTACACTACAACTCATAAAAGATAAATCCAAGAGGGTGAATAAAGCATGGAAAAATAAAATGATAAAAATGGTATTTGTAAGGAGGGTTTGGTATTATCCATGATCTTACATTGAAAATCACAAAAGAGAAACCCAAGAGGGTGAAAAAAGCATCAGAAAATAAATTTCACAATTAAGGCCAATGTTTTCTACTCCCTACTTCAGTCAATCTGGTGGGCTTACATAAAAATGTATACTTAAACCATCTGGTTTGTCATTTTTAATCATTTTATAGGTATGATAAATAATTGGAACCTAAACATGAAATGATTTTGTAAATTTGATCAATAATAATATACAAATGAACAAATTTTTACATTGGCTAAAAAAATTGTGAACTTAGGCACCTTGTCGAGTTAAAATGCTCTGCCCTTAACCTACGGTGCATCTAGGGATATGTGTGGCCAACTTGTGGCTTACACAATTTCATGTTATATTTTTGAATTCTTCAATGTTATTAGTATGATCAACCTATTGAATAACCATGGCTAAGTAGAGTATATATAGGAGGTAGTGATTAGTATTTTACCATCATATTATGAATTTTGTTCTTATTGCATTATTATGGAGGTTGTCCCCTTGAAGTTGCTTAGTCATAATATTCAAGTATTTTATTCTTTCACCAATTGTTGTTATAGATATACTTATTTTGTTCTTAATTTTATGATATATAATTTCATTGTTGCAAATCATCTAAGTAATTTCATTGCAAATGGTATTAGAGCTTTCATTTGGATAAGTTTTTGTGGCACATTTTTTTTAGATCTAACATATTAAACATTAGAAGGATGAAAAAAATATACTCATGATTTAGGATGAATTGAATTTTTTCATCACCATAGTTTTTTTTGTGAGGTTGTTTACAAAAAAATTACGAGTAAAAACAAAGGTCTAGATTTTTTTTACCTTGTATGAATTAGCAGTAATTGGATTCATCTTTGTGAGATGATCACAATGGTTTATTCTACCATTACACTTTTCTAGGCTAAAATGTTTGACCTTTGTGAACATTAGTAGTCATTAGATTCATGTTGGTGAAATGATCACAATAGTGTATTCCACTAGTACACATTTTTTAGGGTTGAAACCCTCCTAGGGTTTGTGAATGAATGGTGCAAACACGTGTCGATATGGGAAAGGGAAAAAACTCCAAAAACTTCTCACAAGGATGACATGGAGTCCAAAACTTTTGATTTATGTTTTTTAGATTCAGTTTAACAACTTAATTTAGAGTTGTAGGGCATGGTTAAAAAAGATTATTTTGATATGGCTAAAGGGGGCATCATAGTGTTGAGAGGGGACTTGAATGGTGTGCTAGATAAATTATAATAAATGATCAAGAATTTGGCCAAATTTTTAGCTCAACCACTGTAAAATAACCCTCCACCACTTTAATTTGGTTCTCCACCTCCAAATAATCCCAACACCAATCATGGCCCAATAACAACAAAATAATAGCTTTGATGATCTTCGAGTAGGAATCAAATTATTACAAAGCAACAAAATAGTTATGAAATTACAAAACAAAAAGAATTATAGACCTTGATAGATATTTGACTCTATGGATCTAATACCACTTGTGATAGACTTCTTCAGGATCATAGTCTATATTGTATAAAATAACGATAAATCTTGATGGTTGACTAGCTATGGCTTCTTACTATTATTCAAAATAGAATCGTTAAAATACTAATCCCATTCAATCCTTTTGGACTCATACTTGAATCTCTTACTCGATTTATGAATCTATAACTTAGCATGATCTATAAATAATTTAGGATCTTCCTTTTATAGGGGAAAGGAGACTAGTTAGATAGATAAAATAGAATCATTACATTGAAACTTGAGTCATCGATTACCTACTTTACTCATTAAAGAAAGAGACACATGGGGCCCTGATGGAATATTTGTCATCGGTGTTTTCAACTATGTCCTTTTCACATTAGTAAAAGCAAACCCACTATCAAAAAAAATATTCTCACCAGGGAAAAACAAACTCCACTATAATATGTATAACATATTGACAAAATATAAAAATAGTCTCCACCAGCATGCGGACTCCAAACCTATAAGTTGGGATTCTGACTTAAATCTATAGAAAGTATAATGTTAGGAAACATCAATATTTGTATAAACTTAGATTTAATCCCTCAACTCATAATATAGGTTTAAGGTTTGTACATAATTCTATAAAGAACTATAATATTATTCTTCTATCTAAACCTTTGTCTTCTCATCATAAAATATTATATATTTGCCCAAAGCAAGAAAGTTAAAATGATTTAGAAGATGTTTTAGATTGGTTAGATAAATAATATGGTGAACCAATCTATGACGAAATCATATGAAAAGACTCTAAAAACCCTTTTGATCTAGATTCTTATTTTTCATACCTAAAGTCAAAACCAAATATTAGTCAACCCAGTGAAAATTGTAAATATCAAGAATTATCTATTATTTCTCCTTAGATATAAGTACTACAGTATTTAGTTTTATCTTGAAAACTAGATGACTATTCTAATAAGGAAAAGGAGTCATGTACACAATAACCAAGTAGTCCCTTGGTCATATGACATTCTCCCACTAGAATTACTATAAATATTTTTGATGGAAGAAAGTTTTGTCAATACACTACCTTAGTAGATTCAGGGTTAGATGTCAAATATTCTCACCCTTGTGTTCTCTAACATTAGATCCTTACTTTAAATCCTTTCCATATTCATATTGTAAATATTTATATTTATGTTCAATTATCTACCTTAGATTTTCCTTTAATGATTGGGCACCATACTGTAAATTTTCTCTTTGTAAAAATTGAAAATGGTCATTATTATATTGGTCTAGTTTTGTCTACAAAGGACAACCACATTCTATAATAAGAATCCCTCTAGGATTTTATAGTGTCCACTGTCTTTCACAAGTTACAACACTAGTGATATAAATATGTTGAGAGGAAACTCTTCCCAATATTCTGGTAGAAATAAAATAAAGAAAAAATAATAGAAGCTCAAGGTTTTTCTAAAACAAAAAATATATTATTTGGAGTAATTTGCCTAAGTATATCATAACCTTGATTTTAGATTCCTGGTATACTAACAAATGGTTACATGATATCAAGGATAAAATAATTCAGGGTAAGAAGATAGAAAACATGTATGATATTGATCTTCAAATTACTCTTGGGATAGAAGTGTTGTTCCCAAAATCCATCACTTGTTTTTGGGGACAACATATCAACTATTTTGGTCCTGTAGGCCAAAATTCTCTCTTCCCTTCTCAAAAAATATTCTGAGCACTCAAGTTCTTCAATTATTCAAGCATTTTCAATCAAGGGACTTGTAGGTTCAACAGGTTCAACAACTTCAACAGGCGAGCTCTCACAAAGGAACAACTTCTAAACACTTAGGCAATTTCAAGGCTGATTCAACGCTGAGGTTCAATAAAAAGACTTAGCGGTGGGCTTCAAACAAATGGAATGAACCAATGAACCATTGAACCATTGAACCCCACTTCAACAAGGTTAAAAGGTGCAACGAGTTCAAAGGTTCAAAAAGAGTTAAGCGCTCAATGAGTTCAAAGTTCAACCACTTTGAAAAGTTTAACCACTTTGAAAAGTTCAACCACTTTGAAAAGTTCAACCACTTTGAAAAGTTCAAATGGATTTAAAGGACTTAAACAAAAGAAGACTTCGAAGAAGAAAGATTGAACCGTTGAATTGTTGAACCTTGAACCAAAAGAGTTCAAAGTTCAAAGGTTCAACGAGTTCAATAAAGTTTGAGAGACTTAGAAAAATAAAGGATTTAAAGAGCAAAGAATCAACCATTGAACTGTTGAACCTTGAACTAAAAGAGTTCAAAGTTCAAAAGTTCAACGAGTTCAATAGAAAATAAAATGATCCAAAAAGTTTGAAGGACAATAAGATTCAAAGAAAGAGAATGAACCGTTGAACCTTGAACCAAAATGGTTCAAAGTTCAAAGGTTTAAGGAATTTTAAAGTTTGAAAGGAAGCTTCAAGCGAAGGAAGGAAGTATAAGATTCTAGAGACAAGTTCAAAGAGATGGTTCAACCGACTGAACCAAGGAGTTGATTGAACCAAGGAGCCGATTGAACCAATGAGTCGATTGAAACAAGGAGCCGATAAGACTGCCCGAACCATTAAACCATTGAATTGATGCACTCTCATGGTTCAAAGGTTTAAAGTTAAAAGTGGTTCAAGTGCACAGAGACTAGTGATGTCCCCACAGATGTCAAATTCAAGGTAATAAAATGCCCATTTATTTTCAAATATGGCATGAAACCTGAAGAATAAACTCAGCGACCAACTAAAGAAGAAGCTAAAAGAGCCAAAAAAAAGGGAAGAGATAGCCCAAGAGCTTAGATCATGAGGAAGAAATAAAATACAAGGAAAGAAGGAATGATGTAGAAAGACCAGAAATATCTATGTAGGAGTTATTTCTAGTAGGTAAAAAAGTCCACTAGGTGGACATCAGAGAGCGCAAGCACTCAATAGCATGGCCTATTTTTCTAGATTGAGTAAAGGCGAAGTGGACAACTGTGCAAATATCAAGAAGATGACCAGGCAGCCCATACTTTGGAGGAGACATTTGAGAAGAATTAACAAGCCAAAGTTAAGGTCGATGCCCTGTTCCAACATGGCCCCTTCATAAAATTTCAAATGTATTTAAGGCATTGAATGCAGCATGGACCATTTTGTGAAACAAAGCATCAAATCTGTCTTGGCTACTATATATTGTAATCTCTAATTTTATGCAAGGGATATCTCTCTGTTATAGAAGCAAAACTATGCCCAAATTGAAAGGCATTTCCTGAGACTTTGAGCTCAGATTGTTAATCATATTTCTTTATTTGAATGAGAAAACAAGTGACCTTTTAGACTTTGTGCTAGAATAGATTGTATTATTTAGAAAATTATTCTTATGTCTATTTTCTAGAAACATTCTTGCCCATTTAATTTAACAAGTAGAACTAGTGGAAGTAATCAAGAAGGTGTCTTGAAGGCGACTGTGGAGAGACTTTATGCTGCCATAATGGTCTTTAGTATGTTGTTGTCTATTTCTATGTAAAAGATCTTGGGATGACTTTGCGCCCCCATTGTCCATATATTTCACTCTTTGGCAGTTGAGGTGGAGACTTTGTGCTATACCTCATCCTGTTGTGTCACCGAGTCTTTATACTTATCACTACCAGAAAGAATTCTTGTTGTTTGCTGTAGATCACTTTTGAAAGAAGAGAAATGCCTTCAGTGATTTCACTAAAATTATCCTATGTCTGTGAACATCATCTTTGAAAAAAGAGAGATGGATGGTGATTATCCTACCCTGAGTGTTATTTTTAGCTTATATTTATAGTATATAGTACCTTATAGTTATAGGGAACCTCCCCTTAATGAGAGGAGAGATTTTTCCCTTTTTGATGTGGTCAAACTACACATTTGGATGATAAATATCCCTATGCTATGGTTGAAACACATGTTTTTCCCTCAGTTAGCTAGTGACAAAATATTCACCCAATAGTTTTTGGTGACTCCACTAGGGCCACAATAACTTTGTGTAATTTAAACCCTCAAGCTTCAGATTGAAGCATCACCTGTGTCTTATCCATTATCATTATAGCCTTATCCATTTCCATTATATACTCTGAGCTGTAAAACCAGACACACTAGAGATTGAGTGTTTCATTTCAAAAGTCAATTCTCTGGCAGCTCCATGCCAACTGGGAAGAACGTGCAGTTCAAAGCCTCAAGCTTCAAGCTAAAGCAGTGCCAATTCTTTTCCATTTTTAATTTACACTCTAGCAGATCCATGGTATACGTGAAGCCAGAGAGCTAAAGGGATTGTCGACCCTATATTTGAATTGGTACAACAAAGTGATTTTGACCCTTGCCCTTCACCATCTTACCTTCAGTGAACTAGGAGTTTTCCTCCTATAAAAGTCAGGTCTCCATTACTAGGAAAAGCATCTATTTTTGTTGTTAGTAGAGCTTTGTCTATACCTACTCTACCTATATTTGTTATTACCCCTTTTTGTAGTCAAATCATGGTAGTTCAAGGCCCTTGGGGTAACGCTTTTGGCCCGCTCAATCTAACTCCACCTCTACATGAACTGACTCGCAATTCAAGGAAGAATTTCACCAAGTTCTTTGGTGATGGGAGAGTTTATCTTGATAAACATATTACAGCTTTCAGCATAGCCTGTGGTGTGATAGACATGGAGTATGAGGACATAGCAGTGAGGCTATTTGTGGAAACATTGCAAGGCACTGCTATAGACTGGTTCTACCATCTATAAGCACAAACGGTGACTGACTAGAACACTCTCAAAGCCAATTTCAAAGCAAGGTTCAAGCCTACAGAAAATGTGAATGCCCTACTAGCCTAGCTCACACAAATGAAGAAGGAGCCTCATGAACCTATGAGAGACTTCATAGCTAAGTTTGACAAGCTGAGGAACATGATTCCTACCATTTCTCAACCAACAACTGAAAATCTCAAATGTTTCTTCATCAACTCTCAACTACCTAAAGTGAGTTTTCTGCTGAGATGTGCTGGCCACATAGACCTTGCTGTAACGTATAATTTGGCTATTGAGGTGGAAGATGATCTCATCTTGGTAGGAAAGATAAGAATAGATCCTAATAAGAATAAATTTCTTCATCTTTTGAGAATTTTTCTACAAGCATCACTGATCTTATGGTGCAAAAGCTAGTAAATGAGTTGCTAGCTCTCAAAAAGCAAATGTTGCAAGGGATGTCTTCTGCTCCTTCGTACTAAGATATACCAAAGAGGACATTTCCCAATTAGTCATACCAAGGCAATACTGCCAAGAATCAAGGGCAGCCAAATCATATTCCTCCCCCACAGGGGAAACTTACCATTAAATCCCTTCCAACTAATGCAGCAGTTGGATATCTTGAAATAGAATATGATTTTTCCTTTCACCTTGAGTTGAACCCAGAAGATGATGCTAATCTCTTTGAAGAAAACTAAGAAAAATTAGCTAGCGACTCCAACATTGGTTTCTTGAATTACCAAGATGAACCCAGAAGTAAAGGTGAAGCATTTGATGGATCATACACTGTATTCACTCGGTCTTAAAACTAGTTAGCTCAACAAGTTGATAAAGAAAAAATAGGGAAAGGATCTCAACCAATAATTTCAATTGCTAGAAGAACTCCTCTGCCTTTCTAGTCAAAGGACCCAGTGAGCAATAAAAAAGTAAGTACTTCAAATGTTCCTGCACCTTTTACTTCAAATTCATAAACTAATCCCCCCCTTAAAAACTAAAAGGATGAACTGCATTCCCTTATTTAGAATTTATTTCAGACATTTGATATAATCGATCATGTTAAGAAGGCCAAAATTCAAATGTTTGAATTTGAATCCTGCAATCTAACCTTGAAAAATTGGATAGGTTAGTTCAATGTGTGAATAATAAGACTGTCCCTATAGGATAAGAAATTTTGAAAGTAACTCCTGGTCCCCCCAAGAACACGTCCACCCCAAATAATCTTATGATTACTCCTCCAACTGCCCCTGAGAAAATGGAACCATTTTATGTTTCCCCACTGATAAATAGACACCCGTTGAATAATTGCATCATAGAGTCAGGTGCATCTGACAATGTCATGCCTGCCAAAGTGGTAGAGTCTCTTGGACTCACACTGACCAAGACCTTTGAGAGGTGTTTCTCCATGGAGAACAAACAAGTTCCACTACTGGGACAAATCAAGGAAGCCTAATTTGCATTTGTGGCATTCCTAGAATAGAGAATTAAGATGACAGTCTTAGTGGCCGATGTCTCAGCCTCATATGACAGTCTTTTTGGGCAAAATTTTTGCAAAGATGTTTGTGGTGAGTTAAGTATGGAATTGTCTAAAGTGAGGATCTCGGTTAAAGGCATCATGCAGAGATTGCTCCTTGAGAAAGAGGCAAAATACGTTGTCACTCAAACATCATTACCTGAAGCTTAAATTCTGTTTGAGTCTTCAGGCATGGG
The DNA here is from genome assembly GCA_037957365.1 of Torreya grandis. NCBI lineage: Eukaryota > Viridiplantae > Streptophyta > Pinopsida > Cupressales > Taxaceae > Torreya > Torreya grandis. Next base: position 4,460,892 of record JARHVA010000017.1, on the reverse strand, counting down.
TAATTACTTCTTGACTATAGAGGATGTTCCTATCCTAGATGATGAAACTTTTGAAAATGACAATCTAAAAATTGGTTTAGACAAAACAATAGAAGACTTAATGGAGCATAGTGCAAGCCCAGAGGAATTCTCCCCTCCAAATGAAGATAAATCTAAAGAAAAATCAAATTTTGATGATGTCTAGATTCTAAAATTTGATGGCATCTATTCCTCTACCAATTTTGGAGCTGAGATTGTGTTGATATCTCTTCAAAAAGATATTTTTCCTTCTTCATACAAGTTACAGTTCAGCAACACTAACAACACTGTTGAATATGAATCACTATTGCTCAGATTGAAGACTGCTCAAGACGGGGGTGTCAAACTCCTTCACACCAAAAGAGATGCTGAGCTAGTGGTTTGTCAGGTGAGAAACTTGTATCAAACTAAGAATGGAAAATTGCATCATTACTACAATCTATTTGGAATCAAATTAAAAGCTTTGATGCTTTCAGTATCTCTACAGTGCCTAGAGCATTCAATGACCGAGCTGATGCATTAGCTATTTCGGTGACTCTCTTAGTTTCTCACTAATATTTTGAAGGAGACAGGTACACTATCAAATTGGTATTTTGAACAAGTGTGCTCGATAATGCCAATCATTGGCAAGTGTTCAATGGTGAAAATCAAATCATTGCCTTTCTAGAATAAAAAGATTGCTTTAAACAGCTTCATTTTGAAGGCAGTAATCTCTTATCATAGGAATCAACCCCTGGAACAAACTCAGGCACAGGTGAAGAACTCTTGTAGCTTAAAGGACATAAAATTCCTAAAGGATTGGTTTCCCTTGAGAAACTATTTGATAAGCACGATAGGTTCATCAAACAATAAAAAATGGATTCAAGTGCCTCCTAGGAGTTTGATCAAATAAATTTGAATACGAAGGAAAATTCTAAGATCATCAACATTGGGAAGTGCTACACTCCTGAGGAGAAGTTCAAATTCACTACCCAACTTCACCATTACATAGATGTTCTAGCATACTCCTATGATGATCTAAAAAATTTTAGACCTGAAGAAATTTGCCATGAAATTCTTCTCAAGATTGATTTGGTGCCTTATAAGTAGAAATCTCGACAGTATAATCCAAATATATCAGGTACTATTCTGTCTAAAATATAGAAAATACTAAACAGTAGAATAATTTTTCCAATCCATCATTCCACATGGATTAAAAATATAGTTCCTATGAAAAAAAGAATGGTGAAATTTGCCTCTACATGGATTTTAGAAATTTAAATCAATCCTCTTTAAAGGATAATTACCCTCTGCCCATCATGGATCAAGTCCTTCAGACGGTGATTGGTTCAAATATGTTATTAATGCTAGACGATTTCTCAAAGTACAATCAAGTGAAAGTCAATAAAATAGACCAGCATAAGACTGCCTTCACCACACCTTGGGGCACCTTTGCATATTAAAGAATGCCATTTGGCTTGATAAATGTTGGTGCCACTTTTCAGAGAGAAATGGACCTTGCTTTCAAAGATGAAATGGGTAAGTTCATTGTGGTATACCTTGATGATTTTACTATCTTTTTCAAGCATCACCCTAATCATATGCGCCATTTGTAACAAGTGTTGGGACAATGTCGCCATAATGACATTTCTCTAAATCCTAAGAAGCCTATTTTTGGAGTAACAGAAGGAAAACTTTTCAGACACATTGTATCCTGAGAAGGCACAAAGATTGACTCAGAAAGAGTCAAATCCATCTAAGAGCTTACTCTGCCCACAAGTAAGACTGTAGTTCACTTTTTCTTCAAAAAGTTGGATTTTTTATGAAGGTTCATTCCTGAGTTTGCTGAGAAGACTCACCACATTGTGGACATGATGAAGGAAAATTCCACTTCTAGCTAGACTAAAGAAGATAGATTGACATTTCGAGACATCAAGACATCTATTGCCCATGCCCCAATTTTAGTTTATCTAGATTACACCAAAGGCTTCATAATGTATAGTTATGCTTCTGAACACATACTTTCAACAATTCTGGTTCAACAAAAAAAAGGTGTGGAGTCTCCCATATCCTTTATGAGCTGTCCTCTCAAAGCTCATAAGCTAAAGTATTTAAACATGGAGAAGCATGCTTATATAGTGGTAAAGGCAGTAATGCATTTCCACTTTTACATTCTGAATTCACACACTATTGCCTTGGTTCCTGATACAACAGTCAAGTTCATATTGACTCAGCAAGAGTTTGGAACCAAAAGGGGCAATTAGATTGCTAAAATCTAGGAGTTTGATTTGGTTATCAAACCAACAAAGCTTATGCGGGGAAGGGGCCTCTACCAATTGATTGCTGATAACATACCAGAAGAAAAAGGCATGAAGGAACGAAGGTTGAAGACACGCCAACAGTCCTCTTTGTCACCGCCACAAATGAGTGGTATTTGAATATTGCTCATTTCTTTACCTATGGTGAGTGTCCTACTCATTTGTCTCATAAAGAAAAGAGGACTGTTAAGTTGAAAGCTGCCAATTTTGTCCTGTGAGAAAATGGTCTGTATAAGAAGAACCTTGATGGAGTATTCCTTCGCTGCGTGGACAAAGTGCAATAGAACAAACTTTTGGAATCCTTTCGTAATTTGGCTTATGGAAGACATTTTTCTATGCTTGTGACTGCCTATAAGATTATGTGAGCTAGGTATTATTGGCCTACCTTGTTTCAAGATGCATACAAATGGGTATGTAAATGTAAACTTTGTTAACAGTTCATTGGAAGACTCAAATTGGCTGCACTGCCCCTCAAACCTATAGTAATAGAAGAGCCATTTCAATAATGGGGAATTGATTTCATTAGTGCTTTAAACCCATCTTCAAGCATTGGACATGATTATGTTCTTATAGCCATAGATTAATTCACCAAATGGTTGGAAGCTATTCCAGCCAAGCATGCTACTTTAGAAGTAGTATGCAATTTCCTCAAAGAAAACATCATTTCTAAGTTTAGGGTCCCAACCAAGATTATGACTGATAATATAGCCTATTTCTATTTTCATGAGATTACCCAGTTCTATTTTTATTATGGGATCACCCTCTCCCACTCTTTTGACTACTTTTTGCAAGGAAATGGTCAGGCGAAATCAAGCAACAAGAACCTAGTGACCATTATCAAGAAGCTAGTAGATGACAATCAAAGAACTAGGCATAAAGCATTGTTTGATGCTTTATGGGTAGATAGAATTACACCCAAGAGGGCAATAGGTATGTCACATTTACAAATTCTGTATGGTCTCAATGTAGAGATACCAATCACCCTAGAATTGTTAGCACTAAAATTGACAAAGGCGGTCGAAGATCAGACATATGAAAGCTCCATCGACAAGAGGATCATGTGCTTGACTGAGCTGGATGAGCAACGAACTATGGTAGTGGACTGAATTTCTATGCATCAAAGTTTGGTGAAGAAGCTCTTCAATCAGAAAGTAAAAACCCATGATTTTTAGATTGGTGATCAAGTTTTGTTGTGAGACAAGAGAAGAGAACCAAAGAGAATGCATGAGAAATTCAATTCCTTATGGAGAGGCCCATTTTCTATTCATCATCTCAATGGTGAAAATAGTTTCTTGTTGAAGTATCAAGATGGCACATCTTTTTCTCTACCTCACAGTGGGCAGTATCTAAAGCACTTCAATTCTTGAAGTATCAGATAAGTCTGGTTGTACATTTGTATATTTGTTTAGTCTTTAGTTCTATTTTGTGTTATTTGTTTTTATTTTTGGGCACCTTTCATTTTGGGTGGCATGAATCCATTGCTTAATGGCATACATGAAGGCACTGGAGATTCTAGATTCTACTCCCTTTGATTGTTTTTACAATCAATGAAAGTTCCCTAACTAGATCCAGCTGTTGTTCCCAAAATCTGTCACTTATTTTTGTGGACAACATATCAACTATTTTGGTCTTGCAGGCCAAAATTCTCTCTTCTCTTCTCAAAAAATATTTTGAGCACTCAAGTTCTTCAATTATTCAAGCATTTTTAGTCAAGGGACTCACACGTTTAATGGGTTCAACAACTTCAATAGACGAGCTCTCACAAAGGAACAACTTTCAAACACTTAGGCAATTTTAAGGCTAATTCAATGCTTAGGTTCAATAAAAAGACTCAGTGGTGGGCTTCAAACAAATAGAATGAACCAATGAACCATTGAACCCTGCTTCAGCAAGGTTCAAAGGTGCAACGAGTTCAAAGGTTCAAAAATAGTGAAGCGCTCAATGAGTTCAAAGTTCAACCACTTTGAAAAGGTCAAATGACTTTAAAGGACTTAAACAAAATAAGACTTCGAAGAAGAAAGATTAAACCATTAAACCTTGAACCAAAAGAGTTCAAAGTTCAAAGGTTCAACGAGTTCAATAAAGTTTGAGAGACTTAGAAGAACAAAGGATTCGAAGAGCAAAGAATGAACCATTAAACTGTTGAACCATGAACCAAAAGAGTTTAAAGTTCAAAAGTTCAACGAGTTCAATAGAAAAAAAAGATCCAGAAAGTTCGAAGGACCAAAAGATTCAAAGAAAGAGAATGAACCGTTGAACCTTGAACCAAAATGGTTCAAAGTTCAAAGGTTCAAAGGTTCAAGGAATTTCAAAGTTCGAAAGGAAGCTTCGAGCAAAGGAAGGAAGCAGAAGATTTTAGAGACAAGTTCAAAGAGATGGTTCAACTGATTGAACGAAGGAGCCGATTGAACCAAGGAGCCGATTGGACCACCTAAATCATTAAACCATTGAATCGATGCACTCTCATGGTTCAAAGGTTCAAAGTTCAAAGTGGTTCAAGCACCTAGAGACTAGTGACGTCCCCATAGACATCAAATTCAAGGTAATAAAATGCCCATTTATTTTCAAATATGATGCAGAACCTAAAGAACAAACTCAGTGACCAACTAAAGAAGAAGACGAAAGAGCCAACAAAAAGGGAAGAGATAGCCTGAGAGCTCAGATCATGAAGAACAAATAATATACAAGGAAAGAGGGAACGATGTAGAAAGACCAAAAATATCTATGCAGGAGTTATTTATAGTAGGTGAAATAGTCCATCAGGTGGACATCAAAGAGCGCAAGCTCTCAATAGCACGACCTATTTTTCTAGATTGAGTAAAGGCAAAGTGGATAGCTGCACAAATATCAAGAAGAGGACTAGGTGGCCCATACTTTGGAGGAGACATTTGAGAAGAATTAACATGCCAAAGTTAAGGCTGATGCCCTGTTCCAGCATGGCCCTTTCATAAAATTTCAAATACATTCAAGGCATTGAATGCAACATGGGCCATTTTGTGAAACAAAGTGCCAATTCTTTGTTGGCTGCTATATATTGTAATCTCTTATTTTATGCAAGGGATATCTCTCTTTTATAGAAGTAAAACTCTACCCAAATTAAAAGGCATTTCTTGAGACTTTGAGCTCAAATTGTTGATCATATTTCTTTATTTGAATGAGAAAACAAGTGACCTTTTAGACTTTGTGCTAGAATAGCTTGTGTTATTTAAGAAATTATTCTTATGTCTATTTCCCAAAAGCATTCTTGTCCATTTAATTTAACAAGTAGAACTAGTGGAAGTAATCATGAAGGTATCCTGAAGCTGATTGTGGAGAGACTTTGTGCTGCCACAATGGTCTTTAGTGTGTTGTTTTCTCTTTTTGTGTAAATGATCTTGGGATGACTTTGTGCCCCCATTGTTTGTATCTTTCACTCTTTGGAAGTTGAGGTGGAGACTTTGTGCTATACCTCATCCTGTTGTGTCACTGCATCTTTGTACTTATCACTACCAAAAATAATTCTTGCTATTTGTTGTAGATCACTTTTGAAAGAAGAGAAGTGCCTTCAATGATTTCACTAGAATTCCCCTGTGTCTGTGAACATCATCTTTGAAAAAAGAGAGATGGATGGTGATTATCCTACCCTGAGTGTTATTTTTATCTTATATTTATAGTATATAGTACCTTATAGTTATAGGGAACCTCCCCTTGATGAGAGGAGAGATTTATCCCCTTTTGATGTGGTTGACCTGCACATTTGGTCGATAAATCTCCCTATGATGTGGTTGAAACACATATTTTGCCCTCAGTTAGCTAGTGACAAAATATTCACCCAACAAGAAGAAGAGCCAATAACCATACAATTCCATGGAAGATACTCCATTGACATATTTATTAATAAATTGTCAATAGAAAATTAGTCTTTTGAAGGGATGGAAAGAATTATAAAGTATGTCAAAATCAGTGTTGTAAATAAAGTTTGTATACATAGACCATAGTTTGAAAATCATGCTGAAGATGAGGGAGTTATTTTAGATTCATAAATGGTCATATTCCTCAATGGAATCCATAACAAATTTCTTAGATTTGTAGACACCTAAAATTAGCTATCGATAACCTCCAATTAGGATTTTGGCCAATTTCCACCTAAAATGCATAATTTGGCTTAAAAATAAATGCTAAATGATGTGAAACTAACATATTCAAGTGCTAATTTTGGTTAGCGTATCCCTAAATGGGGTAATGCAATTATGAGCCAGCTAAATTTGATCAGTTCATTCTGAGTCAAAATTCCAAATTTGTATTTGGGTGTTCTGGATTGCTCTTCCTTATCAAATATTTTATACAAGACTTGTGCCTTTGTTATTTGTTGTTGAAAACATCCTAATTGGGAATATGGTTCCAATACATTTTACATCGCCTTCCAATTCCAATCCAATCAAATTTAAGATTAATAACATGGCATTCTGATCAATTTGAGTAATTTGTGCACAAAGTGATTAATCATGCTTAAGAGCTAATTAACCTAAATCAAGGCCTAATTGATAATTCCATGGAAACTTGTTGAATGCTTGTTTTTGAAAATAAATATTGAATATCTGCATCATCAAGTGACCTCATTTCTTGGAAAGATATCCTTAGACCATAAATGCCATAAATATTAGGATTCATGCCTCCTATGCCTCATCAATGCCTTCCATGATGCCCTCCATGCCTCTTAATTACCCCTTCTTCCAATGCCATGATGAGAATAATTATAAACTTAATTCCAAAAATTGAATTAATCCTCAACCACACATCTCATTCTTGAGATGGATGGTTGTGGTTGATTCTAATTAAATATAAAAATCTATAAATAAGAGGCCTCACAACATCATTTCTAAGTTTAATTTATGCCAAATTATAATGCAGGATTAGTTCTAAAACCTTAAAGAAACTAGTGTTACCATGCCAAATTGATTCCAAGCCAAGCCAAGCCACAAGACAAAAGTACCAAGGAGAGATGGAGGTAGCCAAGCTTCCATTTCCAAGGACTTCATGAGCACAAGCTGAGCAAGCCACCACTACAAATGCATTTGGAGTATCTAAGGAAGGTGAATGAACTCTTGTGTTTGATTCCTTTCTTTTTAGTTGTGTTTGTCATTTTATTTTGTTAATTAAGATCTGCCTAGTGTTTAGGCCTAGAGATGTTATGCTATTAGTGTGTTTATTTCAATTTTTTTTCATTTTAGAACTAACACCATACTAACCATCCTCTCTTGAGTCAAATTCTTAGATCACATAATGGCACGCCCGATGGGACAAGACACATCCTACACCTGAAGGAGATCTTTTTACAACTCTAAAATATTTATTTGAGCCTTTAAAACTCTTGCAAATTGATTTTCTAACTTTATTTTGCCATTTTTGGTTACCATGGATTTTACATAGTAACCAATGTCAGCAAAAATACTGACATCAATTACCTGACTTAATCGATGTTAGTCAGTAGAACTGACATCAGCTAGATCTCAATTAGCTGTAACTGATGTCAGTCGTAATAACTGATATTGGTCACTATCTTTTTCCAAAAACATAGACCTAAGAGCTATGTTTTCAAAGTTTATTATTTCAAACTGAAAAGAGCTTCAAAGCTAAAGGACATGCTAACTATTTTTCTATAGGACCAAGTTTAAAATTTGCTCAAAACATGTTTAAATCACCTTTACATGCTTAAAAATTTATTAAGAACCTTGTTTTGGATGTTTAACAAATAATTTATGTGTTTTTGGTGAATGTTTTGCAAAGTTTACAACTAAGACCAAGGGGTCAAATGAACAACACCAAATATTTCATTTTGGGCATAAAATTGAACACACTTGTCAATTCTTGTTTGCAATAGTTGTTTAATTAGATTTTGTCTGGCAAAAAGAGGAATTTTTTATGTATGTTCTTCCATTTGTCCCCTATAGGGAACCTTTGAAATTAAAAGCACCATTCCTATTGCAATTAGCCTAGTCCAAGGCTTAGAAAGAAAGTCATCTAAAGCACTCCCCAAAAACTTGTCAAAGTTTGGGTGACCTTAAAAATAACCTTAAAGTCTTTTTACTTTCATGCTTTCTTTATATTTATGCATCTCAGCTTATGAGGGGGACTTCATCACCTCTCGTAAGCTCTTTAGGGAAGCTTTGACCCGAGGTTTCACCTCCCAGCTTTGACTTCATTTGGCTCCTTTGGAGTTGTACATGAGATGTAGTGGTACTTTAGACATTACACTACACTGAGCGAATAGTAGGATGTAGTGGTTACAAAAAAGATTAGACCTTTTTGCAACAAGCCAAGTGATACAAACCCAAAATCCATGCTTTTCTTTTGCATTGTTTGGTGTGAAAGTCATTATGCAATTGATTCGCTTAGATTGTTTAGAAACTTGTTAGATTTTAGACAAATCCCCACTTACTGTAGATATATTATTAGTGCAAGGTGTGCTTCAAGGTCCATGTCATAGTACTATCATTTGAGAGAAGGCGGGTGTAAAAAACCTACTATATAATGCACATTTACTTTTGGATGAACACTTAAAATCCTCTCAAATGATGTATATTAATGGATTCTAACAATACCAAGAAACCTTGTTAGTTTAGGATCTAAGGGTGAGTAATTAGTTGGTCTTGTCATAGATTAAAGTCTTTTTTGGATTCAAAACTTAGTGTAAACAAATAATCCAAAACCAAACACATAGTCCAAATTTTCATTTGAATAAAGAGGCATTAAGCTACCCACGTCAAATCATCAATTTGCCCTATTCAAAGTTCATCAAAAGCTTGAGATTCATATCATCCAATTTGGCATAGTTATGCTACCCAATTGAGTCTATACCTTTATCAATGTTGTTTAAGTCCCTCACTTATAATCCAAATTTGGAATTACACCTTTACAAGTTCATAGGGTTGATCTGTTAAGTGGGTTCACGATTTTCACTAAACTTGAGGGAACTTAAGTTTAATTTCTAATTTGGGCTGAAGGCCATTTAAGACTCATAATCATTATCATCACTTGATAGACTTAAGCCATTTTGTGTTAAACACTTGTAGTTTAAGTCTATACACCACCACATTTTGAGTTAAGAAAAGTAGTGTTATGCTGTCAGAATTATGGAAAATGTCTTTGCCTTAGAGAGTTTTTGAAATAAACTTTTTGTCACACTTTTTGGGTAGTATAGCATCATTACGCTTCCCAAATCATTTCAAATTTCATTTCATGGACCCTTTTACATATAATACCGAATTTATTCCTACATTTTGAGACCAATCTGAGTGTATTTTTGTGATCTTTTGTCTAAAACAGTTATATTGTTCACCTTTGTCTAGCTTATTTGTCAAAAGAACCAAATTTTATACCATTATTTATCAAAAAATAAACTATTGATAAAGTGCCTTTTGTTTCATCCCTTATACCTAGTTGATCAAGTTCATGACCAAGAATCGAATGTCTAGTGTTTGTTAGAAGTTTTTCAAATCCATTAGATTAAAACTTTCATCTATTTTCAAATTCTAGCTTTTGATGCCATTTGCCCAAGAGTCCTAACACATGCCTTGTTTGAGCCTAGATTTTGATGCCACATTTAGCCAAAAGACCTAGCAACTTTTAAATTCTTAGATTAGACTGATTTAAAACGCTTAGACCTTATAATTTGGCATTTCAATTTTTCAGTCCATTTACTTGCTTATCTTTATGTGAACAGTGAAATGCTAGATATTTTATGCTAGCTTGTTTCCTCACAAATATTTGCATAATTTTTTTGATCCTTTTGAAAAATTTAAACCAAGTTGAAGGCATAATTTGTTTTAGATTCTATCCTTTTTAGAGTTTGTATAACTCTTTGACCTTTTATCACAAATCATTGACTATGGATCCCAATATGTATTCCTACACCCATAGTGGACTCATGTACAATCCAGGGATTAGTAATGTAGTTGCACAAGAAGAAATGGTGCAAGACCCCTATGCGGATAACATTGCTTATGAGATGGATTCTTATCCCTCTTATAATACTCAATCAGGGGCACAAAGCCAAGATCCATTGGCTCATTATCTAGTTAACACATCGCCTTATTCAAAATAGGACCAAGAATAAACCACATAATACCTAACTACAATACCTATAGTGGATGAGCTAGTTATTCAACAACCATTTTATACTGATATAGCTTCCATGTATGATCCATTTTTATTTGAGTGACATTTATTAGAGAAAAATTTGAGATTTTGGTTAGAGCCATAGAGGTAGGGGCCATGTTTTTGATAGACCTCCCCCATGAAAATTTACCAAGTCTAGTAAAAGTGCTCCATAATATCATTTATGATAAACATGATTCTTTTAGAAATCCTATGGCTATAATACAAATAATGTATTAAGACCCCAATATATCTAATCAAGGCAAAAACATCATGGAAGATCATTTAAGCAAATGCAAACAGCATACCAAACCTATCTAAATTTAGCATGCCATTTCAATCAGATGAACATGGTGAGTAAGCCCCTCATTGACCTAGTACCTTCAACAAGTGTGTTGATGGAATTAATTGGACAAGAAAATTTGAGTTTTGACCCATTTATACAAACCACTTCGATAGATAACTTGATGCATATGCCACTTATTAAAGAAGGGTCTTCAGCTTATACACTAAATAATGAGCTAAACATAGTGAACAATATGCAAACAACATCTAATACTGATCAAAGTGGTACTAATGCACAAAAAACTAGCCAAAAACATGTGCCTATAGTTAATCCTATAAGCAGATCATCATACATGGGAATAGGAGTTTCTACATCCTAGCCTCAACCAACTATTTCCTCAAGTGTACAACCTATGAGATTAAGTAATCAAACAATGGCCAATGTCACACCTCAATTATAAAATGTGATGAATCCTACTCCTCCTCAATAAGTAGTGAGTAGTATTCCAAAACAACAAACATAGTTTAGTGTATCAACACAACAAAGGATGAATGCATTACCACCTCAATCAGGGGCAACCAGTATTCCACCTCACAAAGTAACGACAAACATACCTCTTCAGTTGTAGACTAATATGCCAATTCAAAACCAAACATTTACTAGTCAACAATGTGAAAATATTGGTCAATGACAGATGCCAAATCTATAACCTACTTTCACTTCCTCATAAGGATTTCATGCAACAAGGAGGTCCCTATGTTTCTCAAGTACCTACTAGACAACCATTGGTTTAAAATGTGCCACAAATCTAGAGATAGGGTCTTGGTCCTTAAGTTCCCTCTCAATAGTAAGGTTTGCTTAGTTAGTAGCATGTCCCTTTTCAACCACAGTAGACAAAATATAGTTATATCCCACCATTCGAACCACAAAATCCTCCAAGTCAAACCATTATCACCAACCCAAACTAGAATATTATGCAACCAAATGTGTAATTTATAGTACATTCTAATCTATGTATGTGTATTCCTGGTCCATTCCCCAACCAAGCCAATATACCTCAAAAGGTGTCTCCATCATATGTTAGTCAAAGTGTCTCCCTTGTGACCTCTCAGCCATTGACCCAAACTAACATTCTCCCTCAAACCAATATCCCTTCCAGTTTCCTCTCCTAAGAATTGCAACAAATGAATTATATAATTGCTACTATTCAGGTAGGGAAGTGAACTAAAAAGTTCAAATTGGATGACGTATGTTCCTATCCATTTAAAATAGAGTATTTATAGATACCATTTACTCTAGGATATGAACCACTAAAATTTGATAGATACAAAGGGAAATATGATCCTAAGGCTTATTTGACTGAATTCTTTGTCACATGTCAACTAGTGGCATATAGCGACATATACCTTTTACTATTTCTTGGGTAAATATTTTATCGGCCAGCTAACTGGTGACCAAAATAGTTCCTATCACCACAACATAGGGAGATGGGTCATCCAAAGTTGCAAGTTTACCACATCCAATGGGGGCAAATCTCTCCTCTCATCAAGGGGATGTTCCTTATAGATACATAGGACCTATATACAATATAAATAAGCAAGGAATAACACATGGGGGCATAATAAACCATCCATCTCTCTTTTTTCAGAGATGATGCTCACAAACAAAGGATAAATCTTGGTGTAAACATTGAAGGCACTTCTCTTCTTTCAGAAGTGTTCTTGTAGGAAACAACAGGAGTTTTTTTCAGGTAGTGAAAGTAACCAATAACTAAAGGGCATAGTAACAGTAGGATGAAACAGAATGCAAAGTTTCCACCTCAACTACCCAAAGAGTATAACACAAAGGATAATGGGATCTCAGAATCCTCAACACAAAAAGAAAAAATAACACAGACTGAAAATAATTGTGAAAACACAAAGTCTTCCAACAGTTGGTTTCATGACACTTCCCTATTACTTTCACTAATTTTGCTTGCCAAATTAAATGAATAAGAACACCTTCAAAAGATAGATGTAAGAATGATCTCCTAAAAAGATACAAGCCAAAATAACACAAAGTTTGTAAACAACCTGATTTCTCATTTAGATAAAATGAAATGAACTTAAAATCTGAGCTCAAAGTCTCAGTCTTCTTCTTTCAAAATGGGTAGAGTTTCACTCTTGTAAAAAATGAAAAGTCTCAGTCTTCTTCTTTCAAAATGGGTAGAGTTTCGCTCTTGTAAAAAATGAAAAGTCTCCCTTTACAAATTAGAGAATAAAAAAACTTATAGCCACTACACAAGGATTGGAATTCTTTCCCATGAGACAACCCATGCTGCAGTCAAAGTCTTTAATGCACCTTCAATTTTGTTTGGAGGGACCATGCTGGGAACAATGTATTGCCATAACTATGGTGTGTCCATTCTTATAACAAGTTTCTTCTTTGGTATGGACTATCTGGTCCTTTTCTTGATATCTATGTAGCTGTCCAATTTTGCCATTACTTTATGGAAGAAAAATAGGCTTGCGTCCTTGATTTGGTGCACCCATAAGTCTAAGTCTACTCGATCCACTATTTCACCTACTAGAAATAATTCTTTTGAAAATATTTTTGGTCCTTTGCATTGATCATCTCTTCCCTACAACAATTGGAGCCTTCTGGCTTTCTTTTCAGTCGATCACTTGATTCATGTTGAACCTTGAACCTATTGAACCACTGAAAGTTCATCAGTTCATTGGTTCATTTTGTCTCTTTTGTTCTATCGCTCCTTGGTTCAATCGCTTATTCACTCCTTGGTTGAACCAGTTGTTGAACTACTTGTTTGCTGCTTCTCTCTTAACTGAGGCCACCTTTGAACTTTTGAACCTATGATCCATTGAACTTTGAACTCTTTCGATTCAAAGTTCAATTGGTTCATTAGTTCATTCTGTGTCTCGCTCAATAATTGCTTTATCTTTCTAAGCTCTTGGTTGAACCTTTGAACCTTGAACCAGTTGAACCATTTAGTTCAACAGTTTAATGGTTCAATCGGTTCATTCAGTTCATCCTCTGAACTCCTTTTTGTCCAAGTCTTTGAAGATTCCTTTCTATGTCTTTGTTCAGCCTTTGGAATGTCCTGAAGGGAAGGTGTCCCTTTGGGTCCTTGGAAAAGGTCCTTTTTTTGACATCAAGTGTCCCCCACAAGGGTATCTACCCTTCGAGATCTTTTGGGTAGACTTTAGGATTCAACTTTCCTAGTGGGTTCTTGCTTTTTCCGTCGGGCTTTTTCTTTAGACAAAAAGTCTGAAAGAAAGATTCTTTTCCTTAGCTATTTGTTCCTTTCAATTTCTTTAGGCTTTCTTCATGAGTGAATTCCTTCAGCCTTCTTCACTTAATCATTTCCATCGGACAAAAAGTTTGAAAGAATTGTTCTTTTTGGGCCTTTAAACAAATTCTAAAGAATTCTATCTTTTCTTTGACCTTCAAACCAATGTTGCCTGCCCTCTGCAAGGGCACTTGCCTTTTTCACTTTGGGGCAGCCCTTTGAACCTGCTGATTGAACCAATCGATTGAACCAATTTTGGTTCAATAGTTTAATGGTTCAATTAGCTCATTCTTTGTTATTTGGCTAAGTCTTTTTGATCTTTTGCACCAAACAAGTTAAACCAACTTGGTCATTGAACCCATGAACCTTTGAACCAAAGTGGTTCAAAGTTCAATGGTTCAAGCCTTTGTTCTTTATCATTTTTTGATTGAACTCTTTTGATTGAACTGAAGTGCCGAACCAATCTTGGAAATGACTAAGTGTTAGAAACTTGTTATTTTGACTGAACTCACATGCAGAAGCTTTTTTAACCTATTGAACCTATGAATCCCTTTATGAAAAAAGATTAAAAATGAGGAATTTGAAAGCTCATAACAAATTTTGAGAAGGGAAGAGAAATTTTGGTCTGTAGGTTGTCCCAAAAATGAGTGGCATTTTTTGGGGACAACACTGTTGTTTCCAAGGATCTTGGCTAGACAAGCCTTGGAGTGATTTTTGAAGTTTCCCAAGAATTCAATAATAGACTGTGATTATCTTTCTGATATATTTGTACATCACTTTTCCTATAATTTCGAGCATGAGATTTCATTAGTAGACCGACACAAGCAAAGAAAAAAGCTAGGGAGATTTTTACAAGTTATTTATAATGATGGAGATCCCTTGTAATCCATTTCACCCATAGTTTACTAGATAAACAAATGCTACTATGTTTACTAAAAATTTGCATAGTGAGATAGCCTATCATCTAGAACTACAATGTGTGTATATGTTCAAAGAGATCATTGATAAAGGTTTGTTGATTGAGAGGGTGCTCATCAATAAGGGATTCATCAAGATCAATTCAAATAATAAAAATCAAGGTACTAATCAAGGAAATGACTAACATTCCAATCAAATACAAACATCACAATCAGCACAGACCAATAATCATGAAAGACCGAAGCAATTCAACTGCAATAGGAATGTTGTGGGAAATGGAGTAACCAAATCTCATCATGTCCAAACTATGTAGACATCATCCACACCACCTTTTCAAATTAATCTTTCCCAAAAAAACCTCTCTAACCAATGTTACAAGTGCAACAACTAAAACTTGCACAATAAATCCAATAGCTGTTACAATTGCAAACTCCTCCTAGAAAAACTATGCCTACACGTCATGTCTTTAGTGACCTAAGAGAACTTATTAAGTCTATATTTCACAAGATTGATACCACTAAACTAATTAGTTGGCCTATACCAAAGCATTATCCACAAGGTATTCCTTATCCTGATTGCTATCGTGAAAATAAATTTTGTGAATATCATTGGGTCAATAGACATAATCTATGAAGATGTGTCTAAATCAAGCATTTAATTAAGAATATGCTAGAGAATGGGGAGATAAAATTGGATAATTGTGCTTCCATTTCCAATAAAACTCTTGGGATCTATCAAAACCCCTTTCCCCAACATAATAATCAACAATACCAACAACAACAACCAATGCAATAACAAAATCAATAGTATCAAAATCAAAGGCTGAACCAAGAAAATCAATAAAATCACTAGTAGAATCCATAATGATATAACAATAGACAAAACCAAGGTTAGAATGGTAATAACCAACAAACCTACCATGCAATTGTACATGACTACAATAGGGTTGTAGGTCATATTGTAGGGGGTAGCATTAATACCATCTCCAATAATCCTAAACTAAACCCTAACCAATCTACACCATTGCTAAACAATAACATTCAACCAACTTACATGGATAATCCTTCTTTGACTTGGAAGTGCATATAGGCAAACTGACAAACTAGGACTTTCACTTTTAGATCTTATAGTGATAACTCATTCTTACCACGTGACCACATGCAAGTGCATCAGTAACTGAGACTTATCCTATCTAGTCCCACACTATTTCCAACATCAATTATCAATATTGGTCCAATATTTAACCCTAATTGTGCAATCATAAATTAGAGGTCAAAGATTACTATCCCAGGCCCATAACCATCCACTACTCTGCCAATCATCCAACCAACCATTCAACCTTGAAATAAACCATTCACTACTGACCAAGATAAGAAGTTTGATATTGTAGAATAATTATAGAAGACACTAGTACAAATTTATATCTTAGATTTGCTACGAACGTCAATAATCCACAATAACATTTTGAATGAGTTCTTGACCCAATCCACTATTGTTAGTGACATATCCCTTGATACATTTCAAGCTTTGGTTGGACACCTAACTCTAACCCAACAAGTCACATTCAACCAAAATGATATGTCTTTACTTGGTCTGCTCCATAACAATCTATTATACATAAAATTTTATATAAGATGCCATAAAGTGAAATGTGTCCTTATAGACAATGGATCTGGCTTCAACATAGTGTCTCTCATGCTCATCAAGCTTCTTGGGTACACAATGACAGATCTCTAGCTAGAAAAAATAACTATCAAAGCCTATGATAATCAGGAAAGAGAATCATAAGGCACCATTAGTTTTCCAGTTATCATTGGGTGCCTTTGACTCATGATAAACTTTGCCATGTGCTTGATCTAGAGCTATCATACAACATGATTTTACTCAGGCCATGGTTACATGAGATTCATGTAGTCCCATCAACACTACACCAATATATCAAGTTGTCCCACTTAGGGATGGAAGTGATTATTCTAGAAGATTTACACTTGTATGAACACTGCAAGCATCTTGAGGTAGGGTTTCAAACCCATAATTATCAGTATGATATGAATCCAAGTTCCAAGTAGGATAAAAGAAAGGCTATACTTATTGATCCTTCACTAGATAATTACATAGATCATAATACCTTGGATTCCCTTTCCCACATGCCACCTCCTAAAGCTTCTAATCATTTTACCATTTTAGATAATAGATCAAGAGAGTATGTGACTCATGATACATTTCATATCACCAATCTTCCTCAGAATCCAAAAACCTTTGGGTGACCTAAAGTCATCCCACATATGCATTGGCAACAAAAGAATAAAGATACGAAACCTATCAAATTTGTACTAGCATTTGGCCTAGGACCTAACCCTCTTGAAGGGGAAAACTCATGGTTATACAATGATGACCAAGTTGACTATTATAAAAATGCAAAGTATCTTATTCCTAATAGGATCATGGAGCATCACAAGTATGAAGGAAGAGGCCTCAGACCGAATCAACAAGGAACCATCAAGCTAATTTCCATGACTAAGTATGAAAGATCTTATGGACTTGGATTTAAACCACCTGGGGGTGACCCCACATATCTTATTCAAACTCCATCACTAGTGACTAGTGATGATAATGCCAACAGTGAAGCAGAGTCTAATCATAGCCTCACTTTTGATGACCTAGCTAAAACCAATCTATTTGATAATAATGCCATTTGTACCCTTACCCTTATTGTTCATTGTAACCTATTGCCATTATATTATCCCCAACTGATAGATTGGGACCAATAAGAATCTAGTCTATTGATGGATGAGTTATAAAATGATGAGGCATTCTATGATTTCTTAGGCCTTAGAGACAACATTCCATTGGGAGATCACAAACTAGGGTTTTCAATCACACTAGATCATATAGCCTATTTTGGAGAGTGAGTGAACACCCTTAGCCAAAAAAAAATAAGTAAAACATTGAGGTGCCAAAGTGAAGACCTCTTTGAGACACTTTTTGATTAGGGAAAAAGTAAAGATAAAGGCCAATCTAGTGGTGAAAACTTGTTTTAGGCACTATTAGATGAGTGTGTTCATTCTTCTTCAAATTTAGACCAGAAGACCACCAATGATGAACTTGCCTACAGATCTGAGTTCAACTTTGTGTAATAATAACTATTTTATCAAATACTTCAAGAATTTTTGACTATTTTTATCACATGGCTAGATCTCTCATTAGGGGACTCAAATTCATAATTCCTAGGAGAAGTTGAAGAACAAGCCCTAAAAGAGGATCCTAACATAGTTCAACACTTCAAGTCATTACCTACTATCCTAAAAGACAGTTTGATGCTTCTAGTCAAAAATACAATAGAGGTAAACATAAGGAATTCATTAGACCTAAAATGGATAAACTTAGGTGCATCTCTCACTGAGGAGGAACATGACATATTTACAACTTTGTTAAGAGAATTTGTAGATATCTTTACATGGGTGTACTCTCACATGCTAGGTTTAGACCCGCCTTAGTTATACACCACCTTATGATTAATCCTAATTCCAAACTGGTAAAACAAAAGCTACATAAGATGCATCCTTTCATTGTTGTATTGATAAAGAAAGAGTTGGAAAAACTCTTAGAAGTAGGATGTATCCGATCCATTGACTACTCAGAATGAATCTCTAATGTAGTACCTATTAGCAAAAATCTTAAAGGGATTAGAATTTGTACTAATTTTAGAGACATTAACAAAGCTTGTCCTAAAGATGATTTGCCCTTACCTAATATTGACATGATCATCAATTCCATAGTTGGTTATGAAATGCTTTCACTCATTTATGGCTTTTCAAGATATAATCATATTAGAATAACACTAAAAGATCAACATAAAATAATGTTCACCACTCTATGGGGAAAATTTTGTTATTAGGTGATGCCATTTGGCCTTAAGAATGCTAGAGTTACATATTAAAGGGCCATGACTATCATACTCCATGATATGATGCATGATATTGTTGAAGACTATGTCGATGACATATTAGAACAATCTAAGACCGGGGTCGACCATCCAACAGTGTTACATAAGATATTTGAAAGACTACAAAAGTACAAAGTTAGACTCAATATAAATAAATATGTGTTTAGTGTAACTTTAAGTAAATTACTTAGCTTCATCCTATCTCATTGAGGTATTGAAGTTGATCTGACTAAAGTCCATGCTATAATCAAGATGCCACCACCAAGCAATTTAAAGCAACTATGTAGTTTACAAGGTAAGATCCAATCAATCCAATGCTTCATCTCTCAGTTAGCAAATAAGTGCCATCTATTTACACATATTTTGAAGAAAAGGAGTTGCATTTCACTGGGATGATCACTACCAAATAGATTTTCAATAGCTTAAAGACTATCTTATCAATCCACCTATTTTATTACCTCTTATAACAGGAAAACCATTTTTGTTATACTTATCAGCTACTAATCATGTCCTAGAGGCACTCTTAGCTCAACATGATGACAATGGAAAGGAGCATGTTGTATACTACTTAAGATGTACCTTGCTTAAATATGAACATAACTATGCACCTATTGAAAAAACTTGTCTAGTCATGGTTTTTGTAGCTCAAAAATTGCATCATTACATGTTGAATAATAAAACCATAGTCATTTAAAAGGTAGATATTCTCAAGTATCTACTATCTAAAACAACTTTGCAAGGTAGAATGGCTAAATAGATCATGCTTCTCAGTGAGTTTGACATAGAGTATGTCAATTAGAAAGCAATGAAGGGACAAGTTCTTGCAGATCAACTTGCTGAAACACCTTTCATGGACACACAATCACTCAAGTTTCAATTTTTTAGTGAATCCATCATGACCATTATTGATACACCCCCTGAGGAACAGCCTTGGAAGCTATAATTTTATGGTTTATTCACTGTACATGGATTAGGGGTAGGCCTATTGTTTATTACACCATAGGGGAATCTAATCCCTAAATCCTTTAGAATCAGATTTCCTTATATAAAAAACATGGCCAAGTATGAAGCACTTATTGTAGGACTTTGATAAGCAGTGAAATAGAATATATCTCATCTCTAAGTTTATGGTGATTCTTAGTTAATCATCAATCATGCTACAAATCATTTTTAGACCAAAGATGACAAGCTAGTTTCATATAAAGACATGGTCAACACTCTTAAACAACAAATTACTAATATTCAGTTTGAGAATATACCCAAGGCTAGTAATAAAACTATAGATGTCATGGCTACTATTGGTTATCTCATTAGACAAATATATAAAGCTAGAGAGTATCAGTTCCTTGTCAAGAATTTATCAGCACCAACTCATGAACCATCAGTCATCACCATGATTTGTGATATTTTTGTTCCTAATTATTTATAGTACTCAGACCTTTACAACTACCTTCATGACCAAGTTATACCAGCTAACCTGTCTCAAAAATAAACCAAAGCCTTCATTCATAATTTTGCTCGTTATACTCTACTTGGATCCACCCATTACCATCTTAGTTTTGATGGAACTCTATTTCATTGTTTAAATTTGGTGGAGTCTATATTAGCCTTAAGAGAACTTCATGAAAGAGTATGTGGAACCCATTCTAGTGGGGCAATCTTATCTAAAAAGATCCTTTTGTACTAGTTATTATTGGCCCACAATAGATGTAGATGCCAATGCATATGTAAAAAAGTGTGACAAATGTCAACGATATGCTAATTTGATTCATGCCTCAGTAAAAATATGAAACTGATGTTGACACTATGGAAATTTTCTACATTGGAACTTGACCTCATTGGGAAGATTAACCCCACTTCATCTGACAACCATAAACATATATTTATGACCACTGAATATTTCACTAAGTGGGTTGAAGATATACCCCTCACATGACTGGAAGGCAAACTTCCAAATTCATCTTCAACCACCTCATCTGTTGCTATAATATTCCCTCTAACATTATATCTGATAATAGAGGATCATTCAAGAATAAAGATGTAGACTAGTTATGTACTGAATATAACATCACACCACTTTTTTATAGAATATTACCCTTAAGGTAATGGCCAGGTTGAGGCATCCAACAAAACTATTGTCAATATTCTCAAAAAGATTGTTAATGATGCTGGTCATGACTGAAACCTTCAAATATTCACTCCCCCTTGGGTATACTATACCAATCATCATACCCCCACAAGATCCACTCCATACTCACTTGTTCATGGTACTAAAGCCATCCTTACCATTTTGGTTGAATTGCCTTGACTATGCATCTCTTTCAAGTATGTCCTAGATGATCATGACTATCAAGTAGCTCACCTGAAAGAGCTAGACCTACTAGATGAGAAACGCATGACCATCCTCAATAATCTTCACGCATATCAAAATTGACTCAAAGGCCATTATAATCAGCATGTTAAGTATAGAATATTTGAACTTGGTGATCTTGTTCTTAAACAAAACCAAAAGAATACCATGGCCAAGAAGAAACATAAAGGGAAATTAAAAAAAAATAGATAGGGCCTTTCATCATCACTACAGATTATGGATCAGGAGCATACAAGCTCACCACACCAGAGAGTGATGAACTTCTAGAGCCAATGAATATTATTCATCTCAAGAAGTACTATGCTTAAATGCTAAGGTGTATTTTCTATAAGGACCGTTCTAGTTATACCATTTTATCATTATTATTCTTTGTACACACCATTGTTATCCATCCTTTTTACCATATCCACCTTTTGCTTTTGACCTATCGACCTAGTGTGTTCTAAAAACCTAGCCTGTGTGACCTTGGTTTTTACCATACATTACATAGTTTCAACATAAAGGTATTCGATCACTTCATCAAATTTTCAAGAACATAAATTGATAGAGATCATATTTTAGGATAATGTGACAAAATTTTTACAGTTGCATCTTTCGTTTGCTATTCTTTCTTACCATCGATCTTGTTGCTAATTATAACCACCTTTGGGAAAATTAGTACCTTTGATCTATGACGTTGAGTCTTAGTTATAACCACCTATGGGTAAACTAGGGGAAATATTAATCCTTGACATACCAACTTGCCACTTCCTATACCATGCTATGTCCTTATACCAACTATGCCTATTTTGTTTGAATTGACTGCTGCACTAGTTGATTTCCTCCGCTGTAAGGGTGGAACTACAGTGACTTGAGGTCTTAATTTGGGACTATATAGGTAGCAATAAATACTTGTTGAGGTTAGCTCAGTGACTTTTTTTCCCATGTTCTCACTATTTTGTGAGTAACCTAAGTCACAATCTCACCATTTTGGGAGAAACCTAAGCCATGCTATCATCATTTTGCGAGCAACTTTAGCCACGCTCTCACCATTTTGTGAGCTTGAACCATTTAGTGTCTCATAATTCTTGATTGAGTTTAGACACTCTAAAAATTCCAAAAACATTTGAAAATCATTAGAAAGAACAAAAACATTGACTACTTCTTTGCCTTAAGGATTTTGGGAACCCTTACTAAGTTACAAACAAATCACTTGTCATTTAGTTTCCCCATTTTTTTTGGCCTTTTTCTTTCATACACTTGTTATTTTATAAAACCATTCCTATTATTATATCACATCCATTCTATTTGTTTTCCTTAGTTATCACATTCTTCCCATTCCCTGGGAGAACTACATTTGGCCTGAAGTTTTTTTATTGGATATTACATCCATAAAACTATGTAGGTAGCATCCACTTGCCTAGTGCATATGGGGACAACTCGACCACCCCCTTCCTTTTCTTTTATTCCCCCATTTTATTCATTTATTAAGTTTTCACCTATTTTCTAGGAGAAATATTTGTAGGGTTTTCATTACGTTGTCTATTTGTTTCTACTTATTTTATTTGTTTGTCTATCTATTTGTTTACTTTCAACACTTTTGCCTTGATTTAGTTTATGTGTGTTCATTGGGTGATTCCTTTCCCATACTTACACTTGAATCCATCCATATCCATATGATACATTTTCATCATGGTTTCTATCATTGGTGCATTATTTTCTATTCAGTATTGGATTATGGGAGTTAGTCCTTATGTATATTTCAATCAAGTCCTCATGATGTTATATCATGATGGCTACTGACACATGCTACAACAAACCTAAATTTTAAGAAATCTATTCAGTAATGGTGGCATCTGTTCAGCACTGACATGTTAATTCCATCCTAATCATATCCCAAATAGAGTAATTAACCATGAAAGAATTTCAACCTTTATTAGTTTAGACAAGCATCTCCCTACTAGTAGGTTGTTCCAATTCATCATTACCCTCTATGTTAAGTTATCATCATCCTTGGCCAAGTTTATCATGTTTTCCATAATCAAGGTCCAATGATTATAACTACCTATGGGTAAATCATTGCACATCATCCCACCTGCATTTCTCAATGATTATAATTGCCTTTGGGAAGATCATTGTGTTGTCACTATTTTAATTTTTTTACCTATACAGGGACATGTTATTCTCTTGTTTGTCTATCCTAACTGGGGAAGCTCCATCTTCTCAATGATTATAATTGCCTTTGGGCAAATCATTGTGTTATCATACCACATTGCCACTATTAGAGTCCAATGCTTATAACTACCTTTGGGCAAACCATCGTGCACCATCCCACTTGCATTCTCAATGATTTTTGATTACTTTTTCAATATCATTGTGTTTTCACCCCATCATCTTTCCTTTCTTTGGTCCCCTCGTTTCACTTCTTCCTTTTTGACGGACCATTTGCCGACCTCCTTGTGCTACCTATTCCTCTAAGGGGGCATCAAATAGTTAGTTTATCATCATTGTAGTTGTAGGCATATAAGACCTTTTAATTATTTGATAAGACATTACTATTCTTATAGCTTGTAATGCCTTCCTAAATAGGGGCAAACTATAGACACCTAAAATTGGCCATCGATAACCTCCAATAAATTTTTTGGCCCATTTCCACCTAAAATGCACAATTTGGCCTAAAAACACTAAAAAACACTAAATGATGTGAAACTAACATATTCAAGTGCCAATTTTGGCCAGGGTATCCCTAAATAGGGTAATACAATTTATGGGCTAGCTAACTTTGATCAGTTCATTCTGAGTCAAAATGCCAAATTTGCACTTGGGTGCTTTGAATTGTTCTTCCTTATCAAATATTTTACACAAGACTTGTGCCTTTGTTATTTATTATTGGCAACATCCTAAATAGAAATATGGTTCCAATGCATCTGGCATCACCTTTCAATTCCAATCCAATCAAATTTAAGACCAATAATAGGGTATTCTGATCAATTTGTGCACAAAGTGCTTAATCATGCTTAAGAGCTAATTAACCTAAATCAAGACATAATTGATAATTCCATGGAAACTTGTTGAATACTTATTTTTGAAAATAAATATTGAATATTTTTATCATCAAGTGACCTCATCTCTTGGGAAGACATCTCTAGGCTATAAATGCCATAAATATCAGGATTCATGCCTCCCATGCCTCATCAATGCCTTCCATGCCTCTTAATTACCCCTTCTTCCAATGACACGATGAGGATAATTATAAACTTAATTACAAAAATTGAATCCTCAACCACACATCTCAATCTTGAGATAGACGGTTGAGGTTGATTCTGATCAAATCCAAAAATCTATAATTATGAGGCCTCACAACATCATTTCTAAGCTTAATATGTGCAAATTTATAATGAAATATTGGTTCCAAAAGCTTCAAGAAAATAGTGTTGCCATGCCAAATTTATTCCAAGCCAATCCAAGCCACAAGCTAAAGGTGCCAAGGAGAGATGGAGGTAGCCAAGCTTCTATTTCCAAGGACTTCATGAGCACAAGTTGAGCAAGCCACCACTACAAAGGTATTTAGAGCATCCAAGGAAGGTGAAGGAACTGTTGTGTTTGATTCCTTACATTTTGGTTGTGTTTGTCATTTTATTTTGTTAACTAAGCTCTCCCTAGTGTCTAGGCCTAGAGATGTTATGCTATTAGTGTGTTTATTTCAATTTGTTTTCATTTTGGAACTAACACCATAATAACCATCCTCTCTTGAGTCAAATTACCAGATCACAAGATTAATTTCAAGATATATGTCTAAATATTTAATTGATGAAGAATTTTATAGACTACCATAAGTTGAATTTTATAAATATCAACATCTTTAGTGTTTTTTTAGAATAATTATTAGTAACTCCCATGTTAAGATTAAAATAGCTCATGTTTTGGGATGACATGATTAAAATATTATAATCAATGACACTCTTATCCAAAAAATCAATCATTGTCCACTATATTATATAGAAAATAATCTCCCATCCCTATATTCAAACAACAGTGCAGAAGAATAACAATGGCTAATGGTTTAGTGATTTCCATATAAAACCATTCATCTCATGGAATGAAATCCATAGGGTTTATTGGTTTCAACCAAAAAAACACTCATTTGAAGAATGATACTTCTCATATGGTTTGAATGGTATCATCCTAAACTACTCTTGTCTGGTGACTTACGATCACTACTTGGTTTGATGGTATTACCCAAACCCATATGGCTTATTGACCATCATTCACTACTTAGTGTCTTAGATAATCATCAAATCTGGCATGTGAAACATGGTGGACACCAGTGGATAATATTTGTATATTTTATATTTTATCAATATCTTTATACATCTTCTAATGGAGTTTGCTTTTCCCTAGTTGAAATATTCTTTTAGATAGTGGGTTTATTTTTACTATTGTGAAAAGGATAGTGGCAGACACCAATAGTAGAGATTCCTTCAGGGACCCACATGTCTTATTATTTAATGAATAAAGTAAGTAATTGATGGCTTAGGTTTCTAAGTAATGATTCTCTTTTACCTACCTATCTATTATTCCTTTTCCTATAAAAGGAAGAGCCCATGTCATTTATAGACCATCCTGAGTTAGAGATTCATGATTTGAGTAAGAGAAAAGAGCATGAGTCCAAAAGTCCAGAGTGGGATTAATATTTTAATACTTATATTTTGAATAATAGTAATAATTCATAGTCAGTCGACCATTAGCCTTCACTGTTATTTTATACAATACAAACTAAGTTCCTAAAGAAGTATGTTACAAGAAGAGACTATTTTTATATTTTATCAATATCTTATATGTTGTACATATTCTAGTGGAGTTTTCTTTTCCCTAGTGGGAATATTATTTTAGATAGTGGGTTTGATTTTACTATTATGAAAAAGATATAATGGTAGACACTGATTATAGAAATTCCATCAGGACCCCATATGTCTCGTTATTTAATGAATAAGTAGGTAATTGATGACTGATGCCTCCAAGAAATGATTATATTTTACCTTCTTATACAGTCTTTCTTCTCCTATAAAACTAAGATATCAAATCATTTATAGATCATCCTAAGTTAGAGGTTCATGAGTTGAGTAGAAGAAAACATTCTGAGTCCAAAAGTTTTAAGTAGGATTAGTTTTGTAATGATTTTATTTTGAATAATAGTAAGAAGTCATATCCAATTGGCCATCAGCCTCCATCATTGTTTTTTACAATATAGACTAAGATCCTATAAAAAGTATTTCATAAGTGGTATCAAATCCATAGAGCCAAAGGTCTATCAATATCTAGAATTATTTATTTTTTGTAAGTTTATAACTTATCTATTGATTTATAGTTATTTAATTCCTACTTGAAAATAATTAATTCTATTATATTTTTGTTATTAAAGGCTTTATTCTACTCTTAGGTTTTGCATACATAGACACTCTCATAGTCTTAAAAAGTTATTACTGAAGAATGGTAGAATTATCTATAGATGGTGATGATTATTACTACACATAACTATGGATGGATCTTGATGATTGTCATGAATATGATTAAAACTTTGGTGGAAAATATGAAGAATATTTTGATTATATTGAAAGCATAAGTGATTCATAAGAATGGTCATCTTAGATTGATATTTCAGAAGAATATTTTGAAGGTAATCCTTTAGACTATGAGTTTAGTCCTTCAAAAGTCTATAAAAAATATAATTCTAAGAAAAAGTCAATCTTTGTGTAAACCTAGATTTAATATCTCAGTTCATAATATAGGTTTAGGGTTTATACATAATTCTATAAATAACTATGATATTAATCTTGTTTTAAACCTTTACCTTCGCATCATAAAAGATTATATTTTTGCCCAGAGTAGGAAGGATTAAAATATTTAAAATATGCTTTAGATTAGTTAGATAAAAAATATGATAAACTAATCTATGATGAAGACATAGGGTAAGACTCTGAAGAGCCTTTTGATCTATATTTTTATTTGTCATACCAAAATTCAATCCTCAATAAACCTATTGAAGCTGTTAGTCAACCTAGTGAAAATTATAAATATCAAGAATTGTCTAATATTTATCCTTAAATAGAAGTATTTAAGTCTTCAATTTTGTCTTGTAAAATAGATTATGATTATTATAAATAAAATGAGTCATGTATAGAATAACCAAGCAGTCCCTTGGTCTTCCGAAATTCTCCCATCAGAATTCCAATAAATATTTTTGATGGAAGAAAGTTTTATCAATACACTATATTAGTAGATTTATGGTCAAATGTCAATTTTTTTCACTGATGTGCTCTCCAACATTGAACCCATACTTTAAATCCTTTTAAAATTCATACAGTAAATAATTATATTTATGTTCAATTCTTTGCCTTAGATGTTCCTTTAATGATTGGGCACTATACTATAAATTTGCCCTTTGTACAAATTGAAAATGGTCATTATTATATTGGTTTAGGAAGTACCTTATTATATTATTTAAACTCCTATATTGTTTCTACTTCTATTTTTACTTTTATCTACAAAGGCAAGTCACATTATTTAAAAAGAATCC
Organism: Torreya grandis; assembly: GCA_037957365.1. Taxonomy (NCBI): domain Eukaryota; kingdom Viridiplantae; phylum Streptophyta; class Pinopsida; order Cupressales; family Taxaceae; genus Torreya; species Torreya grandis. The sequence goes on along the minus strand of JARHVA010000017.1, from coordinate 4,433,078 downwards.
CTTTAGGATTTTACCTTTTCCATTACCTTTCACAAGCTACATAAAGTAGTGATATAAATATGTTGAGAGGAAACTCTTCTCAATCTTTTGGAAAAACATAGCGGCAATAAAAAATAATAGAAGATCAAGATTCTTCTTAAACAAAAAAATATAGTATTTGGATAAATTTGTCTAATAATATCGTAAACTTATTTTTAGATTCCTGGTATGCTAACATATGGTTACAAGATATCAAGGATATAATACTTTAGGCTAATATTAGGAATACCAAAAATAGGTATAATTTTGATCTTCAAATTACTTTTGAGATAGAAGAAGAACCAATAAACATAGAAGTCCATGGAAGATACTCCATTGGCATATTTATTCATAAGTTGTCAACATAAAATTGGTATTTCAAAGGGGTGGAAAGAATTATAAAGTTAGTCAAAATCGGTGTTGTAAATAATTTTTTAATACTTAGGCCAAAGTTTAAAAATCATGCTGAAGATAATGGAGTTATTTTAGATTCAAATATAGTTATATTCCTCAATGGAATCCACAACAGATTTCTCAGATTAATTTCAAGATATATGTTTGAGTATTTAATTGATGAAAAATTTTATATACTAGAAAGAGTTTAATTTTATAATTATAAACATCTTTAGTGTCCTTCCAAAATATTATTAATAACTCACATGTTAAGATTAAGAGAGCCACATTTTTGGATGGCATGATTATAATAGTATAATCAACAACACACCTATCCAAAAAAGCAATCAGTATCCACTATATTATATAAATAATAATCTTCCATCTCTAGATTCATATGGTAATGTAGAAAAATAACAACGATTAATAGTTTAGTGTTTTTACATAAAACCATTTGTTTAATGAAACGAACTCCATAGGGTTTAGTGGTTTCAACCCAAAAAACATTCATCTAAGGAAGAATACTTCTCATAGGTTTGAGTGGTATCATCCCAAACTACTTCGATTTGGTGAGTGATAATCACCAATTGGTTTTATGTTATTACCCAAACCCATATGGCCTAGTGATCACCATTCACTACCTAGTGTCCTAAATAATTATCAGAGTTGGCATGCGAAGCATGGTGGATGCTAGTAGAGACTATTTGTATATTTTATTAATATCTCATATGTTGTACATATTCTAGTGGAGTTTGCTTTTCCCTAGTGGGAATATTTTTTTATATAGTGGTTTTGATTTTACTATTTTGAAAAGGACATAGTGGCAGACATCAATGGTAGATATTCCATCAGGACCTCACATGTCTTTATTTAATGAATAAAGTAGGTAATTAATGACTTAGGTTTCCAAGTAGTGATTCTATTTTACTTTCCTAACCAATCTTCCTTCTCCTATAAAAGGAAGAACTTGACTCATTTATAGATCATCCTAATTTAGAAGTTCATGAGTCAAGTAGGAGAAAAGAGTTTGAGTCCAAAAGGCCTAAATGGGCTTAAAATTATAATGATTTTATTTTGAATAATATTAAGAATCCATAGCCAATCATCCATTGTCCTTTGTTAATATTTTTTACAATACATACTAAGATTTTAAAGATCCTAAATAAATCGATCAAACTTCTTTAGGATCTTAGTCTAAATTAGAATAAACAGTGGTGGAGGATGATGGCCAAATGGTTATGACTTATTAATTACTAAAAATAAATTTTCTAATACAAATTCTTTGATTACAAAGAGTTATTGACTTAGGACTTCACACCAGACTATTATGAATTAAGACTCATGTAAGCTTATGATTTCCCTTAAAAAATCTAATGACTTCAAATACCCACTATGATTTATTAATCCTTTATTTATAGCAATAGAGTGAGGATTATTGAATCTTACTAGTTGACATTATATACCATATCTAATTTTATTACATCTATAAAGAGATTTCCACTCAAAAAACCAAGCTCCACAAACATATAATAATGTATATAATTCACATAAAGTGAAACACACTCAATAAGGAAATGCACACTAAGAAGATGCTAATTAAGTAGAGTCATTAACAAGATCAATAAAATCTCAACCACCTGTTAGTATTCTATCATCATCAGACGAGGATGAACTTCTTGGCTCCCATTGATTAGACCCATGTATTTCAAACAAGAACCTTTTAACTTCTCTTGTAATGTCTTCTATAGATATTGGTCTAAATTTCAAAGTTATCTTGAAGAAAGATTGTAGTTACCAAAAAGTTGTATGAAGATTATTATGGTAATTCATGCATTTCTTATCTTAGAATCCCATACTAATATTATGCACGTTACTTTACATGCAATTATTCCTTCATATGGATGTGGTCCTTGGAGCCTAAAAATTAGAGGACCACATCATTTTACAAACTTTATCAGATATTTATTTAATTATTATTCATTTTTTATGCACCACCTATAATTAGGTATATAAGTAAGATCCACAAATTTTTGGACCAATAACTCATGATTAAGCCTTTTGATAATTAAATGGTTGTGAAGGCCAAAAGATTCAATACTACAAGCTTCAAAAGATATCAACTCCTAAGCGAAATCCCTAAAATATTAATGATATCACTCTATAAGTCCATATCTAAATATTTATACTTAGATTGGTAGAGATATAACATCAAACCTAACACATTCTACCTTATGATATAAAATTATGGTCTTTGAGGACCTTGAGGATGATTCATACAAGAAAGAGTAGGTATTCTTACTTAACCAATCTAAAACAATATTCTCTTGTCCTATAACATGCTAAGAAATATAATTAAATATGTTAAAATATTCCTGCTAATGGACATATTAACTTCTTCCATCCTTTATTGCATGGTCCTTTTCTTTGAATGTTAAGAATCTAGTGCAGTTAGTTTTAATTACAATTTTTTTTACATGCATCACTCTAAGAACAAACTTTTCTAAACACTTTTTTACAACAAAGATTTCTTAATTAGAAGAAATCCATTTCTTGACATCATTAGAGAACACTCCACTAGCACATTTACACACATCTTCCTTATTATCTTCTATACACCAAAGAACTCCTCCTAGGCAATATCAGAAGCATCAATATATAATACAAAATTATATGTTTTTCGTACATGGAGTTTAAAGAGATTAGCAACCTTATTATTAATAGTATGAACTGCTATGTTATGTTCATCAGTCCATATATACATGTGATTCTTTTTAAGTAATTCTTGTAGAAACAATCTATCAATACCACTATTATCATAAGAACTATTTACATATTTTAGAATTCCTAGAAAATATTGTAGTTGTTTATTTTCTAATTTATCAGGGAATTCAAGGATCTTATTGTTGATATGTCCCTGGACTTTTAACTTACTATTTTGTATTCCCGTACAAATGAATTTACAATTTGTTTAACAAATGTGTATCTTAGTTTCAGATTAGACTATTCTAGACTTAACAGAAGTGTCATAAAGGGTCTTTAAATGCTAAAAATGGTCTTCAAGTACTTGGCTAAAAATAAAGATCTCATCAATATAAACGCAAAGAAAATATGACATACCTGTGAATATTTTATCCTTGAAACTCTGAAAGTAAGCATGAGCATTCATAAGACCAAATGGTATAAATTTCTATTAATAATATCTAAATAGACAACTAAAAGTATTTTTGGGCCTATCTTCCTCTTTGAATTTGATTTGATGAAATATTAATTTAAATTCAAACTAAGAAAAATGCTTATAACTTATAATATTTTGTAAAAAATATGATTTATTAGGAATAGGGTATGGGTATGGAAGAGTAATGACATTTAATGAATTTTAATTGATCACCATCTCTTCTCTCTCTTTTGTTCATAATGCTTATTAACCATGAAAGTATAAAAATAATAAGATGTACTAGATTCTATGAAACTAGCTTCTAGTAATTCTTTTATAGCGTTTTCCATACCCTGATAATCATGTGCTTGGATTGGAATATTTTTCTCAAATTTTTTTTATTTTCTTTCTACTAGGTCTCTTTCCATGGTTGGCATAGATTTATTCCAAGGTTTTTGAGTATCATTGGAACAAACACCTTCTTTTATCTTCTATCCTATTTCTTCAATTTTATCAAGGATAGGGTTATAAGGTTTTGGATAAGAGTTGTACTACTAGGATATTTTTCAATGGCATACACTAATCTAGGAGGTATACTTCTTTCTCTATTAATGGTAAACAAAACAATTTTAGGGGTGCTTCCATATAGAGAATATTGATCAATAAAGGATCCTCCTAGCAAGCAATTTATAGGCACTTGATCATGAGAAAAGAAATCATAGTAGAAATTACTATCCTAATTGATAATGAGTTCCTAATGTTTATACTTATTACAAGTAAACCTATTTATTTGAATACCTAAAGACCTATAATTGTGTTGTTCTCCAAGTTTTTCCCAATCATCTAATACAATTATATTGTAAAAAGAAAGAGATGCACCAATATCTAATTGAGCATATATCTATTTATTATTGATTTGAATGGAAAAAATTGAGCATATCTACCATTTATAAGTTGAGTAATATTGCAAGCTTTAGTTTTGTAGGCATGGGAGTGGTTGAACACACCAATTTGCATTTGGTAGGATCTGAGCATTCTGATCTTTGTCTTGAAAGATGGATTCCTTCTTCCAAATCAGATTATTCTCCCCCTGTCATCCTATATTGAGGATATTGCTAGTCATAAGCTTATATTTTTGTATCATAGATTTATCCTTCATGAACATCTTCAGTAGATGGATCTTCATCCCATGTTGGTGCAAATATGACTATAACTATTTTTTATGGGAGCAAAAAACTAAACTTATCATTGACCCATCTGTCACTAACCTTAAAGCTTTGTAGAAAGTAATTTGGCAAAGGAATTGAAAATTTGATATTGAGAGGCTGAATGTAATGTGGAGGTTGTTTAACTCTTCCTGGATATCTACTTCTTCATCCTCTTTATTTTGGGAAAGGAGATCTTTAGGTATTCTATCCTTTTCCCTTGTTATGAATTATAGAGCTACCTTCTCCAGGAGGTGTCCAAGGTCTCCACATAAAATTATGACTTTCTTATTCAAAATCATTATCCAGAGCATCCAATTCATTTAGCTCATATATTTTATATTCTTCATTTTAATTCTTAACTTATTCAATAACAGGTTCATATATTTCATCTAGATCATATAAATATTTATTTTCTTATACTAAATCCCACCATGCAGCTGCATTAGAGGAATACATAGCTTTAACAATAGGATCTTTATGACCAGGGTGGTTATAAATATAATAAATTATTTGTCTAGATTAAAGATGAGGAAATTTATGATGACATGGGGAAAATATTCTTTGCAGTAGTTGTGCTACAACATGGAAATAATACTTACAAAGAAAAACACTAACACTTGAACTGATGTTTAGGTATATGTGCATATGGTTTACATCCATAAGGATTAGTTTCAGATAAATGTGGTGCAATGCGATGAACTTGGTGCTTACCAAGTTTAGTAATAGCTTTAGTATTAGAGAGAAAATCAAGAACTTGGTATTGTGCGCAAAATCAGTGATATTAACAAGAGCACACACATCAATGGCTAATCCTTTTAACTATAAATAAACAAAAAACTTTGTTGTCAAGATTATATGGTAAATAATTAAGGAAATGCATTTTAATAACATCAAATTGGTGGCATTTAGCATCATAGGTAAGCTTTCTAAATTATTTACAATAATCTTAAAACTAGGAAAGATCACACAAATTCATTCTCATTAACCACTTCGTATCTTTAGTCTATTTAGGATGCATAAGTGGCACAAATTATTGAATAAGCATATTGTAAATAGATATAAGGGGTTATTTTTAAGTGAATACTTGATAATTTTTTTACTCTTATGTAAGATGTTCTCACCATGAATATAAAATTTCCCAAAAGTATTTAGTCGTTAAGCTAGTAGATGACATGGCATCCATAGATCCTGCAACACTTATGGATTCAAAAAAATTATAATAGCTAGTTATCTCATGGTAGTGGGGTTAATATTGTAATAATTCTATTTTTAATACTAGTAGGAAGCTATAGCCAGTCAGCCATTAACATTTTTCCATTGTTTTCTACAATATAGACTAAAATCCTAAAGAAGGTTGTCTCAAGGCTCTGATGCCACTTGTGATAGACTTATTCAAGATATTAGTTTGAATGACATCAAATAGTAGTAGAGGATAGTAATTGAATGTATACAGTAGCTTCTTATTATTCAAATAAGAAGATTTACAAAAAATATATTACAATACACTCATATGGACTCAGACTTCTCACTAATTTAAAAGATAAAGACAAATAAAAAACCAAACCTTTTTATATTTTTGTTGTTATTTGGGAGATAAAAACAAATAAAAAATAAATACCTTTTGTTATATTTACAAAACACCACACTAATACCATAAAATATTAATGTTTTGATAACTCAATGCAATGATAAAGATCTTCTCAATAAAACAAAATGGAAATGTTTATGACTTGTGAGGAAAAAACCATTTATACTTGAATTGTTTATTATAAAAGCATAAAGCTTGAATTAAAAAACAAGGTAATTATATTTATGAAAAAAACAACTCTTTGATTGCTTGAAGGAGAGTCAGATACCAACCAATACACACTTGAAATTTCCAAAGTTATGGAAAAGAATACAAATTGATTTTAAAATAAAACTAAGCAAAGATATTAGAAATAGTTGTGAATGGAATGCATAATAATAAAGCATGCTTAGAATCAAGACAAATGGCAAATAAATTCCAAGCAAAAGTTAATCAATCTTAAAACACATAATTGAAAGCATGAGCCTCAACACACAATTGGGGCAAGTGGGTTAGAGGATGAAAGAGATGATGTCAAACGTAACTCAACACTACATAAACTGAAGTAAGATAAGGCCAAAGGTAAGTAAACCAAAATGCCAATAAGAGAAAATAGAAAGAAGAGAAATGACAAGAGAAAATAGAGGTAGAACCCCACAAAAAAGCACCCAACCAAAGAATTTCCTTCCAATAAATAGAAAATGCCAGAATAGGTTAAAGATACGACACATAACTCATAGAAAAAATAGAAAAAAGTGAGTTTAAGACATAAGAAAACACAATAAGAAATAAAATATTAGGTTCCTATTGTTATTTTTTCTAAGAAAAAAATAGTAAGCTGAAAATAAAAAACCAGAGCTAGTAAAACCACTAGAATACTAAAAAGTTACAAGGATTAAAAATACTAGAAATGAGGTTTTTTTTCCTTTAAGTTTAATGGAAGTTGAGCAAGAGTACAGAAAAACTCATTGAAATATGTAGACTAGAGAGCAAAAGATACTTAAATGGAGCAATTTTTTCAAAATTTTCAATCTTTAAAGCTAAAAATACATCAAAATATATAACAAAGCTTTCTTTTTGAAACTTGAAAAAAGAGGTTAGAAGGTAGAAAAATAAATAATAATTATGGTAAGAAGAGATGGATTTGAAAATAGTCTGTGATTCATTCAGAAATGGTTTGCACAACACTCAAGATCAACATTAAAATGACCATAGCTCTGATACTATAATATAATTATTATCAAAGATTGAAATATTGACATTAAAAAAAAATAATGAAAATGCTTAAAAGAACAATGTTACCCTGAAAAGTGAGCAAACTACAAAAATGAGACAAGAGATTTAACAAGTAGAAAAGTCATTGAATGGAGAAAAAATCCACAATATTATTAGAATCCTTGAAATAATGAATCAAGTCCAAGTACATAGAAAGTAGAAGCTAGGAGAGAGAAGAATGGCCTTAAACTAAAATAAATTTACAAGAATGCAAGAGAAAGTTAAGAAAAGACTAGATTATGTTGAAGAATGAAAGATGTTGCTCAATAAATAGAGCTAGGAAATAAAAATGAATTACATAAGCAAGCTTCATGTATGTGCCAAGTGCTCTAATCATTTTACAAGTGAGTAAGATGTGTGTGACATGTGGGGGAAGGATTTACTAGTACAATTAACTCCCTAATCCAATATGTGGTCAAGAGAGGTGAGTGACACCTCATAAGACTAGGATAAAGTGTATTTATAAATATAATAGATACATAAATAAACAAGACTTAGGATAAACCTAAACTAGCTTAAAAGGCCCAAATAAGATTAATTCTCCAATATATTTCTTTCATGATCACATCGCTTCTCATCAAATTCATCATCACATCTTGTTAGTTACTTAATATCAATTAATTAACTAATCTCACTCCTAATTGAAAATTTCATGGAATGCACATTTCTTATTTTCCATAATTCAATTAATCTTATTTTTATCACACTTTTAAAAAATAAAATTTTAATTCATTTCTAATCCCCATGTAATCATTTTTCCAACAAGGCATGTCATAAGCCCATGCCTCATCACCCTTCTTCTTACACATACTCTTACACACTTCATCCATCTTTCTTACGCACTCCACTTCTCACATTTATGAGAGAGAGAGTACTAATCCTCATCTATTGATCTTTATTCTCATATGATGGTCCACATCCATTCAGGAAAGCTATAAATAGAGGGACCCCCCTCCATTATTAACAAGCTTTCAATTGACAATGATGTGTTATTCATGTAGTCTTACAAATGTTCAACCACCCTCATCATGCATCATCAAATCATCAAGTTAGCAAGGGGTTACACTGTCGGATTGGCCACATATATTATACAAGTATTTTACAACTACATATGAGCACATCATTTTTTTTTGGCAAGTAGATCATAAGGAAAGGTATAACCATTTGCGTTTACTTGCTTGCTTATTTGATTTCTTCTTTGTCTTGTTCAATCAGAGTATGCACACCTAGTTTAATGGTATGTTTTAATTATTTTTGATTTTTTAATAACCATAAAATTAACCTTTATAATAGTGTGTTACATATGCCATGTCTGATGGGATTTACAACCCCCAATCAACATTGACATCTTGCCATCCTCCTTTTAGTCAAAAATTCAACACCAAAATTTGCCAAAAACTCCTCTATTTTCTAAAAGTATTCCAAATTTTCATCCCATATTATTGATAGAAATTCTCTATAATGTGAAAACATGAGAATAAAAATAATGAAAACATAGTGTAGTAGCGAAAATGCCTTTTGACTGTATTTGTGGGGTTTAGCATATTCACTGTACAAAGTGGTAAAATTATGGTGTAGGGTGGTAGAATCACTTCTTTTTTTAACTAACCAATTGTTTAATAGACTATGTGGAAATGTTGTTTAGAACATTGGAAACGCTTTGTAAAATGGTGAAATATCCAAGATGGTAGAATATCTTTGCAAAATGGTGAAATCATTGAAACAATGAAATTGCTCTACTAAGTGGCAGAATCACTCTACTTAGTGGCAAAATCACCATGTTTTTTATTTGCACTGCCTACCTTTTAGAGGTCATAAATTTTGAATCAAGTGATCATTTAACCTCTCAATTGTGGTAAAATAAAGATATTGAAAAAGATGCATGTGACCATCAAAAAATCGTGTGAAAGAATTACCTTACATATTGGTAGAATTTCAAGGGTAGTATCAAAATCGTTAATGGTATTGGTGATGTCATGATTTTCTACTTTTTGTTTTCTAGATTTCTATAATGGTGAAAACGCTTTTTATAGTAATGAAAAATGTGGTTCAGAGTTGTGAATTTGTTAACCTTAGTAGCAGAAACATAGTTTTATATTTTATATTTCCTAAAGAATAATGAAATTGACCTAAATTACAATAGATTCAGTTTGAAAAATGATGAAAATGCAAATAAAGACCTAAATCACTAATTTTTGAGACCTCATTCACTAGTTAAAAATAACATTTGAGACTACTAACCTATTTTCTATTGATTTTTTCTTGTCAAAAAGATGTGATTATTAAACCTAACATTCATCATATTTTATTTTGGTACTCTAAAAAAATAAACACTTGAATTTGATGCTTAAAACAAACTTGTTTGATTTTGCTTGTATATTTGTGTTTTTATTTACGATAGATTGTCGTGTGTATGTTCTCCCCTTACCCAATTTTAGGATTCTAGGCGACAAAAAACACTTAAGTCATATTTTCAAGAAAGAGATATTACATATGCTCTCCTCTTGCCATTTGTGGGACCCAAAAGATTAGAAATAACTTATCTTATTTTTCTATTTTTTATTGCACGATCTGGACCTTATTCCCCAATCATGAGTCCTCAAGGTACAAAGAATAGTATTTCATCCCCCAACATACATACTAGCCTCGTGTTCCACTAGGGTATATAAATTAAAATAAGTTATTGATAATGGCTAAGTGGTTGTTTGTTTTAAGTATAGTCGTGAAGGTAATGAGTTTATCTTTGTCACCAGACTATCAAACAACATTCTCAAAGAATGATTTCTAGTGACACTCCACTGAAATCTTATGGTTGGAGTGGCCATGAAGGAACACGAACCTTTTACAAATCCCATTATCACCCTTTTACATATCCCATTATCACCCTCTTCCACTATCTTAGGTCCCATCATATCATGAGGTGTACATGGGACACACCTAAATAGTCTTATGTATGCCTAGCTTAAAACATTCAACAACAAATGACACCTAGTGCATGGAAAACAACATTCTCAAAGATTACCCATCACATACAAATGCTTAGTGAGGGTTCGGATATCAACATATTCATCACTTTGAATGAGTAGATCAATGGACTAGACATCATGTTACATACCCATTTATCACTAAGCATAGGGATTGAACTTGTATACTTGTTTGTTTGTTGTCAATAAATGTATTATGTTTTATCCTTGTAAATGATATTTTGTGATTATGTTACACCTCATTCTTATACACTTGTAAAAATCAAACCTTGGTTGTTCTTCTGAGTATTTCAATCTCTTTTCTTCTAAAAGCCTTTCATCTACACTATCTTGTGCCTTTTAGCCTATCTCTTAGTCCAACCAGTCTTATATTGATGGCAGAGATATCATATCTTGCCTAGGATGCTTAAAATGTACTTATCTAACATATCTACAAGTTTTGATCTGGTACCTATTTTTTTACTCCCTAGACATTAACGTCTGGGACATATAATAGTGCCAACATTACTTTCCTACCCTAATATAAGTGTCTAATAACCTAAAGTCATTAAATTTGTAAATAAAACATATATTAATGGTCAATCTTGTTGGAACACAACTATCTACTAAGAGGGGGGTGAATCAGTAGATTGATTAAATTAGTCCTTTTAATAATTTTAATACAGATTAAAGCATATATGCAAAGATCACACACACACAAATATGCATAACACCCAATGTACGTAGAAAACCTAATATGGGAAAAATCACCATGAGAATAGATGCTAGAATCTACTATTCTAGTCTACCCTCACAATCAATAACCTCACTGGTTACAATTTTTAAGGCATCAACCCTAAGGAGACACCAATCCCATAATTTAAGAGCACCTATTCTAAGGAAGCACCAACTCCCTAACTGAGCACTAACTTAGCTTATTTGATGGTACCCACTAATCAAATTTATATTCAAAATATGGAGCTACAACTCCATATTACAATATTCATTCATAAATGAATCCAATTCCAATTATCTATTATAGGTCTGGTCTGTAACTGCTAATGCTCTACACATCTCTCTCTTCTCTTCTCTTCCTCTCTACCCCTCTGTCTCCATGTCTATATATTTATCTATTCGACACACTTCATTAATCTCTTCCTCTCTGCCTCTCTCTCTCTCTCTCTCTCTCTCTATTTGACTCTATTTAGCAACAAAAACAACCTTTACTGTATCCTAGATGAAATATATATACAAGCATTGTATTTGGGTCTCGTATCTTCTCTGTGTTCACACTTGGTTTGTAACATATCACATTCCATCCTTGGAATTAGTTTAATGGACAGGGTTCCCACTTCTTGAATTCCTGATCCACTACCATGATTCTCTATCTTATTATTATATTTATCATATATTGGGCTTTGGTTTTGATGCACATGCCATATTACACAATTTAGATCAATCACAATGATCTATATCATTGTCTATCATATAATGCATTCTTCCTACATGGTCCTCTACTTGAACATTATGATGAATAAATATTTAAATATTGACCATTGATCTTAAGTTTCTCACCATGATCTGAAGATCCTCATTCAATGTACTCAACTTTAAAATGCACCTGTTATATCAATTTTTTACAGGCTCACATGCTTCATTAGATTATTATACATTTTTGAGCTTTAATGTTTTAACTTTAAAATTCATCTATTAGATATTTTGATTCAAGCTTCTGCATGCTGTTAGATCTCAAAGTAGCATGAACTTTATCTTTACTTATCATTAAACATCGAGCTCTTAATCTCATCTCATTGCTTCTTGAGTCTTTTGAACATATATGCTCCGTTGATCTTATCAAAGTAGCTTATTCTTTAACTCATCTTTGTGTCATTAAACATTGAGCACTTGATCTCATTGAGTCCATTCACTCTGTTAGATCTCTATTACATGATCACCCACTCACCATTGATCTTTAGAAGAAGCTCAATCTTTATCTCTAACAAGCTCCCATGAATATGACACTTAACACCCTCATGTGCCTTCTGTGCCTTATTTTTAGTGCCTGTACTTGTCACACTTGGAACTCTCACTTTCCTTCTGCACATTGTCAGTCCTTGTGATTGTGATACTTAGCACTAACATATATCTTCTGAGCACTTTAATGTTAGTTCCTATTATTGTGACACTTGGCATTCCCATGCCAATCCTTAACTATTTGACTTTAAACTGCTCCATAGATTTACTGTGCAAGCTCCATGATTGTGACACTTGTCACTAACATGTTTACTCATAGGTGCCTTTGACAAATTGACTTTGATATTCTTCATTGGATATTTAACGTACAATTAAGTGCTAACTATTGATCAAGATGAGATAAATATTAAGTCTAAGAATTAGGAAATATTAAGGTCTTTGATCACTGCTCGAGCTGGTAATTGCTAGGTCAAAATTTTTGGTTGCACAACAATGACAAGGACTTAAGGTATAACTCAAGTAACTAGTTCTTGCCTATATCCAGCCAACCTAAAAATAAAACATGCCTATGAACACCATGGATTAAATCCGTAGGGTTTAATAGAGAAACCCTATAATGTCTAAGAGTTAAAATAAATTATTTTTGAGCTCATTTATCTTCATATGAACTTGTAGATCATATATCTAGGATGTACTTGAAAAACCCATAATAGATCTTCATTTAATTTCTCTTCAATCTTTCATAAATGGTCTTTATAAAAGCATGACAACTTTGCACTATGGAACTGTAAACATTCTCTTCTTTCCAATATAATTCAAATAATTTCTCTTTTGACATCAATGACAATCATATTGCCAATAATCTCTCCATTTGGCATTGATGGCAAACTAAATGCTCTGATCTTATAATACTCTACTCCTCTGGCATTGCTTGCATTGGCTTCTGATGAACTTGAGCTGAAATTGTTCATACCAAACTTGCTCCCCCTTAGGCAATGAACATTTGACTAAACTCAACTTGGACACATGTTTTGCTCTTTCAAACTTTTACAGAGATCATTTACAATTTTTCTCCCCCTTTGACATCAATGGCAAAGGGACTCCAACTTTCTCATAGTTTTTCCAAATTTTTCTCCCCCTTTATCAAATAAAGGAGTTTGTCCAAGAATCTACAACCATCAACTCATTATAAATTTGAAAAAATATGCATACCTGAGTTGCCTTTCTTCTCTTCTTCTAGGGATTAACTTAATAAAAATAATTAGATATAAAATTATTTATAAAATATCTCTCAAAATACCCAGATTTCTCCTCATCAATAGAACCTAAATTTGATAGTTTGTTAACTAATCTAAAATGAAACTTATTTAGACCTAAATAAATTATAAATATTCATGAATAACAGTAATGGCATGGCCTATTTATGATACATGTCATAAAATAACATATTTTCACAATAAACATGAATTTTAAGAAATATGTCTTCAAACCCTTACACCCAATTTCTTTAAATTGCCTAGAAAATGTAAAATAAGAACCCAAGATTATAAAATTAGATTTTATGATGAAATTTAAATAAATGGGACTTATCTATAGTCACAACAACATCTATATCATAAATAAAATTTGGAAAAACACTATGAAACTATTTACTTGAAAAACTACAAATAACACATTAATTTGTCTTGCCTTTGCTCAAAAAATGAATATAATTTCTCCCAAATATTTGTATCTATTTGGATGAGAGATAGGAACAATAAATAACTGATAAAAAATAGTACAAAACCCATACACCACAAATCAATAACTGAAAACCAAAACTATGCTCAAATTCAACCTCAAAAATTTTGTAACACACACAAAATCAAAACAATTGAATATGCAACTTTTTGAAGCTTTGATGAAATATTTGTATGAGATTAACCTCATGAAATCAAAGAGGATTCATCCTATGATCTCCAAGAACCCAAGGGGTTTCTTCCTCGAATCTTGTTGTTGAAGCACAAGTGTAACATGCATAAATAAATTGTTAATTTGGCAAACAATCCCCAACCAAAGAGGCTACCTATCTTAAATAAAAGTTGGGACACAAATCCCAATGTCTCAAAATTCCACAAGTATAAACTTTCCATATTCTAACTCTGACATGCGTAAAATAAAGTTTTCATATTCTATGTCTAGGCATGGGTAAAAGAAACTTTCCATATTCGTCATCCAAAATAAACCTGATAATTACGATAATAGTTTCCATCTTATTCCACTAATTCACTTAGCTCTTGCTTTTTCCTTATTTAGTTTATATTCTCAAACTTTCTCAGATTTGATCCACTTAAACAAGAATATCAAGTTTCCTTGGATCTCATCATTGTCCTCTCTTAGAAAGCCACGCCCACTTGGTAAGTTTCCCTTATGACTCATCTTGATATTCACTTAGAATCCATGCCCCAGTTGGGTAAAATATTTAATAATAATATTTTATTAACTACTTGGTCCTTGTTAAGGAATGATGAATATTTTGGATCTAATAATTAAAATTTAAATAAACTAATTTCATTTTTTATTCTCGTAACCCAAGGATAGTATTGGAATGGGCATTTTTATTAAAAAATTAAATTAATTAAAAATGGGACATGACAATTATGCCCTTCCCAAAATTGCTTGTCCTCAAGCAATTGCAACACAAGCTGCTCAAGAATCACCATACCAATGTGATGATTCATACCATATTGTCCACAGAGTCTAAATTTTGTACCTGTCAAGTGAGACATTTCTTGCCAAAGTGCATTGCATAATTTATTCTCTCTATCATCCATAATATTATTTTACAATTCATATATTTTAACCACCTGTTTGAAAAATAACTCGCTCTCATGAAAATTTATATCAAATAAATGTGCAGTACTTACCAAATCATAGGTGCAATTAGAAAAAAAATCTACAATGCAATACATGATTAAACGTTTTTATTCTCGAATTGAATCCAGTAATAAAGATAACCAACCTATTGTGTATTCTTTGATATGTAGGAGAATTATCTCTTCTCTCCAATTCTCAAGTTGATCTTCATTGTCCTGAAGAGCTTCTATAAACTCTCAAATTACAGCTTTATCCAACTTCCTTCTTAACACTCTGATAAATCTTAGAGTAATGGACCTGAGTTGAGTGACCTGGTTGTAACAATATTCAAGGTATAACCAATTTATACATGCTACTCATTGGTATGCAGTATGTGTCAAATCCTCTTCCATCAATAACCTCCCTTTTTCAACTTGTTTCCCCAACTATGTATAAGCACTAACACACAACAATTTAAATCAGAAACTCCATTTTTTTTTATAATGATGTAATTTTTTTTATTTTTACAGCATAATGGACTATTATAACCATCAATCCATCCTCCGTAATAGTAGATTCACATTATGGAAACAATTACTAACTTTAGCCCCACAATGTTGAAATACACACTAATAGACCCAAACTTTACCTCAACTTGAGAGGGGTTAATTTTACCTTTATGGATTGATCTAAGACATCATGAATACATTACAAGAAAAACAATTAACACCTTAAAACAACAACATTCACACCACCAACCTATGAATTCTAAATCTGTAAACAATAACTTATTCTAATGGAAGATGATGTATTCCCTCAGACCATCTACTAGCATATTCTTGTCACTCTTCACAATTTCATCTAAATTGTTAGTGGCAAATAATTCATTAGACTAATATACCATGGTGGGAAACCTCCAATCTCTATGAATGGTAGGAAAATACTAAGTAGAAATTATTCTGAAAAATACACCACCAACCACATTTCCTATTTTCCATTTAAGTGATTCATCACTCCAATCATACTGAACTAAGAAAGACTTCAGTCCCATGTAACCTATTTCTATGACATATTTACTATAAAATAGATGATGTTTGGATCATATCAAAGCATGTATGATATAAAACATCTCATCGTATCTAGAGAAACTCTCTTTTGAATCTTTGGACTTCGTGCTTTCAATTTTCATGGGTTTCCATCTTCGCATTGTAATCATTGTGACTCTCTTTTCTGAAGCATCACACCTTATAGAAAATGCTTGTGATAAATTTGAAATAATAATTTCATTAAATTAGTTGATTACCTTTCCAATCCTTTCCAAAATCTCTTATGTAAGGCCCTCCCATATGCTTTGAGCACAAATGGCTTGACTCAAGTGTGTGATATCAATCTCCAGTGTAGATGTTTTGGTAAACAAATCATGATAGTGGAATGCACTCCGAGTTTTGATGATTGCATTCTTAGTCCAAAGTTCACTTTTGAGGCCAACTAAAATGATATAAGTTTTCTTACCCAAATTTTGGATTGCTCCATTACTATAGTCAAATAAGAAGTGACATCCTTTGTCTCCTTGCATTTGACTCAAAAGCTACAACCATTGAACCATCTTCACATCATTTTCCTTATGCTCATGTATAATCAATTTGGATCATCCTCCATAAGTTGTTGATCTAAAAATTTCATTAAGCCAAAATCCAACATTAATATCTATAAGACATCTTTTTCATGTTCATGTTTCTTAATAAGGTCATCATGGAACTTTTCCTCATAAACAAACCAATACTCAATGTAACCCATGTAGCCTCTAAAAATTAACTTGTGCACATGTTCCTTGCAAACATAAATATGATGGTAGTTATTTCTCAACTCAATCTTTGAAAAATTATGAGTGATGATGGTATGCTTATAATCCATTGCAAACTTTGAGACATACTAAAATCCTTTATAAACAGAAAACTCATTTCCTGCCTCATTCAAGTTCTTACTCTCAATTTGAATGGAGTTCTACCTTTGCATTAATAAAGCCCAGTTGACTTATCCTAAAACACCATATTCGTCCACAAATGTATGTGAGAAATCTAAAATTAAAAAAATAAGACATGAGTTGGTTACCTTCATAGGCTCATCAAATACTTCTTGTGTTGCATTATCTTGCACGTCTAAAGTATTATCGATATGATCTAAGTATGAAGGCTTTGTAACTTTATTGATGTTAGGAATAATGAATCCATTTTGTGGAATCTTATCCTACTTGAAAACTCCTCCATTCATCCAAGGATAGCAATCATGTAAGTAGCTTGATCCGTAAAACATCGTGTTATGCTTAGTCATAAAATAAATAACATCAAAATGACATATTTTTCTTACCACCTTCCCACCTCATGCATTCAATTATGACTATCTTCATTTTGCCACCATCTAAAATCTTGCCTTCAAATGGGGAACTTGACTTCAAAGAACCATATATAAATCTGAAACATTGATTCTTCATAACACTGTTAACATGCACAAAATTCTATATATGTTTCCTCATTAACTCTACTTTTATCCATATGTAAGAGATAAGGAATTCAATAGAAATTATCATGTTTTTTACCTTCCCTATTTTCCAAGGGATCTCATGGGTCCCTTATGCAAAAGCAATCTTGAATTTGAATTAATGAATCTACATTCCCTATGTTGCATGTTATATCCTTTACTTTATCACCTTGCTTAGAGTTCTTCCCATGATGACAAGCCTTTTGCAGTGACATGGTAGGAAACATCAAATCTAAAATATTTTCATATATTGTGTTGCTATCAAAATATTTACATTCCTTTATTGATTTTAACATCTCTGATGGATTTTTAGTAGTACTACACTTCTCATGATGAATATATTCAATATGATAAGTCTCAATTGAGACATCTTCCTCAAATTCATGCTCATCAATACAACTATCTTGCTAACTATTCTCACATGGCATCAAATCCTTCTTTTCAATCCTTAAAGTCTCAGTAGGTATCTCTTGGATCCCATTAGAAATAAGCGGGACATTATTTTCAATTATTAAATCTTCATCTTCAACCTATAAAGCTTCAACCTCTATGGCTTGGTTTTCTTATGGTTCCAAATTCTCTTCATTTCTAGGCTCATGCTCCATAATTTGTTCCTTGACCTTCTCTTGTAATTTTGGCTCATGTGTACTCATTACTATTTTTGGTTCGACCATCTTCTTCTCCAACTCCTTGGAAAATTCTTTCACTTCTAACTTTTCTTCTTGCTTCAGCTCTTTTGTGATCCAATATTTTAATTCTTTGTCATAAAAGGGAAGTTTCTTTCCTCTGAGTGCATTTCTGGTTTCATCCTTATTTTGAGATGATGTGGCTAGAACTAAATTTTGTATGTTATCTAGAAGCTTTTGAAGTGAAGTGATCATTTTATCTTGGATCCTATGCATTATTTCCATTTTATCTAGAATAATATCTACATTTTTTCTATCTGTTAAAAATCTCAAGAATCCTCCCATGATGAACAACTCAATATACCTTGAAGGCTAGTAAGATCTTAGCTGTGATACCACTGTGATAACCCTAATAAAATTTTATCTAAAAATGAAGTAAATCTGAACTACTTTTACCCATGAACACACATGCATGGCACATGCACACACTTTATATACCATTTTAATATCTCGAACCTTAAATTAATGAAACATAATTAAATCTGAAATAATTTATAAAATATCTCTCAAAATACCCAATTTTCTCCTCACCAATGGACCCTGAATTTGATAGTTTGTTAACCAATCCAAAGAGAAAATTATTCAAACTTAAGGGAATGATAAGTATTCATGAATAACATTAATGACATAGCCTATTTTTGGTACATATCATAAAATAACAAATTTGCACAATAAACATGAATTTCAAGAAATATGTCTTCAAATCCTTACACCCGACTTCTATGAATTGCCAAGAAAATGTAAATTAAGAACCCAAGATTATAAAACTAGATTTTCTAATGAAATTAAATCAAATGGGACTTATCTACAGTCAAAACATCATCTATAATATCAATAAAATTTGAAACCACACTATCAAACTCTTCACCCAAAAAACTACAAATAACACAATACTTTGCCTTGTCTTTGCTCTAGAAATCAATATAATTTCTCCTAAATATACGTAGCTATTTGGATAAGAGATAGGAATAAAAAATAAATGATAAAAAATAGAACAAAATCCATACAACACAAATCAATAACTGAAAACCAAAACTATGGTCAAATCCACTCTTGAAAATCTTGCAAACACACACAAAATCAAAACAACTAAATCTGCAACTTCTTGAAACTCTGATGCAATCTCTGTTGATATTACCCTCATGAGATCAAAGAGGTTTCATCCTATGATATCCAATAATTCAAGGGGTTTCATGTTAAAATCCTTTTGCTTAAGCACAAGTGCAACTTAAAGAAATTGTTAATTTGGCAAAAGATCCCCAACTAAAGAGGTTGCATGTCTTAAATAAAAGTTGGGGCACAAATCCCACTATCCCAAAAGGCCACAAGTACAAAATTTTCATATCCTAACTTTGACATGGGTAATAATTTTTTTTTGTATTTTATCTCCAGACATGGGTAAAAGAAACTTTCTATATTCGTCATCTAAAATAGACTTGCTAATTACAGTAATAGTTTCCATCTTATTCCACTTGCCATAATTCAATTAGCTCTTACTTTTTCTTTCTTTGGTTTCTATTCTCAAGCTTTCCCATATTTGATCAATTTAAACAAGAATAATAAGTTTCCTTGGATCTCATCATTATCCTCTCTTAGAAATCCACACCCCACTTGGTAAGTTTCCCTTATGACTCATCGTGATCTTCAATTAGAAACCCACGCCCCACTTGGCTAAAAATTACTTTGCCCTTGTTAAGAAATGATGAATATTTTGGACCAAATAATTAAAATTTAAATAAACTATTTTACTTTCTTCTTCCTGTAACCCAAGGATAGTATTGAAATGGAAATTTTTCTTGCAAAATTAAATTAATTAAAAATAAGACATGACACTAGATTTGAATGTAGCAGAATGAAGGTGAAGCTAAACCCAACAACATCTAGGTAGCATGAACAGATGATAAATAAACTTTCAAAAGAGCAAATTTAGTTTTCTCTTAGTCGGAGAAATGATTTACCACGTAGTATGAACATATGAGGTTAAACCAGTTATTTAGTGCAATCACATATATTTTACATTCAAACACGTGGATGTCTATATTGACTTGTGTCTTATATGGCGTTTGTGCAAATGGTCAATGAGAATGAGATGCTATTAGGCAAGTTTGTTGCTTGAGAAGAAACGAAAAGTGATCAATGACACTCTATTGTTTCTGTGAATGACATTCATCCAAATATTCCCTTTATCTTTGCAAAGTGTCCTTTATAATTTTCTAGAACATCTCTAGAGTTGGTGTCATTGTGGCTTTGTTTCCCAATTGAGGAAGTGAAGGAAAGTATTACAAAGGGTCACAAGTATCGAGCCCTAACTTCATGTGATCAGACCTTGTATGCATGGGCATACAAACAATGACGAAAACTCAAAAACACCATGATACCACTTAGGAATGATATGAAGTGTGTATACTTTGATACTAATGATCCAAATCCCAAGGGAGACCCATTGGACAACCTACTTAACATTGGTTAAATAGGTTGTGTGGAAGTGATTTACTAAATGATAGAGAACATGAAATGCAATGTGGTAAAGAAATAGGAAATATAGAACAAACTAACAATAGAATTAGAACTGTAATAGAAAATTTGTATTATGCTAAGTTCTGTACAATCTAAGATATTAGATGTGTTGTTCCAAGGCTTCCTAACTCTATTTTGATTTATGGTATACAATACAAGAAGACGAAATGTTGGTTTCACCATTACCACTATTGGTAACAACCTCTTTGTAACCACAAAGTGTGATGATGTTACAACTAACGTTACTAACGTGTCATTGGTTATAGTAATGACACTTCAGGGGCTATGTGGTAACATAGAAACATATTTGCAAGGAATACTTTTACACGTAGGTGAAGAACCCATTGACACAGTTGTATACATAAGTACAAGGCTAGACATGCAACTACGGTAATATGTGGTATGATTAAGTGACCCAGATCCTCCTAGATTAGATGAAGACCACGAAGGGTTCCAAGTCAACCCCTAAGCATAACAATCAATGAAACTAGTAAGGAAACAAACCCCATTCCCAAAACGTTTGTCTCATTTGTGGTAAAATAGGACATAAATTGAAAAATTGTTGGTACACTACATTCACACAACGCTCATCCAACAAGAGGCCCACTTCACAGAGTTCACCACACACAAAGAATAAACATTACCCGTCCAAACTCCAATAAAAAAATAAACCTTCCAAATAACAACAACATGGAAATTTTGTAGAAGAAAAGTATTCTTTGGATGAGGATCAACTCTTTGCTACTTAGACAAATGAGGACACCACTTCTCTCAATTCAGTCTGGTATGTGGATTTTGGCGCCACAAGGCACATGACTAGCGTGAAGGATTGGTTCACCACCTTGAATCTAATAACTTCATGGGGCAATGTCTCTCTTGACGATGATACATCATACATTATTCAAGTTCATGGTGATATCTCTCTCAATCTTGGCCATAATACCCACACCATTACATATGCTCAGTATGTTACAGGACTCACCAAGAACTTGATGTCTATAAATCAATTGCTCGATCACAACTTGAAGGTTGACTTTGATCAAGAAGATGGTTAGAAATTTTGTCTCATTAAAAATAATTTTAAAGGCTCCAAAATTGTGGCTTGAGCTTTTGGCATCAACAAAATGTTCCAACTTGATGTGGTACATAATGACCATCAAGCCCTTGTTGCAAAGGCTACACACATATAAATGTATGGCATCGTAGATACAATCACTTGATTTATGGGTATCTGGTATAATTGAGCAGACAACAAATGGTCATAGGCCTTATCACACTCAAGCACAACACTAATATTTGTTCCAGTTGCTTAGCTAGCAAAGAATGAAAAGCTCCTTTTGGGAAAAGGGAATATCAGGGTTCTGGTCCATTAGATATGGTGCACACCAATCTATGTGGACACATGACTCCTAGTACTAGAGGATACAACTACTTTCAGTGCTTTGTTGATGATTACTCATGAGAATTGTGGGTATACCTTTTGAAAACTAAGGATTAGGGCTTCCAAGCACTCAAAACAATCAAGGCCACGGTTGAAAATGAAATCGGTCCTCATATTAAGGCCTTCTACTCAGATCATGAAGAGGGGGGAATACACTAGTAAAGAGTTCTCAACCTATCTCAAAGTAAATGGAATACATCACCAATTGATTATTCCTTACACGCCATAGTAAAATGGGGTTGCGTAACGGTGTAATTGTGTCATTGTAGAGATGTTTTAAAACTACCTTATTCGTATTGCGCAGAAGCATGCCACACAACGGTCTACCTATTGAATTGTTCACCCACCAAATCTGTTGAAGGTATCACACCACATGAAGCTTGGATTGGGAAGAAACTGAAAGTCTCTCATCTTCAATTTTTTGGTTGCAAGGTATACATGCATGATCAGAAGAAGAAAAGAAAGAAATTAGATAAGAAAACCAAGGAATGCATTTTTGTGGGATACAGTAAAGATTCAAAGGCATGTCCGCTCCTTAATCCAAAAAGTTAAGAAGGTTCTTATCAGTAGGGATGTAGTGTTTGATAAAAAAGGTAAATCAATTCCCCTTTTACACAAGCACCTGATATAGGTATCAAACCTATAAATTTATTAGTTGGGAATAGTGGTAGTGAAAAATGATAATGGTCAACCAAGACCTCTAACACAACCACCCATCCAAGTTGTATATCAATGCTATACTAGATGCTAAATTGGATAGAGTACTAGACGTGTCCATTATACCCCTGATGACTCTTAGTATGGTTCGTGCAAAGGCAAATTTGGCCCTGATGAGCATAGTTGTTGAAACATTTAAGCCCTCAACAGTCCGTGAAGCCCAAGAGCCCAATTTTTGGAAATACCCCATGGATGTAGAGTATTAGTTTCTCATGAAGAATAACACATGGCAAGTTGTTGATCTTCCACTAGGGAAGAATCCCATTAGTTTCAAATTGATCTTCAAGACCAAATACAAGTTATATGGTAGCATATACAAGCACAAGCCAAGACTCACAGCAAAGGGCTACCCTAAAAAAGATGGCATAGATTATGAGGAGACTTTTGCTCCCACAAACAAGATAAAGACAATCATAATGATCTTTGTTATGGATGCACATTTGGGTGGAACATTCATTAGATGGATGTAAAAAGTGCCTTCCTAAACGAAGATCTACAGGAAGAAGGATGCTTGGCTCAGCTAAAAAGTTATGTCACACCTGGCCAAGAACAAAAGGTGTGGAAACTTACAAAGTCATTGTATGGTCTCAAATAGGGTCCTAGAGCCTAGTATATAAAAATAGATGAGCATCTCGTTCAACATGGATTCCAAAGGAGTCCATATGATCCAAAATTCTACCTCAAAGAGCAAGGGGGAGGTGGTTATAGTTTTTGTTTATGATAATGATTTAGTAATCACTAGTAGTTTAGTGAAGATGATAGATGTAACAAAAAATTATCTCAAACAATCATTCGACGTGATAGATCTCGTATTATTGCACTACTATCATCTTTGTCTCAAATGAAGTATATCAAAACAATGCTCAAGAAGTTTTGGATGGTGGATTGCAAACTAATGTCAACACTTATGGAGATAAGACTTCAAATGTTGCGAGTTGGTCATAAGTATATTTTTTGGATTATGGAAGCCAAGTGTAGCTTCTAAGAACTAAAGAAGAAGGTAATTGAGTAGCTAGTGTTAGGGTTGCTAGATTTCAATAAGGTATTTTAAGTAGACTGTGATGTGAGAGGCACAACAATTGAGGCAGTGTTAAGCCACGAGGGAAGGCCTATCACATATTTCAATGATGCCAAGAGGAAGTATTTGGTCTAAGACCAGGAGTTATACACTATCTTGTAAGCACTAAAAAAATAGAAGCAATATCTGTTATCAAAAGATTTTTTCTTGTATACAAAAAATCACGTGCTATAATTTATTAATAGCCAAGGAAAGTCATGAAATGTGTCAAGTTCCTAAAGAGCTACATGATCATGTTGAAGAATAGAAGTGGGAAATAAAACAAGGCCCTGGAAGGGCCGAGTAGAAGAGCGCTAATACAAAACAAAATGTGAGTAGAAGTCATTGGATTTGATTCTATGATGGAATTGTACAAAGAAGATGAATACTTCTGCAAGACATGGAATGTGTGCGTAGAGCCAAAAGGTCTAGATAGGACACCGTGGCTCGATTATTTTGCACATGATGGAATTTTATTTAAAGGCACATAATTATATATACCCAAGGGGTCGATGTGCAAAAGATTGATAAAAGAGAAGCACAATGGAGGATTGGTAGGATATTTCGATTGTGACAAGATGTTACTGCAATTCGTAGAAGGCTACTATTGGCCAAGGATGGACACATATGTGCACGACTACATGCGAAGGTGCCATTTTTTTCAAATGGCAAAGGGAAGAAGCTAGAATGTGGGGTTGTATTAGCCATTGCTCATATCAAAGCCACCATGGGATGGCATTAGCATGGACTTTGTACTAAGATTATTGGAGACACAATGAGGGAATGATTTCATCTTTCTAGTGGTGGATAGATTCTCCAAGATGGAGCATTTTATAACATGAAAGAAGATGAGTGATGTAAAAAAAATCACCAATTTTTTCTTCCAAGAGGTGGTTAGGCTACATGGTTTGTTGTAAACATAGTATCTAACCAAGATACAAAAGTTTGTAGGCCATTTTTGGTGAACATTGTGGAAGAATCTAGGATTGAAGATGAAATTTAGTTCAGCATACCATCCATACACTGATGGACAAACTGAGGTGGTAAACATCCTTGGAAATTTATTGAAATGCATGATTGGAGATAAGCCCAAATAGTGGGATAGGGCATTAGTGTAGGCAGAATTTGCATACAATTACTTAGTAAATTGGAGTGTTGGTAAGACACATTTCCAAGTTATGTATGGAAGCATCCTAAGAAGAATCACATAGTTGCACGACATAAGTATGGCATCAGGAAGGAGCGTAGAAGCATAATACTTCGTAGAATATATGTGCAAGGTGCATCAGGTGTTGCGCAAAGGTTTGGATCAAAGCAACATGGAGTATAAGGGGTGTGTGAACAAGAGGCATAGGTTAAAGGAGATTGAATGGGAGACTCAGTGATGGAGCATTTGCACAAAGAAAGGTTCCCACAAGGAACATATAACAAGTTGAAAATAAATAAAATAAGGTCGTGCAAAATATTGCACAAGGTTTTGGCCAATGAGTATGAGAGTGACTTCCTTGAAGAATTGAACATATCGCCCATATTCAATGTGACATGTTTATATGAACACCATGAGGGAAAAAATGATGATGAAGGAGAAGAGTTGAATGTGCAAGCACCTAATTGGAAATCACCTATATCATAAAAGGTGAAGGAAGAAATAGAGATCATTTTGGACACCAAGGCGGTCAAGAAGACACGTGGAAAGGAATACAAACAAATACTTGGTAAAGTGGAAGAATCTCACAGTTCAAGACTCGA
The DNA here is from genome assembly GCA_037957365.1 of Torreya grandis. Taxonomy (NCBI): domain Eukaryota; kingdom Viridiplantae; phylum Streptophyta; class Pinopsida; order Cupressales; family Taxaceae; genus Torreya; species Torreya grandis. The sequence goes on along the minus strand of JARHVA010000017.1, from coordinate 4,406,986 downwards.
CAAGGATGGATCTCGCAAAGATTGGTCATTGTGGTCATACTCTTTCAGATTTTGGCTTATGAGCAAGATCTCACAAATATTTCTATTACTTGGGGTGTTTGACATAGGAACATCCCAAGCACAATAATCCTATAAATTTTTTAAGTATGGTTTTGCGTAGCAAAGGGCGCAAGAGCACATAAATAATCAAGCATAAAATATGGTGTGCAAGGATAGACAAGGAACATGTGCGCAAAGGGTGAATAAGGTAGGCAAAGTAAGTGTGAGGATTTGTTTAGCCCACAATTGTGCAAGGTTGACTGCACACAGTTGTGTAAGGTCACACAACAAGGACTTAGTAGGATGAAGACTTTCACCATTAGGGGCCACATACATCACATGTGCAAGTATTAGCACAAACAAAAAGGCAATGTGCAAAATAAATAACTCGTAGATTAAATGGCATGGCAGAGTGAGAGCATATAGTTTGGCATTGGAAATAAGATCATCATCATGTGGACCTATGACTAGACCACCTAGACCTATGTTAGTTTCAGAGAAGTAGAATGTTAGGCAGGAGTTGGCAGATTCAAATTTAAATTATAAACCGCCTAACAAGAAGTTGGGGGTCACTAAACACCACCTTGCCAATACCACGAATTTAAAATTTAAATAAAGTGGGAATAGAGTCAACATTAATGGCAAATGATGAGTTGAGAAGAATCCACAATAAGGAAACCTCTAAGAGGCTAGAAATGTATATAAAAAAGCAAGGTTGAAGATCGACAACAAAGAATCAGGGGCCTACGGAAACTTTGCCAAAATCTCCAGTTAACCGATCAAGCGTGAGTTTGTGAGCTAGAGACCCTAAGCATAAAATGTGCAAGGCACCAAGAGTGTAAATCTATTATTGTGTAAAAAGCCTGGAAATAGTGTTGTAATCAAGCTAAGCCTATAACTTAAACTCTTAAAGTGTGTATATTGTAATTTCCAACCCATTTATAAAGTAATCCCAATTGTTTTGCTAAAGTCTAAAGTGTTTGTTGAGTGTTTTTCCTCGTTGCATGGTCAAGGTAGTTCTAGATCGAATCCTTAACCATGATTGCACCATTCCACCTAGGGATTGGATCATGAGGGCAATATCAGAGTCCAAAGCTCATAAATAGTATATAAAGGCCATACATGGTAAAGGTCACAATTCTACAGGTATCCTTCTCCAAGTCTTTGCAAATCTAATATCAATGTCTGGGATGGTCTCCATGTATGCTCTCCTGATTGTTGTGAGATGTTCTATTAAAGACAAAACGTCCACATTCTCCTTGAACTGGTTGTGGAGTGTCTTTCCTAGCTCATCCTTTGAGGGAAGATACTAATAGCCTAAGGGTAACATATGGCTCAGTGATGCAATAGTCTACACACAGGGTCACTATATCTTTAATGTGGTGTATAGGACTAACAAAACCATCTCTTATAAATATGGGCAAGGTCTTAATGGTTGGCTTTGGAATATTGTTCCATTGTGGTAAACATAGTGGGCTAATAGAGTTCAAAGAGGCAAAAGGGAGGGCTCTTGGGCATACCATAATATTGATTTCGTAACAACCCTCTAGCAAATGATTAGGAAAAAAGGGGGCAAAGTTTGCATAAAAAAAGGCTTTAGATTCTTTTGAGTCAATAGAGTCGGCAAGTGATAGGAAATTGCTTCAAAAGCAAGATAGGGTCAAAATCCTCACCAAGATCTTAACCAGACATGTAAACCAAGGAGATTTGCATCCTTTGATCTTTCAAGAATGACTCGGCAAGTCTTCCCCATCGGGCATGCCAAAACTATTGATGTATTGAAATGTGTAAGTATTTCAAATACCATATGGGATGTCTTGTCAATGTGGGACTGCTCTTGCAAGACAACCTTCAAAGATTGTTGGTTTTGTTTCTTATCCTAGTGCTAGTCTACCTAAACTAAATGCTTGAACTGAAATTATGAAAGGGAAAATGGAAGAGAGAAATAAAATAAAATGTGGTGATGCACCAAGAAGGAAATGGGTGGACTGCTTATCTAAACAAACACATAACTACTTTTCATGCAAGAAGGAAAGTAGATACAAAACATAGCACCAAAACCAACGAGGTGAAAACGAATCCGAATGTGGGAATGGGATTAGAGGTAGATATGTGAAGTTAAAAGGATGACCATTCTTTGTCATGACTACATTCATCAATTGTAGGTAATACACACAGATTGCATTCTATTGTAAAGAAAGGTTTGAAGCAAATCTTGCATAAAAATAGCGGAGGCTTTAGATATAAATTTAAAAAATATAGTTACTTAGAAGTCTTACAAAAGCCCCCAAGAATGAAGGAATTATGCCCTTTTATAGAATGAGGAAGAAAGAAGAGACCAGGAAAAATCTTTATTGCTCGGCCACTCAATTCAAAAGTGGGAGAGTCCTTTTCATCCATACTCCGCCTTGCTTATTTCTTGTCAAGCTTTTATATCCATCATGACATGACAGGCTTCATCTTGGAGTAGTTGTATTTTCTCATAATTGTTGAACATCACTTGGCTTTTGCTCTGGATTTTCTTGCGTACTTGATTTGATTTTAATAGCTCTGTACAAGCCATTTCAGCAAATCTTGATTTCAAACTTTACCGACTTTCTAAAATAACAGCTTGATTTGTCCTTCGATCATTATTCTAGCTAGCTTTTACCATATGCAAGGACAAAACGTAGATGTAGCCTTTAATAATGTAGTTATTGTTCATGCACAATCGTTTCTCCTTCAAAGCTTTAATCATTTATTTTCATTATTGTAGCTCAACTTTTTACAAGTTCTTAGCTTTGTAGATCGAACGCCCTGAGATCAACACTAGAAAGATGATTTGTGATCCATAAATCATTGGATTCCTAATCCTAATGACTTCCCAACTATGGATTTTTGCAACAACTTTTGAGCGGATTAAATTCCCTGTAGCAATAAAGAATGCGAACAAGAAGGAAAATGATAAATAACAGAGCATATACACAAGAAAGAATTCACATGACAAAATTTCCTCTGGATAAAATCCAAGAAAGGATTAAAACTCTATGAGGGGCATGGCTTCAACATATCATCACTATTAGGTGTCATTACATGGAGCACATTCCATTACAATAGTCTTCAGAGTGTTAGGGTACATTGTACTCAAACTAATTATTCTTCTTCATACAATTTAAAAAAAAAGAATGGTATTGCAATTATATCTCAAACTCGTTATTATTCTACATTGATATTTTACAAATAAAGAATGGCTTGATGCAGGATTACCCAATATGACGTGAACCAGCTTCCACCACCAGATGCAGGATTACCATTTGCAGGGAATTCAACTTTACATAATGCTGTTCTAATGAGCAAGAATAACGGTCACCACCTCGCCCACTCCCCTGCATTTGTCTTGTTTCAATTGAATTAAATGTGTCCTCAAGATGCATTCCTCCACCTGTGAAATGGCTATGATGCACAGTTACCAAATAGCCATGGCAGGAACCATATAGCTTCCATCACTGGATGCAGGATTACTATTTGCAGGGAATTCAACTTTACATTAAATGCTGTTATAATGAGCAACAACAATGGTCACCACCTCACCCACTCCCCCTGCATCTGTCTTGTTTCAATTGAATTAAATGTGTCCTCAAGCTGGATTCCTCTACCTGTGAAATGGCATATCCAGTCAGTTCTGTTTTGGAAATAACGTAGTACTCTAAAATTCATAAGAAATATCACCTGTAGCATTCCTATTGTGGCAATAAGATCTCCACATTCGTCCAGCATTGCTTTCTCCTGAGCAGCTACTGCTGCAAGTTCAGACACCAAGGTACTTGTGCGCTCTACCTGCAATAGCATGAGATGCAATACTGATATTGTCAAGAAGTTGTTCCTATTCAAGACCATATGGCACATGTTATGTAATACGAGACCATAAATATACACATTGTATGAGATATATGACCACATATATACACATGTTAGAAAGGAAACTATGTGCTCGCACAATGTTGGCTACTCCATAAACTCAACATATCATATAACAACATCGTATTTTGTGTACATAACAACACACAATGCAATTGGTCAAATATGTTGGTTGATTGCCAAACAAGAGCTATGTATGGTTCCCTTACATTTTGAGATGACATAGGTAGTTATAAGGTTAATGCTAAGAAGCTCTTACTGATTAGGAAATATATACCGAATGTGTGGTGCATTCGAATACCACATACTGGCATAGTTTAGATTCTACGCCAGGTCTCCGAGGCATCTATTCTGCCAAAGTGGCTCAGGACTTGCAGTTAGCCACATACCTCTTATGGAACCTTGGTGGGTAGTATGAAACTCTGAAAAATTTATCGATGAACAAAGGCCCATTCAACACGCAGGTATAGACTGCTATTATAAAATTACAGTAAAATATTGTCATGATAATTTAGGGATATGCAAAGTTTAGGAAGGAATTAGCTTGGAAAGTTATACATGCAATAGCAAAGATCCCAAGAATATGGAATTATCAGAAGTGCATCCCATTACAATTTGACTATTGTTATTTCACAATTTCCAAAGCAAAGCATCGAATTTCTAGAAGTTAAGAATAAATATTAGTACTACATTTGGAAAAAAGTAATTTTATAGTGTCTCTCACCTTGGGTAACAGACTGCTGACAGAAGAGCTCACTGGATCCATCATATTAATTGCTGAATCAAGAGCTTCTTTCACCTCTTGTACATTAGCCTGTTCATAAATTTGATTTATTAAAATATTTCCATGTTTAAGTCACTACAGATATCTGGTGAACAATCACAAAAAAGAACAAAACTTACAATTCTAAATCATTTATCGACACATATAAATGGCCTGCCTTCAACATGTTACATTACATTCACTATGTACTTACTATGTTTGAGATTGTTTCTCCAGCAAATATATAGCGACTGTAACAAAAAATATTGCACTCAAAAAAGCACTCTACCTTTACACCATCAGTGATGGGAACTCGAAGTGTGGCAGCCTCTAAATTTTTGATGGCTTCCGAGAGAACACTGAGATGATCTTGCTCCAGCAAGGCCCAGTCTTCTAGATAAGCTTCCTGTAAACACAAATATCAAAATTTGTAAGTGCAACCTAGAAACCATGAAATAGACAAGTGCACTGTGCCACATTTCAAACTGAATATTTTATTTATACCATATAGAAATTCAATTAAACGCAAAAATTCTAGAAACTGTTTCATTGATTTTGCAAAGTTTTTTGCTCGCGTCAAAGCCAACTTCATGTTTAACTTTTGGTGCCACTTATTAATCAGATGGACATTAATATTATTTCAATCTCAACTTCAATTTTCTAACCTAACAAGATAAGTGTTATATTAATACATTCACAGCTTGCCAAATAAAAGATGCAACTGACGTAAATATTTGGTTATCCTTTACCTCCTAAATATTTCTCAAAGATCACGTTTCAAATATTTCAACAAAATAGAGAGAGTTGGAAATATGTTCCCCTGTTTCTGCGTTTGTTTCCTCTCCTCCTCCACCCTTTGTGTTGTCTGTGAAGCAATTGATGCAGTGGATTTCAATGGGGCTCAAAATAGGCATGAAGTAGGACAGGGTCAGTTTACATAAGCTAAAAATGGTTAGACACATGTTCAACCTAAAAGAAACTCCTAAAATATGTAAATTTTGTATCATGTTACATGCTTAGGTGTATACATGTATATGAAGACACAATCATTACACAGTGCTCTAGCAATTTAGTCTATTGCACGTTGTTTCACCTCTAGTAACGTATATAGGCACATTAAGCTAATTGAAATTGGAATCATCTTGTGTTGTGATTCCTATAACCGTGTTTATACATGAGGTTACAAAACAAATCTCAGTAACCTCGTAGCCTGCTTTCCTACTTCCATTCCAAGCAATGTTTCTTTTTTCCCTAATTGTGTTGTCTGGTTTTAAATCCTTGCATTATAAGATCTGATATGCAAATGATGGTCCTCTGTCACAGCATTTAGTTTAACAAGTTCTAACTTGCCAAGGGACAGAGCCCATTGTTTCACCTCTATTTGAGGTCACATTAAGCTAATTGAATTTAGAATCATTTGGTGTTGTGAATCACTATAACCGTGTTTATACATGAGGGTAAAAAACAAATCTCAGTAAGTTTTTTCCCTATCTTGATACCAGCCCAATTATAGTCAATCCAAATTTGTGTCAGTGGAAAAGTATTATACTACAATAACCATATGGGCTCAAAAAACAAAGATGCCATCAGAAGAGACAAGTCACAAACCTTGGCAAAAATTTGACCGGTCATAGAAACTTTGTCTAATCCGTGACTATTTATTCCCATACTTTAAGGTCGTCTCTAATAAGATATGTTTGTTCTAAAAGACATTAATTAAGCACAAAACTTAATTCAAAATTCAAACAGTATCCTCAAATTCATGGCATTTCCCTTTATCATATGATTTTCCTATCACCAATCATCAAGATAAGAGTGTATCTGCTTATCAATAATGCTGCAAAAATATCGCCTTCCTTGCAGGGATTTCTAATAGATGTTCTTTTATCCAGATGGTCCTCTGTTCCTTCTTGAATGCACATTGAAAACAATGTTATTATAACATTTTATTATACATAAGGTATTGACTGTAACAATTCATGTACGAAGCAATGTTCCTTCGACAGCTCCTTTGTAGTTATTAGCAAATTTACCTGTTGATAAATTAGGCTAACTAAGGTTCCAATCTTATTTGGCTGAATTTTGGATTGAATGTTACAATTTAAAAGATACAACTAAAAAAGGTAATCCCATGATCAAGATTGTTCCAAACAATTTATAGTCACTTTGGAGCTCTCTCAGATAGATCAACATCATCGGTGATTCTATCATTAGCAGTAATCTAATACACAGATCTAAGGTTATAATGGAACCCTAAGTTCGATTATAAACAACTATTCTTCCTGATATAAGAAAGAGACAATAAGGCAGCCCGTACATTCAATATGTCCCTGTGCTGTACAATTCCAAATTTCTTACAAGAGGTCTATCTTCTAAAATTGAACTAGACCTTGGGAAAATGACTAGTACTGAGTTACGAAGTTTCACACATACAATTCTGTGGCAAAATGTAGACATCTGAACTTGCTTGTTTATTTTTAAAGAAAATGAGCAAAGTGTCACAAAAACGTTGTAGACCAATATGTAGGTTAGAAAGCTCACTTGTCCTGAAAGAACAGATCTCAACTTGTTTTCCTGCACTGCTTTCTGCTGCTCAATGCGCTTCATTGTAACTGAATCTTGCAATTTCGAAGTAGACATCCACATATTGTGAAGCATTTTCTGCACATTAAAATCTCAAGATTCAGCTTATGAAGATGTTGATATCTGTTTCCTAGAACATTAAAGGAACAATTTTAAAATTATTAATAATAAAGGAAACATAATGCTCAGAAACATAAATGATTTCCTGTCTGTTGTTTCAAGACAGAAGAGACAACAATGAGTTTTAAATTCAGAAGAAACTACAAAAAAAATCGATATCTGAAATTTCTGAAGAAAATAAGAAAAGTAACAAGTATGATACTAATAAACAATCACCGTGTTATTGGTTTACTGAAATACTCTGGAATTTTAGCACCTTATTTCTAAGATTTTTGGGCCCACCGATACAATAGGATCTGAAGAGCAGTAGTACATATTAGCACTAATATTATATTGGAAGCAAACATAAGCATAAACTATCCAGGGAATGATGGCTGAGATGGATCGGCTAAAAACATTGAACGCTAGACCCTGAACCCAAAAACCCTAATCCCTGTGGTGCAATATACCTGGGAACTTGGCAGCTCAACACCGGCTTAAAATGCACATGCAAAGTGGATAATAATGAACTGCTATTTCGTTGAAATATTTGGGAAACTTTTCTCCACCCCACCTGTCCATGCTTCACTCTGATGATAGAATTAATTTATTCTTACAAATGAACAGTTATTGAGATCTTCTCTACCTTTATTATAGAAAAGTGCATCGGTTTTGGTATCTTTGGGGCTGTATTTCTTCCAAGATGGAGCCATGTAATTTTGTGGTGTACGTTTAGGGATACTCCAATGTTGCTGTAGACCACAGGTTATGCCAAGGAGTGATGTCATACTCAGGCTTCAGCTGTAGGTTGATGGAAGAATCCAGATAATTGTTTGATATAGTTTGAGATAATTTTTAGCATTGTGGTGTCGCGTGTGACAGGAAACATAGAACAAGGGCAGAACATTTAGTGGAAATATTGAAAACAGAGCTCTGCATCAGTTGGTGTCAGAGCGGGTGAATTCTGCATGGTGATGTGTTTCTAAACAAAAACATATTTTGAGATGTTGTGGAAGAGCAGGTAAACTCCTGCTTAATATTAGTGTGAAGAGGATTGTCAGAGGAAATATAATTCAAGGAGTGGACTAATAGCAAGGAAACAAGAAAGAGAGTTGACAAAATGCGCTGAGATGGACATAGAGGAAACCATAATGGCAGAAAATTACCATACATTTGAAAGGATAAAGCAACTGGCAGAGGAAGAAAGAAGGAAAAAGAATAACGAGAAATGATGAGATGTCTGGGAAGGTGGATACAAAAGAATAGAGGAGATATAGAGGAGCTCATAAGGCTGGTAAAAAACTAAAAAAGCGTTGCAGAAGAGATTATAGCAGACTTGAGGGTTCAAATGGTAAGAAATAAAATGGACATTTTAGTCATGAATGGTTTGGTTGATGAGAATAAGGAAGTGGATTTTGTTTGCTTTCCCGAAGAAGAAAATACACTAATATAAAAATCAAAAAAAGTATTGCAGAAGAGATTATAGCAGACTTGAGGGTTCAAATGGTAAGAGAGGAAAGGCATCCAATGGAATGGACATTGTAGTGATGAATGGTCTGGTTGACGAGAATGAGAAAGTTGATTTTGTTTGCTCTCTTGAAGAAGAAAATACACTTGATGAGGGGTGCAGGACGCAAGAGGAGTGCACATTGACAAAAGAAAAACAAACAATGGAATGAATGCAAGAAGAGTAACAGGTGAAACAAGGAAATGCTTCCATGAGAGCTTACAGAACAGAGAAGAATGATTGTGTAGAAGAAGGCATAATTGAAGACGATAATAAAAAAGCTGCAGCTGAAAGCACCAATGCGATGAAGTAAACCAGCTGGGAGATGATGAAGAAATCACTCCTTTGATCATGCTAAGTAGCCGATACGGGTACGGGTATGGGTACGGGTACAACTATCGGGTATGTGGATACGGGGGATTTTTTCGGGGGGGGTTTGGGTACGGCTGGGTACAGCCGTACAAAAATATATATAAGAATTAAAAATATAAAAATATAGCCATATAGGCAAAATTAACCACATAATATGCATAGAGGAAACATAATAAGTTAAATAACCACAAAAAATACTAATAATTCGATGCCAAATATCATAATATTCAATTGTCAAACATAGATTAGTCTTATGACAAGTACATAGTGCAAATGTTACAATGTATGGACAAAAATAAAGACAAAAGAAAATGCACTCTCTGCAGTTTGGTGAAGAATACAATGAGATGACCTGGTGTTAAATCAACTAAAGACCATGGCCTATTCTCTTATTTGAGATTTTTCACAAGTTGAGCTTTCGTATTATACATATGCGAATGATCTTACCGTATGTACTGCACAAAAAGAGTCTTGGAGAACCATATCTTTGGGACATAGAGGATAAGCAAAAAAAGACATTATTGATTTCAACCTCTCCCTCATCTTGATCATGTTACAGAAATTTATTCCCTTTATTTTGGCAAGGTTAAAACACGATCAAATAACTGGAAGACTTGCTGACTTGCTCTGGCAATCCTTCATAGCTGTTATATACAGCCCTAATAAAGAAGATACAGATGAATCGACTGAGGCTCACGTTTTGAAAACACAGCCAGCCATTGAAACAGCAAGAGTGAACAAATATGCAATGGGAGGTAACAATGCAATGAAAGGTAAATGTGTTGTTATCTTTTGATAAAATGAGTGTGATTCATGCTTTTAGGGTTGCAAATGCACTTTAAAATGTTTTTGGAGGTCCATATTTGAATTTGACCGGCAAAATAAGGAGGAAAAAATTTAAAAATATGCTTTTTTTTTTGGGGGGGGGGGGGTGGTACACCATCCCTACGCCCCAGCCCCTGCGGGTACGGCCGGGTACGTCTGAGGATGTAGCCAGCCGTACCTGCAGGGGCTGAGGTGTACCCTGGACGTAGGGATGGCATACCGCCCCCTGTACCCGTACCCAAATGTACCATACCTGTACCAGCTGGGGCTTACAGGTGTATCCGGTAACGTGTTTATTAAAGTTAATGAGAACAGGTTAGAGCTAGGAGAAGAAGGTAATTCATTGAAGATTAGGAGAAAGAAGATCCGAATGTAGAAAATATGCTATAAAATGAATCAGACAAAGAAAATGCAAGTACAACAAGGAACTTGCTTGAGGATGGAATTGTGAAGAGATTATTAGCAGTTATACAGCATCTAGGGGATTGCATGCATGAAGGTGAGATTCAAGTTGCGGTGGAGAATGCCAGTGCATAATACTACAATAACAAAGAAGATATTGGAATTAAGAGGAAAAATACTTCCATGGTATATGAGAGTATTAAGAATGTTGAGAAAAGATATGTAGTTAGATGCACGCATAAAGGGACTGAGGTATAGATTTTATTTTCTACCCTGAAGAAAAAAATACACCTGAGGAAGAATGCATAATGCAAGAAGAGTGCATATTAACAAAAGATTAACATGCAATGAAATGCATGAAAGAAGAGTTACAGATGAAAGGAGGAAATATTTCCATAAGAGCTTGCAAAACAGAGGAGAATGAGCATGTAGCAGAAGGTATACTTGTAGATAAAGATAATAATAAATAAAAAAGGTCCGGCTGAAAACACCAATGGAATGGAGAAAGCCAGCTTGGGAGATATTGAAGAAATCACACCCTTATTGTTTTTTGAAGCCAAAGAGAAGAGGTTAGAGCTGGAAGGATAAAATACTTCATTGAAGGTTGGGAGAAAGAGGATACACATGCAGGAAGTATGCTTGAAAATGAATCAGAAGAAGAAAATGCACATACAACATGGAAATTGCTTGAGGATGGAATTGTGAAGAGAATTATAGGAATTAAGCGTGTAGAGGATTGCATGCATGAAGGTGAGATTCAAGTTGAGGTAGAGAATGCCAATAGAGGTTTGCATAATACTACAGTGAATTATAAAAAGTTGGAAATGGGAGAAAAAATACTCCCACAGCATTTGAGAGTATAAAGGATGTTAAGATGAGGTATATGGTTGGAAACATGCATAAAGGGATTGAGGAGAAGAGGATAGTCCTGTAGCAGATGAAGATGATGAAGTTGAGGTTGTTCAAAATATTGCAGTGGTTTATCCCATGGGGCACGAAGATGAATGTAAAAATTCTAAAGACAAGGAAGAGGGAAAAGAGCATCTTCTCATGGTGAGTGACATTGTTGACCCGGAATAATTGGTCCTAAAATCCAAAACTACAAAAGGCGCCGATTGCAACAAGAAAAAGGAAGAGAAAGACTTTTATGAAAAAGCATAGCATTGATCGAACCATGATTCCATTCTTGGAAATGTGATTGAGGTAAGAAATTATGCTGATTTAATAAATTATCATCAAGGTTTTGCAAACCTTGAAAATTCATGGGAAGGAAATTGGTTGAGCTGGTTAAGCAGTATTGAGAAGAATGTGAAATGGGTAAAATAGTCAAAGACATTAATTCTGATAAAGGCACCGAAAATACCATGTTTTGGTTCACACTCAATGAATTATTACCAACAACTACTGAGCTGAATGAGGTTATTTTGAACATCAATGCCAAATAAAGTGTCATTATTATGATAGCAGATCAAAGTGAGAATACAGCAGAGGAGACCATTTTTTTTATAGTTGAGCAATGTAAAGATCCAGCGAAGAGAGAAAATGTAGGAGCTGATTTATGATGTGATTTGGTTTGATCAATGGAGGAAACTAAAGAAATTTCATACTTCAGATTCTGAATCGGGAGGTTCAAAATTTTTTAAAGCCAGGGAAGAATCATGTAAGATTCTTGGGAGACCTGGCACCTCAAGACCGGCTTATTCATGGGCACCATCTATCAATGCGCATAAAAATAATAGCAATATTTTATTTTATTTAAATGCAGTTAATGGGATCTTAACTACATTCATTATAGAAAAGCATAGTAATCAGACGATGCGTTCCCTGGTACCTGGGACACATCCAGGGTATGGAGACACAAGACGGGTACTGAGACACCTCCCAGGTTTCAGAGACTTCATTTGATGTCTCCTAAGTCTCCTAAAAACCCCGTCTCCCTGTTTAAATTAAAATAAATTTATATTAATAATAATATTAAAACTTTAAACTTTATGACTTAAAAGTTGAAAAAGTAGAATTTTAAAGTTAAAAATAAAAACTTTTAAAGTTAATATTTTTCAATGTTTATGAAATCAGAATCTGAGATATATATATATATATATATTTATGAAATTTAAATATATAAATATTTATATTTTATTTATTTTGCCATCTCCAAGTACCCCAATACATGATGTCTGAAAATTAGCATCCCCGTCTCCTAGTGACTGTAAAAAAGTGTGTTGGTTTTGGGTTTTGTTATCTTTAAGTAGGTTAGGAACTTGGGGTAGTGTTTTTTTCGAGAATGGAAGTGTGTAATTTTGTGCTGCATGTTTAGGGACACTCCCGTGTTGTTGTACTCCATATGGAAGTCCAAATACTAATGTCATATTGAGCTGTAGGTTGAAGAGAGACTCCAGCAAACGTTTGATATAGCTTGAGAGGATTTCCAGAATTTTGGTGGGACAGGAAAAACAGAAGGAGGGCAAAGCATTTATTGGAAATATTGAAAACAGATCTCTGTATCACTCTGAACACAAAAGCCGTGAACCCTAAACTGAAAACTCTGTTGATTTTCATGAGAACGAAGGATGTTTTCTAACAGAGATTAGATTAATATACCGAAGCACGTCATTATTCCCTTTATAGAAATTTGGATTGATGAAATCTATACAGAACCTAAAATATGAAAGCTAAGCTTTGAGCACTACTTGCATTTCAATAAAGAACATTTAAAAGACAGTTTTCAAAATTTCCTCTAGGGCTTACAGAAACACACCTCAGCTGCAGCCTTCTGTACATTCATGGCGGCCTCTGCTTTAGCATTGACAAATCGCCATTGTAAATGTCGGTTATGGAGCAAACGCAAATGGTGAGCATCTTCAATCTGGTTAGTACCTTTCTTCCCCTTCCGTGCATCAGCACCAACGATGACCGCAGATCCTGCCATGTTGTTCCTGATATTCTGAACATTTGCTGTAGGGGGTAGCATTGCCTGCCCTCTTGTCCTTGTTGGGCTCGGTAAGCATCTAGAGGGTGAAGACGATCCAGGTATTATTTTAACAGGTGAAACTGATGTCTGAGAACCTGGAAAGGGTGGAGGGAGAGCTTGGTTTGTCGATTTTGATAACTTACCTGCCCCTGGGTGCCCTGTTCCTCTCACTCTCACTGACGTGGAAGATGACAAATCAGCCTCTGGCATTGAATACCTCACTTCAGCTGATCCCTTGCTTCTGCTATTTGCATCCTGTAAAAACCTGGCCGGCACAATAAAACCATGGGTAATACTTTCTTGACTCCTCCTAGTGCCATTCTGAGCCTGAGAAGTGCAGTCAGAAGATGTGCTCTCTGGGCTAGATAGCATGTCACCTGCCCCAGTGTTGCCATCTATGTAAGCCAGCTTCACCTCCTGAGGTGGCGATAGAGTGATCTCAATAGGCTCCTTTGTTTGAATTTTATTTCCTTCTGACCCTTTCAAAGCAGTACCTCTTCCCCTGCCATCTAAGGGTATGAACCTTGGGGTGTTTGAGGCCATCATACCATCACCAATGTGCCCACAAACAGACTTATTAGTAGGAATAGGTTTAGTAATCCTTGTCCTGCTTTGTGCTGGCCTGATGAATTTTTCATTATTGTTATTCACACTCCTACTCATAGGATGTACATTTGGTTTCCCAGTTCTAGGCTTTGGCAGCAGATTTTCAAGAGGCTTGGCATTTTCAGACTGGTGGTCACCACTTTCTCGGAACAGTGACATTACAGGACGTTTCTTCTCTACAGTGCCTTCTATTTTGGAAGCAGGATCCCCTGTCGTGTTCACTGGTTTTGCAGCTTCAGTTGGCTTCAATGGCTGATCCATACTAAACTTCTCAGCATGCATTGAAACTGTTAAACTCCGGAGTGCCTCTCCTGCAGGACGTTTGGGACCTTCTGAAATGGATGATTTTGAATCCATTGGAAATGGGGTCGGTTTCCTTGGAACAGGCTGGGCACGCTTGGACTGAAACTCAGGAGACAGGCACCTTGTACCAGAAGAAGAAGAAGAAACAGTTGAAGACATGAATCTGGAGGTAACTTCTCTATTCCGAGGCCTTTTGTGGGTAGCATTCTTCTTAGCCTCCGTCAACGCCAAAGGCACCCTTGCATGATTTTCATCTGATTTCTTCTGGTCCTGCACCTCAGTGGACTCCATATTATGTACCTCTCTGTATCGCCAATGGAAAGAAAACTCCTCTAAAAAGAAATATCAACACTGCTTACAATTGAACTGACGAGTCTGACCTTTTACAGAGTAGCAATGATGTGCCCTCAGCCCCTCAACCTCCGCACATCCCATCAGATTTTAAATGTTTCAATACCAATCACTGATGTTCTCACAACCAAGTTACTTCAATATACAGAACTCCCAATAAATTATTTACCCTCTCCCTTTTTTATCAAAAATCATGTACCCAGATCAAGCCAAGCTAAATTCCCCCGCAAAGTCCAAATCCTCAATAAAAATGATAGCCCCAAAAAGAAATGCAATCGGAAGGATTCAAAATTACCCCTCAAACCAATCCCGATCCTTTCCTGAACAATCAACCACTAAATATTTTTGATATTCCGATATCAGAACTTACCACAAAACAGAGATAAACCCAGATCACTCACAGCCCAAAATCACCCCCCAAAATCCAAACACTCAATATCTAGAATTCTCAACTCCAAACAGAAGTGCAATCAAAAGGGTTCGAAATAAACTATATACCCAGATCATCATAATCTCGGTTGTTCACATGGAACTGCAGGGACTTCAGGGTATCCAGGCTGTTATCAAGTCATCACCTGTGCAAGGATTAATCAATCAATCAAATTCTTTCTGAAACTCTCAGGGGAAATTTATACACAAATTCACCCATCTAGAACATGGAACAAATATTGTCTAGCCGTTTCTAGAGGATCACCTAACCATAAACCCTAAACCTAAATCATCGTTTTCAACTTCTCACAGGAATCTGCAGGGACTGTAACATATCCGGGCTGTTATCAATCAAACTCTCTCCCAATTCTTCAGAACAAATACATACACAAAATCATCTACATAATATATGAAACGTCGTTCCTTTCAACCTTCCCACTGTTAAACGCTATCAGGCACCAATTACCCGGATACTTGCAGTCATAACCTAGTTTATCTAGTTTCACAAAATATTAAATCGTGACAATCACCCAAAGCTTGGACAACTGTTCTAAAGCTAAAGAACCTTAAAAAAACAATCTTCTAAACAAGTCAACCCACTTTGATATGAGGCAAAATTACACAGATGTTTGCATTCATAAACTGGTAGATGAAACCTTGGACCAAAACAACAAAAGCAAGATTGGAGAACTTAATCTGAAACCAGATACTAGAAACAATCTTCTATCTTCTAAACATGTAAGTATACTTTTAAAGATCCTACAAAAAGTTAACACACTTTGACAGATATAACAAACCATTTTAGCATAGTTACCAGGAAACTTCAGCACAGGGACGTGGACCCATCCCCATACCCATATTTTCTGGTGATTACATTTATATGGGCTTCAAAACCTAAATTATAAAGCAGAAACCATATTTGTCTCAATAATCTGTGGGATTTTTTTAAAGCTATCTTCTAAACAAGTAATCATACTTTAATAGATCTTACAAACAACCTAAAGCACCTTAAAAGCCATCATATTTTTTGAAAATCGAGAGTGTAGAAGCCAAATTTGCATGTGAGTATGAAGAATTTTACCTGCATCTGCCGGATAATTACGTGGGTCTGTGACAGCTGGTAAGAAAATGGGAAAGCAATGAGGGCAGAAAGCAGGGCTGAAATTTTTGTTAATAATTTCTGGGGTTTCTTTATAAACAACCTTGTAAATAAGTAAACATACTTCGATCGATCCTACAGATAATTTTGGCCTGAAGCACTTAACGTCATAAAAAATTGTCTTATCATATTTGAATTTGAGAATCTATATCATAGAAGCCAAATTTGCATATGGGTAAGAAGAATTTTACCTGTATAAGCTGAATGTTGAAGTGGGTCTTTGATAGCCATGCGAAAAACAATTTTTTCTTCGAATTTTGTGGGGATTTTTGAACTGGATAGGCGGTGAACGAGAATAGTTGAACAGGGTTTATGAGGCTTTTGTGTGGGGCATGGCGGCGGCTGAAGAAGGAATCCGAAGGGCTGATTGACAGTGGAATAATTCAAATTTCAACGGCACTCTTTCGCTTTCAAAATTCAACGGTCGTTACACCCGCTTGAAAATGAGTTTTAGGTGTAAATTGCATTGATCGTTGACCTTCTACTTGTGGAAATAGATTCACACTTACAAACTTGAAGCTTCAACATTTCATGGATTTTAATTCGCTATCATATTCATATATTATATTATATTACATATATTTAAAAAAATAAATAGAGTTGATAGTTTTATTATAAATAAAACATGTATAAGATTATTTATTAAAAAAAGGTGGTAGAGGGCATGCCATCAAAGTCACACTAGGAAATAAAAGGTCCAATGCCACAAAAGCAACAAACAAATTAGGTCACATTTAAAGAAAGCTCTAGTACATCAAAAAATAGGGCAATTTAAGCAGCGCCAACATATAAACTAGCTAGAGACCGGTCATTGTCAGGGGGATCACCCCACCCAGAGCCTGGGAGATCTTTCCCATCATCCACTAGATCCCATTCAGCGTCAATGTCCACCTGGTCAAGATTATATTTTTCTTCAGTAGCATGCGGGGGGGGGAAGGGCTAAATTAAGCCACGGGAAGCTTTTATCAAAATGTTGAAAGGAACCATCTTGGGAACTCCCAGATTGCATCCTCCCTTGGGGTTGGACCATTGGAGGCAGGGAGCCCCACCGCTAACTGTGTCGAGGTGGTGGAGGCGAAGAGCCCCAACCAGCACATCGATCTATGGGGGGAACCCCAACCACCCTGCGACACCGAAGGTGGAGAGTGATGTTGTTGTGAGGCACAAGAAGCTCGAAAACGGTGGTGAGGTCGACTGCGACAAGAGCCACCCTTAGGACCATACTTGTCGCAAGGTGAGATGTCCTTAGGTGGGGAAGGTGGAACGTGAACAATGGTGCAAGGTGCATCACCCCAATAAAGGAGGAGTCACTGTAGGTAATCAAGTTCCATAGCCACTTTATTTGTTTGCACTTGAATTTGCATAATAACATTAGAAACAATGGTAGCTTTGTCATAAGTAGCAAATCAAGAGTCTGCAAAATTATTAGAAAATATCATTGAATTATGTTCTTTCCAGAGCCAAAATAAAATTTTCATTTTGAAAGTATGCTAATTTTGGGTGAACTGAAGAGGCAGACTCAGGTTATCCCCAAAGATAATATGGCACTAGTTGAAGGGAATGGAGAGAAGCAACTGAAAAAAATCTTGAATCCATAACCAAGCACGCTAGGCCTATGGGCAATGATAGAAAAGGTGAAATATGTTTTCAAGGTGGCCACAAAAGGGACGTTTGGGAAGAGAAATCTCCAATTGGACCAGTCTTTTGCCAATAAGCATGCCTTGATAAAGCAAACACCAATTGAAGTGAGCAATTTTGAGCTTAGTACAAGCAGACGATATAGTGCAAAATCATTTCTCCTAGAGAGAAGTGGAGAACTGTATATCCCACCTCTGATTGAGTTTATCCATGATAGGCATGTGTGAAGAGAGCCATTCACATCCTTTTTTGATAGTATAATTTTGGAAAGGACTCTACCATTTCCAATCCTTCCACCAAGGGTGGGCAAAGGTGACAGAGATCTTGTGAAGGAACTCCATTGGCAAAGCTATCACAATCTCATCATAAGATTCTCTATCACCCGAAGAAAGATTCTATTTAGCTTAGAAGGCATTCCAAGGGATCCAAAATCAAGTTTCTTTGCAGAAAAGGTATTGCATAGTGTGGATATCTCTACGATAAAATCTAAGTGCATAGATCCTAGGCATTTCTATCAGAGGCACCACCTGCATGTTTATAATCGATGCACACCAAGGTGATTACTAATTGATCAATAAACCATCCCTAAATACTAAGCCATTCCATAACAACCAAGGTTTTATTTTCCCAAGTTTTTCATATACTCTTAATAACAAAGGTTCCCACCACTTTGATTGGGGTGACTTGAGTAAGGAGATTGGGAAAACCAAGCCCTTTCCAAGCCATGTGGCTATAGGGGACCCTTGAGCAATGCAATTCCTGACAAAAATCTTCTAGGCTTTTTTACCCTCCACTACAAAAATAATCCACTTAGCACATAAAGCAGAGGCTTGTCGAGAGATTTCAATGAGGCCCATACCACTAGCCTCTCGCAGGAGACAACAATAATCCATGGCAACTATGTGGAAACTTTTACTAGAGGAGGGATTGGCCCAGATGAAGTCCCTCAGTAAATTTTCAAGTTTGTTGATGACCTATTTGGTGGGCACCCTACACGAAGAGTAGTACACATGGGTGGCAGCAAGCACTTTAGAGCAGATTTGGAATTTGCCAGCCAAGGAAAACAACTTGGTGATCCAATACAAGAGTTTTTTCTCAACATGGTCAACCATGTATTAATAGAGACAAGAGGGGGAGGCTTGAAAGGCAAAGGGGATCCCAAAAAATTTAAATATCTCATCATGCTAAAGCTAGTGCCAATTGTATTGCACCATTGAGACAGGTTGTGGGAGATAGGATTGCCTGTAGCACTATGTTTTATGCCATTGGATGTCATAGCTAGAGGCAAGATAAAAGACCTCTAGGCAGTGCATTGCATTGGCCACAACATCCTCGTCCTTGATGATCGTAAGAAAAGAGTCATCAACAAAGTGGCCATTAAGAAGTTGCTTGGGTTCTTCCAAAGGAAGGGCTATACCATGCACTAGGCCTTATGATTTAGCATTAGCCAAGAGATATCCAAAGCCTTCTGCTACAAGAATATACAGTGTTGGGGCCAAGGGACAACCTTGTTTGATGTATTTGAATCGATTGAAAGGCTCAAAATTGACTCAATTAATGGAGAGAGGGTACACTAGAAGGACTTGTATTAGTGGTTGTCTTATGTAAAGGTTAATGTACCATGTGTTCCTTAAAAGGAGCAACATGGGATGTCTTGGCCCTCTTAGAATAACCAGTAGAAGGAGGAGGAAATATATCTAGATGTATCTTTCCAAAATGCAATAATTTCCCTATCTACCAACTACATAATCTTTTTCTCAAGAGTAAAACAATCATTATCACATTGCTCATTTATACCATGGTAAGTGCAAAAGTGTTGTCATTTTACCTTTTCAAATCTATGTGGTGGATAATGAGAATTTAGAGGATTTTTTATCATTTGTTTATCCAATAGTGTACAATATATCATGTGGTCTATCTCAGTACCAATCAAACTAAAGTGGTTGCCTTTTTGTAGAGGCATATCGTTTAAATGTAGGAGGTTTTATGTAAGTATATTCCTTTCATTTATAAAATAATTCTATTTTTTGTTCTTTGGTATGCACTACTAGTTCTGAAGAGGGCTTTTGAAGTGGTTCATGACCCTTTTTGGTTTGTTGGTTTGCTTATTTGCTTTAAAAGTATTGTTTGTACCATGTTTTCCTTGATGTGGATGAATGGGTGATTTGGTTTTGGTATTTGTTAGAGCACATGTATATCTATGCACATCCCAATATAAGGTTTCGAATGAAGCAAAAGGCTTATGAAATGCTCTCTCTCGAAGTGGATAAAGAAGACCCCTGCTAAATATGAATTGTACTTATGAATTTGAGGGGGTGTAGTTTAAGGAATATAAGATATCCTTAAATCTAATGTCATAGTCTTGAAGGGATTCATCCTCATTTTGAGTTAAGGGATACACATGTTCTAATGGTAGGTATGGTATTGTGTGCCTATGGAAATTAGATAATAATACATCCTCAAAAAAATTTAAAGTTGATAAGGAACTATTTGAGAGTGTATATAACCAATCAAGATCCTCTTGAGCTAAACTTCTATGGAAAGATTTTAAAAATAAGCATCCATCTTTAGTCAAATGTTCAAAGGAGTGTATATATTATTTCAAATGATTTGTAGGATCTCCTTTGTCATCAAAGAAAAATAAAATATGCATGATAAAGGTGGAAGGATATGGATAGTCAAAAGCATCTCTAGTAAGGGGTTGATACTCTAATATATTATCATTAAATTTAGCCTCATAGGATGAAATTTTCAACTTAAGAATAGTCATTTTTTGTTGAATATCTGGTAGTCATTAGAGATAGCATATCAATAGGATATGTTGGTGAATAGGTTGAAGAAGTGTTTAGAGGTTGTAATTTTCCATCCATGTGGAACATAGGAATGATAGGATCCTTACTACCCTCATTGTATTGTAGGATAAGATAATCATGTGGTTTGTAAACATTAGGTAAAGGGATATCCACTTTGCATGATGATTCAAGAGAGATCATTTTATCATGTTATACATCACGAAGGTTAATGCAATCATGATTTGAAAGAGCCTAAGTACTTGGATTTTTATTACATGCAAGAGGGCTAGAAGATGCAATATCACTTTCTAATTTAGGTACATCATTGTTATATGATAAAGGAACATTTACATAACTATCAGTTGCATCATTACTATTTTTCTTAGGAAATTCTTTTATTAGGAAACCTTTAGCAAAGATGTTTTGTTGCTTCCTTTGAATTGAAAGAAAATTAGAAGAACATACATCTACACTATATTCAACATCATTAAAATTTTCATCTTTCAAACCTATAAGGATAGGGAGAGAATTATTACATGCATTTGTATCATTGAGACCTAGAGAAGAATTTTCTCTATTTTCACTTGAGTGGTCTAAACAAGGAACAAAAATTTCAACATTATCATTACTTTGGGAAGAAGGCATACACTCACTTTCTTCACTATTTTCATCATTTTAAAGGTAAGAGAAACATTTAGTTTTTGATTCATCTTGATTATTTTTTCATGAAAAATTGCTACTTTCAACATCATAAATGTTAATTTATTTCATGTGTATTGGATCATCATTATGTGATTCACTAACAAATTTGATTGTTTGTAACTTTTTAGGCTTTTCATAATTGGAGATATGATAAATAGGAGAACTAGGCTCCTCATACCCAAGAGGAATAGTGTCACACTCATAACCATATGAAATAATACTATGATTATTACCATGTTCATTTAGATGCATTTTCATCATTAGTTCTTTCATTGCCATAATTATAAGCAAAAGAAGAGGTGTTAGTCTGTTTTTTATATGCCATAAGATCTTCATATGTAATACATTAATCATCAAGAGCATTGAAAAAATATCAAAAAGATGAGACTTGGTATGAGTTATAATAAAGGACTCCATAAGGGCTTTAACTTTTAACCCAATGTAAAAGAAAGCAAGTAGAATGCTTGGAGTAAGAATATAAATAAACATGCCTTAAGTTATGCCCATACAATAAATGAGATCTAAAAAATTAATAGATAAATCTGAAACAAAGTTTTTGAATAAAGATAAAACCCTAACATGCAAACTAGGGTTTTGTTCAACAAACATAGGATGGGTTCACCAAAATGTTTTATGTTATTTGGGTTTTTATACACTAACACACTAAGCAAATAAAACCATAAAATGTGATACTTTTTATATTTATATTTTTGCAATGTAATACAATTTTTTGACAATAGATTCATTCAAGCATGTGCAATAATTAAAACAATGATTGTACAACTACATGACTAAAGGATGAGAGAGGGCATATCTTGTGTGTTGCTCTATTCTAGAATATGACAGTGATTAGGAATCATCACATGACTATACTAGAAGTTTGGGTTTTGCTCACTCTATGTTTTGACTACCCTTAACCCCTATACACTTGCATTCACCATGGACACTTGCATCCACATAGGCATCATGATCTTATCGAAGGTGTCTAGACCAAAATATAGATATTTTTTTGCATCCATCAATTGGGTTTTGTTTTATGTTTTTTGTCACATTTTCATTGATGTATTTAGACCATGTACACATGGTATCAATATTGATTTATTTATCAAAACCCTAACCCTTCATCTTCATAATGACCTTGGAAAAAATGGGTTAGTGGGCTCACAATGTCAAGTTTCCCACTAGAGCCTTCTATTAATTGGAATTGCCTACATATCTAATAATTCTAATAGGGCCTTAGAATTATGTATTTATCCCTTATGTGTTGGATTGTGTGTGTATAATAATGCAATATGTAATAAACAAGTACATAGAGTGACCTAGTTTGTAACTTGAAAAATGTGGCTCATGAAATAATCCTTCAATACCTCATACCTATAGATATGTTTTCCCTATGATGGATATGGAAATAGAATAAAATAGATAAGATTTGATCACTTGAATGCTTGATTGAATTATTTTGGTATTTTGCCTTGTGAGAGGTAAGAAGTTACTAGGTGAAGAATGAATGATGATTGCTTTTTTATTTATACCCATCCCTTTAGATAATATCTTTCATTAAATCTCTTAGGTTGACCTTAGGAATATATTTAATTTGAAAATTGGATGGCTTTAGGGCACTTGACGCTTGCATTGGATAGGGACACTTGCTTGATGTAGGAATCTAATTAGGACACAAATGTTTGGGTAGCTATAAAATAGGCCTAGGTACAAAACTTGCAGAGATAGAAGATAAATGTGTTTATAACATTCTAAGCATGCTAGAATGTTTGATTTATCATAATAACATTGGCCAAACTAAAAAATAAGAAATATACATAGAGAGATAGTGTATGAGATAATTTTGGCAATGAAAAATATCTAGAAGTTAAAGGTACATCCATGATATGTATTTGCCAAGTGTACAAGATTGAAGTGCTATATAATTCAGAAATAATGTTTACACAGACCTACACCAAATAACTATGATGGTAATGCTTATCGTGATTATCATCATATGGTGTAACATTCTATGAACATATGCTTCAAATTGAGACACAAAATACAATGTATCATTGAAAATAATAATATTCAGATTGACACACTTTTAGGAGAATGAAGATCACCAATGGATCACAATCAGAATTCAAAACATATCATGATCACTATGAATAGGCAATATATCTATGACCAAATTAAGCATGATAATAATAGATAATATCATACAACACATACTCAGATTATAGATCAAGATTGAGATCCTGATATACATAAAGTTGCAACAAAGATATATGAAAGATGACACCAATGCAATGAGATGTTATTACCACCAGATATAGGACTTCCATATGAGCTCTTTTAGTCAGGGGTGACACTTATCATTGTACATAACATATTCATGATTGTTTATTGAATCATTTTTTGATTATCCTTTTATCTTGTACATACACCCTAACATCGACAATTCTTCTATCCCTTGATTTTATTTTCACTTTATTCTTTCCTTTTCATAGTTATCCAAATCCAAAAACTCCAAAATAATTATCCTATATTGATTTATCTTTCATAACATCCCCTGCATGTATAACCTATACAAAAAAACAAGTTTTTCCCTCACAATCACTTGCAGTAACCTAAGTCATAATCGACAGTCAATATTTTCGTGGAATCGACCTATAACCTTTTTCACAATCATCCCCATTTCTGAGACAATAGAGCCATAATTTACATATAATTTTTTAATCATCACATGACACACAATGTACATAATAGAATCATCTCAAGACAAATATAATTATGTCTGACATTGCACATAAATGAATGAATACATACTTACATATTATGAAATTAAGATGTGCATTCATTCCTCCACATCCCCCTCCACCTCCCACATATATTTGATCCATGATTGCAATGGGGGAAATATTGCTTGCTCTCACTTCCTCTACATAGCCACATTATCACATCTAATACACATTATGCCTCGATACATGTTGTGAATTATTTATATCCCTCCCATTATTATATTTTCAAAATCGTATCTCCTTGGCCTTACCTAAATAAATTTAAAATATTCCAAAAATATTAAAAAAATCAAATAATCAAAAAATACAAAAACATTCAAATATTAACAAATCTAAAATTAGGACTTGAGAATGACATGATAATTAGATTACAGTATTTACATATGTTATTTATCACATGTTTGGTAGATGGTATATCCTTTACATACACACATGTATTTCATAGTATATGAGTGTTATGTAGGACATACAAGGTACGCATGAACCTATAGATGTTGGACTTCCCTCTACTCGGTGGCCATGTCAACACTTGAGAATCATATTCCATGGGTTTCATTATTATAGGTTATATATTTTTGTGACATTTTTACCATATTGAGATATATTTATTACACATGAATTTTTAGTTACTCATATCTTACAGAGTGATACATAAATATGCCATTATATTACAATGTGAATTTGATATATATGGATGGTGTAGACTAGTCCCTTGTTTTATGATCCATTTATGATGTTATTCTATTACATGATAGGCTAATTTGGGTTTGACTATTGTGTGTGTCCCCTTAGCGTTACTTTATGTCCCTTGTTTGTGACATTTTTTATGTCCCCTTGCATATGGTTTGTGGTCTTATTTTTGTGACATTTTATGTCCCTTGTATGTGTCCTTGGACTTATGTTTGATACTAACAGTTACAATTGTTGAGCTTGCTGACATTAGGTGGTACCATGCTCTATATCATGCACTTATATTATGTAGTATTATTCAAATATCTTTATATTTTGTGCTTCATTAATACATATATCTAGACATTGTTGGGTGAATATTTTGTCAACCAGCTAACTTGTGAGCAAAATAGGTCTCTTCAACCACAGCATAGGGAGATTGGTCAGCTAGATGTGCATGTTTACTACATCAATAGGGGACAAATCTCTCCTCTCATCAAGGGGAGGTTCTCTATGAATATGCAGGAGCTATATGCTATATATATAAGCAAAAAATAACACTCAGGGGTAGGATACACCATCCATCTCTCTTCTTTCAGAGATGATATTCACAAACAAAGGAGAAAATCTTGGTGAAAACACTGAAGGCACTTCTCTTCTTTCAGAAGTGTTCTTGTAGGGGACATCAGGAGTTCTTTCACGTAGGATAAGTAACTGGTAATAGAGTATAGAGTAACCGGCAATATAAGATGTAGCACAAAGTCTCCACCTTGACTGCCCAAGAGTGAGATACGAAGAACAATGGGGGCACAAAGTCATCCCAAGGTCCTTTACATAGAAATAAAAAAATAACACACACTGAAGACAACTATGACAGCACAAAGTCTGAAAGTAGCAGGCTTTAGGACACCTTCCTTATCACTTCCACTAGCTCTACTTGTTAAATTACATAAATAAGAATATATTTAGGAAATAGACATAAGAACAATATCCTAGAATGATACAAGCTATAACAGCACAAAGTCTGAAAGTAACTTGCTTTCTAATTCAAACAAAGAATTGTGATAAACAATCTGAGCTCAAAGTCTCAGTGATGCCTTTCAATTTGGGTAGAGTTTTGCTTCTAGTAATGAGAAGATCTCCCTTAAAACAAACCAAGAGATTACAATATATAGAGGCTAAGGAAGGCTTGGCACTTTGTCCCATGGAGTAGCCCATGCTGTGCATTAATGCCTTGAATGCATTTTTGGTTCTGTCAAAGAGGGCCATGCTGGAATAGGGCAACTGTCTTAACTGTGTCATGTTGATTCATCTTGAATGTCTTCTCCTGATCTTGAGTCACTTATTCTATCACCTGCTATTCGCACAACTATCCACTTTGCCTTTACTCCAAAGGAGACAAACATGATACGCTTTCAATGTTTGTAGGCCCAAATATCTACTTAGTGGACTGTTCCACCTACTGGAAATAACTCCTGTAGATATATTGGCCTTTCCCTTTTTTTGCTGCAATTTGAGCCCTCGTGCTGCCTTTTCCCCCTTTTGGTTTTGTCCTTTGAATGCATTTGATCCCGCACTCAAGTCTGCAAAGATCAACAGTTATTTTATTGCCACAAATTTGACGTCTTTAGGTCCATCATTGCTTGAAAGCTAATGACTAATTAGTTGTCCTAAATTTGATGGTTGTGGGTCCATCATCCTCTTTAGAAATTATTTCATGTCTTTTCCACTTGCTGAGTGTCGAGTGCCTCTTCAGGTCTTTGGAAAAGGTCCTTTCTAAGTGTCGAGTGCCCCTCATAAGGGTACCTACCCTTCAAGATCTTCTGGGCAGCCTTCGGGTTTCAATTTCTTTAGTTAGGCTTGATCCTTTATTTCCTTCAGATAAAATGTCTAAAGGAAATCTTTCCTTGGCTCTATGTCTTTGTATTGGGAGTATTCCATTTTTGACACGTGGCACATTCCGCTGCTTTTAACAAGTGACATGTGGCATCTTTCAACAGAATAGGCAAGGACACTTGGTAGCATCCACCTAACTTATAAGAGATTTTAGAAACCTTTGAGAGTCTTATGGGAGATGACATGTGGTGGCTTTTGATGAGCTCTAGAAACACTATAGAAACATTCGGGACTCATTTGGATTCACATGGATGATGACACTTGGAGTGTTCCATTTGTTAATGTGACTTACTTGGGGTCCACCACAGTGCTTACTCAATAAATGCGGATGTCGACACTTGGTGGCCTTCGCTGAGTCTTACCAGGGAAACGTGGCGACTTCCACTCAATTTTAGCAATCACATAGAGGATGACACTTAGAGCACTCCGCTTATTCTTTTAGCAACTTACCCGGGGCCTGCCACAGTATTTACGTGATAATGAAACCAAAAGAAGAAACAATGACTATTGACACTTGGTAGCCTCTATTGAGCTTTGCAGATGACACATGACACGTTTTATTGCTTTGAGAAGCAAATCATAATGTGTCTCGGCAGATGACACTTGGTAGCTTTCGCTCATCTTTTTCTTTCACGCGCTCCTTTGAACCGTTTGATTAAACTGATCGATTGAACCAAGCCTAGAAATGGATAAGTGCTGTAAACTTGCTCTTTTGAAGGAATTTACCTGTTAAAGCCATCAAACCCTTTGGACCTATTAATTTCAAGCATGTTGAGTCTGTAGATTTCCTCCTGTGAAGTCCGTAGAAACTGAGAAGCTTGAAAAATGAGGAATTTGAATGCTCAGGACAAATTTTGAAAAGGGAAGAGACAATTTTGGTCTGTGCAGGGTCAAAATAGTCCATAGGCTGTGCCAAAAATGAATGACATTTTTCAGGGACAATAACTGGCTCCAGTTGGGGAACTTCCTTCAGTTGAAAACTTGAAACAACTGAGGGGAGTAGAAACCAGAATCTCTAGTGCCTTTGAAGCATGCCATTGGGCTATGGAGTCATGCTACCCAAAAAGAAAGGCTCCAAAAAATGAAAATGAAAAGCACAAAATAGAAATGAAAGACTATACAAATATACATATGTATAGGTGAACTCATCTGATACTTCAAGAGTTGAAGTGCTTCAGATGCTGCCCATTGTGAGGCAGAGAAAAGGGTGTGCCATCTTGGTACCTCAACAGGAAATTGCTTTCACCATTGAGCTGATGAATAGTAAAGGGGCCCCTCCACAAGGAGTCAAAATTTCCATGCATTCCCTTTGGTTCTCTCCTCTTATCCCATAGGAGGACTTGATCTCCAATCGAGAAATCACGGTTCTTTGCTTTTTGGTTGAAGAGATTCTTCACCATACCTTGATGGGCAACAATTCGATCCACCACCATAGTTCTCTACTCATCCATCTCAGTCAGGCACATGATCCTCTTATCAATGGAGCTTTCATATATCTGATCTTCAATTACCTTAGCCAATTTCAATGTTGGCAATTCTAGGGTGATTGGTATTTCAACATTGATTCCATAAAGAAGTTAGAAATGAGACATACCAATCACCCTTTTTGGTGTAATTTTGTCTGCCCATAGAGCATCAACTAATGCTTTATGCCATGTCCTTTGGTTGTCATTTACCAGCTTCTTGATGATAGTCACCAAGTTCTTATTGCTTGATTTAGCTTATCCATCCCCTTTTGGAAAGTAATCAGAAGAGTGAGAGAGAGTGATCCCATAGTAAAAATAGAACTGAGTAATCTCTTGGGAAGTGAAACAAGTTGCATTGTTTGTGACAATTTTGACTGGGACCCAAAACCTGGCAATGATGTTCTCTTTGAGGAAATTGCACACTACTTTTGAAGTAGCATGTTTAGTTGGGATAGCCTCCACCCACTTGGTGAAATAATTTGTGGCTGTAAGGACATAGTCATGTCTAGTACTTGAAGATGAGTTTATTACACCAATAAAATCAATGCCCCATTGCTAAAATGACTCTTCTATGATCATTGGTTTGAGAGGTAGGGCAGCCAACTTGGGTCTTCCAACAAACTTCTGGCATAGTTCACATTTCCTAACCCACTTGTATGCATCTTGAAAGAGAGTTGGCCAATAATATCTGGCTCATAGGATCTTATGGGCAGTCACAGGAGCAAAGAAATGTCCTCCATAGGCCAGATTGTGGAAGGACTTCAGAAGTTGGCTTTGCTGCTCCTTGTCGACGTAGCGAAGGAACACTCCATCAAGGCTCCTCTTATACAGGCCATTGTCCCAAAGGATGAAATTGGTAGCTTTCAACTTGATAGTCCTCCTTTCCTTGTAAGATAGGTGAGTGGGACATTCACCATAAGTAAGGAAATGAGCAATACCTGAATACCACTCATTCGTAGTGGAGACGAAGAGGACTGTTGGCACGTCTTTTTCTTTTGATTCTTTGTGCTTTATTCCTTCTAGCTTGTTATCAACAATTAATTAGCATAGCCCTTTTCCACGTACCAACTTTATTAGCTTGATGACCAGATTAAACTCCTAGATCTTTGCAACCCAATTGCCTCTTTTCATCCCAAACTCTTGTTGAGTTAGTATGGATTTGATCGTGGTGTCAGGAACCAAGGTAGTAGTGTGTGAATTCAAGATGTAGAAGCAGAAATGCTTTACTGCCTTCACCACTGCATAAGCATGCTTTTCTATGTTCGTGTACTTCAGCTCATGAGCTTTAGGAGGATAACTCATGAAGGAAATGGGAGATTCTATACCTTCTTTATTCTATGGAACCAAAATTGCTAAAAGCGTATGTTCTGAAGCATAACTGTATATGGTGAACTCTTTGTTATAGTCTGGACAAACCAGAATTGGGACGTGGGCAATGACAGTCTTGATATCCTCAAATGCTGACTTGCCTTCTTCAGTCCAGCTGAAGGTGGCCTTTCCCTTCATCATGTTTACAATATGTCTAGTCTTCTTAGCAAACTCAGAGATGAACCTCCGTAAGAAATTCACTTTTCCAAAGAAAGAGTGAACAATAGTCTTACTTGTGGGCAAGGTAAGCTCTTAGATAGACTTGACTCTGTCTGAGTCAATCTTTATGCCTCCTTTAGACACAATGTGTTTGAGAAGTTTCCCTTCTGTTACTCCAAAAATTGACTTCTTGAGGTTTAAGGAAATTCCATTCTGGCGATAATGTTCCAACACTTGTTGGAAATGGTGCACATGATCTAGGTGATGCTTAGAAAATACGGTCAAGTCATTAAGATAAACTACAATGAACTTACCAATTTCATCCTTGAAATCAAGGTCCATTCCTCTTTGGAAGGTGGTGCCAGTGTTTATGAAGCCAAAAGGCATCCTTCTATATGCAAACGTGCCCCAAGGTGTGGTGAAAGCAGTCTTATGCTGGTCTACCTCACCAACTTCAACCTGATTATATCTTCAGAAGCCATCTAGCATTGATAACATCTCTGAACCCATCACAGTCTGAAGCACTTGATCCATGATTGGCAAAGGATAGTTATCTTTTAAGGATCACTGATTTAAATTTCAAAAATCCACACAAAGGTGAATTTCACCATTCTTCTTCCTTATAGGCACTATATTTACAATCCAAGTGGAATGATGGATTGGGAAGATTATTTTGGCATTTAGCATTTTTTTTATCTCAGACAAAATGGTACCTAATATTTTTGGATTATACTACCTAGATTTTTGCTTGTAAGGCACCGAGTTAGGCTTGAGAGGAATGTCATGGCAAATTTCATCAGGCCTGAGTGACTTCAGGTCATCATAGGAGTAAGCTAAGACGTCCATGTACTGGTTGAGCAAAGTAGTGAACTTGAACCTCTCCTCAAGAGTACAACATCTACCAATGTTAACCATCTTGGGATCTCCCTTGGTTCCCAAATTTACTTGATCAAACTCCTGAGAGGAGCTTGAATCCATTTGTTGCTGTTTGACGAACCTGTCATGTTTGTCAAATGGCTTCTCAAGTGATACTAGGCCTTTGGGAATCTTATTCACTTTAAGTTGTAGGAACTCCTCACCTGTGTTTGAACTTGATTCAGGGGTCAGTTTAGGCTTTTGAGGTTCACTGCCTTCAAAATGCAGCCATTCAAAGCTGTCTTTTTGCTCCAAAAAGGCAATGATTTGATTGTCATGGTTAAACACCTACCAATGACTGGCATTATCAGGCACACTTGGCTAAAAGACTAGCTCAATAATGTACCTGTCTTCTTTGAAGTCTGGGTGGGGGATTAAGAGAGTAGCCGAAACAACCAGTGTATCAGCCCGGTCATTAAATTCTCTGGGAATTGCAGAGATGCTGAAAGCATCAAAGTTTTTGATTTGGACCCAGACTAGATTATGATAGTGGTGAAATCTCTCATTCTTGATTTGATACAGGTTCCTCCCTTGATAAAACACCAATTCAACATCTCCTTTAGCATGAAGGAGTTTGATGCCTTTGTCCCTAGCAGCTTTCAATCCAAGCAACAAAGATTCATACTCAATTGTGTTATTAGTGTTGCTAAACTGCAACTTGTAGGATGAAAAAAAAATATCTCCTTAAGGAGATATCAGCACAACCCTAGCTCTTAAACTGGTAGAGGAGCAACTACCATCAAATTCAAGAATCCATACCTCATTAGACACCACTTTTTCTTTGAAATCTTCTTCATTTAGAGGTGGATATCCTTCCACATTGGTATTACACTCCACCAATTCTCATGTTGTTCTAGCTAAATGCATTTCTAGGTGGTCATCTGCAGGAGCTTCATTTGATGCCTCATGAACTACATCTATGGATAGAAAGTAGTTACCCATGCCTTAAGACTTGAACAAAATTTGAGCTTCAGGTGCCAAGGTTTGGGTAACCACATATTTTGCTTCCTTCTCAGGGAACAACCTTTTTATAACACCTTTGACTAGAATCCTTGTCTTGGATAAGTCCATGCTCAATTCACCACCAACATCCTTGTAGAAATTTTGCCTAGAAAGGATGCCATATGATGCTGAGACGTCAATTACCAAGACAGTCATCTTGATTATTTTATCTGGGAACACTACAAATGCAAATTGGGTGTCCTTAATTTGTCCCAGCAGAGGTACTTGCTTGTTCTCCATGGAGAAGCATCTACCAAATTTCTTGGTCAGTGTGAGGCCAAGGGATTCAACCACTTTGGTAGGCATGACATTATCTGAAGTTCCAGAATTAATGATACAGTTATTCAGCTAATTGACCATTTATCAGCAATGAGACATAGAAAGGTTCAGTCCTACCAGGAGCAACAGGAGGGGTAATGACAAGATTGTTCCTGGTGGGTGCATTCTTGGGGGGATCATGTGTCACTTTGGGAATTGCTTGTCCTATAGGGATGGCCTAGTTTTTAACACATTGAACCAGTTTGTCTAATTGCTCAGGGTTGGACTGCAAAAATTCAAATTCAGACATTTGAATTTTGGTTTTTTTTATATGGTCAATGATATCAAATGTTGGAAATGAACTAGGCACAGAGGATGGGAGTTCATCCTTTTGAGTTTTGGGAGGGGGAGAACTAGACTACAAATTTGAAGTTGAGGGTGCAAAAATGTTTGGGGTACTTACCTTTCTAGCAACTATCAGGTCCTTTGGCTGGAAAGGTAGAGTGATTCCACGCTTAGCAATTGAAATTACTGGTTGAGGTTACCCCTCTATCTTCTCTTTATCAACTTGTTGAGTTGATTGATTCTTGGACTGGGTGAATACAACATATGATCCCTTAGCTGCATTACCTTCACTTTTGGGTTCATTTTGATAATTTAGAAAACCAATATTGGAGTCACCAGCTAATTATTCTTCTTACTCATGGGAATCCTATGCCTCAGCTTGTCGAACCTAGCAATGAAGTCCCTCATAAGTTCATGGGGCTCCTTCTTCATCTATGTGAGTTGGGACAACAAGGCATGTGTATCTTCGATAGGCTTGAACTTGGCTTCATATTTATCTTTAAGGGTGTCCCAATCAGTCATTGACTAAGCTTGTAGATGGTAGAACCAGTCTACAACAATGCCTTATAGTGTTTCTATGAGTAACCTGACTGCTATGTCTTCATACTCCACACCTATTACACCACAGGCTATGCTGAAGGTAGCAATATGTTCATCAGGGTGAACTTTCCCATCACCAAAAAATTGGGGGAAATTCTTCCTTGAACTGTGTGGAAGCTCATGTAGGGGTGGGGTCAAATTAAATGGGCCAAAAGAGTTACTCCAAGGGCCTTGAACTGCCATGATTGGATTATGAAAAAGAGGGATAACAAATTTGGGTGGAGTACAGATAGGCAAAGCTCTGCTAACAGTAGAAAAATAAATTCTACCTTGTGGTGGTGACCTAGTAGGGGTAGGAGAAAAACTCCTAGTTCGTTGAAGGTGAGGTTGTGGAGGAAACAAATCAAAATTGCTCTACCACATCAACTCGAAAATGGGGTCAACAACACCTTGAGACTTTTGGCTTCTTATATAGCGTGGAGCTGCTAGATTGTAGAACAAAAATGGAAAAGGGCAAGATCTGCTTCAGCTTGAAGCTTGAGACTTCAAACTATGTGCTCTTCCCTAGTGGAGTCACCAAAAACTATTGAGTAAATATTTTGTCAACCAGCTAACTAGTGAGCAAAATAGGTCTCTTCAACCATAACATAGGGAGATTGGTCACCCAGATGTGTAGGTTTACTACATCAACAAGGGAAAATTCTCTCTTCTCATCAAGGAGAGGCTCTCTATGAATATGCAGGAGCTATATGCTATATATAAGCAAAAAATAACACTCAAGGGTAGGATACACCATCCATCTCTCTTCTTTTAGAGATGATGTTCAAAAACAAAGGAGAAAATTTTGGTGAAAACACTTAAGGCACTTCTCTTCTTTCAGAAGTGTTCTTGTAGGGGACAACATGAGTTCTATCAGGTAGGATAAGTAACTAGTAATAGAGTACAGAGTAACCAACAATCTAAGATGTATCATAAAGTCCCCACCTTGACTGCCCAAGAGTGAGATACAAAGAACAATGGGGGCACAAAGTCATCCCAAGGTCCTTTACACAGAAACAAAAAATAAACACACACTGAAGACAACTATGACAACACAAAGTCTGAAAGTAGCTGGCTTTAGGACACCTTCTTTATCACTTCCACTAGATCTACTTGTTAAATTGCATAAATAAGAATACATTTAGGAAATAGACATAAGAACAATCTCCTAGAATGATACAAGCTATAATAGTATAAAGTCTGAAAGTAACTTGCTTTTTGATTCAAACAAAGAAATATGATAAACAATCTGAGCTCAAAGTCTCAGTGATGCCTTTCAATTTGGGTAGAGTTTTGCTTCTGGTAATGGGAAGATCTCCCTTAAAATAAACCAAGAGATTACAATATATAGAGGCCAAAGAAGGCTTGACACTTTGTCTCATGGAGCGGCCCATGCTGTGCATTAATGCCTTGAATGCATTTTTGGTTCTGTCAAGGAGGGCCATGTTGGAACAAGGTGGCTACCTTAATTATGGCATGTTGATTCATCTTGAATGTCTTCTCCTAAGCCTGAGTCACTTATTCTATCACGTGCTATCCGCATAGCTATCCACTTTGCCTTTACTCCAAAGGAGACAAACATGCTACACTTTCAATGTTTGTAGGCCCAAATATCTACCTAGTGGACTATTCCACCTACTAGAAATAACTCTTGCAGATATTTTGGCCTTTCCCATTTTTACTACGATTTGAGCCCTCGGGATACCTTTTGCCCCTTTTGGTTTTGTCCTTTAAATGCATTCGATCTCGTGCTCAAGTTTACAAAGATCAATAGTTATTTTATTGCCATAAATTTGATGTCTTTGGGTCCATCATCGCTTGAAAGCTAATGGCTAATTGGTTGTCCTAAATTTGATAGTTGTGGGTATGTCATCCTCTTTAGCAATTCTTTCATGTCTTTTTCACTTACTAAGTGTCGAGTGCCTCTTTGGGTCTTTGGAAAAGGTCCTTTCTAAATGTCAAATGCCCCCCTCATAAGGGTACCTACCCTTTGGGATCTTCTGGGCAGCCGTCAAGTTTCAATTTCTTCAGTTAGGCTTGATTCTTTATTTCTTTCAGACAAAATGTCTGAAGGAATTCCTTTGAACAATTTGTCTGAAGGAAATCTTTCCTTGGCTCTACATCTTTGTATTGGGAGTATTCTATTTTTGACACGTGGCACATTCTACTACTTTTAACAAGTGACACATGGCATCTTTTGATGGAACAGGCGAGGACACTTGGCAACATCTACCTAACTTATAGGAGCTTTTAGAAACCTTTGAGAGTCCTATGGGAGATGACACGTGGTGGCTTTCACTGAGCTCTAGAAACACTATAGAAACATTCGAGACTCATTTGGATTCACATGGACGATGACACTTGGCATGTTTCATTTGTTCCTACGACTTACCCGGGGTCCACCATAGTCCTTACTCAATAATTGTAGATTTTGACACTTGGCAGCCTCCGTCGAGTCTTACCAGGGACACGTAGCAAATTCTGCTCAATTTTAGCAATCACACAGAGGATGACACTTGGAGCGCTCTGCTTATTCTTTTGGCAACTTGCTCGGGGCCTGCCACAGTCTTTACTTGATAATGAAACCAAAGGAAGATACAATGACCGTTGACACTTGGCAGCCTCCATTGAGCTTTACAGATGACACACAACACATTTCATTGCTTTGAGAAGCAAATCATAATGTGTTTTGGCAGACGACACTTGGCAGCTTCTGCTCATCTTTTTCTTTTGTGCACTCCTTTGAACCATTTGATTGAACTGATCGATTGAACCAAGCCTGGAAATGTATAAGTGCTACAAACTTGCTCTTTAGAAGGAATTTACCTGTTAAAGACATCAAACCCTTTGGACCTGTTAATTTCAAGCATGTTGAGTCCGTAGATTTCCTCCTGCAAAGCCCATAGAAATTGAGAAGCTTGAAAAATGAGGAATTTGAATGCTCAGGACAAATTTTGAAAAGTGAAGAGACAATTTTGGTTTGTGCAGGGTCAAAATAGTCCATAAGTTTTCCCAAAAATGAATGACATTTTTCGGGGACAACAGACATGACACTTGCATGCCTTGCATTAAATTTGTTACATACATGCCTTGATCAATATATAAATTACTATGATGTCATATATCCACATGTTCACATGATATTATATGATGTTATCTGTATACATGACATGATACCATTAACTCTTCTTTTTAAATAAGTGACCTATGGGATACATCCTTGATCTCAAAATAAGACATTACAATGGGATTATCATAGAGACATAAGTCTCAATAAGAAAAAAAATAGATTAGATTACATATTTTAGAGATTAGGAATGGTTCAAATACATGATAAATATTAACACATTAATACATATTACAAGGGCATATGACATGCATATGCACTCACTCTACACATAATTGAGCACATATCCATACACACTTGGGTGCATATGCATGGGCATATGCACAATGTTTACAAGAACATGAATTATAGGTTTTCAAATACACATAAAATTGAGATACATGTTCTCAAATTTATCATATAAACTCATAGCATTTTAATTTAGTTGGTATAGATTTAAAAGACATGATACTAGTTCACTCACATACATGACAACATAGTTTACAATTGAATGGAAAATGGTTGTCATTCCACTTTATACTTATCATATTTGTGATCATTATGGGGCATGGACATGTTTCATTCTCTTTTGATCATGCGTTCTATTCTACATTGAGTGAAACTACATAATTAAACCTACATTTATTATGAGGGAATGACCATTTTTCATTTCTTTTTTATCATGCATTTTGTTACATGGAGTGAACTTTAGTAAAACATTACAATTGAATATATAATCCATTTTTAGTAGTTGATTCACTTTATTTGATTGAACCTAGCCTTATGGTTCTCTCATTTACCTATGTAGCTGTTTAGGTTAGTATATTGTGTACTTATCCCCACATTCATGAGGGTTGGGGTATGTTGTGTTCCCAACCCAAGATCCTGAATAGTTACATAGATTTGGGGCACAATCACCCCAACTCTCCATGTGCTTCAAAAAGTGAAGCACAATTTTATAAAATGCTTCAACAAGGAAGCATCATCTCCAAAAAGTTACAAGGGTAACTTGGTTTTCACCAACATACAAGTGTACTCTAACTCTTGTTCTTTCAAAATTTCAAAAATTTAGTTTTAGACTAAATTAGTCAATCTATAGACATTGAATAAATATGATTAGTTTTTTTTTATTGAGTGACTTACATAATTAGAGCTTCATACCAAATATAAATTAAAGTTTACACACTTTTATATATTTTAACCTTTTACTTTAAAAATTCTATTACTATAATAAAATGGGTGCATTTTAGATACTATAATTTGGTATTCGGTACTTGACAGTGAAGAGCTCGACATATTTTTTACCATACATGATTTGAGCACTCAAACAAGGTCCTAATGTTCCATTCTATTTCACTTGAATGATATATCATGAGTCAACCCTTCTGTTTTGTTGTTATACACCTACATGAATATCATTGTCTATTTTAAAACTATTAAATATTTTGCATAGACAGATTTAGACTCTTAGTTTAGTCTGTCTCTACACAGGTTGGTTTTTCTAGACTCAACTTCCTAGTTGATACAAACCTTATGGTCAATACCGACTTACTTCCAGTAATAGTTATCTTATAAAATAAAACCTATCCTTAAGGTCAACCCATCAACCTAGTGTGTTGATGGCATGATAAATTATTCAATTGGATCCACATATAAAAAGACAAGGTATCATTCAATAAGGACTTGGAACTTATCTAATATGCATCCATACACTATAGCACATTGATAAAATATAATTTGTTCTTCCCGAATTACAAAATTACCACTAGGAGCAATCACAAGCCAAGTCTAAAACACTCTAAATTCAAATCAAAGAAAGTATTATCAAGTATCAAAGATGATTAGCTACATACATATAGTGAAGGATCATAATTGCATAATCACACTAGGTGGTAGAATTATGTGTGGCTTTATTTCCCTCCTTGAAGTATCAGATACGTAGGTAATGGTCAATCATCAAATGAGGATGATTGGGGTAAACTCAACTCGTTAAACATTCCCCCATTTTTACAAGTTTTTAAGCCTCACAAGTATACATAGGGTTTCAAGGCAAAGGAGCTTGATTTTTAGAGCTACACACATCATCAGGGTTTGAGATTACAAATATAGAGCAAACATAGACATGTGTATGTGATCATATAGTCATTGTTCCTTACTTCTATATAGGTTAGTACTGACTAATAGGTCAATATCAATTGGCAATTTACATAGGTAAGTAATTATTATTATTATTATTATTATTATTTAACATGGTTTAAATCATCGTGTAAATATAATAATAAAACATATTAATTATTATTATTGTTTAAAAGTTCCCTAAGGAGAGATTGGATCCATTGGTTATAATGGTCCACCTCCACACCCTAATGTAAAAATTATTTTACCCCTTTGATAAATTATAAATTACAACATTGTGAAATTGTAATATATTTGTGTGTGGAAAATATCATTGCAAAGAGAGTTCTTTGAAGAGTGCTCTGAGAAGAAGTTAGAGGTTGAAGGATTTTGTATTGGGCACACTGAGAGTTTCTCAAATATATGAATATATCAATTTATGGTTTTTCACCTCTTTGAAGTTTTCCATGTTGAGTTCATGTGTCAACATTAATTTCTATCTTTGCTAATTAATTTCTGATATAGATCCATTGTATTGTATACTTACATAATTTGTCATGTTATTAGAGATTGGAGATGGTGTGACTGATTGACAAGGTATTATCTGAGGATCCAGACTCCTGTAAAAAGCAAGTTCAAGTGTATTCAAATTATTTATTTGTTTTCAACCTGGTACTACCATAGTATGGCTTTGAGAGGATTTTGAATCTTCTCTCTTCATTCAATTGTTTTTCCTTTGGCATTCTAGTTGTTTGTGGGGCCTGATAAATGCAAATATCAACGAACAATCATTGTTTCAAGCATTCAACACTCCATTTAAGCAACCAAAAATTATTTTGAAGCATCAAGTTCAATTTGGGATGCCATTATTGTTTGTTTTATGGCACTCCTTGGATAGAAAATTAAAAAAATATGGCTCGGTCTCTA
This sequence comes from Torreya grandis, assembly GCA_037957365.1. NCBI lineage: Eukaryota > Viridiplantae > Streptophyta > Pinopsida > Cupressales > Taxaceae > Torreya > Torreya grandis. Next base: position 4,367,960 of record JARHVA010000017.1, on the reverse strand, counting down.
GTGCTCTTTATGGTTTTTGAAAGTTAATTTTTCAATCAAATGGCCTTGATAAACTATTGATCAAACCCTCTGATGTATTCAAATATAATTTTTATTTTTTATCTCACATGGTGCCATTGTATTTCCTCCTATAGTAACAATTAGTTCAATATTAAAATTTTGACATCAAATTTTGTTTTTCAAAGTTATATCAGCTTCTTAGGTTCTGTAGAGGAGTGCATACAAAATCTAAGGGCCTGAGATGGTCTCTTCCACATTGTTATTGGTTCATGCTCTCCTCATGTATGCCATTTTTATTCTAGAAGCATTATGTAGTAAGTATTAATGTTTGATTTATTAAACTTTAAAATTTCACATAAACCAAGTGACCCCCACCTTCCCTAACTAGCCTTTTACCCAAAAAGTATTAATTTTTTTTTTTTTTTACATGCATGTTATAATATATATTTATATTATATATTTTGTTTTCAAAAAAATCATTTAAAAAAAAGGTTTTTAATTAAATTAATGCATGTATTATTTCAAGTGGTAGTGTAGAGAAGTTGGTGGGAGTTATTTTGTTAGACTCTTGTAAAGTGGATGTATAGTGTTTAAAACACACTACCAAAAAGTTATTTTTTTTCAAATTACTTTATTAAAGTTTTCTTTTTAAAAAATTGGTAATTAGAAAAAAATTGGTTTGCGTGCCTCTTCTCACATGCAAAACCCTTGATGTGTAGATTGATTTTTTGACATTTGATCTAGTCAAAATCTTGTTGACCATAACCATGTAACCAGTCAATTTATAGGTTTTGACATGTTATAGAAGTATTAGTGTGTACATTTTTTTAGTTTTAAACCTCCTATTATAGTTTTTACACCTTTTTTAATCTTAGTGTTTAAAAAGTTATTTTGCATGTGACTCTTACGACACTTAAATTAGTGTTTTTTTTGCTTCAAATTTTTCATAAAATTTAACATATATTTGAACAACTGTTACTTATTTATGCTTATAATTTGATGTACTATCAAATAAAGATAAAACCCACATTAAACAACGTTCATTTTTACTAATTGTTCTTACATTAGTGTATTTTTTTGACACTTACGACACCTTATTTTATTACAATATTTCATAATTTTATTACTTTATCTATCATTAATCTAAACAATTATTGTTTGTTTACACTTGAAATTTACTTTATTTTCAACTAGAGTATAAATTCACATTTAAAAAAGATTCAAATTTAAGTTTTATCTAGCGTTACAATATCAATTTTAAAGGGAAGCAATAGCTTCTCCTAATTTTGTACTAGATAAATCACAAATGCTTAATGGATCTAACTATAACATATGTAAAATTCACATTAAATTAGAATTCATAACTTTAAATTTGTGAAACATTGTTGTCAAGACTAAAAAAATCTGTCAGAATGACATGTGACACCTGAGCTTTCAAATATATTTCAACAAAAACCATGAGAAGCCATGTTGATTATCTTGTGGAGTGATAAGAATGAATTTATACTCCACATTGGTAATCAGGACTCTCTTAGAGATATTTGAAAACTCTTTGATTATATGCATGAAGGCACTCGTCTCTCGAAGATTATTAAATTGATATTTGAGTTGCTTACAACACCTATGAAAGGTGATGAAAATATTGTTAATTTTATTGTTAAAATTAAGAATATTAAAGCTCAATTAGATAGATGTAACTGCAATATAAATCAATATCAACTACTTTATTTTATTATCTAGTTGAATATTTATGAAAAAAATTATAATTTTATTTCTATTTTGAGTTCAAAATACCAAACAGAGCAAGATATCTTTGACCTTACTACGTTGTCAGCTCTTTTGATTCAAGAAGAGAAAGTTATGACTAATTTGGATTTTAAAGAAAATTTTACTTAGGTAGTTCTCACTCTCAATCATATCTTTGAGAATAACAAGAACCAAAAATCTAACCCTAATTCTATCAATAGCTCAAATAGGAATAAGATATTTGGTAATAAGAATTATAAACCTAAATTTAATGGGAATTATAATATATGTGGTAAATTTGGTCATAAGATAGAAACTTTTTATAAAAATAAAAATAGAGTTAACAATAAAACTTCTAAAAATAACAAATGGAATAAATCTAATTAAAACCATCAGAAGAATCAAATTCATAATTAGAATAATAATTAGGATCAAAATTCAAGTGTTATTATTTTATATGTTGCTTTATTTTCTTCAAATGAGAATGAATGGATTATAGATAGTAGTGCATCACATCATATGAATTTCTTATCTAATATTTTTTATGATTCTAGAGATATTTTTAAAAATATTTACTTAGGAGATAATTTATTCTTAGAAACAACTAAGCAAGGAAATATAAAATTTGTACATATTGTTATTAATGATGTTTTTTATGTACATAAGCTTTAAAAAAATTGTTACATTATTCTCTACTTATGAATGATAAATCTATTGGAAATTTGCTTAAATATAATTGGTCCATTAGAAATCAATTTGGTTCTCTAATTATTAAAGGCATTCAAAAGATTAGCTTATACATTTTTACTACTTCTTATGTATGTTTTATTTCATCGCATTGTAAGAATGAATCTCAATTATAGCATGAAAGATTAAGACATGTTAGTTTTATAAGTTTACATGATATGTCAACTCATAATCTTGTTGTTAGTTTACCTTCTATTTCTTCTCATCATGAAACTTGTAAGTGTTGCTTACGTGGTAAAAAAGATACTAAGCCCTTTCACAAGAATCGTGATACAAATTCCTCACATATTTTAGAATTAAGTCATAGTAATATTACAAGACCTCTTAAATTTGTATCTCTTAATGGTTCTTTGTATACTATTACTTTTATTGATGATTATATCAGAATGATTTTGTCATATTTCATTAAAAATAAATTTAAAGTTTTATTTAAATTCAAAAAATTTAAAGCTATTGTTGAAAATACTTCTAATTTTTCTATTAAGAGATTTATATCTGATAATGGTGGTGAATACATTAGTAAAGAGTTTGATACTTTTTATATTAGTCGTGATATTCAAAAGGAACTAACAACTCTCTATTCCCCTCAACAAAATGGTATTGTTGAAAAAAAAAAATCACACCATTATAAAAATGGATAAAGCAATGTTGCATTCTACAAATATTTCTAAGTTTTTATGGGTTGAAGTCATGAATACTATTGTGCATATTTTGAATAGAGTCCTTATCAAATCTTTGCATCTTTATACTCCTTTAAAAATATGGTCTAAAAAGATACCCAGTGCGGCTCATATTAGGATCTTTGGTATCCCTACTTCCATATGTATTTCTAAGGTTAAATAAATAAGTTTAATGCTACCTTATATTCTCGTGTTTTTGTAGGTTATGGAGGTAAGACTAAAGGTTTAAAAGTATACGATCTATTTAAAATATAGATCATTGAGAATATGAATGTCCTTATTCTTGAAAATTATTTGTATAAGCCCTCTATAGAATCTCTTCAATGTTATTCTTGATGAACCTGGCTCTCATGTTTTTCCTTATAAATAAATAAATACCCTAGAGAAATTTGATATATCGTTAGTTAATTTAGAATATAAAGAACTCCCTAAATTTCATGTTCAAATTAAAAGACCTAAATGGGCAGAATCCCTAATCCAATCTTTTAATGTTGATAATCTTAATAAATTAATTAAAAGTCAACATTTTTATCATGCCTTAATGACTATGTATGATTGTAAACCTCAATATTTTGAGGAAGCCATTCAAAATAATAGATGGAAAGTTTATATGTAAGCTGAGTAAGATGCCTTAATTAAAAATAAACTTGAGATTTTGCCCCACCTCTACCTAAGAGGCATATTGTTGCTTGTAGGTCGATTTATAAAATCAAGTATAATTCAATTGGTAAAATTGACAAGTTTAAATTAAGATTAGTCACTCGTGGGCTTATTTAAAAATTTAGAATTGACTATATCACAACCTTTACTCCTATAGTAAAAATGATTATTGTTAGATTACTTATTATTCTTACAGTTCAAAATAGTTGGGTTATCCACTAAATGGATGTCAAGAATGATTTTTTAAATGGTGATTTAGAATAGAAAATATACGTGACTCAGTTTAAAGGTTTCATTGATCCTAACAGAGAATATTTTGTGTGTAATTCAAATAAATCCTTGTATGGTTTAAAATAATCTTCTTTAGCTTAGTACTCTAAATTATTTTTTTAAAAAAAGAACTAAGTGTTTTTAACTATTATTTTAATAATGATCTTTTTGTTAAAGTTGAAAATGGTCATGTTATCTTAATTATTTTATATGTTGATGGTCTTTTAATTAATGGTGATTTGACTACTTTAATTCATAAATATAAAGATAAACTAAGTAAAATATTTGAAAGGATTGATTTAAGTATTTTGTAACATTTTTAGGACTGGTTATATTTTAGGATAAACATTCTATTATTGTATCACAATCTTAGTATGCATATAATCTTCTTGTTAAGTTTAATATGCTTGATTGTAAATCTTCATCTACTCCTATTGAAGTTAGTGTTAAACTTAATCTAAAACCTACATATGAAAAAGTTAACCCTACTTTGTATAGACATATTGTTGGTAGTTTGATTTATTTAACTATTACTAAGCCATATATTTTATATGGTGTTGGTGTTTCTTCTAGATTTATGCATAATCTATGTTTGGATCATAAAAAATTAGTTAAATGTATACTTTATTATATCAAAGGAATTATTAATTTTGATTTATTTTATTCTTCCATTGATAATACTAAATTATATGGTTATTGTGATGCTGACCATGCTAGTGATACTATAAATTTCAAATCTATTTCTAGATGTGTTTAAATTTAGTGTAAGTGCTATCACTTGGAGTAGTAAAAAATAATCTATTGTTTATGTCTTTTCCACTAAGCAGAGTATAGAGGTGTTATAGAAGCTATTAAATAAGTCATGTGGCTATGAAGGTTTTTAGGAGAACTTTATTTGGATGTTTCTCACAGTACCATTATTCATTATGATAACCAAATTTGTATAGCTTTGAAAAAAAATCCAATACAATACCAACACACTAAACATATTTAATTTAATATGCATTTTATAGATAAAGTTCTCAATGGTGATATTGATCTACAATTTTGTCTTATGGATGAATAAATGGTAGATATATTCACAAAATCACTTGGTGCTACCAATTTCTATCAGTTTCATCCAATGTTGGGCCTCTTAGAGTTTCTATTAAGAGGGAGTGTGCATGACAATGTCACTTTCTAATGATCATATGTTCCTTCTTCTTCTCTATACTTATTCTCATTGTAAAGCATTATAAACTTCATGTAAAATTTATGTGATATAAGTAAACTTCATGTAGAATTTTTATTTTGTATCCAATACATAAAAACATACTTTGTAATAGAATTCCTTATGTTATAAAAGGATCCAAATATGTTTAGTTGATTATTCATGAGAAACTATGAGATGTAGTCTCATAATCATGTTATCCTAAAACTTACCTTGAGTAGTTTATGGATTATAATTTCTTTTATTTCAAAAGGTGCCTTTGGAATGATGAAGTTTTTTAAATTCTTTAGTTTTTTACATATTATATTCTTTTATTAAAGTGACTATGGAAGGTATCCCCACTTAACATTAAGGGGGAGTGTTAGAACATATAATGCTTAATTAGTGCCTTTATTAGATCCTCAACACATTTACATAGGTAAATGATAAATGTTTTATTAAATTATTATTATTTAACATGGATTAAATTAGTGTAAATAGAATAATAAAACATATCAATTGTTACCATTGTTTAAAAGTTCCTCGGAGAGAGGTTGGACCCGTTGGTTACAACAGTCCACCTCCACACCCCAATATAAAAAGGGTTTTACCCCTTTGGTAAATTATATACATATAAAATTATGACATTGTAATATATTTGTGTGTCGAAAATATCATTGCAAAGAGATTTCTATGAATATTGGTATGAGAAGTAAGAGGTTGAAGGATTTTGTATTGGGTACATTAGGAGTTTATCAAATATATGACTATATTAATTTATGATTTTTTACCTCTTTGAGGTTTTCCACATTAAATTCTCATGTCAAAATTCATTTGTATCTTTGATAATTAATTTCCTATCTAGATCCATTGTATTGTATACTTGCATAATTTGTTAGAGTGACTAGTTGTATGAGGCAACTGAGGGTGATCATAAAGTGGCCCAAAGTGTTGCAAATCTAGGAAAAGCCTAGAAAGAGCCTTGCAATGCACCTTTAAAATTCAAGAAGACACACCACTAACCAATTTTTCAAAAATTTGGAATTTCTAAAAAGTTGATGAAGATTATAATCCTAAAATGAGTAGTTAGGATTTCCAATATGCAAAAAATATGCAAAAGAGATTAATTTCCCTTGTCCTTCATTGGAGTTCCCAACTTCAATAATTCAAAAACAAACCATCCAAAAATTAAAAAATCCAATATTTTAAAAAAATTTCTATATATTTTTGAAGTTTATCAAAAAAAATGCACCACTATCAATGAAATTTTTGATTTTTATATAAATTTGAAAAAACACTAGAAAAATGCCTTAAAATATTGATTCAAACCAAATGGAAGAAACCTAATTGGATTTTTCCATAACCCAAAATAATTGGAGGCTAAAAATAACCTAGCAAGTAGGAAAAACATGAGGTAATGCTAAGAAAATATCATAAATCTATAAATTTGATCTAGGGAGAGATAGGTTTTAAACCATATAGAAAATCTATGATTCCATGTAGAAATACTTTGAATCCATGTAGGAAATAAATTTGATAACCCAATAAACTCTCCTAGTATCAATTTACTCCACAAAATAATATATCTTTGTACAAGAGTGAAGAATGGATAAATATTATATTTAAAGTACTATAAATCATTCACATTTATTATCAAGCATTCCATTAGAATATAAAAAGAGATGATGGGTATATATAGCAAAGACAAGTTTTTGATACCCTTTCTCTATTAGCCACACAATAGGCACATTTGATTTTCCCACTTAGAGGTGGCACACTAATAAATAAAATTAAAGTTCTATCATTATCATATTTTAAGCCTAGAAAAGTGTATCAAAACATAATTAGTATAGAATCTAACTTAAATTAACTCAATAATAGGTTCATGGTAAATATTGCACCAACATTGGATATTAAAGGGAAATAGGGATAAAGTGAGGGAATGTTGTAAAAGGAAATGAATATTGGTATATATCTAGACAATATTTTGTGTGATGTCTTAGACATATATGCATGTCATGCTCTATTGGGGACGACATGGCAATTTGATAGGGAGATGTTGCATGATAGGAGAGTTAACATAGTGAGTGTTAATAAGGATTGGTGGAGGTAAATCCTAAATCCATTAAATGTAAAAGAGGATGAAGATGATCATAAGAATCATCTTTTAAAGCATGTTGATAAGCATTTGTTGTTTGAGAAAGAGATAGGAGGTTCTCACTCCTACAATGTATAAACAAACAAGGTTGAAGAGTTGTTTATAGTAATTGAGAAAAATATGGACTAGCCAAGGTTGATTTTATATATATATATATATATATATATATATATATATATATATATATATATATATATATATATATATATATATATATATATATATATAAAGAGTAAGAAAGAAGTGAAAAAATGTGGTGGGGAACGTTAGCCCAATGTTCAAGTGGGCTAAAATGAGGTAGCATGAAGGATATTGGAAAATAAACATTTCTTTCACTACATCATAGTAGCTAGAAAATAAGGTGTTACATTACACTATTAAAAGGCACATCTTGGACTTTCCTAGAAGTCAAAATGGTGGTTCTACGACTTACCTCAAATTTATGAGCACTACGCTCACAAAAACTTACCCTAGGTGTCTGATGTATGAGCATTTATTTAGTGAAGCAATCTAGCATCAACCAAAAATATATATTTTGTGTTTTTGTCTTCTGACAGTCAAAGATATCCACCATGGATTAATTCACACTTTATCAGGCTTCTGGAAGGAAGATGAAACAATTTTAGGTCATGAGATAGAATGTCCTTCATCCCATGATGAAGATCTTGGTCAACACAAGTTATGGAACTACATCTCTACATGGAGTAGTGATTTCACCCACAATAATTAACCACACCCAATAACATCTCAAAACCATTCAAGTGCTCATTTAGATAATTTTAATGGTGGATGGGAATACCGAGAGTCACATCATGAGAAGTAAAAGAAGAGGGAAGGCTTTGGAGGAGGTCACTTAGAGGAGTAGAGATTAGTGTTATGTTAAGATAGGGACTATTTTAATATAGTGTGTGTGTTGGAGGAGGTTACTTAGAGGAGTAGAGATTAGTGTTATGTTAAGATAGGGACTATGTACCACTATTCCCTTGTATTATATACATTGGGAGAGTAAGCATGTGTTTAAACTTTATACTTCCTCAAGATCATTTAAAGTATGTTGTGGTTTTAATAACATGTCTAAGTGTGTGTTTTAAGTGGTAGTATACAAGGAATATGTTTTCCTTAATTGGATCCTCTATCCTTGACTACATCACAAACCATGGGTGTCATAATGTTGCCCATGGTTTAAATCCTAATAACTTCCACAAGTGCTCCCTTGCAGCCATAATCAATGGATTTCAACATCTCCCATGCCATTTTATCATGTGCTTCTCCATCCACACCAATATATCAAATTGAAAGTGATATAAATATTAGATAACAATATAAATAATTATACAACTATTAGTTTAAAAAAAATATTCAACACACGTTTTCCATGATGCCATGCACAACATGTGCAAAATACCTCAAAAAGATGTAGAATCATGGACTAAAATAATTACATGATATACAAAAAATGTTTTTTTTGAAAAGGACTTGGAAAATTTTAAGCAAATGCAACATTAAAAATAATAATGGGCATACTTATAGAATAAACCTAGACTCTACATGCACCCTGAAATGAATGATAACCAAATCATTCTAACCCATAGATCTTAGAGCTAACAACAAAAACATCACAATGAAAGATATGAATGGAACAAATTGATATGCATAACAAAAGTAGCAATATCATATAATATCTCTAAAATATATATGTAAGGACAATGAGAGAACCTTGAATATATAGGTAAGGAAGATCAATCATATCCATATAGTCAAAGGATATAACATAGGGATAGAAACCCACTATCTACAAAACATTAAATATCCACACCTATGTGGGTGGGAAAAGACAAACAATGCTAAAAACAAATAAATCACCTAATAAAAATGAGCTATGATAAATAACCTACTAAGGTAAATAACCTATTCTAACACCCCCCATCGAGTGAATCTAGGGACTAAAAATATACAAAAAAAAGTGTAGCATAACCATAGTATGAGTCTCAACAACAAGACCTGATCAAGTACTCACAATATATCTATGAAGAAATGAAGAAGGAATATGTCCTCACAAACATCCCCAAAGATAACTTCTGAAACCCCAAACATGACACATAACTCAAGGTAATGAGGTGATGCAAAAGGCTTCATAAAGATGTTGACAACCTACTGCTGAGTTGGAATGTACTCCAAGCAAAAACTCCATCTTAAATGTGCTAAAAAATGTAGTGCATGTGAATCTCAATATGATTCGTCCACTAGTGCTCAAAAAGTTTGTGAGAAATATGAATTATACTTTGGTTGTCACACAAAATTAAAGTAGGTCAATCCTACATGAATCCAAACTCTATCAATAACTGACAAAGCCAAAGAACCTATTGATTAGTTATGACTACTACCTTATATTTTATCTTTGTAGATGAAATTGTAATAACATGTTGCTTCTTGAAAACCCAAACAACTAGATAAGTACCAGGACAAAAAATATAGCCATAAGTGGAACTCTTATCATTATCATCAATATAACCTACCCAATATAAATCAGTATATCCAATAAACTAAGTAGAACTTCTAGTGTAGTGTAATCTAAAGTGGGAAGTGCCCTACAAATATCTCAAAGTCCTCTTGGTAGCTTGCCAATGACTATCATGATGAGCATGTGCAAAGTAAGATACAAGATCAAATAAAAAATAAATACTGAGGCAAGTATGAGTCAAGGACATAATACTTCCAACAAACTGCCTATATAATGTAGGATCATAGAGAGGAGTAGTGCAAGTGGAAGTAAGAGTGACCTCAGATTAGAAAGGAGAGGGAGTTTGCTTGAAATCAGCCATGCAAAAATACTAAATAAGATCAAGGGTTTTATTATACTAACTCAAATGAAACCATGAATTAGATTAAGAAATATACAAACCAAGGAAAAAGTGCAAAAGTCCAAGATTTGTCATATCAAATTGTGTTAAAAGAGCCTGCTAAATAACTTGAGTCTGAGAAGAAGAATTATCTAGAAGAAGTATATCATCAACATACAAAACTAGTATAAAAATATCCTCTCTAACATGTTGGATATATATTGTATGATCTGAGTGGAAATGAACAAAACCAATAAATAGAAGAAAATAATCCATCTTCTCATACCAACCCTGAACACCTTATTTGATACCATAGAGAACTCTTTGTAGCCAATAAACAAGAGACAAATAATGAACACACCTAGCAAGCTGATCTATGTAAATTTATTCCTACAAGTTTCCATGTAAGAATGAAAAATTTAAGTCCATCTAGTCTATTGGATAACCATGTGATGCAGTAAGATAAAGTACAAGGTGAATAGAATCCATCTTGGCAACATGGGAAAAAGTTTTAGAGTAATCAATACCTTAAACTTGTGAGAAACCCTTTGCTAAAATATGTGTCTTATACTTGCCAATAGATCCATAAAATACATATTTGGTGGAGTATATCCACTTCTACCTATTGGCATAATGTTGTCATTGATGTCAATCTGATGTCATTAATGTCAAAGTGTGTTGTCATTGATGTCTAAATGCATCTAGTAAAGATGCATGGTGAGTGTTCTTTGAGGTATGCATGAGTGAAGGTTGATATCTAGGTAAACAAGGATAGTTGAGGAATCAACATGAGGTTGTCAAAGATAATCAATGGTCAAGGTTATTTTTTAGTGTTGTCTTTGTTGTTGGAAGGATTGTGTCAAGATTGGTGCCACTATAGTGAAGGATAATCAAGGTAAGTTATGAAGTGCTTGAGCCTTATGGTGTATTGAGAAGGTATAATCATAGGATGCCTAGTCTTGTGCATAAAAATAGATGATGGCATAATGATTTTGATGTTATTAGGATTTTAAAGGCTATATAATTTTGATATCAGGTATCTTTGAGGACAAATTGGCTTGTGAAGCTTAGTTATGGTATGAAGATTCCTTGTGTAAAGGCATAAGCTTGGTTGCATGGTGAGATAAGGTTGTAAAAGGATGTTTGACATTGTTCAAAAATGATATTTATTATATTACATGAGAGTGAGATGATGAACATGATAGTGAGGTGTTGAGAACATGAAAAGAGGCATGAAGGTCAAATGATTGAGTAGCCTAACACTAGTCATGGCATGTAGAGACATTATGAGAAGGTATAAGTATGATGGCTCGATGAGATATGTTCACATAGGCATGAGTGACTATATAATTTTTATTTAGCATACATAGAAAGCATTAGATCACTCAGTAGAATTTCAATGTGAAGCCTACATAGGTAAGTACTTCAGTCTAAGTCTATAACTAGACTAGTTCTAGACCATGCCTTTCCCAATGTGGCATCATGATCTATTATCAAATAAAATTAAGGATGTATGGATACATTTTATCATGGTAAGAGTTTTTATGTCATGTACATGATGTGTTGAGATCTTGGAAAATGGTTAGAAGGATAATTTCAAGGACTAATATAGCTTGCAAGTCAAGGTCTAGAGAGCAAAGAGAGAGATAATGGCCAAATGAGGTATGAGATCTAGATTTAAAGAATAATAAAAAGGTGAGAATTTTAAGTGGTGTGATAGGTTTTCCCAGGTGTTTTTACCAAATTTTAGGTCAAATTTTGAAGGTTAAGGCAAGAAAAAATACTTTAAGGTCTCTCGACTGCACAAAATAGAGGGTTATCAACTCGAGAAGAGATTTCAAGTGTTTATTTAAATGTGTAACCTATGAATGATAACATAATATATTCATGGTATATGGTTAAGGTTATTATCTCAAATTTCTAATCATTGGTTTCTGGAATGAGGGGCTAACCTTTATAAATGATCGTTAAGACTGTAAGATGGTTTAAACCCTCAAAGAACCCTAAAAGTGACCTAATGAGAAAGAAATTGTTCTAAAGTGATTATAAGTGTTTGGTATGGATATTTAAGTGATTTAATAATGTATCAAACTCTCTTAGGCACCTCTAGGTGTGATTGGTTTGTCAAGTGAATGAGTGGACCCTACAAGAAAGGCCTTGTTTTTCAGAGATTTGTTGTAGTAGTCAGAGTTGACCAAGTCAAAGTTGTTAAATAGATGAAGGTTAAATATTGATAATTATATTAGATGTACATGGTGGTTTTTTATTAGGTTATATCCCTTAAGTGTTATAAATTGGTCTTACAAGTTGACCTATCATTAACAGACCTAATGATGTAGATAGTGAAAAACTACGTAGAAGTGAGAAGTTGATTAGGAATGCATTATCATGTATTAGGGATGAATTAAAGTGAATGGAGAAAATTTTAAATAAATATTATACATGTTCATGTTGTATATAATATTTTTATATCATTTTATATATCAAAAGGCTGCTCACAAAGTTGACTTGTCTAACTTAGTAAGGGTTGTGTATAATAAGGTCTAGCTATTGATCTATATGTCTAATATTTGCCATTTAAAGTTAGTGTTTTTATTTTTGGATTTTTTTTCAATATATTTTAGGATCATATTCATGGATCAAGATACTTTTAAAGTGTCTACATAGGTGTTGGAATTCAAAGTCATCATGACTAGTCTTCAAGGCAAAATGGCAGTTATGGGTAAGCAAATTACAAAGATGAGTTTGAGACTCAATACCATGAATTATGTATATAATGCACATAATGATGTTTTATGGGACTTTAATTCTATATAAATTATTTTAAAAATCTTTTAAGTTAGTGTAAGAGGTTGGAACACTGAAGCCAAAATGACTTGTCTGGCTGAGTAAAGGACTATGAGAAAGAAGGTCAACAAATTGGTCTGAAAGACCAATAGTTACCATTAGATCTTGTGATATTTTTGTTTGATATTATTATAAGAATGTTTTAATATCATATTCATGCATTTTAATCCATTGATTATGTTATTTTAGATGGTATAAGTTTCCATGATTGTGTTTTGAGGCTAGTTGGTAGTTCTGAGTGGGCTACTTTCAGAGAAGAGTTTGAGCTTGTATACCCTGAGTTGAAGAATATAATTAAGTTTTTGATGACCCTAAGATAATTATATTTATATATATGTGATTTTTTCCATGTTTTTTTGGAAAAATTGTGCTTATGCTTCAGTTGTTTAAAATAGATTTTTTTGTGTATGCACAAGTCTATTATGAAAAGTGTTTTGAGAAGGGGTTCAAGTGGTGGTTGGATATAAAATGTGTTTTGGACCTAAATTTAAGTTTTATAAGGTATATTTTATTTTAAAATGTTTTTTTCATTTTGTATGTGGATTTTTTAAGCATTTTAATAAATGAAAAGTGTAATGTGCTCTAATGAAGGCCTAAACAAATTAGGTCTCCTTAAGGCCTAAAAGAGAATTTGGTCTATTGAGCTATAACCAACCTAATAAATTATTTTATTATTGTTTGAAACATTTTAAAAGACCTATTTTCATTTTAATCTAAGTGTGCAAGTGTGTATGGCTGACCAAGGTGTTTGAGAGAAAGTGACTTGTATAAGAGCAAGACTAATTAGGCCTATTTATGGGAGTAAGAGAATTGATTGTGTAAGCATAAAAACTAGCATAAAGATGAGTAATAAGAGGTCATGTGGAATATTATATGGGTGTCATGAATATCTAATAGAAGGTATGAATATGAGGATCAATGTCATATGACCTAATCAAGTAAAAAAGAGGGCTAGTTGAGCGAAAAAGGCTAGAGGCTAGTTTGAAAGGAATAGAAGTGTGTGAAGAACTGAAGAAGAGGACCATCATTTATTGAATATTGAAACAAGGACATATATGGAAGACAAAATTATACTTGGGTGAGTGGGTACTTGGTCAAGAGGTGGCTGAGTTAGTGCTGAGTCACTAAGAGAGTTGAAGCTTCCTTGAAAGTGGGTGTTTGTTAAAGACTTTGTTAATTTGGTGCTTGATAAACTGGGGTTGGTGCTCAAAATTGAGTGGGTGCTCAACTAAATCTGATTCATTTCTTTATAATACTAGTTTTCCAAGCTACGGTCAATGGATTTTATTCTCTATGAAGGTTTCCCACTTATATGTTATGTCCATACTTACTATGTGTATATTCTCATTACTATGTTGTTAGAATAGTTTATATTTCTCATATGATGATGTTTCTTGATGAATGATTATAAAATATATTGAGAGTAAGTGAAAGTAATAGTTTATAAGGACACTATTTCACCCCCCAGTGATTTTACTTCCAACACTACCTAACCAACTTTCATCCCTTAGGAAGAGAGATGAGATCCCAAGTATGATTCATCATCAAAGAAGAATACTCATATGTCATTGCATCATCCCAGTCTTGTATCCCATGAGCTTGTGAAAAATATTATGGATTGCCAAAAAAATACCTGACACAAAATTCTAGAACTAGTAGAATGTACATGATAATGTCAAGTGGGTGGAAGATCCTATATAAAATGTGTTTCCTAATAAACTATATTAGGAATGCACTTAATCATAGTGGGAATAGGGTCCTCATCTAAGTCTACATCCATAACCTCAGTGGCATGAACTAGCTCCTTAAATAATGCATCCTCAAGATGAATTGAAGAATCATTAATGGATGGAATCAAAGAAGAAGAAGTCATGGAAGAAGATGAAGACTCATGAGAAGAGAAGTGTTCATCAAACTAAACATGTGTTTGAAAAATAACATCGTTAATATCATGATATAAAATTTGATAAGCTCTCATATCCTCACAATACCTTTTAAATATCAAGGGTTTTCTCTTCTTATCCAAGGTTTTAATTTTTTTCTTTGGTATAAAAGTCCAAGCATGGTTCCTAAAAACTCAAAAAATGAGACATCAAACTTAATTATATACCAAGCCGCCTTTAGAATCAAAAGCTCAAGTGCTTTGTGTGGTGTGTGATTCTAAATATAGTTTTCATAATTAACTGCTTATGCCTAGTATACATGAGGTAAATTTTGAGAATGCATCTTACAGTTATCCATCTCCTTTAAAGTTTTGTTTTTCCTTTATTTTAGAACATTATATTGTGGATTATGAGGGAAAAAAAATTGGTGAATAATGCATGAGCTACCAAAAAATTAAAAAAATCTTTGCTGAAGTACTCCCCTATTATCAGTGTGAGGCTTCTTGATGCAACTATAAGATTGATTCTCGACCAAAACCTTTAAGACTTTGAAGTGTGAAAAAACTATCTTCTACTTGAGAAAATAAACCCAAGTACACCCTAATAACTTATCTATGAATTTAAGTGCATACTTAGCTCCATTGAATGAAGGAGTAGGAAAAATCCTCAAGTCACTATGTACAAGTTCAAGTGGTGAAAACTATCTCTTGGACATACCCTTAGGAAATAATTTTTTTTTATTGTTTCCCGAATGCACATCAAGGGCAAACTCAATAAAATATAGGAATAACATCAACCATACAATGAGTTCTCATCTCTTTAGAATATATATAATTAAGATGTCTAGATCTCTCACGCCAAATTACTCTTAGAATTAACATGAGAAATTGAGCATGCACCCATATAAAGTGTTATCAAAACCCTCAAATTGATATAGACTAGAACTATGATCAACAACACCTTGTGCAACTCATGAATGAGGCTCTGAAAATGTTCGAATTTCATCCCCTTTTGGTGTGATAGTCACTATCTTTCTCTAACCATAATGATAAATTTGGCAAATAGAAAGAAAATGTGAAGTGATTTCAAGAAAATATAGTGCATCGTTGAGCAGCCACCAACAAGTTGTATGTCATGTTTTCCCTTAACATAAATAAAATAATAATCTCAACCTCAATTTTGGAAGTATAACTTAGACTCATAGATACAAAATAATCCTTATAATAAGTCATGTGATGAGAAGCACTAGAACATATAACCCATTTGTCTCTAACAGGTGAGTAAGATCTCCCAACAACATTAAGTGTTTTTCCATGCTTATTGGAAAGAAGTAGAGTGGAGATAGAGATCTTATGTTTTATGACTACATCTTCTAAGTCTTATATTCTCTTTAAACAACTAGTTTCTTCATGACTAGTCCCCCCATAAAAGGAGCATGAAAGGCTAGACTTATTCTTGGATTTAGAATACCCCTTGGGTTTAGAGTGATTGTCTTTGGGTTTAGTGGCACTTTGAGATGGATAAGTGGTTTAGGGTTTAATTTTTGATTTTCCATTGCCTTTAGAATGAGATGCTAATCATGTCTTTTGAGAGGTGGGAGACTTAAATTTAGATAATTTGGATTCTTCCATAGTAATTATTTCACAAAACAACTCTAAACCGGGCATTTGGAACGTTTCACCTAAGGCATCCATGCTAGAGAAAAATGTAGAAGCAAAGATTTGGAATGGACCTTTCAACTTAGATAGAATAAACTAACACACTTTTGATCTTTATTATCTATTCCACTCCCCTTCAGTTGTATCAATAAGTGTTTGAACTTAGTAATATAGTCTATAAGAGATGAAAAATCTTTAGGATTGAGAGAAGTGATATCTACTTCAAGTTACGTGGCTCTCATGTGATCCACCTTACCAAATAAACCCTTCAATTTTGCTCATATTTTGAAAGGAGAGTCACATCCTTCCAAATTAAATAAAATACTATCACTTACATAATTTATTATCAAATCGATACACTCATCAAATTTGCATTGGTGCTGAAATTTCTCAAATTCTATAGTGAATACTAGTTTTGTTTCGACCATTAAGGTCCACAATCCTTTACATTTAATGATTGTTTTCATTCTTGATCTTCATGTGTGGTAATTATGTGTTGTTAATGGCTCATATTGATCTAATTTATAATAATAAGTCATTCTAAACAAATCACCAAAGAGCAAAATAATGTAAAAAAAGTGCACAAATCAACACCGAGACAACCCCCCAAAAGACTTTGTATTGAGCCCCCCAAATTTGGCACATTATATTTTAGTGATTTTTTATAAAATAAAAGATACTAATATATCTCACATAAAAAACATACAATTTAAAAAAAAATAGCACTCAATTTTGAGTTACCAATCAAAAGATATAGTTTTTACAAGTTTTCCCGTCATACATGGGTCAAAAATATTAAATGCTAGGAAAAATTTAAATTATTTCTACCAGATCTATAAAAAATGGATTGGAAGTAAATTTATAGAAAATAAAAATAACAAATTATCTTGGAGAGTGATTTGCCACATAGATCCATTTTCCACAAGATTTTATTTTATTTTTTCCCTTAATCACGCATAAAAAATCCATAGAAAAATAAAGTCATAGGGTCAAATTCAAAACCTTGTATCTCCTTAAATATTATTTATAATCCTTCCTATGATCACTTTATATAAATATCTTGAATTCCTCTTTTCATTAGTGAAATAACTTTCGAGATCGAACACTTGTGTGAGGAGAAAACTGATTTGCAAGATAGTCACAATTTTATAAAAACAAAACTTTACAATTTATCTAAAAATAATGAAAGGCATTTGGATTAAAAAACTTTGTAAAAACATCAATTAACTCCCAAATGGATGGTTTCAACACCTATTGCTCTGATATCATGAAAGGAATGATTACTAGATCATTCTAACCCATAGATCTCAAGTGTTAACAAGCACTGAATGCAACAAATTGATATGCAAAACAAAATTAACAATATCATATAATATCTTTAAAATATATATGACATTACAATGAGATTTTATTTCATATATATTCAAGTAAGATCAATTCATATCCATAGGATCAAAGGAGATAACCTATGGATAGAAACCCACTATCTAGAAAGCATTAAATATCCAAACCTAAGTGGGTGGGAAAAGATAAACAATGTTGAAAAAAAAAAAGTACCTAGGAAACATGAGTTAAGTTAAATAACCTACTCTAACACACCCTTTGTATCCTCATCAAGAATCGATAGTTTTTCACTAAATGGCAAAAAAATGAGCATAATCTAAAATGAGCCAAAATAAGAGCTTTGGAACAAGGTGTGGGAATCCAAAGTACTAAAGAGGGATTATTTTTAGATGAATTTCATATCCATAAATATGCTTCATATCTGAAATTGTTTATTGAATAAGATATTAGCTAATAAACATTTGGATTATGTTTTTTCACAATGGAAAGGATACATTATTATTACTTTACTTGATGTTATTGTGTTTTGAATATTTACATTGATTTTATCATGTGCCAGTTATGATTAAATTATGCATTACTTTATGGTTATTCATTGATCAATGTATATTTAGAACTGTTATGATATTTTATAAAGTTAATATGTTGTTGATGGAATTCTGTGTATTCAAGGCCTGTAATATTTGGGGCATGAAGTTGGCTTCATTCCCAATCTAGACCCAAAATACATAATGTTAAAGATATAATTTTGTGAAATTGATTAAGTGAGAATTTAATGTTATTTTGATAACTAGTTTATTTTTTCATTTGATCTTGCTTCAGATAGTTGCATGCTATCACATTACCAACATAAGATGATCTATGACTTAGTGGTTTCTAAGTAAAAAAATAACACACATAAGGGCACTAGCATTTATCCAATTTGAATGTTGATTTCATCTTTATGGACTTAACACTTACACAATTATGTATTAGGTTATGAAGTTTTATTTGCAAAATTATAGCACCTACATTTTTTGATAAAAACAATATGGAGAGCACAAAGTTTTTTTTCATTATAATGCATTGTAACACCTTTTATTCCATTAAGGTAATTAACATGGAATTAAAAAGGGAAATGGTGGGATAAGCTTGATTAACAATTGTTTACTATTATTTTATCTTAGTGGCCAAGCCATTTGGCATGCTTGGAAGTCCTAGGTCAATAATTTGACAATTTTTTAACCTTAATTTGGCTTAGGGAGACTTTGGAAAGTAACATTAACCACATAGGTCTCAGACATGACCCATCATTCATTTGAGTTTATATGTTACATCTTGATTCCTTGCTTATCAATCTTACTTGATTATCTATAAATATTTATAGTTGGTAATTTTATTTGATTATTATTAACTAAGTTGTAAGTCATATGTTGTTATGGGATAGTTGAATATTACTTTGATTTCATGATTGCATTGCTATGCATTTAGTTGTATGGTATTTTATTATATTGTTATCATGTTGATTTTTTATTTTAGTAGTCTTTTATGATATATATGTCATAATAGTATGGACTAAATACCTTCTTATCGTGAGTTTGACGCAGGAGAGATTCATTCCTCAGAGCATGATGGAAGGAGAGCATCATCAGAGAGGGTGATGTAGATGAAGGTGTTGGGGGATGACATATGAACAACTAGAACCCATGCACACACCATGTTAAATAATACATATCAAATGAATAGTTTAAATACTTAGAGTTAATATGTTCCTTATGTTATCTGCATTTAGATAATTGCATATGTGTGTGTTAGTTCATATTTATGCTTAAGTGAATTAATCTTGTGTGATTACATTGTGAATGTCACTATGTGTTTATGTCATGTCATTGTATTCATGATTATTACTATTTTTGAAAATATAAATTTGCATGAATTATGTTGGTATTACCGTATGTAGACTAACCAACGTGTCTTAGTAATGGTTGACAACATTAGTCGATTATCTTTATGATATCAAGAATATCAGTGTGATTTAACAAATGACAAAAAGACATAGATACCTAGATATCATAGTGATAAGAATTATTATGATGTTATAATTCAGATTTGAATAATAATGTGTTATTTACCATTTTGGATAAAAGAATATAATAGACTTTATATATTAGTCTAGTTACAATTAAAATTATGATGTTAGCATTTCTAAGTTGGTAATGAAATAAAGAAATTGTATTTTATTATACTTGGAAAATATATAAATAGAAAAATAAAATAAAATAAATAAAAACACAAAAACACAAAGAAAGTAAAATAAAGACACAAAAAAGAAAGTCATAAAATAGAAAAAAAAAAAAAGTTTTAAAGGAAAGAAAGCTACGCGAGCTTTAAAGGGAATATGTTATTTACGGAAAAAAAAGGAGAAGGGAGAAGAAGGTGTGTGGCATGTGAAGAGAAGAAGCACAAATTAGAGGAAAAGAAAGGACAATGCAAGATGAGAGAGTACTACTGAAATTGACTAGATTCCATCAAAAAAAGGTTAATATTGTTATTAAAAAAATTGTAGTTATTAGTGTCTGATATAATATATATGAGTATAGCGGAGTTAAGTAAGGTATATAGCAAACTTGTACATTTAAGATAGTGATCTACAAGGTAATCACAAGGGTGATCTGAGTGTAGTGAACTCTATGACTTATATATATTTTTTGAATAGAGAAATATCTATTAAACAATTGTGAATTATTTTACAAGTATGCAGTGACCTTGCACTCATCCACTAATATCTATTTCCCTGTATTAATTTTACATGTATTATATCCACTAATATCTATTAAACAAACCATGATTTATTTCAATTAATCATGAATCGAGATATACCATGATTAATGACCTTGTGTATATATGCAATAAGCTATATAAATGAATGAGAAAATATAAACACATATAAATTTGTAAGGTGTCTATGATCTCCAAATCATGGAAAAGAGTTTAGGTGAAGTTGAGAATAAATATATCTATAAATACAATCATTTGGCTTAGTTTATATATAGTTGTCATATAAAAATTGAATGGCTGAGTATGTACATTGATCTGTATGTGTGTGTGTGTGTGTGTAAACAATAATGAAATACAAGTAGACATTGTATCTAATAATATCCTAGTTTGTATACACCAATTTATTTCTAGGATAAGTAATAATATAATCACCATAGATCTTATTATCCTTGCTTTCAATAGATAGTGAATAAGGATGGATATTTATGTATGTTATAAGTTAGTGATCCATTAAAATAGAAAACAAAATTATAATGAATCTCTATTAAAATAGAAAACAAAATATATTCATCAGTGAAATATCCATTCTAAAGAAATATACCAAGATAGTTAGCGATACCTATTATGCTTACTGCTACATTATAACAATAACCATAACATACATACTAGGTGTAGTTAGTAATTGTTATAACGTAGGTTAAGTAATATAATTATCACAGTTCCTTACATGGATAATAAGATCCTAATGTCTAATAGAATTGGATAATTGGATAACTATAAGTAACAAGAATAATGTCTTTATTCTCATATTATTATATATGAGTGTATGGTATATAAAGCTATTGGTAGATTCATATGTGTACATCACATTTGAGTATTGGTACATAAATCTATTTTAATATGAGAATCAAAGAGGTGATTATGGAAATTATAAGTGATATACAAATTATTGGTTACAATTTATTAATTATTAATTTCTTAGAATAACAATATATTAAAATTATCATGAGAATGTTAGACATAATGATGTGGATTTTATTAACATTTAGGGATGTTACATGTTAATTTTATTGATTTAATTAGTATAGGTTACTAGTGGACGAGGGCTTCACCTTCATAAAGTATTCTAATTCATTTAATAAGGGTTTATGGAAATGTAGAAAACCATATATAGAACTTGATGCCTTTTTCATGAAAGGTTAAATAGTTGTTAGAAGCACATAAACTTTCTTTTAGAAAAATGAATAATAGTGTTAGTATGGCAGAACAATCATTGTGTATTAAAACATATGTATTATGTAGTATATGTTATGCAAGGTGCATAAATATACAAAATATGTTTATATGAGAACATAGCTACCTATGTTCACACACACACACACACACACACACACACACACACACACACACACACACACACACACACACAATGGGATGTGTGCTTATAAGTATTGATTCTAACTAGTAAATTAAGTTATGTAATTTTGAATGATAAGGTACCATATTTTTATGTTCAAATCCTCTTAAAAGCATAATAAGATACATAAATGGAAGAATATGCTTTTATTTATAAGCTAATTTATCTTGACTACTGGATGTAATCGAGTAGTATGTACAATATACTAAGATATTATTTATGGTACTACACTTATAAAAATTAGATTATGCAGTCTAAACATAGATTATACCTGATTGATATAAATTGTACTTGTTTTCTTATTATTTATATAATAAATAATATTGTGGAAATTCATTCATACATTTGATGGACTAAATGTATGTATTTTGATTATTCCCATGTTTATCATGTTTTATGACTATTAGTAGGAAGTAATTTGTATGAATCTATTAGTTATAATTATATTAACCAAATGTTACATTGTTGGTACTAACTAGTGAGACGAACTTCACCAGCTTGCTAGCATCATCATTGCTATATGAGGGTAATCTGATCAAGTGGTGTGTATAAATTTGATTGATCCTAGGGATTAATAACCATTGAAAAAAATTGGCCAAAGTAATGTTAGTTAGACATTATCATTTCATATGTATGATTTACATGTTTGTGCGATATCATGTGAGAACAATTTTTTTTTATGGTATACTACATATTCTTAGAAATCATACACCAAACAGGTACTATCTTGTCTCTCTAGATTCTTGTACCATCACTATATACTCATATATGAAGGGAGGTCCATTACATGATAGGGGATTATGTGAGAGATTGATAGTTTGTGGTTGGTGTGGAAAAGTGCACAAATGATGCTCTCCCTCTCCACAATAATACTTATTTAGAGACTACACTTGAGATTACCATAGATACTAGAGTTTGAGAACTCTTGCTCTGTAGAGCCTTGTATCTTTTACATTATATTGTATTATTATTATTGAGACATTATTCTAATGAGATGTAATTATTTACTTATTGTACCATGACAATAGTGGCTACATGTTTATACCAACCATGACTAGACATCTGTAATTACGTTCTATATTTAGTTATGTTTTATTTCATATAATGCTAGTGATCAGTAACAAATAGTTGTTACATGATTATTTTATAGTTAAAATGCTTGGTGTGTTTTAGCTAGTTCACTATTTAGATTCTCATGGTGAATTCTAATGAAAGAATATGTTGACTAAATAAATTATAAAAAAATATGTTATTCTAAGTAGATCCCAGTGAGGATGTTACATTATATTATTTAGAATCACAAAAGTGAATGATTTTTCTTGGATAACTCAACTCGATTTGAGATGAGTTAGAAGGCGGTTAAGTTTTTGAAGGTGAACAAATTTATTTTGACTCATTCAATCTATCATTTCTAGGAGAGACCAACTAGCCATGGAGAAGCCCTATCGGATTTTAGGTAGGCAGAGCACACAAAAATCAATGGTGAACTATTGGAAATGACTTCTCATGAGATTAGAGGAGTGTGTTTGATGAAATCATGGAAAATTTGATTTTGAAAGGTATGTAGACATAGTCAACTCATATGAGGAAGTTTGTTGTCAATTATCTTATGGATAAATAGATGTTTTTTTATTGATTGACTGAGTACATATATCATGTTTTTATCATACATGTAATCCACAAAGGATCTATTTTATTTTGTAGGTTTTGATTATATATTCTTTTGGATTTCAGTACGGTTATTGCATGTTATAATGGAAGGAAATGCTAGTGGCTCATAGGCCTATAAGATGGTAGCCTTCATGGACATTTGGGTTTTTTTTCATGATGGAAATAAAATAAAAATAGGGGAGGTTTCATATGTGGTTGTAATTTGTCATGGGAGGACTCAAGAAAATAATGTGTGGGCTTTGACCTACATACCAAGCAAGGTCTAAGCTCTTCTTGTTTTAAATTTTGTGTTTATTTTAATTTTATGAAAGCTTAGTTTAAGACTTCCTTGGAATGAAAATGTTACTGGAAATTCAATCTTAGAATTAATAGCAAGTTTGAAGGGCATGCTTTAGTTCAAGTATACATTTTATTTTTTAGTACTTAATTAAAAAAAGTAAAATGTGTTGATATAATCTGACCTACATGATACAATGCATGACTCCCTTTTGAAAGAGGTTTGAATTCATGTTGTTCTCTTTGAAAAGCAAATTGTAAGATTAGTGATGGGTATTAATGATTTTATTAGATAAAATTATTTGACCCTTAGGTATACAACCCTATGCCACTATGAAATCACAGGTATAGAGGTGTATATACACTTGGGTTCAATAATGGCATATTAAAGGACTCAATACAATCCTCACATGATTTTTCATTTTGGTATTATATGCCATCGCTTTTTGGTATAACCCTACTTGTGGCTTTGCTGGTTATGTTTTTAGCTTGCGTATATCTTGGGAGATTATTTATGTTTGGAATGTTTATTGGTTAATATAAAAGGAAAGAATTTATTCCTATTAAAACTTGTTGATTTAAACACGTTGAAAGGATTAAATTTTCCAATTAATGCATTTTATTTTTAAACCATATTAGAATACTCTATTATTTTCATCTTGTTTGATGATATGGTTTGAGGAGTATGAATGAATAATAATTGAGTGGGTTGTATGGTTATGCATTACAACTTGAAATGGTTTGCGTACTTGAAAGAGTAACCTAAAATTAGTGGAATTTTCTATTGATATCCATTATGCAGCTGAAAGAGAATAAAAAGAGTGTAGCCCCAAATCTAGCCTTATCTAATTGTGGAATGTTTCCATTATTATGAGAATCTTGGGCCTAAAAGTTGAATAAATTATTTATCTAAATAAGTAGTATGGTGATGTGTTATATTGAACATTGAGATCATGTTTATATACTCTATTTGATTTCATGACATATAATTGCATATATGGATACTTATAACAATTTATTTGTTATTGGATGTTATGATCTTAAATGTAGTAATAAATCAAGTTTGAACTTGATGAAAGAGTATGAACATTTGTACCTTTCATTGTGGGTCAAATAAATCATCGAGATTGAAAAAAATACACTAAGTGATCGCATAAGCAAACAATAAATAAGTCCTCATTAATGATGATGAAGTGTCAGAGATGGATTATCTTGAATTACCAAAATATTACTTGATACATATGAAAACTCCACTAAACTACATAGGGCCCTCATGCCACATTGTTAGGAACCCACAGAAGCACCATTGATTACTGTGTACAAGCAACTTAATATGCAAAAATTAACCAGAATCACAAGTAACTAGAATTTATAAATAACACAAAATATGAGAGACAATACCCAATTGTATTAATACTCTTCTAGAAAAGAATTACAAATGAAGAGATGCCACACTCTTCCCACCTTATAGGCTTCCCACACCAAGTGTTCAGTAATTCACCTTCAAGAGCTCACTCTCTCAATTACGGTCCCAACACACAACTCAAACACAGAGTTGGTGTTCACCTCCACCAACTAGTAACAACACCGCTAGTCAACTAGTCGGTAATAATACTGCCAGTACACCGAGTATACAAACCTACTCAATCGAGTACACAATGCACTCCAAGTAGATCTCCCATGAACTTGCAACAATTTGCAACTCAAATGATCTTACCTTGGAAGGAATTACCTTGCCTTCCTCTTTGCTCTCCAACTGCATACACACCGTACTCCAAGTAGATCTCCCATGAACTTGCAACAACCTGCAACTCAAATGATCTTACTTTGGAAGGAACTACCTTGCCTTCCTCTTTGCTCTCCAACTGAATACACACCGTACTCCAAGTAGATCTCACCTGATCTTGCTCCTTGTTGTGTTGCTGTCACCTTGATCCTACTGCCACCTACAGATCAACCTGGTTCTGTACACCTATAAACCTAGACCTCACACACACATACACCTATAGATCAATGATCTTACTTACCATGTAGATCTCCAAATGTGGCCTTGCACACTTGCTGACCAAGATCCTACATACATGAAGAATCCTTTTGATTCTCTAAACCAACACCCACACTTGGCACTGTGGCACTAGGAGGAACAGACCTTGCTCTCTTCACTCTCTGAAGGAGCTAATATTTGCTCTCTTACTCTCTAGCACACTTTACAATACAACCCATGAGTCTATTATATAGATCTCATGCAAATAATAATTAGACATCTAATTACAATAATTAGATCCGCAGCTTCAAGTCTATAATTGGCCTTCTACATGCAAACAACCAGTTCATTAACTAACTATTCGTGAACTGGCAGTTCTGGAACCACACAGGTGACTGACGTCAGTCCCTGTCTACCTAGAGGTGATCGATGCCGGCCGATCCCTGATCGACATCGGTTGCTCTTCTCACTGTATATGACTGACGTCGACTGATCAAATCGATGTTGGTTGCTCTACAACTCAGTAACCTCTCAGCAACCTCCTTCCCTATTTGCATCAGCGAAGCTTTTAGGTCCATAACCTAACAATCTCCCACTTAGAGATAAACAACTGCATTGTACCTATACCTTTACCCTATCTGATCTATTTCCTGGCTTGTATCCCTCTTCAAGCTCAACCTTAAAGACCAACCACCACAAAACCTATGGTGCACCTCTTGTCATCCAAGTAACCTACCACATCTGCATCTACAAACCCATGTAGAAAAGAACTTGACCCTACATCACATGTATACCTATTGCTGGTCCCTCTTAAATACCTCAAAATCCACTAAACTGCCCTCCAGTGCTTCTTTCTCAGATTAGCTCCAAACTTTTTGATAGCACCCACTGCTTGGGCAACCTTAGGCCTAGTACACATGTACTTAACCTCATCATGTGAATCAAGACCCTGTTCTGTAAACTGTCCAACCATCGGTGTGATAACTAGTATCACACAATCATTCAGAGACAAAATCAACCAGTGATTTCCATGTCTCTAGAACACACTTATGCCAAAGAATTTCACTCTTCCAAATTCTTCATGACACACCTCTGAACTAACTTTACCTTTAGCTTAGCAAAACCCTGTATGTCTGAACCTGCAACAAGCTCATCCTCCACATACAGTAATAGGATAATGTTGCGACCATCATCCACCTGGTAAGACAAACACAATGGTTACACTGACACTGACTAAAGCCCTGCTTTGTCATTCACTTGTCAAAACCTGTACCACTGTCCTGTAGCTTTCTCAAGACCATATGACCTGGCCTTTCATCTCACGTATCCATTCTATCTATTATTTAACTAAGGTATCCATTCATCTTTTAGTGCTTTCATACCAACTGGCAACCCTACCAAATCTCTTGTTTGGTTCTACATCCTATTCATGCCATGCTCCCACTGTTTCCTAGATCCTTCCTACTCTATAGTGAGCAATGAGTATAAAGAAGAGGAATAAAAAATTTGAGGCTTACTTACCCTTTCAGTCCTCCACATGGGCGTTTGAGACTCCTTGATAGTTTGCAGTCCACCTGAAATCTATTCTAGTGATCGACCTCGATCACCACACAATTTGCATATGACTGACATCAATTCCATATGACTGTCCTTTTTGTTGACGCCAGTTTCCTGACTGGCATCAATTTTATTTGGTCACCAATGTCAGTTCTTTGACCGACATCGGTAGCCACCTTGCCTAACACCACTGGCTCTGGTCTGCACATGACCGACATCGGCACCTGTTTGTTCAATGTCGATTCCCCTTGACCGACGTCGATAACTGTGTTTGCCTGTGAGTGATGACTTTTTACCTGTGAGCTCTCCATGGATCAAAACCCTATCCAAACTACCCTGCTCAGAGATGTCCAGCCTTCTCCACTAATCTCTGTCAATCATCTCCTCCAAAAACACCAAGGCTTTCCAGTTCTTAAGTCTATCAAACACATCTGTCTTCCACTTAAGAACATGCATCTCCTTCTTGCTCATGTGACCAAGCCTACAAAGCCACGTCTTCACAATAGAAGAAGAATCAGTAATACAAGCAAGTAGATAAAGAGTACCTGCTTTCTTACCACATGCTAATTCAAGTGTTTCCGCTGTGAGAGTTTTTGTGCATCTCTCATCACCCAACTTTTCTGAAGAAATTAGCTACATCTCCAAGACTGGGACCTACATGACCTCCTTCAACACCCATGTGTTGGCCATCTGCAATTTCAGCCACACTTCCCCTTTGCCAAAACTTTGACAAGGCTCACCAACCCCTCTATTTCGAGTTGCATGGAAAGAGGCAACAGAATCTGTAAACCAAGATTCTACTTTATCCAAGAAACATCCAAGAGCATCCTGTGTAACAACACCTGCAACATCTACTTCTTTAGTTCCTTCATGCTGATTTGCTACCAACCAACAATCTTTCTTTACCTACTCTTTCTTTCCATAACACCGTAATTGACCATTCATGCTATTCAGTTTCTCCATTCTTAGCTTACTTTCTTCTGCCATTGCTCTACTCCCACTCAATCAGAAACCCCTGAGAGTGACCTGTAATCAAACACAAAAAATGCTCCCTGCAACCTTAGCTCTGATACCAACTGTTAGGAACCCACAAAAGCACCATTGATTACCATGTACAAGCAACTTAATATGCAGAAATTAACCAGAATCACAAGTAACTAGAATTCAAAAATAAAACAGAATATGAGAGACAATACCCAATTGTATTAATACTCTTCTTGAAAAGAATTACAAATGAAGAGACGCCACACTCTTCCCACCTTACAGGCTTCCCACACCAAGTGTTCAGCTATTCACCTTCAAGAGCTCACTCTCTCAATTACGGTCCCAATACACAACTCAAACACAAAGTTGGTGTTCACCTCCACCAGCTAGTAACAACACTGCCAGTCAACCAGTCAGTAACAATATTGCTAGAACACCAAGTATACAAACATACTAAACTGAGTACACAATGCACTCCAAGTAGATATCCCATGAACTTGCAACAACTTGCAACTCAAATGATCTTACCTTGGAAGGAACTACCTTGCCTTCCTCTTTGCTCTCCAACTGAGTACACACCGTACTCCAAGTAGATCTCCCATGAACTTGCAACAACCTGCAACTCAAATGATCTTACTTTGGAAGGAACTACCTTGCCTTCCTCTTTGCTCTCCAACTGAGTACACACCGTACTCCAAGTAGATCCCACCTGATCTTGCTCCTTGTTGTGTTGTTATCACCTTGATCTTGCTGCCACCTGCAGATCAACCTGGTTCTGCACACCTGCAAACCTAGACCTAGACCTCACACACACATACACCTACAGATTAATGATCTTACTTACCATGTAGATCTCTAAACATGGCCTTGCACACCTACTGACCAAGATCCTACATACATGAAGAATCTTTTTGATTCTCCAAACCAACACCCACACTTAGCACTGTGGCACTAGGAGGAACACACCTTGCTCTCTTCACTCTCTGAAGGAGCTAATATTTGCTCTCTTACTCTCTAGTACACTTTACAATACAGCCCATGAGTCTATTATATAGATCTCATGCAAACAATAATTAGACATCTAATTACAATAATTAGATCCATAGCTTCAAGTCTATAATTGGCCTTCTACATGCAAACAACTGGTTTGTTAACTAACTATCCATGAACTGGCAGTTTTGGAACTGCACAGGTGACCGACGTCGGTCCCTATCTACTTGGAGATGACCGACGCCGGCCAATCCCTAACCGACGTTGGTTGCTCTTCTCACTGTTTATGACCAACGTTGGTTGATCAGACCGACGTCGATTGCTCTGCAACTCAACAACCTCTCAACAACCTCCTTCCTTGTTTGCATCAGTGAAGCTTTTAGCTCCACAACCTAACACACATAAGTGGGTATGTATAGAAACCCATTTCGTAGACACAGGCACAAAATACTTATTCAATGGGGGTTTAACTTACTAACATTGAGTAGGTAATAACATATTCATGAATGCATACTTGACCTTGTTGATTATTTGTAAACCATATATGAATATTACTTCCATTATGTTAGATGTAAATCTGATAAATAAAAACTTATAGGAATTAGGATTTTTTACTATGTTATGCAACACTATACATTTGAATTAAGTAATGAATGAATGATTTATATTCATTAACCTAAATGAAAATAAGTAGACTTTTGTAATATTAACAGGAAAACTTAATAGTCTTGAACCCTATTATAGACACCTAAATTTCACCATTTAGTGTTGAAATTCACTTTGACACACTAACCCTTCTCATTCTTCAATTCAAATTTAAATTAACATCATTTCCTTCTAAATTTTGAATAATTGATTAATTATTAATTAATTAGTTATGCACACCTTTTTCCTTCAAAATTAATTAAATTTTTAGATTTTTCACCTCACCCAAACATCCTCTACATTTGTCTCAATAATGTGTTGAGTCATCCAACTACCCTCCTCAGCTTCCTCAACTGCCTTGTGAGTCACCTTAGAACATTTTAACCTCCTTGATGACCCAACCAACTAACTTGACCTATTCTTGTTGACTCACTCAACCAAATCCCCTTATCAACCCATGTAATTGGTCATCATCCTCATGGATGAGGACTAATTCCTAACTATTGATTATTTTAATAATTCAAAAAATTCAAATAATCCTCAATCGTCTGATTAACCTATCATAAACCTATAAATTGACGTGCAATCCATCACTCAAATCATCCACATTTATGTTAATGAAGTGATAATGAATTTTCAAGTGAATCAAAGTTATCAAGAGTCAATTGCATTCAAACACCGCCTAATTCCCCTTTGCATTAGAGAAAGGATTGAGTAACCACATTAAAAGAGTAAATCACCTTTAATCATAGTGAAAGAGGCTCATGGCACTTTAGTTTTGTAAGTGTGAGTTTTATTACTTTCTTTCATTTATTACTCTATCTTGAGGTTGAATTGAGTTTAGAATATGATCATTTGTGTTTTGATCTTTAGCTTAGTTTGCATTATAAATATCCTTTCATACATTTTTAACAAGCTCAGTGGGACTTTTCCTCATCTTAAAAATTATAGACATCATAGGTGCATATAAGATCATAATTAAATTATTTATTATTATTATTTTGTACACATTCATTTAATGTTGCTATTGTAATTTTATGTTTTTAGTTATAGGTATGTTTTCTAACTTTTATGATCTGATGTATGTATACATGTGTAAAAGTAGATTCAAATACATCATCAATGATTTTTTTGGATCAAATAGAGAAATAATTTTTGGTCCTTTTTCATTTTTTTTAAAAAAGTTTCTCATATTTTTGACAATTTCTATGTTTGTTTTGGTTGTTTAACCATCTTCTATTTTTGTTCTTCTTCATTTTTTAGCTTGTATTTCCTATTTTTAGTCACTATATAGAATGGTGAAATCGTAGCATACAACAATAAAATCATAGCATATAACAACAAAATCATAGCATGTAGTAGTGAAATCATAGCATATAGTGGTGAAATTATAGCATGCAATGGAAAAATTATAGCATATAGTGTTGAATTTGTTTTACACTTGTGGTCATCTTTCAGAAGCCATAAATTTTGATTCAAGATTTTGTTTGAGATCTCATTTATGCCAAAACGAAAGTATTGGAAATGAAAATGCAACCATGAACAAATATTGAAATTTTGAACACATCAACGAATTCACCAAAGTTCATTAACATCAAATAGATCATGATTAACATTAGTGAAATCATCATTATCAATAACAAAATCATTCAAAAATATCAAAATCACTCTATAGGTCCTTTTTTGTATTTTATATTCTATTTTATATGTTTTTCATCTGCAAATGAATTTGTTGTTTGCTCTAACTATGTAATAATGAAATTGTTCTAGAAGATAATGTATTATATCTATTTTTAATCATTTTACTTTCCTTTTTAGATAACTTTGTAGGTCACCTTATTCTTTTAGATTTCAAAAGACTTCTAATAGTTTTTGCAGGTTATTGGTCCAAGACAAGTAAACCAAAAACAATTTAAAAATCAAATTTTTATTGCTCTTAATATTTTATTCATTTGTAGTTTTTGGAATAACATTTTTTATTTTTTTTCAAAGTTGCTAACCATCCTAATTCAGTCATTTTTACATTTTTATTTAAATAGTTAACTAGCTTACATTTCATTTTTGGAGTTAATTTGCTACTTATTTTCTCAAAAAAGTAGTAATTATCTCATATTTTGATTTTTGGTGCTTAAATTGATATTTTATTTTCAAGCACTTTGCTTTCCAAGCATCTTCTTTATGTTATTCTTATTGTGTATGTCATTTTCTTGGCATCATATTTGTGATGATAGTAGGAAATCAAAAATAACATTTATAATTTTTTGTTACCCCAATATATGCTTGTGTGTATGCTCTTCCCTTGGCATCACATTGGTGACAATACTTAGGAATCAGAGATAAACATTAAATTATTGTTGAGTTGTGGAGCTAAAAGCTTCACTAATGAACTAATGTGGAGGTTGCTGGGCTTACACAGTAATCGACATCGGTCAGAACCAACCGACATCAGTTAGGGGTCGACTGGCATCGGTTAGGGGTCGATCGACATCGGTCATCTTTAGACC
This sequence comes from Torreya grandis, assembly GCA_037957365.1. Taxonomy (NCBI): domain Eukaryota; kingdom Viridiplantae; phylum Streptophyta; class Pinopsida; order Cupressales; family Taxaceae; genus Torreya; species Torreya grandis. Next base: position 4,335,153 of record JARHVA010000017.1, on the reverse strand, counting down.
GACACCGACTTCTGTGCGTTTCCAAAATTGCTATTTTTAAGAGAACAGATTTGAGCCTTTGATTTAAGAGGTGGATCTAAGGGTGGCGAATGCATGGCTCATGAACCCTAGTGTTGTAGTATACTATATAGTAGGGTTAGATCCTCATAGCATGTACAATTCAGTAATTGAGTTGATTGTAATTTATTGAGAGAGAGAGAGAGAGAGAGAACTCTTGAGGGAGAATTACTGTACATCTGCGAGGTGTGAGGAGAGAGAGATTTCTTCATTGTATTTCCTTCTAGAAGAGTTTAATATAGATTAGTTGTTTCTTGTATCTCTTATTATTTGTTGTTTTTGATTTCTAGTTACTTATTACTTCTGGTTTCAATTCCGTGTTTAGTTGCTTATACAAAAGTAATCAATTATACTCTAAGATCCTAACAACTGGTATCAGAGCATGTTAGTGTTTGTTGATTATAGAATTCACTCACAGGGGTTTCTGATTGAGTGGGAGTAAAGCAATGGCAGAAGAAAGTAAACTAAGGATGGAGAAATTCAATGGCAAGAATTATCAATTATGAAGGATGCAGATTGAAGATTATCTATATCAGAAAGATCTATATTTACCATTGGGTGGGGTTTCAAAGAAGCCCATAGATATGAAAGATGAAGAATAGAATGTTCTTAATAGAAAGGCTCTTGGATCTATAAGGTTGAGCCTGACAGCTTCTATGTTTTCTAACTTATCACAGGCAAAGACAATGGTAGAGTTAATGGATACTTTGGCAAATTTATATGAAAAACCTTCAGCTTCGAATAAGGTATATCTTATGAAGCAATTATTTAATTTGCAAATGCATGAAGGTGGATCTGTATCTAGTCATCTTAATATTTTTCATACAATAGTAAATTAGTTAAATTTAGTCAAAATAGTTTTTGATGATGAAATTAAGGCTCTCTTAATCTTATGCTCTTTACTTAAAAGTTGGCATAGTTTGGTAATGGTAGTTAGTAATACTGCATCTACTTCAAATATCTTGAAAGTTGATGATGTTGTTAGTGTAATCTTGAATGAAAAAATTCATAGAAAAAACACAGGGGAAACATCAGGTAATGCTTTAAGTGTTGAAGACAGGGGAAGGCAAAGAGAGAAGGGCAAGCAAGGGAAATCAAGGTCAAAGATGGGAAGTAGATCCAAATTCGGAAATGAAAGAATAACCTGCTAGAATTGTGGAAAGAAAGGGCATGCAAAGAAAGATTATTGGTTGAAGGATAACAAAGAAAATAAGCATGAAGGTAATAAAGAAGCAAAAGTTGTAGGTATTGTTGCACAGGATGCTCTTATATTTTCTTTGGATAATAAATTAGAATCATGGGTTTTAGATTCTGGTGCCTCTTTCCATGCAACCCCAAATAGAGAATTTTTCAATGATTATGTCCATGGAGATTTTGAAAAAGTTTATTTAGGGGATGATGAGCCTTGTAAAATTGTTGGCAAAGGAAAAGTGCAGCTGAAATTGCAGAATGGCAACACATGGGTGTTGAAGGATGTCATGCATGTACCCATCCTGAAGAGGAATCTGATTTCTGTAGGAAAGTTGGGTGATGAGGGTTGCACATTAACTCTCACAGCTGAATCTTGTAAATTTTCCAAGGGTGCACTTGTATTAGCAAAAGGTAAGAGAGTAGGTACACTTTATATATCTACTTGTATTATTGATTATTCTCCTTCTATTTTATCTACTTCAGATGTAAATGCAAAGTTGTGGCACTGTAGGCTTGGTCACATGAGTGAGAAGGGAATGAAAGTTCTTAAGTCAAAAGGTAAGCTTTCAGATTTGAAAAGCATAGATCTAGATTTCTATGAGCATTCTATTTTTGGGAAACAGAAGAAAGTGAGGTTTCTCAAAATTGGGTCAACAAAGAAGAAGCACAAGTTGGAGCTTATTCACATAGACGTGTGGGGACCAGCTCAGGTAGCTTCTATTAGAGGATCACAGTATTATGTTTCTTTCATTGATGATGCTACAAGAAAGGTATGGGTTTATTGCATAAAGAAGAAATCTGATATTTTTGACACATTTAAGAAATGGAAAGCTTTGGTTGAGAATGAAATAGGTTTGAGATTGAAGTGCCTTAGATCTGACAATAGTGGTGAGTACTGCAGCAATAAATTCAACAGTTACTATTCTATGAGTGAAATACATAGGGAAAGGATGGTTCCAAGGACACCTCAGCAAAATGGAGTTGATGAAAGGATGAATAGAACAATAATGGAGTGTGCATGGAGTATGAGGTTGCATGTTGGTTTGACCTTATAGTTTTGGGCAAAAGCTGTAGATACTACAGTTTACCTGATTAATAGAGGACCTTCTACTGCACTAGATAGTGGAATTCTAGAAGAGGCTTAGATAGGTAAAAAGGTAGATCTTTCATTTCTTAGAGTTTTTGGTTCTGAAGCTTTTGTGCACATTGATAAAGAAAATAGAAAGAAGCTGGATGCTAAATCTATGCGATGCACTTTCATTGGTTATGGTTTTGGAGATTTCAGATTTTGATTGTAGAGTTTAGAAACTAACAAAATTATTAGAAGCTATGATGTAGTTTTTAATGAGAAGGTGATGTACAGTGATCAACTCAAGAGGTTGAATAATTCTGAGCATGGCAATCTTGATTTGGAAGAGGTTATGATCCAAAATGAGCTCGCAGGTAAAAATCATCACTCACAGAAAAACACAGAGACCGACGTTGGTCAGGTGGAAATCGATGTTGGTTAGGTGGAAATCAACGTTGATCAGGTGGAAACTAACGTTAGTCAGGTGGAAACTGACGTCGATCAGAAGGAATTGACATCAGTCAGGTGTAGACCGGCATCGATCAGAGATGATCGAGATCAGTCACTGTCAGAAGAAAATTTGGGCAGACAACAAGCTGTAAATGAGTTTTAAACACCCATAAAGAGGTCTAAAAGGGTAAGTAAACCTCCAATTCATTATTCTCCTTCTTTATACTACTTGTTGCTCACTAATGGTCGAGAACTAGAAAGTTTTGATGAGGCAATGCAGGTAGAATCCATAAAATAGTGGGAGCATGGCATGAATGAGGAAATTGATTCCTTGGAAGAGAACCATATGTGGGATTTGGTTGAGTTGCCAGCCAAAAAGAAAGCACTAAAAAACAAATGGGTATATAGGTTAAAGGAAGGAGAGAATGAACAAATGAGACATAAGGCCATGTTGGTAGTAAAGGGATTTGCATAGAAACCAGGTATTGATTTTGGTGAAATTTTTTCTCTTGTAGTAAAGATGACTTCTATTCAGACTGTATTGTCTTTAGTTGCTATTGAGGATTTGCATCTTGAGCAGCTTGATGTTAAGACAACATTTCTTCATGGAGATTTGGGTGAAAAGATATATATGGATTAGCCAGAAGGTTTTGAGGTCAAAGGTAAGGAGAAACTTATGTGCAATTTGAAGAAAAGCTTATATGGTCTTAAGCAAGCTCGAAGACAATGGTATTTGAGGTTTGATAGGTTTATGACAGAGCATTGCTTTAGTAAATGTCAATCTGACCATTGTGTTTATTTTAATAGATTGGATAATGGTAGTTATATTATCTTGTTACTAAATGTAGATGATATGCTTGTTGTAGGTTCACACATGCAAGAAATTACTGAGCTTAAGGTAAAATTAGCTCACACATTTGCCATGAAGGATTTAGGAGCAACAAAGAAAATCCTTGGCATGAGTATTAAGAGAGACAGGAAAAATCACAGTTTGATTTTGTCTCAAGAGGATTATGTGAATAAGGTGTTGGAGAGGTTCAATATGCAGGATGAAAAACTGGTAAGCACACCTATGGCTGGACACTTCAAGTTGAGCAAAGAACAGTGTCCTAAATCACATGATGAGGTTGAGTACATAAGTAGAGTTCCATATGCTTCAATAGTTGGGAGCTTGATGTATGCAATGGTATGTACTAGACCAGATATTGCCCAAGTAGTGGGATTGTCAGCAAGTTTATGGCCAATCCAGGAAAGGAACACTGGAAAGCAGTTCAGTGGATTCTCAAATATCTGAGAGGGACCAATTGTAGGCATTTATGCTATGGAGGGTCAAACACTTCTCTACATGGGTATGTAGATTCAGATATGGTAGGTGACTTGGATGGTAGGAGAAGCACCACAGGATATGTGTTCACTATTGGTGGAATGACGGTTAGCTGGATTTCAAAGTTACAGAAGGTTGTTGCCTTGTCTACTATAGAGGCAAAATACATTGCAGTCATAGAGGCTAGCAAGGAAATGATTTGGATGACTCAGTTCATGGAAGAGTATGGAAAGGAGCAAGAGAGTTGTAGATTGTATAGTGATAGTCAAAGTGTAATTCATTTGGCAAAGAATTCAGCCTTTCATTCAAGAACCAAACATATACAGCTTAGGTACCACTTCATTAGACAAGTATTAGAGGATGGACACTTGAAGCTGGAAAAGATCCATACGGATAAGAACCCTGCTGATATGTTAACAAAGCTGGTAACAAAAGAGAAGTTGAATCTTCATTCAAATTTTGTTGGTCTTCAAGATTGAACTTGAAGAGGGAGAAACAAGCCAGAGATGTTTAGAGGATGTTGCTATATAGGTACAGGTGTAGCTATTTATCTCCAAGTGGGAGATTGTTGAGTTGTGGAGATAAAATCTTCACTAATGAGCTAATGTGGAGGTTGCTAGGCTTACACAGTAATTGGCATTAGTCAGAACCAACTGACATCAGTTAGGGGTTGACCAACATCAATTAGGGGTCGATTGGCATCGGTCATCTTCAGACCGACACCGACTTCTGTGCATTTTCAGAATTGCTATTTTTAGGAGAATAGATTTGAGCCTTTGATTTAAGAGGTGGATTTAAGGGTGGTGAATGCATGGCTCATGAACCTTAGTGTTGTAGTATACTATATAGTAGGGTTAGATCCTCATAGCATGTACAATTTAGTAATTGAGTTGATTGTAATTGAGAGAGAGAGAGAGAGAGAGAGAGAGAGAGAGAGAGAGAGAGAGAGAGAGAGAGAGAGAGAGAGAGAGAGAGAGAGGAGAGAGAGAGAGAGAGAGAGAGAGAGAGAGAGAGAGAGAGAGAGAGAGAGAGAGAGAGAGAGAGAGAGAACTCTTGAGGGAGAATTACTGTACATCTATGAGGTGTGAGGAGAGAGAGATTTCTTCATTGTATTTCCTTCTGAAAGAGTTTAATATAGATTGGTTGTTTCTTGTATCTCTTATTATTTGTTATTTCTGATTTCTAGTTACTTATTACTTCTGGTTTCAATTCCGTGTTTAGTTGCTTATACTTAAGTAATCAATTGTACTCTAAGATCCTAACACTTATTTATTTTTATTTTTTAGGAGCCCTATCAACCATGGATTACATCACCATGTAGTAGGCCAAACCCCACGTATTGATGGTATATAGAAATTAAGTTAGAATTATCATTATTGGTTAAGCAATGTTGTGTTTTAATCACATCATGAAGTGAAGGGGTTTTATACTCTAATACCTAAGCCTTATACAAGTTGACTCGATGTTTACTTTTTTTGATGTCAACACATTGAAATTTTATGATTGTGTTGGGAACATTAGAACTAGACCCATTTATGTGTGTGTATCAAATCATTTTCTTCCTTAGTTATGGGCCTCTTCGTATCAAAAGGAATATAGAGGACTCCCCTAGATAAGCTTATTTAAACCATAATTCTAAGAAAGACATTATCAATTAGTGATTAGTGTAGAGAAGCTAATCTCCATGCACCCTTAAAACTAGGTTGTTGATGTGGGTTTTATGCACACTATAAGAAATTTTATGAGGTAGATTCTAACATTTTAGGGCTAATAAATGGATTTCACTTCAAGGCATGCATTAAGGGGTATTTAGTTTTATAACAACTTGTTGGGAAATAGTGGTGAGTGAAGCAGATTATTAACCATATATGCTTTGGGTATAGATGAACCTAGATCTACTTGATATGGGTGGAAGGATTATGATTCTAAAAAATGTGGACAAAACTATCAAAATAAACTCAAAAATAGGGAAAGGAATGGTAGAAAAGAAGTATTTGAACCACACAAGATGAGACACTTCAAGACCAACACTTGAAGTGATAGGGTCCCCTTCTGTGACAAAAGTGGACTCCATCAGCTATGATCCCCATAGCCAGCCTTCTACACCTGTCAAAGACCAAATATGAAACCACATATTTTCTTCCATCTCGTTCCACATACCACATGTTGCTATGTCATTAGCCCATCTAGTGATCGTTCGACCACATCATAATTTTTGCCTATTAAGTAGGAACTTTGAGAAGCCATATCTTTTGGCCACAACCTCGATTTTTTGAAAATGAGATATCATCAGAAATTTCTCAAGATGCTCCATGTAGTGGAACTAATTTATAAACATTCTATGATGGTAAATTTTTTATAGTTTGACCAAATTTGACCACCTTTGACCTAATTTGACCAAAACTTTGATTGACTACACAAGGAGCATACGAGCTCTATTTACTGCATTATGCATATCTTTGGAAAGGTTTCAATGGGCCCTACACAATGGTGTAGTTTTTAGTCTACTTTAGGACCTTTTATAAATTGACCTCTAGATCAATAGTGGACATGAAGTCTATAACAATAGACTAAGCTATGATAAGCAAAATGGGTAATGTGGAATCTTGGGGCTAGGTTATTAGACCAATAGAGTGTAAAGAATGTAAAAAATATATTACACTAATAGTTATTGTAGACATTGAATAAGTGGTCAAAGAATGTGGACTTGGAGGGCTTGCATTCAAAGTAGGGGTAGCTAGAGTGCTAGTTGTTGTAGTGGCTAGAGGTGGAGAGCTTGGAGATGTACTTGGGGATGGCCCCTAAACTATAGTTTATAGTTTTGATTCAACCTCTCCCTCTTCATCTTATAACAATTTAGTAGGAACTAAGCTACCATCCCCTTTGTTGACTTCTTTAGATTCAGCTATAAATTATGCTCCCCCTAACTAAGTGATTTCCTTAGATAGCCACTCATCTTTCTCATCTAATTTAGTTGTCTCGCTAATTGACTAGGATTCTTCAGTGTCAGGCCCTAATAGGAATTCATCTTTAATTTTCCATTTTCTATCTTCTTCATCATTGTCATAAACTATGACAGGGTCTGATTTTGTTATACCCATTCTTATACTCTCCTCTCTTTAGGAATTTTTTCATGTTCCTCTTTCACTTCCACCTTTTGAGGAGAAATAGGTGGGGTCTTGGGCTTACTTATATAGGTGAGTATTATTTTAGCAATAGTAGAGGTTCGACCAGTAGGAAGTGGAGTAGACAATAAAGGAATGGTGATTGTAGGTGATGATGGGGTGATAAGAGTAGTTACTACTGGAATAATGATGGGTGGTGAAGTGGGTTGACCGGTAAGCTAGGATATTAGTGTTGGTGGTGTCAAATAAAAATAAGTAACATGTACCTGAGACAAAAATAAATGAAGATTTACCTCTTGTGCAATAGTCAATGAAGGTAAGGGCAACATGGAAAATATATTGGTTCTTCCATTAGGACTTGCATACCATTCTTTTTCAACTCTACACTATGTAGAGGTAGCAACAACTTCTGTAGGAGAAGTTGGAGGACTCCCAGCTCTCTTTTTAATATGAGCTACCCTAGATGGGCCAACTTCTTCTTGTATTTATTCATCTTCTTGAGGAAGGGATCTATGAATGGGTTTGGAAACCCATTCTTACTTCTCAATCCTTTTTGCATCCTCTCTAGTGATAATAGGATAATATTGGATCCTACGTGCCATAATCATATGGCATGTTGGCTCTGCACTTCTTAATATCCACCATATAATCATCTTCAACATTTATAAAAATGTTGTCATGATCATAGGCTAGGTGCCCATAGTTTATCTTGATTTTATTTTCATATTTATTGAGGTGTGCTCTGACATTCCCTCTATGGTCCCAGTGGTTGTAAGGTGCCCATTTAAATCCATAGTGTGTCCCAGTTTTATCAAAAATTTATAGGTTCTCCTACCTTATGTATCACATTATGCTAATATTAAGAGGGATGGGGTGGACAGTGGCCTTCTTTGCTTCCTTACCTCCATATCAACACTCTCCATCAATTGAGCAATAATTTCCTACTCAACTAGTTTGACATAATATTTCATAGGTATAAGGGGTGATCCCTAGTACATTCTATTCTAATTATTATGCACTCTGGGTATAACCAATAATAAACCATTTTTTGAATAGATTTATTTATTTGATTAGACAATCTATGCATATTATTTTCATAAATTGCCTGATAGATTATAAGGTAAAAGGTTTTAGTTAACCACTTCATGTTTGTACTAAACCTATGGATATGGAGAATGTTAAATTAATCACATATCCTATTCTAAGGATATTTTTTGGACGGTTTTCAGGGTTCTTGAATTGGTGTGTGGACTGTTACAGGTATAAGATCTATTATGTATGACATCATGTAAAAGTTACCATCTTGACAACTTATAGGGTTATTGATTATGAGAATTGAGTTGGAACTAATGATCTCTCTAATTGTTATGACCTTCTTAGATGTCAAAATCAATTCCAACAAAGGGACCCATATCTCATTAACATATGTAATATTTGGAAAACCATATATCCTATTTGAAAGGGCCATAGAAATTCTTACCCGTGGCTTGAAGACAATGATATGAATGGTAGAGGTGGGGCCCTAGACTATGAATTTCTTATGTTATCGACCCATTCTTGTAACTTGATGCTAATATTATTGTTGAGAAACCATGTGTTGATTATATCCTACCTGTATGACATCTCAAGCACTAGAAGTATAGTACTTTTCAAAGTCATTACCATTGATATATGAAATTGGCATTTTGTTTAGACTAAAGTGCAGTATATTTCCAAAAAAAATCAATTCATAGATAAATTAAACAAGAGGGCTATTTATGGCACTACCTCGGGCTTGGTCATTGTGTTATGGAGACCATTGCTCTAATGGCCAATAGGTCATTTGTGTATCTCTGTGTGAATATGGCTAGTTGGCCATCATCAAATTTGTAATGCTTGACTTCTTTGACCACATCCCAAATGGCATAATAATGTTTAAATTCATGGTTCATGGCTGCCAAATCAAAGGATGTATCTATGAATTTAATAGAGCCTAAAATAGAGTATGCAGAGGGAACTAAAATGCGAGCCATGGCTACCATTATATATCTGGGTTGAAAATATTTTGGTCTATGGAAAGTCAAAAATCTTTTCATCATGAGAGAGATCTAGATTCATGGTGGGAACTTAGACATTTTAAAGCAATGTAATTAACTAGATTTGGTAATTCAAAATATGTGTTTTAAGTTGTATTTACTTTGAGAATTCAATGCATCAATTCATTACTTTGTGCAAATTAATGGTTGTAACGGCTCTAGCTATTTTTCTCTGCCTAGTCTCTTCATTTGAAATTCATAAAAAAATAACTTCAATGGTCATTTTATTACCATGTGATTTCTTCCACATGTTCCCAAATGCTTATCCATATTAAAATCATAAATGTTTATTTTCCACACTTTTAGACCTAGAAATGGTGTCTTCGATGTTCACTTACATGACTTCATAGGACACATGTCTGTATGTCACTGATCTACTAGTGGTTGAAGTGTGATTTAGTGTACTTTGCTTTTTGGGGCCATGGATTAGTGGGATGGTGATATGTGGATAACTCTCGATGATCCACTCACACATAAATATTTGTACAAGGGTCCATGATGATGTCACCTCTAGGTTAGTAGGGTGGTGACACGTGGACATCTTTCATTGATCCATTCTCCTAGAAGTATTTGTATAAGGGTCCATGATGATTTCACCTTTGGTTAGTGTAATGGTGACATGTGGATATCTCTCAATGATCTACTCTCCTAAAGATATCTATATAGGGACCCATGATGATGTCACCCTTGAGTTAGCAGGATGGTGACATGTGGATAGATCTCATCATTCCACTTGCCCAGGATTGTCCATACTAATAATTCCATTGACATCACCTCTAGGAGGCCAAGTGACTTATACTTTCAACTTGGATCCTCAGATGAGAAGAAAGATGTTGCATGCCAAGGTGAACTCTGCCATGGTCCAAGAAACACCTAAGTATGAAATAACCTATTTAAAATGTGACAATGAAAAAGAACCTACTAAATAGGATAACACATCAGTCTAATTAGCCATTCAAATCATAAATTAAAAACCCAAAAGTAAGCACTTAAAGGAAATCAAATTCAAAGAGTGAATTGTAGTGTGGCTTAGATATAGCTTTGATTCCTTTTTGTCTTTGAAAATCCCATGCAAACCATGAGATGAAACCTTTAGATTGCATTAATAAAACAAATAGAAACCAAGACAATCAAGCAAATTTCTTAAACATTAGATAAATTCCTTTAAATCATGTTTTTAAAACTTGTGTATCATAGACTTCTTCTTCAAAAGACCTAAAAAAGATATTCGATTAATATTGGGCCCTTATTTTAAAATTTTAAAATGGGGTGTGTGTTAGGGAACAACAAATGGCAACTGACGAGAGAAAATACCCCTGAGTATTTTGAGAACCCAAAATTTTAGTAATGCCTCATGACAAAACTTTAGTTCTAAAAAGAAATAATAAGCAAATAAAACTCTAAAATAGACTCCTAATTCCCCATATAAAATACTAACCCTTTCCATTCCTTGGATTTATGTGTGTGATATAGTGAAATCAATTCCCCTTGGTTATGAAAGTTTTATCATAAACCTAAATAAACACTTTAGGTTTAATTTTGAATTTTTATTTTGTAACCAAATAGTAAGTGATACTTGGGCATTATTCTACTACCAACTAGGCATTCATAACCCTGAAATAGATACTTTTGATTCTAGTCAAATCCTTGCTCTATTGCCATCTAGGCATCTATAGCCCAAATAGAGATTACATGAATCACCCATCTCCTATCAGTTCATATGATTTTTTTTTTTGAAACATGGATAGAGGAAGGGTTGGGAACCACCATTGGTTGGGTGTATATATAAGAAATTTTTTATTTTAGTCAATACATACCTATCAGTGTTTCTCCAATTCTATCTTTATCATTTCTCATCCAATGTTTAGCATAGAACATTGCAATTAATCCTTGGAAATGGAAGGTCTTTCTAAAATTTGCCTAAGTATATCAAAGTAAATCCTAGAAGTTCAGTAAACCTATTCAACCTAAGTAGAACCTAACTCAATCATAATACATACCTCAACAATAGAAAGTCTAGTACTTCTAAAATAAATTCTTGTGAATACCAATTGTGTTTCCTTATATATTATCCCCTTGTTCTTGGCAAGTCTCTTATGACTTCAATATAGGAAATTGCTCAATTTGTTTTACAACTTTAAGAAACTAACCTAGAAAGTATAAAAACTAATCTATGGAAAGAAAACTGCATAAAATAGGAATATTAATCTAGAAAGTAGGAAATATGTCCTAGAAAATAAGAAATCTAACCTACTCCTAGTCTCAACTTTCACTTACAGTTTATTCATATGCATCTCTAGTTGGAGCAGCAATGAAGTAGTGTTCTAAAAACTATCCATTGACTAAAAAAGTGAGGTCATTGACTTGGAGGTCTTTCAACTTAAGGCATTATTACTGAGGATTTTTTATATCTGATATGGTCCAATCGATAAAGGAGTGAACTTATTATGTTGACATTTATTTTCATGTGCTTTGTTCTATAGAAGCACTAAGTCTAAAATCCTGAAGTCCTTAACTTGGATCTTTTATCAAACCATATTTTGATAGTATCTTGATGTTTACTGAAGTTGTATAGGTCTTCAATTCTTATATCCTCTATTTAGACTATGTCTAATAGCCTAGATTATACTCATTCATCTCTTCCCATGTACTCTTGCATGAACTAGTATGTTGGTATCTTGAGAGTAATAGGGAAGATCGATTGTTATCTATACACCAATAGAAAAGGTGAAGCCTTTAAGTCTTGTTGGTGCCTAATTTTGTCTATCCATAGTGTATATTTCCATAATATATGTCATTCTCTTGGTTTTTCTTGTGTTTATTTATTAATGGCATCCATCATATGTTTGTTGGTAAACTTAGCTCCTACATTTCCTTATGGATAGTAGTTTGAAGAGAACTTGATTATGATTTGATTGTTATAGGCCCATTCTATAAACTCAAAAGATTAAAAAGCTAGACCATTATCACAAACCAAATAAATTAGAGTGTCAAACCTATTTAATATATTTTTTTTCAAAAATATGATGACATTAATTACTCTAGAATTATTTGTTGTAATTGCTTCTATCTACCTAGTATAGTAGTCAGTAACTATTATGACAAAATTATAACTTGCTAAAGAGTTTTGGTTTATTATGCCAATAAAATCAAGACCCCATTGGTAAAATGGATGTCCTTCAATGATTAGCTATAAATTAATGGTAGCATTCACTTCTCTCTTCCCAAACACCTAGTAGTCATGGTAGTGTTAACATGGTTGTGTGTATCCTTGAAGATTGTAGGCAAGTAGTATCCCATCCTCATAATCTTGTGAGATATTGTGTTTTAGAAGGGATACCCACTACCAATATTTTGATGTAAGTTGCTCAGAATATCTATAACTTCTTCCTTTAAAATACACCTTAGTAGATGCCCTCGTATATTTTTCTATATAAGACTCCTTTCTTGATCATGTAATGGGTCAATTTGAGACTGAGGACTCACTTTTTTCTCTATTTAGTTCAAGAGGGAATTATCTTGAAAGTAGGTAATGAATAATATGTGAGTAATCAGCTACCTAAGCCTCATTGATCTAGTCAATGTGGATGCATGGATCAGTTTTAGTCATAAGCTAGATGATTCCCAGACCTCTTACCATCTTAGTGGGTTTGATCTCTAGGTTAAATAATTGAAGTTTGGCCATCCACTTTCATCTTCTTTCGCCCAACTCATTTTGGCCAAGCATGAGTATTACATCTTGATTTTCTCACCAAACAAACTATTTGATTATCCATGGATATTTTTAGTTAACAAATTAAATTTGACTAGTCTTGACTAAGTTTGAGAAATATGTTATTATGGGATAGTATAAAAATGCTTAGATACATGTTGGTACATGAGATAGATATAGTGCATGTGTTTGAATTTCAAATATATTGATTTGTCATTTCAGTTAAATTTTATGATGAATGGCTGTCATGATGATTTGATCTAACTACCTACTTGTTGTGAGGCTGACAGAGGAGAGCTCACCCCTCGGAGTGTGCTAGAGGGAGAGCATGATTGGAGAGGGTGGCATAGATGGAAACGTCAAAGGATGACAGAGATATGGCAAGAACCTTGCACATACCACAATAACTAGTACATGTTAGATGCATAACAAATGTTTAACGTAGTGTGCTTAATGTTGTTACATTTAGAATTATTGATGCATGATTAGTTTAGCTAAATGGTTATTAAAATTCATTTGACGTAATTGGTAGGTATGATGGTTGACGCTTTCTAAATATAAATTTGTGTAATTAGATTTAACTTAGGATTTATTAATTTATTTGTCTTTAATCCATTTTGACATTTTGAAATGCTAATCTAATTAGTAGATATATGGATTTCTATAATTAGGGGCTTTTGAAAAATTAGGAGATAAAATATTAAAAGAAATAAAATAGTAAATAAACATTTAAAAGAATATATATTTTAAAAAAACCAGCTTTAAAATACCAAATCCATGTTACTTTACATAATTTGGAGAAAAAAATTATATATATATATATATATATATATATATATATATATATATAATAAAAGAATCTAAAAAAGCAAAAAAGGACCATGCTTTGTTTCTTATAAAGAGATTTACCAGTTTAGTAGAAAAGGTGGGCGTTGAGAGGAGAATAAAGGAGGAGAATGATGTGTATCACTAAAAAAGGTAGGAGTGTCAAATTTACATAGCAACATGAAGAAAGGAGGCATCCGAAGGAGATTTTGATAAGAAGTTAAACCAAGAAGATGTCAACTGTAGCCTGCTAGGTAGGCAAAACATTAAAATTATGGTTGATAATTGGACCATGTAATTTAGAAGAGATATGATATATGTATGTATAATTAATTGTCAGTGTAGCAAATTGTTGAGTGTGTAAATAGTCATAGAGCAGTGATTGGTCTTGAGATGCTCTTTTTGGTAGGCCTCTTAGTTTACATGATGACTTACTGAAAATATATCCTCATAATTTAATGTAATCTTAGTAATTTTCTTATATGCTATATAGATATAAATTGTTGTGATAATGGTATGGACTACCCTAATATGGGGTTTGTTTGTTCCACTATAATTATAACCCTATAATATTTACCAATAGGAATACTATATTAAGTTTTTTGTTCACTTCTTCCTCAATGATGGAATGATTACACACACACACACACACACACACACACACACACACACACACACACACACACACACACACACACACACACACACACACACACACACACACACACACACACACACACACACACACACACACACACACACACATCAGTTGATTGCTACACAAAACATCTATATATTTATTTTACTATTTGTAGTGTATACCAATGGTGGTGTTTTCATAAACAATTAGTCAACATTAATAAGTTGACTCTTTAAAAGAAATGCATTTACTAGTTCAAAGACAAAATTTCTTGCATGACAACATAGGGAAGATTCTCTTCCCTTCCATTACCCCTCTCTCTATAAACTTATGTGTAAAGGTTTATATTTATGCTTATAGACATTAGGAATATTCTTAGATTCTACTGTTTATGTCAAATGTCTATGATAAAGGTATATGACAGACCTGATCTCAAATGGTGAATAATTATGGGAGCCACAACTTGTTTAATGGCATTTTCCATTGATCGAATTATAATCTATTCACTATGGACGTAATTAATCCAGGAAAAAACCTAAATGGATATATGTGGGATAAAATTATATGCCTATATTGAGTTATAAAACTAGGAACTCACATTGATTTTGGGTATTTTCATTAAGTAATTACAGTGTATGAATATAGCACAGTTTAATGTTGACTAAAGAGCTTGGGTAATTTAAAATAGTATAGGGTGAATATGATAATATATAACCACTCTGCTCAATATTAAGTTATATTAGCATATTAAATATTGTTGTAATTCACTATAATAGTATTAATATCTCTAAATTCATATAAAAATATAAATTACAATGATATCTATAAAAGATACTGATTCTTGAAATAAGTAATACCTGTATAAGTATATTGATCTATTACTTTGTATGCATGTTTAGAAATTGAATAGAAATAATTATGGCTTGGTCTTATATGTATCAGTATGTAAATATCATTTGAATATATGTAAATGCATATGGCATTTAATTATGGCCTAAACCATTTTGTCTTGGCACATTTTGAATTTTGGGCAGAGTTAGTGGTTTTTAAAAACCCCATTTTGCCTTTGCATCTTGGATCTGTTTCAAGGTGTATACTAACACAAAGTTTGCCTCTACTTATCCTTTAGTTCTAAAAGGAGATATCCATCTTGACATGTATTATCCATTTTATAAGAATGGATTCATGTCTTGGAAACTATCAAATAGTAATAAGGGCTCAAAAAATAGAGGAATCTGGCAATAGACCCCGATTGATCACTTATGAATAAGAAACTGTAGAATGCTACTGGTATGTGAAAACCATAGATTGTGTATTCAAACATGTATATTATGTAGTATAAATAATGTTGGGTGCATGATTTTATGCATTATAAACTATCTGAGAACATAGGTACTAATATTCGTATATAGCTTATAAATGTATATATACTTCAGGATGTGTAACTACAAGTATACATTTTTTATTACGAGATTATTTTAGATTTAGTGATTTGTATAATCATATAACTAATGAAACTTATTATAAGATAAATTTGGGTGTTAATTAATATTTATATGTGAACCATAGTGCAGAAGACTAGGTTGTCTTATAACCTGCATCCAGGTCATATACGCTTGTATAACTAAGATGAAAGTTGAGAGATAAGATCTATGAAGTAGTTTACACTACAAAATCCTTTGTATATCATCAACATGTTTGTAAATGTTAATGTCTCATGAATTTTTGAAAACATAGGGACTTCTTGAATAAGTTATTTAAATGAAACATTATGGTACAACTTAACTATGAGTTATCCAGTTACTTGAGAATGACTTGACTGAACTATTGTAATATATGTAGCATACCACAATGAACACTTGTGTGTAGTACATATTATGATGTAGATATTATTTAGGTATAGAATATAATGGTGTATCATGATGCATACTTAATAGTCACATTTTATTTGAATGAGAGTAAGCTCTTTAAACCTAGTGTATACCCGGGTGGTGTAACCATGTACTTATTATGTATGTAATCAATTGCTTATTAAATTTGTGAGTTGATTATGTGTTTCATTATGTAGTTATATACTATGATAGTATGGGTTATCATAACGTACTATATTAAAAAATGTATGTTGTACCTGGATGGTACATATTATAATTGTTATGTTTTGACTTACATTTACGTTTGATTGATTTACTGTATACATGTTGGTTATTACTATGGATAACATGTTTTATAATAGTTGGTAAGACTTTATATATGTGTACATACAACATTTTAGAGTTTAAAAAATGTTGTGTTGGTATGTTATTGTGTTCCATAGGAACTATGACTTGCTTCGTTATATATAGTTACTTGTATAATTGCTTATGTTTCCATGATGTTTTTAAGACTAGTTTATATGACTGTAATATGGGTTATCATAAGTGTAGTATATTTAGAAACAAATTGTGTTAGTTGAAATCTATAGTTACGTATATTTTACTTAGGAGATATAGACTATAGTCATTATTTCTAGTATGGGATAGAAATTAATATAAGATTCATTCATGCATTTGACAGAATAAATGTATGTTTTGGTTACTCCTATATATAACATATTATATGATTTATTTGCTAAGTAGGATGGAAATTAAATGAATCTTGTGGTTAAATTTTATTTGACCAATCTACATTTTTGATATGGAGTAAGGAGTGAGATGGACTTCACTAGCTTACTAGTCTCACAATGATAGATGAAGGCAATCTGATCAAGCGGTGTGTATGAATTTGATTGATCTAGATCATTATTATTTATTATTTGTAAAAGTTTGGGCCAAAGTATGTTTAGTGATACATTATAATTTCATGATTATTATTCACATGTTTGTGCAATATCTTGCGATAGAACAAATTTCTATGGTACACTACATGTTTAGTTTGGAATCATACAACACACATGTACTTGTCTTTCTAGATTCTCATGTTGTCACTATCTACTCATCCATGAAGGGAGGGTCATTTCCTAATGGGATTGGTGTGGGGGATTTTTGGTCTATGGTTGGTGTGGAAAATTTCTCAAATGATGCTCTCCCTCCCACATAAGTATACATATTGAGATGACACTTGAGATTGCCACAGATACTTAAGTTCGGGAACTATGCTCTAGGGGAGCCATGTATCTATTGTATTGTACTTATTATTGAATATTATCATGAAGAGTTGTAGTTACTTATTATTGTATTTGGATAGTGGTGGTTGTAGACTTTTTATAGTTGTAGTAGAGTTAATGTGATGACTTTCGATATTCATATTGTGACATCTACTCTCATGATATTAGAGATAAATATTACGTGATGTTATTATTATCACCTTGTGTATTTATTTTGGTCTTTGTAGATTCTCATGATGAAATCTATATTTGGTATATGTGTTTAATTAAAAAAAATCACGTATTTTTATGTCTAATCTAGTAGGGTTGTTGCATGTGGTATCAAAGATGTGGCTTGAACTCTAGGACCTAATGAGTCCATTAGCATTTTTGTATCTTTCTGTTCACTAAGGTGAACTTAATGACATGAAGTATTGCACTAGTATTTTTGGATTTGTGGTGCCTCAGTGCAAAACATGTTAAACCATGATTGTGTTTTCAGACCTGATAAATCCTTTTATATGGCTTGGTAACTTTTGTATGTATGTGACATTTTTGAATGAGTGTGGGGAAACATTAAGTGTGTACCCTTATGAGCACTCGTACCCTATTTGAGCTGTTTAAGGGATGGTTTATTGAGCGTCTCAATGTTATTGGTTGTAATCATTATTGGATAGGTGAGTACATAACATAGTTCATGAAATATGAACAAGATATACCATAGTTTGATCATTTAGATCAAACACCTCGAGTATGGCTACACCCCATTGGGTAATCAAGACTCCTTTGTCATTGTGTTTTATGTTTTGTGAGTGTTTCATTAGCATGGTATGATTCTCATTTAAATTTATGTGATTTAGTTTTTGTGTTTATATTCATAAATCCTAGGAGTGAAAATTTTTATAAGGCTAATTTTAGATTTGGTACCACCTAGTGCAGTGGGAATTTTATTACATTATTTGTTTGAAAATTCCTATGTGTTAGGAGTTGGTTTAAAGATTGGCACCCTTAAGTTATGTGTTTTAGAAAGGAGTGTCAACTCTATTGGTTAGCTTAGAGGTGAAGTTGTTATTATTTCATTCTCTTAGATAACATTAAGCTATCGAGAGGATTCATATTTTCATGATGTTGATTTAGTGTTATTTGTTATGGGAACTTGTTATTGAATGTTATTTGACTATATTTTTTTGAAGTTATGGGATAATGTTTCCAACTTCTTGTTGAGAGAGAAGTTTCAGGATTGGATGAATTAATACATCTTTGTGATATCATACTTATGGGTTTGGTAAGTAGGTAGTGTTTTGGCAACATTGATTTGTGGTGTTTTCTTTTTACCTTGTGAGGGTATGTGGGAGTTTTTGAGATAATAGTTCTCTAATTTTCACGTATGACTCTTTAGAGTCACTATTTGATCTAGTTTGTGATTTCAAGACCATGTGGGGTGAAAAACCTTTAGTGTATATTAAAATCTAGATTAAGAATTATATGTTGATTATAATTAATATGATATTATATACCCTTGATTAGATCAATATTGCTCTCTTTTTGCCTAAAGCATGATTATTTTAAAGAGTTATTTTTATACCTTTCACTGAAAGTGAGAAGAGTATAGGATGTGCAAAACATCTTGCTAATCTAAGGGTTGAGATAAATTTCCAATTTGTATTATTCTAGTCAAAAAATTAGGGAGTTATGTCTCGCTAGGGTTGTAGGGACGGTGTGATCCTCGACCTATATATGTTATGTTAATTTTAACATTATGTCCTCTTAACTATGAATATAACAATATAGGTTAAGTTATGAAATATGAAACTAGTTATGTTTAACTAGTGGTAACTTAATACAATTATGGATTGATTATATGATTTATTTTATTGTATTTTGATACATCTAAAATTATTTAGCTCTTATTATTGATTTTTATGATCTGTTAGCATAGAATTGTGACTCATTGAGCATTATGTGCTTTTTGGAGATCATTAGGTCAAAGAGACCTGAGGGAAGAGTGGTGAATTAGGAACATGAGTTTTAAGGTGATAGGATAATATCCTACATAACCTCACATTAAATCAATTGTTACTAATTTGGATCTGATAGATGGACTTATCACATCTAAGATTTGATAGGTGAAACTTGCCAAATTTAGTCATATGGCCATATGCATATATAATGTGGATGGGTATTCCATGATTTTTGTATACTTTAAAAATTAAGTGCTTCCAATTCCTATTCATCATCATACTTGTCAGGGGCTCTATGGAATAGTGACAGTATTGATATGGTATACTTATCAAGAGCTACACAAAGTAGTGATAGTATTAACTTATACACATTATTCTTGATAGGTTCCCTAATTACTTTTATCCATAATGAGAAAAAACACTCTCTAGGATAGAGAGATGTGTTGAGGGTTGGAATATTTTGTGGAACTCTTCTTGGTCATTTATTTTGACTTGTATGATGATCTTATGTGTTTTTTTGGAAGTCGATGCAACTTTCACTAAGTAGAATGATACGTATTACTAAAAAAAAGGTAGGAGTGGCAAATTCACATAAAAACATGTACAAAGGAGGTGTGGGGAGGATATTTTAGGAAGAAGTTAAACCAAGAAGATCTCAATTGTAGCATACCAGGTAGGCAAAACATTAAAATTATGTTTGAAAATTGGACCATGTAATTTAGAAGATATTTGATATATGTATGTATAATTAATTGTCAGTGTAGAAAATTGTTAATTGTGTAAATAGTCATAAAGCAGTGATTGGTTTTGAGATGTTCCTTTTGGTAGGCATCCTAGTTTACATGGTGACTTACTGTAGAGATATCCTCATCATTTAAAGTAATCTTAGTAATTTTGTTATACGTTGTATAGATATAAATTATTGTGATAATGGTATGGACTACCCTTATATGGGAGTTATTCCACTATATTTATAACCATGTATAGATTTACCAATAGGAATACTATATTAAGTTTGTTGTTCACTTCTTCCTCGATGATGGAATGACTATATATATATATCAGGTAGTTGACCACCACACAACACATCCATATATTTATTCTACTATTCATAGTGTATACTGGCAGTGGTGTTTTCATAAAAATTTAGTCAATATTAATAAGTCAACTCTTTAAAAGAAACACATTTACTAGTTCAAAGACAAAATTTCTTACCATGGTAGTAGAGGGAAGATTCTCTTCCCTTCCCTTACCCCTCTCTCTATAAGCTTCTACATAAAGGTTTATATTTTTGCTTATAGGCATTAGGAATAGTCTTAGATTATACTCTATATGTCAAATGTCTATGATAAACATATATGGTAGACTTGATCTCAAATGGTGAATAGTTATGAGATCCATAACTTATTTAATGGCATTTTCCATTGATTGAATTATAATATATTCACTCTGGCCATAATTAATCTAGGCAACAACCTGAATAGGTATATGTGGGATAAACATATATACCTGTATTGAGTTATAAAACTAGGAACTCACACTGATTTTAGGTATTTTCATTAAGTAATTATAGTGTATGAATATAACACAGTTTAAAGTTGACTAAAGAGCTTGGTCAATTTAAAATAGTATAGGGCGATATGATAATATAAACCACTCTACTCAATATTAAGTTATATTAGCATATAAAATATAATTCTAAGTCACTATAATAGTACTGATATCTGTGCATTCATATAAAAATCTAAATTATAATGATATCTATAAAAGATATTGATTTTTGAAATAAACAATACCTGTATAAGTATATTATTATATTACTTTGTATGAATGTTTAGCAATTGAATAGAAATAATTATGGCTCAATATTATATGTATCAGCATGTAAAGATCATGTGAATATATGTAAATTCATATGGCATTTAATTAGTGTCCTAAACCATATTGTCTGGCACATTTCGGATTTTGGGTAGAGTTAGTGGGTTTTAGAAACCCTATTTTGCCTTTACATCTTGGATCTATTTTGAGGTGTATACTAACACAAAGTTTGCCTCTACTTGTCCTTTATTTTTAAAATGATATATCCATATAGACATCTATTATGCATTTTCTAAAAATGGATTCATATCTTGGAAAATATCAAATAGTAATAAGGGCTCAAAAAATAGTGAAATCTGGCAATAGACCCTGACTGATCACTTATGAATAAGAAATTGTAGAATGTTGTTGGTATGTGAAAACCATAGATTGTGTATTTAAACATGTTTATTATGTAGAATTTATTATGTTGGGTGCATGATTTTATGAATTATAAGTTGTTTGAGAACATAGGTACTAATATTCGTATATAGCTTATAAATGTATATATACTTCAGGATGTGTCCCTACAAGTATATATTTATGATTAGGAGATTAATTAGGATTTAGTGATTTATATAAGCATATAGATGATGAAATTTAGTATAATATAAATTTGGTTTTTATTGAATACTTATATACGAACCATAATGCGGAAGACTAGGTTATCTTAAAACTTGTATTTGGGTCATATACGCTTGTATAACTAAGATGAAATTTGAGAGATAAGATATATGAAGTAGTTTACACTACATAATCCTTTGTAGATCATCAAAATTTATATCAATGTTAATGTCTCATGAATTGTTGAAAACATAAGGGACTTCTTGAATAAGTTTTTTAAATGGAAAATTATGGTACAACTTATATATGAGTTATCTGGTTCCTTGAGAATGACTTGACTGAACTTTTGTAATATAGTAGCATACCACAATGAATACATGTGTGTAGTACATATTGTGATGTAGCTATTGTTTAGGTATAACATATAATGGTGCATCATGATGCATGCTTATTAGTCACATTTTCTTTGAATGCTAGTAAGTTGTTTAAACCTAGGGTATACTCGAGTGGTGTAACCTTGTACTTATTGTGTATGTAATCATTTGATTCTTAAATTTGTGAGTTGATTATGTATTTCATTATGTATTTGTAGTCTATGATAGTATGGGATATCATAGAGTACTATAGTAAAAATGTATGTTGTACTTGGATGGTACATATTATAATTGTTATGTTCAGACTTACATTTGCATTTGATTGATTTACTGTATACATGTTGGTAATTGTTGTGGATAGCGTATTTTATAACAGTTGGTAAGACTCTGTGTATGTGTGCATGCAACCTTTGTGAGTTTAATGAATGTTTTGTTGTTATGTTATTGTGTTCCATGGGAACTATGACTTTCTTCATTATATATATTTACTTATATAATTTCTTATGTTTCCATGATTTTTTTAAGACTAGTTTATATTACAATGTTTGGGAAAACTAGTAGTTATGTCTTAGAATACTACACTTGGTAATATGGGTTATTGTAGGTGTAGTATATTTTAAAGCAAATTGTGGTAGTTGAAATCCATAGTTATGTATATTTAACCCATGCGGTATAGATTGTAGTCATTATTTCTAGTATGGGATAGAAATTAATGTAAGATTCATTCATGCGTTTGACGAAATAAATGTATGTTTGGGCTAATCCTATGTATATCATATTATATGATGTATTTTATAAGTAGGATGGAAATTAATTGAATCTTCTAGTTGAATTGTATTTGACCAATTTGTATTGCTAATATGGATTAAGGAATTAATGGACTTCATTGGCTTACTAGTCTCACAATGATAAATGAAGGTAGTTCGAGCAAGTGGTGTGTATGAATTTGATTGATCTAGATCATTATTATTTATTATTTGTAAAAATTTAGGCCAAATTATGTTGAGTGAGCATTATAATTTCATGAGTGTGATTCACATGTTTGTGTGATATCTTGTAATAGAATAGATTTCTATTATACATTGCATATTTAGTTTAAAATCATACAACACACAAGTACTTGCTTGTCTCTCTAGATTCCTGCACCATCACTAATCACTCATCCATGAAGAGACATCCATTTCCTGATAGAATTAGTGTGAGGGATAATTGGTTTGTGGTTGGTGTAGAAAAACACTCAAATGATACTCTCCCTCCCCACAACAATACTACATATCAAGATGACATTTAAGATTGCCACAAATACTTAAGTTTAGGAACTATGCTCCAGGGGAGCCATGCATCTATTATATTGTACTTATAATTGAATATTGTCATGAAGATTTATATTTATTTATTATTATACTTTGATGGTGGTCGCTATAGACTTGTTACAGTTGTAGTAGAGATAATGTGATCACTTTCTATATTTGCATTGTGATGTGTACTCTCATGATATTAGAGATCAATATTACGTGATGTTACTGTTATCACCTTATGTATTTATTTTGGTCTCTATAGATTATCATGGTGAAATATATGTTTATTATATGTGTTTAATTTTTAAAAAAAACATGTATTTCTATGTCTAACCTAGCAGGGTTGTTATAATGAGCTTAGCACCTAGGTCTAAGATGATAGAATATATTTTATTCCTCAGAAAATAATGCTTGAATTTTTTGACAAATTTGATCAAGACATATGTCTATTTTTCAATCATGGACTATTTCAATTCCACATCCTTAAAATTGTTGCTCATGAAGACAATGGGATGTTTACTGTCTTCCACCTTGTGTAAATATTGTAGCAATAGTATGTTCTAAGGCGAATGAATAAAGATAAAAATAGTTATTGAAATCAGGACTAATAAGAATAGGGCCTAAGTGATTGTGTTCTTGATATCTAGGAATTATTTCTTGGCTTTTATTGTCCAATTAATCTTGACATATTATCTTAGCATAGCATTTAATGGCTTGACAATCTTTACAAAACTAGAAATAAATTTCCTTTCAAATTTAATCTTGCTAAAGAAATATTTTACCTCTTTCTTGTTGTTAGGTGCGGTCAAATTAAAAATAGCTTGAAACCATTCTATATCGATGGAGATCCCATCTTTGGTGATGATGTGACCTAGGAAATTTCCTTCAATAACTCCAAAGATGTTCTTCTTTGGATTGAGAGAGACCCCATATCTTCTACATCTGTCAAAGACCTTTTAAATATATTCTATATGATCAACTCTTTCTTTTGAAAACATAGTGAGGCCATCCATGTAGATGATGATACACTTCCCCACCAAACCTTGAAAGGAAAAATCCATTACTCTCTGGAAGGTGGATCTAATGGTAATTAAGTTGAATGACATCCTTTTATATGTGAAAGTTCTCCACTTGATGGTGAAGGTAGTTTTAATCTTATCTTCTAATTCAACCAGTACTTGATTTTAGCCTAAGAATCCATTCAATAAATATATCATCTCCTATCCAATTACCATTTAAATTACCTCATCCAAAGAGGGTAAGGAGTAATTATCATTTTCTAATGCTTTATTTAATTTTCTAAAATCCACATAGAGTATGATTTCTCTGTTCTTCTTTTTGACTGGTATGAGATTGGATACCTAGGTAAAATGTCTAATTGGGAAAATAATTTTATCATATAATAGATTTTGGAATTTACTCTATATAAGAGGTTCTAGGATTGGATTCATCAGCCTTTGTCTTTACCTAAAAGTCTTGTGTTCTAGCTTAAGGGGAATGATATGAGTGATCACTGTTGACGCTGTGGATTGTACCCTTGACAGAAGGCTGGGCTTCTCTCTTCCATGAGGCACAATGGAGACTCCTCTCTTGCTTGTGGGTCTGGTAAAACTAAGAGGAGAATCTCTAGATAAGGACTAGCTCCCTTTGATGCATCTCTGATTTATTCTAATACTATGGCTTATATATATATATATATATATATATATATATATAAGGGGGGGTTGAAAAGAGAGAAGGGTTACTAAAAATAGAACCTAAACTAAACAGTGATGCACCAAAAAATGGTCGATCTGCTTAGCTTGAGCATACACTTTCCACTAAGAACAAGCTGATATACACTTCATTTGAAATGAGACATTCTTCTACATCAGTGAGCTACGGGTCCTGTGGAGATATAGGGAGGAAGAACTACTAGAGGTGTTCTAAGACACATTATGGTAGCTTGTTCACATGCACCTATACTCTATTGTGGACACTTCTAGCTAACCTGCAAAAGAAAAACTCACAATACACTAGACATGATAGAATCATTCTGTGAAAGCATGAAGGAAAATGACTTAACACAAGACAAATCCATAGACATATGCAAAATTTCAAGCTCAAATAGAGGTAAAAATGCTTCTTTTTTATTCAAGGTAAATTTCGGTAGAGCTCCACCTTATAAGCTGAGAGATATTCCTCAAATGAGAGTTTTACAATATATATATATATATATATATATATATGTATATATATATATATATAGAGAGAGAGAGAGAGAGAGGAAGCAATGACACCCCTTTGGAAAAGACTTTGGTGCCCTTTTTTACAAGTGTCCCATGTGCATTGAGAACATTAGGTAGATGAAGTTGCTGTTGTTGATATCACCAATCTTGACTTTAGTGCTTAAAACATATTGAATGCTACTACAGAAGCATGAGTCACCTGATTATTTTAAGGACAAGGCTGCCATTTTCGTTCGAAAATAAGACTACTTCTTAAAGAGATTCACACAGTTGTCTGCTTATCAATGCAAAGTGTGGAAAAATAGGTCACATCGTTCACTATTTGTGCTCCTTGATGACCACTTGGCAGAGACTGTTTCAACCACTGGAAAAACTCCTTATGCGAACACCTTCTTTTACCACTTGGAATATTTTATCTATTTCTATGCTTGGCTCTTTTTTCTCCTTTCTTGGTGGGTCATTGAGTTCATTCTTGATTCTTGTCTTTTTCCAGCTTTGTCTTTTCCTGGTTTTGTCTTTTGTCATCCCTTGGCTCCTTCTGGAAATCGAAGCCCTTGGGGCTATCTTCTATCAATATTTGGCTCTTTGGGCTCCTTCCTCAGTGGGCTCTTATTTTTGGCCTTAATCCCTTTGAATTCCTTTGGGTTTGTGCTCAAGCATTTTAAAAAATCAATAGCTATTTGTTGAGGTAGAAGTTGACATTTATGCAACCGTCATCAATTTCTTTGGATCATTTCCTTTAGACCTTGTATGTGGGATTTTGTTTGGGACACCTTCCAATAGAATTGACCTTTTAGGCCTTTCATTTGGTCCACCTCATTATTGAAAGATCCTTTGAAGGAGATGTAGAGGACACTTCCCCAAGAAATGTACCCTTCGGGGAAATTGTTTAGGGCACTTTCTCCATAAGAATTTGGCCTTTAGAAGTTTTTGCATTTGAAAAATTCCCTTGAGACTTGTGTGGAGCACTTGGTCAAGGAAAAAATCCATTCAAAAACTTGCAAGTGGACCATTTCTCTGAGAGAGATCCCCTTCGGGTCTTGAAAAGGTCCCTTTCACAGTCACCGAGAGCCCCCCACAAGGGCACCTGCCCTTCAGGGTACT
Source organism: Torreya grandis (assembly GCA_037957365.1). Classification (NCBI taxonomy): domain Eukaryota; kingdom Viridiplantae; phylum Streptophyta; class Pinopsida; order Cupressales; family Taxaceae; genus Torreya; species Torreya grandis. Next base: position 4,308,178 of record JARHVA010000017.1, on the reverse strand, counting down.
TTGGGCAGCCTTGGTCTTCAAATCCTTCAGATAAAATGTCTGAAGGAAATGTGCCCTTCAATGTTTTGGCCCTTTCTTTCAGGTGAATTCTTTTGGGCAAAAGTTTGAAGGAATTCCTTCAGACTTTTTGTTTGAAAGAATTTGCCTAGTTCGTTTTGCCATGGGATTTTATCCCAAAAGAATTCCTTGTTTATTTCCTTGCTTTGTAAATTTTTTCAAAAAAAATGTCTCAAGGAATTCCTTCAGGCATTTTGTCGAAAGAAATTTAACCTTTTTGAATTTATTTTACCTTAGCATTTCCAAAGGAAAACTCACCCTTTCTTTGCTCTTTCAAGTGTGTTCCCTGTCCCCCACAAGGGCACTTATGGGTCCATAATGTCCCTCCACAACTTGTTAGAATGGTCCATTTTGTGCCTAACTGTCCTCCGTAAGGGTAACTACCCTTCGAGGCTTTGCAAACCCCTTGCATTCTTTGAACTGGTCCATTTCTTTGCCAAAAGGCTTGTGCAACCAAATTCATGACTGATGGCTCAGAACAACAAGGGAAAGAGGAGACTGATTTTGGCCTATAGGACCAAAATGGTCAACAAATTAGTGATTCCCAGGGGAAGCATGCCTGTTATGCTTAAGAAACTAGTAGCCTTAAAGTCCATTAGGCATAGAGTCAAGATGTAGCTTTGGAAGAGTTAGCAACAGCTTTGAGATATCCAAGAATCAATCACAAAGGTCTTACCCCCAAAAGGAAATGAAACACACACAAGATTAAGAAAACTACTAACATGTGCAAAATCACTTAGGGAAAATAGGGGAAAAATAAGGAAAATATGTACATGATGGAAGAAGGCTTAGTGATAATGTTTAAGATGTATCCCATTAATTGGGATACATAGTTCTTCACCATCCAACCTGGAGAGTTGGAACACATTGTGCTGCTTGCACTGAGTGATGACATATAAACTGCTCCATAGGGCATCAAACTTCATGTGTTTTCTAATGTTAGCTCTATCCTCATCCCATTTCAAGATGATATCTCATTCAGAGAAACCTTTTGATGAGGATCTCTTGTCAAAGTGTTTCTTCATCTACTGTTGGTAGTTGGTCATAGAAGCCATAACTTGGTCCCTTATTTCTTGAAGTTCCATCAATTCACATAGCCTAACCTTCATGTTGTTGCCTTCTTCTAACTGTAGCTGATGAGTGAGGTCCAAGACTAGCAATTCAAGTGAAATAAGAAGTCTAGCTTCCCTTTCATACATAAGCGTGTATGGAAAATTGTCAATTGCCCTCTTTGGAGTGACCTTGTCTACCCACAGGGCTGTTTTCAACTTGGCATGCCAAGTTATCTGATTCTCCTCCATTGTTCTTTTGATAATCCTGATCAAATTTTTATTTGTGGACTCAACCAACCCATTTCCTTGTGGGTAGTAGTTAGAAGAAGTGCTGAGATAGATGTTGTATCTCAATGCCCACTCACTTTTTTTGGTTCCCAAGAAGGCCAATGTGTTGTCTGATATGATGGTAGCTAGGACTCTAAACCTTGTCACCAGGCCTTCATAAAAGTCTAGGACTACAATTCCATTGGCCTCTTTCAAAGTGACAGCCTCTACCCATCTTGTGAAGTAGTCTGTGGTGGTCAAAACTTGTTTGTGGCCAGCACTAGAGGGAGGATTGATCATCCCTATGAAGTCTAAGCCCCATTGCATGAATGGTTGCTCCACTTGGATAGGCTATAGAGGCATTATAGCTAGCTATTATTTCTAATTGAAGAGTGTACACTTCTGGCACTTTCATACCCAAGCATGGGTATCTCTAAATAAAGTGGGCCAGAAGTAACCAACTCTCATTATACTTGTAGCTGTGGGCTTAGGAGCAACATGAACACCAGTTGGCCCATCATGGAACTCAGACAACACCTTGTCAACTTGACCTGGGTCTATGCATCTTAAAATTACTCTTGAGAAATCCCTTCTAAAAATCACTCCATCAATCAAGACATATGAGAGAGATTGGAGTCTAAAATATCTCTTCTTGGTCCTATCAAGGCCCTATGGGCACTCATTAGTAAGAAGGAAATGCCTCATGTCTGATGTCCAGTCCTTCATGACTACTGGTTCTTTTGATGTGGCTTCATCATGAATGAGCAAAATGTCCTTTCTTTGTTATTTAAAGTCTACATCAAGGTGTTCACATAGGCCTTTTCCTCTTACCAGCTTGGTGGTTTTGATATCCACGTCATACTCCATTACTTTAGTGATCCATCCCACTCTCTTTTCATTCAGATCACGATTGATCAAGAAATCTTTGATGCTAGGATGTGGAACCATGAGGTGAACCCTGCTATTGGACAACATATGTCTAAATTTCTTTAGGCTCTGTATGACTGCAAGGACTTGCTTTTCCACATACATATACCTGACCTCAAAACCCTCTAGACCTTGGCTAAAAAATGCATGTGATTGTTCAAGGTTTTCACCATTCGCTTGGGTAAGCATAGCAAAGATTACCTCTTCATTTCTGAAGGTGTAGAGGTTGAAATATTTAGTGAAGTCAGGACTGATCAAGGTAGGAGCTTGGGCGATCACCTACTTGATCTCTTCAAAACTATCTTTCCTTTGCACTATCCATGTGAACTTCTCATCTTTCTTTAGCATAGAGGTCAATGGCTTGACTACCTCCTCAAAATTTGGAATAAATCTCCTGATAAAATTTATTTTGTCGAAGAAGCTCTATAGACCCTTCTTATGTTTGGGCAAGGAGAGCTCTAGGATGGAGTGAAATCTTTCAGGATCAATGGTCAAGCCCTCTTTTGAGACAACATGGCCAAGGAGCTTACCCTCATGGACAATGGACATGCATTTCTTTGGGTTGAGAGAGATACCAAACTCTCTACACCTCTCAAAGATTTGTCTGAGGTGTTTCATGTGTTGGCCTGCCTCCTTAGAGAATATTGTCACGTCATCAAGATAAACCAACATAATGTTATTTATCAGGCCTTGAAAAGCCATGTCCATGGCTCACTAAAAAGTGGCACCAGCATTAGACATTCCAAATGGCATTTTTCTATAAGCAAACATTCCCCATTTGGTAGTGAAGGCTATCTTGTACTGATCATAGTCTTGCACCAAAATCTGATTGTATCCTGAATACCCATCCAGGGGGAGAAATGCTCACTACCTATCACCATTTAGAGGATCTACTCCATACTTGGGAGAGGATAATGGTCTTTCAGAGAGACTCTATTGAGGTCTCTGAAATCTACGCACAATCTGATCTCTCCATTCTTTTTTTAGAAAGGGACAAGATTGGCTAGCCAAGAAGAGTGTTTGATCAAAAATATGATTTTGGACTCAATGAGTTTGGTGAGTTCCTTACACATGAGAGGCTCAATCTTTGGATTGATAGGCCTTTGTTTCTACTTGATCGGCTTGGTGCCTTCCTCCATCTCGATGGTGTGTTGGGCCAAACTTGGGTCAAAACCCTTCAAGTCACTATATTCTCAAGTGAAGACATCAACAAATTCTTGGCACAACAAGATGAAGGCCTACCTTTGATGATCTGTACACACTTCCCCAAGTGCAAGTAGCTTATCTTTGAATATTTCAACTTTTTCATAGTTATCCTTCTTCATTGTGATGCTTTCTTTATCATTTTTCAATTGGTCATCCTCATTGAAGATACTTTTGAGAGTGACCAAGCCTTTGGGAAGTTTATTGTTCTTCAGTTAAATAATTTTGCTGCCATATTGCTATTGTAGCTTAGCCTAGTTTCTAGCAGCAAACTCAGCTTCCTCTTGCAAGAAGAGTGCTATTTGTTGATCATTTTCAAACACCTACCAGTTAGTGATGTTGTTAGGCACGGAGGGTCTGATTACCACTTTTAAATGATGTGGACTGCGGTCTCGACCTATCTCCTTGGGGTGTCAAACTGAGCACCAATTGCTGCTAGTCTGTCCATTTGTTTGTTCTATTCTCTAAGAATGGAAGTAATATTGAAAGCAAGGAAACCTTCCACTAAGTCCCATACCCTATGCTTGTAGGACTTGAGCAAGGAATTCTTAGTCAGGTTTAGGCCTCTCACCTAATTTATGATCAGCTCGCTATCTTAAAAAACTGGTAACTCCTTAATTCCTCTTTTCCTCACCCACTCCAAACCATAGATGAGGGATTCATACTCTGCAACATTGCATGTACAAGAAAATTAGATCTTGAAAGCTGAAAAGTATTTTTCCTATGAGGGGGAAACTAGCACCACTCCCCCACCAGCTCCCAGCTTGCTTCTTGAGCCATCAAAGAAAAGCTACCATAAACCTGAGCTCTCTTGGCTTGCTTTCACAAAATTTGGTATGAAAGTACCCTCTTCATGCATGTAATAAATCCCAAGGCCTACCTCTTCTATGAATTTTTAAGGATCATGCTCGAAATTGTCACTTCTCCATTCATCTAAGAGTAATTAAGCAACTCCTTCAAGGGTAGAGGGTGGAGATTGATCTACCTAGAAATCTTCTTGATCAATAATGGTGTAGCTGAAATTTTTTGCCTTGAGTGAGTATGATTTTAGATGATCTCTATGGATTAGCTCTAATTCAATTTTGACCTTAGTCCCATGCTTGGTTCTAAAAACTAGATAGGACCAGTTTGCTGCTAGGTAGCCGCCTATTTTGGATGTGAATGGACAAGCAAATGGAAAAGTAAGGAGGAACATCTACCACCACCACGTCGTGAGGGATCAAGAAGGTTGGACAGGCATGGAGCATCAAGTTCAAGCCTCTCACCACTCCTATTGTTTTTGTTGGTGTTCCATCCAGTTGCAAGACTCCCTTAGTCATCTCTTCATATTTGAGCCCCAGTTTATCTGCTATGCATTTAGGCATTACTGAGGTGCTTACTCCACTATCAATGATACAATTATGCACCAAGAAGTCTCCTATTACCAAGAACAAATAGAAAGGGGGGACCTTTTCTTCTTTCTTTACTTGTCTTGATGTGAGAGGATGCCCATTCATGATCAAGACAATATCGGCTTTTGCTGGGACAACATATTCATTAAGCCCATGCAATTCCTTTTGCAGCATATCTTTTTGTCTCGATATTGATAATGAATCCCATAAGGAAATATTCATGTGCAACTTCTTCATCTAGTCTACCATATTGATCTGAGGGTTGCTCCCTTTCAAATTTTCTTTGGGGTCACGTGTAGCCTTTTGAGGTGCAGGCTTAGGAGCTGAGGGTACAATTGGTGGCCTAAAATTTGGAAATTTCTGGTTCACCTATGGTGAAGAAGATAGTGTGGATGCTTGAGAAACTGCTTGAGCTTCTTCCATATCTCTCCTCTTAGACCTTGTGTTAGCTACGACATAATCACCTTGACTATCTGTACTACCCACATAATTGACTATATAAAATTCACCTTCCAGGTGATTCATGAGAGTGGAATCAGGTTGAGCCAGCCTACTATCCATGTCATGTTGTAATGATGTCTCAAAGCTAGGGAATTATGTGGTTGTTTGATTATCATGTGCATTCGTGTACTAACTCAACATTTCATTTGTGTAAACAACCTGATCTTGACTATATCCCATGGGTGAGCAATTTTTCTGCTCTTGTACTAGGTTGTTTTAAACAGGCACCATGGCCTTGGATGATGAAGGGGTGCTTGGATTATAGCCTTGAAAAGGTTTGACCTATGAAAATTGACCTTATCCTTGATTGTAATTCTAGAAAGGGGGTCTATTTACTTGCCCACACTACTGATATCCTTGATTTGGCTAATTTCTCTGAGCTTGCTACCTTTTGAAAGCCACTAGTTCATTTGTTACACTTTATAATAAGATTTTTACTTCATGGAGGTCATTGGATGGAGTACCAGCTGACTTTTCTATGCTAGGTAGAAGAGCTAAGGTAGGTGCAACAGTTTGGACTGGAGGTGGCAATTCATGAAAGAGAGGCATATGAGGTCTAGGGGCTATCTTTCCAGCTTACACCAGGCAATTCTCAGTCGCTATAGCTATGTCATTGGCAACAGGCAACACATGTCCTCCCATGGACTGTATCATGACAACAATGTCGATGTTCAATGCTTTCAAATAATATAAGAAAGCATAGCTTGGGGTTGGCCTTACCAGAATGGGGATTTTGTCCCATGTCTTCTAAAATTGAGTATTGAAATCTTGCATGAATTCATGTGGATCTCTTTTCATAGTGGTCAGCTGCTCAGCAAGTGAGAGGTGGTCACTCTTCTCCCCAAATCTATTTTTTAAGAGGGTGCCCAATTCGTTCCAGGAATCAATTGAATTCATGGGCAAAGTCCCATACCAATCTAGAACCTTGCCCTTGAAAGACAATGCCAACAATCTGATAGCAATGTTTTCCTCAGTGACATTGTGAATATTGCAGAGGTTAGCAATATTTTTGATGTGTTTAATGGCAATAATGGGCCCTTCTCCATTAAAGTGAGGCACACTTTTAAGGACTGCCCCTAGGATCAGGTCATAATGTAAGATATTAAAAGGACTCTGAGCATGAAAAGCCACAAAAGATAAAGCCATAGCTATGACAGGATTTAACTGAGGCCTTCTTGTGTAAGTGTATCTTATTGCAGGTCTGGGAAAACAAATTACTGAATAAGGATGAGTTCTTGCAAACCTCAATCATCTTGCTGAGTTTAAAGGTAGTTCAACAAATTCAAAAGGGACACCCTTAGCATCAGATCATGTGGTGACCTTAGGCATAGGATGTCAGACTAACCTTTGACCAGAGGCTGATGTTCTTGGTAGTGGAGTCACCAGATGTTGGGAAAATGATTATTTTTGCTATAACATGACCAACATCAATCTTGGAACTTTGCTGAGTGTTAAAAATAGTGTTAAAAATGGTCCCACCAGGCATGCCAAAAACTATTGACAATATGGATTGCACCCTTGATAGAAGGCTAGGCTTCTCTCTTCCATGCGGCACAATGGATACTCCTCTCTTACTTGTGGGTCTGGCGAAATTGAGAGGAGAATCTCTAGATAAGGGCTTGCTCCCTTTGATGCATCTATAATTTATTCCAGTACTGTGGCTAATATATATATATATATATATATATATATATATATATATATATATATATATATATATATATATAGGGGGGGGGGTTGAAAAGAGAGAAGGGTTATTGAAAATAGAACCTAAACTAAATGGTGATGCACCAAAAAATGGTCGATCTACTTAGCTTGAACATACACTTTCCACCAAGAACAAGCTGATATACACTTCATTTGATATGAGACATTCTTCTGCATCAGTGAGCTAGGGGTCCTCTGGAGATATAGGGAGGAAGAATTACCAGAGGTGTTCTAAGACACACTATGTCAGCCTGTTCACATATGCCTATACTTTGCTGTGGACACTTTTGGCTAACCTGCAAAAGAAGAACTCACAATACACTAGACATGTTGGAATCATTCTATGAAAGCATGAAGGAAAATGACTTAACACAAGACAAATCCGTAGACATATGCAAAAGTGCAAGCTCAAATGGAGGCAAAAATGCTTCTTTTTTATTCAAGGTAAATTTCAGCAGAGCTCTGCCTTACAAGCTGAGAGATATTCCTCAAATGAGAGTTTTACAATATATATATATAGAGAGGAAGCAATGGTGCCCCTTTGGAAAAGACTTTGGCACCCTTTTTTACAAGTGGCCCATGTGTGTTGAGAACATCGGGAAGAGGAAGTCGTTGTTGCTGATATCATCCTTCTAAAAATGGCCTACTAGAACCATGCTGTGTAGTCACTAGTCTTGACTTTAGCACTTAAAATGTATTAAATGCTACTATAAAAGCATGAGTTGCCTGATTGTTTTAATGACAAGGCTACCCCTTTTGTCTGCAAACAAGACCACTTCTTAAAGAAATTCATGCAGTTGTCTGCTCATCAATGCAAAGTGTGGAAAAATAGGTCGCACCATTCACTGTTTGTGCTCCTTGATGACCACTTGGCAGAGACTGTTTCAACTACTGGAATAACTCCTTGTGTTGACACCTTCTTTTGCCACTTGGAATATTTTGTCTATTTTCGTGCTTGGCTCTTTAGGCTCCTTTCTTAGTGGGTCGCTGAGTTCATTCTTGATTCTTGTCTTTTTCTAGCTTTGTCTTTTCCTAGTTTTGTCTTTGTCATCCCTTGGCTTCTTTTGGAAATTTGAGCCCTTGGGGCTATCTTCTATCAATCTTTGGCTCTTTGGGCTCCTTCCTCAATGGTATCTTCCTTTTGGCCTTAAGCCCTTTAAATTCCTTTGGGTTTGCGCTCAATCATTTTAAAAAATCAACGGCTATTTGTTGAGGCAGAAGTTGACATTTGTGTAATCGTCATCAATTTCTTCGGATCATTTCCTTTAGGCCCTGTATATGGGATTTTGTTGGGGACACATTCCAATAGAATTTACCTTTCAGGCCTTTCATTTGGTCCACCTCACTGTTGAAAGATCCTTTGAAGGAGATGTAGTGGACACTTCCCTAAGAAATGTACCCTTCAGGGAAATTATTTAGGGCACTTTCTCCATAAGAATTTGGCCTTTAGAACTTTATGCATTTGAAAAATTCCCTCAAGACTTGTGTGGAGCACTTGGTCAAGCAAAAAATCCCTTTGAAAACTTGCAAGTGGACCATTTCTATGAGAGACATTCCCTTCAGGTCTTCAAAAGGTCCCTTTCACGATCACCGAGAGCCCCCCACAAGGGCACCTACCCTTCGGGGTACTTCGAGCGGCCTTGGTCTTCAAATCCTTCAGACATTTTGTTTGAAGGAAATGTCCCCTTCAATGTTTTGGCCCTTTCTTTTAGGTGAATTATTTTGGGCAAAAGTCTGAAGGAATTCCTTCAGACTCTTTGTCTGAAAGAATTTGCCTAGTTCATTTTATCGTGGGATTTTCTCCCAAAAGAATTCCTTATTTGTTTCCTTACTTTGTGAATTTATTCAAATAAAATGTCTGAAGGAATTCCTTTAGGCATTTTGCATGAATAAATTCAACCTTTGTGAATTTCTTTTGCCTTAGCATTTCCAAAGGAAAACTCACCCTTTCTTTGCTCTTTCAAATGTGTTCCCTGCCCCCTGCAAGGGCACTTCTGGGTCTAGAATGGCCCTCTGTAGCTTGTTGGAATGGTCCATTTTGTGCCTGACTATCCTCCGTAAGGGTACCTACCCTTCAGGGCTTTGCAAACCCCTTGCATTCTTCAAATTGGTCCATCTCTTTGCTGAAAGGCTTATGCAACCAAATTCATGACTGATGGCTCAGAACAACAGGGAAAGGAGGAGACCGATTTTGGCTTGTAGGACCAAAATGGTCAACAATCACCCTAGGGTCAAATACCTTTAGGTCATCATATGTCCATGAAATGACATAGTTTTACACTAAAATTAATATATTCAAATGTTTCTTTTTATTTTTTGTGCAACTCAAGGCCACATTCACAAATTGGAGATGTTGGTCAGTTCACATATTCTCTTTGATGAAATCTGACTCTATTTCTTTGAGTTGTTTTTGTTTTTAAGCCTGGGGATCTATATCAAAATCTCATTTTAAGGATACCATTCCTAGAGAGATGCAATTATCCTTAAATTAAAAAACACCATCTTCTCCCAAGACTTCAATTTACATCAGCACAATATCTTCTTCATTTGTTATCTAGGCTTCAAAAGCTCCAGGACTATTCATGAATTATGCAATCTATTAATCATCTTCAAACACCTATAAATTATCCATGTATGTGATATAAGGGAAAATAACTAATTCTACTGAGAATTTTAGTATTTTAAACTCTTGGAGTGGTGCCAGATTAGTAGCTAAATTTATTAATGAGTATGTTTTTTGGTTTCTTCTCTTAGGATGGATTTGATATTGAATGTTTCAAAGGACTCAATCAAGTCCCATGTTCACTACTTGTACTTATTTAAATAAGTGAGTTAGCATTGATATTTTTTTTTATCTGATTCATAACCAATTCAAAATCATCAAATATTTGTAGCTACTTGACATTGTGTTTTAATACAAATTGCAAGCCTATAATTATAGCTTCATATTCAACTTAGTTATTGGCACAAGGAAACTAAAACTTATATGTAGCTAGTTATTTCTTCCCTTTTGTATCTATGAGGTCCTGAGGTCCACACCAACATGAGAACCTTTTTTTGACTGAGCACCATCAGAATGAAGGGTCCACAATTGAGGACTTTCAAATTATTGTTCATGAAGTTCATGTTTGGTGGTAAAAGTATATACACCTGCATATGAAGAGACAAAATATATTTTATCATTATTTGATTTGTACTTGATAATCAAGTACCTCATATTTGGCTCTCAATCTACCCTAATCTAGTTTTTTACTCCTTTCTAGGGTAGTCACATGTGCAAAAAATTAGTGGCCATATACCCATTCAATGTCTTTGACCAATATCAACTCAGCAATAGACTATATGCTTCTAGAATTTCCATGATCAAGATATTAATGGTCTATTACACACATGGTTTATTTTCCAACTAAATGCACACATTTGTTAATTCACCAACACATGGGATTGAAGACTTATTCAACTATAGGACCACTCTCTTTGACTTATCTAGATTCAAACCCAACTTCTAGAAGATAAATGTTAGCATCACATTGGTTGAGGATTCAGATTCAACCAAGAAGTTGCCTACATTATTTTTTAACATTTAGATAATTAACTTAAATTTTGGTACTTCAAGTTTATCTTTGTATACCATCACGTTGGTATGGGTAACTCCAGACTTCTCAAATGTCCTCCCTATTAGAGTTTTGATAAATAACTCTCTTTGTTCGGTGATTTGGGCTAACCTATGGAGGCTCATGTTAACCTTGATCTTTACCAATGTTGTACCCTCTTTTACCTTGGTGTTTTGAGCTTTGTAACTGATCTTTCTCCCTGGGAGGAGATGAATTATTTTTGGCCTCGAGATCAGGAGGAATGGTATCATTATTTTTAGGAGGTGTTGAAGTAGTCATAAGCTACTTATTTTTGAGATTGTAATTGTTTCTTTCATGATGGTACTATTAAAAGGCATAGATCTCATCAGTATTATCTTGCGGTTCATTTTTATCTCCCACTGGGAAAGGGAATTCATAAGTCTCACAAACCATTATTGTATTAGAATAACTAGAGTCATTAGATGAAGATGGATTTGATTGATTAGCATAATTATCCTATCTATCCATCTTCTTTCTAAATAATCTCAAAATTAGTACATAAATTGATGTTGTCTAATTCACAATATTGCATTGTGTTTTGAACCCTGTACCAACTAGGAAGGGTTGATTTCATGATATTAGCCTCTAGCATCCTATTAGATGGCCCTTGTTATTCTTGATTATTTATAGACCTATTAAAATATATATTATATCTATGGAATCCAAAGCTTTGATTAGTGTTATGGCCTCTAATGTTCCCCATATGCTTCTACATGTTCAGGAATTCATTGCTCAATTTCTAGACCATTCTCTATATTGATTCCAATTCTATTTTTTAGAATCAGAATCGGTACCCCATGCAATACCAATATTAACTGGTATCAAGGACTAATTCAGGTTTTGCTTTCTAGGGACATAATTGTTCAAGAATCCAAGGTGTTGATTGGGTGGAACCTAAGTTAAAGGCAACTAGTTATACACTTGGTTCTAGCTTTGGGATACAATATTATGGTTTGCATTTGAAATTTAACTAAAAGTTAGGAAAATAGGACCAAGGTTGAGTGGGGCCAAGGATTTTAGCTCAAGATTCAATTGTTTATCTATGTTGATAGCCTAGGCATAAGCCAAAGATAGTGTGTTGATACCAACCAAGAAAATAGCAATCACAAGATCTAAGGCATTTTTGTACATCTCAAGGGATATTTCCTCCTTAGGTGTGTAGGCAGTCTCTAATATTTTATACATATTCTAAAATATAATATTGAAGGCTTGAATTGGTTTCTTGGGTTCTCGTCTCATACTGGTGAAGTCTTGGTAAACAACACTTACACTAGTGACTTGGCCAAATTATGACAAAAAAGTGGTTTGACACTATTCCCAAGAAGGGAATATTTTGGGATATTTAAGAACCAATCATAGGTTGCATCTTGTAATGTGAAAGGGAAAAGTCTACAAGCCACATCTTCATGGGTTACATTCTAGATTCTAAAAATATATTTTAAGGCCTTAATGTGTTCTTTTGTAGTCCTTCTTTCTAATAGAGAAAAGGAAGGCATATATTTCTTTAAGTTTTTGGGAAAGTCATAGACAACTCCAACAACATTGTTATCAAAACCAGTTAATCAGGTTGTAAATTGAGTTAGAATTTGGAGTTAAGGCTAATGCAGACGCTGGGCCATCGAGAGTATTAAAAAATGAGGTTGTTTGCCTAAATAGAATGATTAAAACCTTAGTTTTCTCCTAACTCATTTGTCAGACCTAATTTTTCTATGGATTTCCAAATGTGGGAATATTATAGATGATATTTTATGATTATATATCACCTTAATCTTGTACACTTGGAAAACTGATGAACCTGGCTATTCCTCTTAGTTATACACATTCTTTGCTTCTACAAGCCTCACATCTACTCAAACTTGTTCCCCTTGGCATATCTCTTAGTCCAACCAACCTTATATTAATGAAAAATATCCCATCTTGCCCAAAATTCTTAAAATGTACTTATCTTACACTTGTATAAGTTTTGATCATGTGCTTTTAATCCTTCTCCTTGGACACTAACATTTGGGACAGACAATAGCATTGATATCACTGTCTTGACCCAATGCAAGTGTCCAGTGTCCTAAAGCCATCTAATTTGTAAATGAAATGTATTACAATGGTTGGGATAAGTGGTTTATTGTAATTTATCTCCCGATATGATTGGTATAAATACAATATCAACCCTCATTCATTTCTCACCTATAAATACCTAATAATCAAACCAAAACATAACTAAAAAAGAACTCGAGTTACCAAAAGCTTTTCTTATTCTACCCTATTTTGATATCAGTCAAAGGAATAGCCCAACTATAGGTTTGAAGTAATAAAGGATAAATCATAAGGTCATATTCTCCAAGTTATAAATTATGTCACTATTGTACTTACTTCACACATTAGATGACTCACACACAAGCCAACACGTAGGGGAGAACTATATGACTCTAAGGCCCTCTTATAGATTATTGGTTATGTAGGTAGTGCCCTTTGACATCAGGTTTATTGTGGGTCATCTCAATACCATGTGCCACTAACCCATTTTTTCCCAAAGTTATATTGAATATGGAAAGCTAAGGTTTAACCATTTCACTAGGATTGATAGTCCATAAGCCAGATCTAAATGCACTAGAGTGAAGGTGAAGCCAAACCTAGAAACATCCAGGTGGTTGCTTCCCATTTTAATGAATATTTCATACAAGACACTAGCATTGAATTTAGAGACTAGCATTGATGTAATCATCTCAGGCTAATGTAAGTGTCTAGAGAGTCAGAAGCACTAGATCCAGAATATGATGACTGATCAAAGACCATCTTCCTACCTATTTCTTGCATGTACCTGATCTATCATTGGGTTAGCATCATAAATAGCTAAGCACTTTCTTTTATGCCATTTGTATATCTAGCATAGTTATAATTTTTATTAATAGCCTATCTTAGTTTTATAAATTCAATATATGGTACATCTAATTTTAGCACATTAATTGGCTTGTTTTAAATCTAATATTCACCCTTATGCCCTATCATTTATATATCATTAACCCTTTTTACCCAAGTAAGATATCCTCTTATCCAAAATATGATAATTGATCTAGGATTGTCTTCATGCTTAATTCCATCATGTACTAGATCTAGCATTGTATTAGCATAAAAAATAGCTAAGTACTTTCTTTTATGTCATTTGTATATCTAAAATATTTTTAATTTCCATTAATAGCTTATATTAGTTTTATAAATTTAGCATATAATAGATCTAAGTTTAACACATTAATTAACTTGCTATAGATCTGATTTTCACCCTTGTGCCCTATCATTTCTATATCTTTAACCCTTTTTACCCAAGTAGGATGTCCTTTTCTCCAAATTAGGGTTAAACATTTGGTGAACCCAATGTTTGAACATCAAAGCCTATGCCACTTAGGGTTTTTTAATTTTTTATGATTGTTGTATTGTGTTTCAAATTTTAAATTTTTCATTCATGAAGTAATGAAAAATGTTAGTGCAAAAACCTGAGTCCAAATGGAGGATGAAGAAGCATTGATTACTCATATCAACAATAACAAGGGCTTAATAGATGCATTTTTGTATTTTATAAGAGATGAAATAAGTAAACAATATAAAACCAAGATTGACTCACCTAGTAATGGTGAATTCATAGAAGGTATTGTTAGTGTTCAAAATTACACCCTAGCTAAACAGAAGATTGTTCAAGTCCTTTACTCAAATGCATTCCAACATGGGATTGATCCTAGGCTATGGGTATCCTAATAATGGATCAAACCTCTAAATAAGGCTGACTTCTTTCTAGATATATCACCTAAACTAGCACTTGCTTGGAAAAGGGAGAGAGATTTTGATAATAACTTATGAAAGAATGTAAAAAGGGGTGATGCACCAATGATTTGATAACTAAAACTCACACAAGTCACACTATGAGACACATTCAAGACTAGAGAATATCAATCTCACATAAATATTTTAGAATAAGCCAATAATAAATTATCAAATTAGCATGAGAGGGTAAATATCCACTTTGAAGCTAGACAACAAACTGTAAATTATACTTATAATGACTTGTGAAAATTACTAAACACTTCTTAAAGGTGAGAAAAACTCAAACATAGATAATTAAAATGCATTCACTTAACTACAATGCATGAATTCATGGGACACACTTCAATCTAGCGTAGAAAAAATGATGGAATTCAGTCTTTATTACATCAAAAGGTGTTATAGTACAAATTTTGGTAGAGTCTGGTTATACCAAAAAGAGGGATCTAATTTAAGGCTTAAAAGCTTATAATTGTAGAAAAAATAAGGAGAGAGAGAGAACTGAGTACATAAAAAACATTGAACGAGGTCTAATTATTCTTGATGGATTAGAATTCTTGAGGATACTGACTCATGACCTTATCAACAAGGAACAAATTTTGTAAAATAATTAAATGCCCATTGCCCTTATCCAACCACCATGTCTCTTTTTTAAACTACATGTTATTATCTATCTAATTTATTGATGAGGACCATGTCTTGCAATTGATAGAATTATGCCACATATGCTTTGGGTGACCAATTGTATCTGTTCATTAAAAAAGTGCCCTTGATGATAGGTGAGACATGTCTCCATGGTCTGTATTTGCTCTAATATGGAACATAAGTCCATTATAGGTGAAAACCAATCTAATTATTGGTTTTCACATAGTCATAATGTCTATGGAAACCTATAAACTATTTGATCTTGCTCAAGCTCTATTAATCTATCTTTGGTCTTTGTATTAGGTCTAAATGACCTATTTTACCTATATGGAGCTCTTTTAGCAATGTTTGGTTCCGTTGGTTCCACATGGATCTTGATCAAGATCTGGGTCTTTTATTTTTATCTTGCCTAGGTCTAAAAATGCCTTATCGACTTTCATCAAAATGTCCTAGGCTTACTTTTATTTATTGGTTATTGATTGCCAACTTAGACCATTTACATTGTGCTCAATTATCTTTATCCTTATTGATCTCATAGATACGTTGACTTATTGACTCTACTTGCATCATTAAATATGGATGTACAAATGCACATGAGTCCTCAATCTTCTGCCAGGACCCACTAACTTTTAACACTTATCTTATTTGTATTCATCATCAAGATCCTCTGATCCTTTTAACTCATCTCACTCCATTGATCTTCTGTGGATCCACTGACACTATTAGGTTGCCTCGCTCTATTGATCAAGGTGTACGATTGAATATGAGCCATTAATCTTGGACCTATTTGAAAACATAATAGCTACTTTATGGTGCTTAAATTTAATGTTTATGTGACCATCATTTGACATCCTCATGGATGTATTTGACATCTCACAGACTGTCAAACTTAAGCTCCAATTGATTTTTGATCGAGCTTAAAATTGATGTTAGCATGAATGTCTTATGTTGCAGGTCCAACTTTAGAAGCTTATAACTTGAACCAGAAAGCTCATGCAAACTTGAAACTTTTAGAGCATGTTCCTGGTATATAGAACTACAATTACCCTTGATCCACTAGTTTCATGAGGATTTTTTAGCAAAGATATTAAATATACAAGTTAACTAGTCCATTTACTCCTGTGTGATTTCCTGGAGATGATCTATCTCAAAAACTTGCACAACTCATCCTTTGATAAATCCTTCAAGTTTTTGATGGATTCTTATGATTTATGCAACCTAGCCCATGATTTTGAATGTTATGAAAAATTTATTAGACTCTCCACCTATAACTGCAGACTTGTCCCTTGAAGATCAATTAGATCACACTTTAAGGTTGCTTAAAGTTTTTAAAAAGATTTGTAAAAGATATATGATTTTCACTTAAGGTTTATCTATTCCTTATGACATTGGGTCACTCTTTAGTCAAGATCCTGTTCCTTCCACTCGACTCTTGGACTAGGCACATTTTTGGTATGTAGACTAAACTTGGTGAATATCTTTGGTGACTTAGCTGGGCAACAAGCCTATTATGCTCAAGAAATCAGACTAGATACATGAATCTTGGATCATTTACATGATCCATGGACCATTCACATTGGCTAAAAGATAGCCTTTTGACTTGGAAAGACAAAAAATTCCAACATATAAGGAAAGAAACAAACTTGAAAGGGAAACTAACCTAATAAAGCAAAGGCAACTAACCTATTGAATAAATGTGCATAAAGATACTTGGAGAAAAGCATGAAAACTATTATAATATGTATAGGGCTAAAATTTACAAATACCCCCTCCTAGGTCAAAATTAAAAATATGAATAATATTCACTTGTAACAAACCAAGATGAAAAATTCCTTGCTTTGGAGGTACTAGAATTGGTGAACCAGATAGATTTATGGCCAATCCTTTTGATGTGATCTCTAATGGATAGAATGGAACAAACATGTCTCCAATGTAGACATACTAGTCCATATCCTCTAAGCTTGGTTTAGGTTGGATTGTAGGGGATATTGCAACCTCCTCATTTGATGGCTCAATTTTGTGCTTTGAATTAAGCACAACATGTGATGGCTCTTTTGAAATAATGCTTGGTTGACTGTTTATGATTAGGCAAAAAAATTCTAAGTCATCCCAAAATGCAACTTCCTCTTGGTCATCTAAGACAATGCCACTTTCAACACCATCTTTGCTCTACTTACTTTTAAAGGGGCCATATGGTAGTTCATCAATCTACCTAAGGCCCAACATGTCATGTTCTTATGGCTCTAAATCTTACCATTCTTCTTCATTCTTGAAGACATCAATACTGCCTTCAAAGGACAATTCATGTTGAGATTGGTCATTTTCTTCAACTCGATTGTCAAGTTCATCTTCAAGATTAGGAGGAGGCATAGGCTAGTTTAAAACCTCTACTTGATCCATGAATTCATGGTATAGTTGCTACCATACCTCATCCTGATCCTCCTTTTTCTCTATTTCTTCCTCATCATCATTTACAGTCACACCAAATAGAATCTCTTAGTACTAGTCAAAATCTCCTTTGCTATCATATACACTCTAGGTGCATACCCCTTCAAATATGAAGGCACAAATATTGGCTTTAAGCTCTAATTCATCAAATCCATTGCTAAGAAGTCTGATCAAAACATGACTCTTCCCCTTTTGAATGAAGAGGACTATCTATCATGACCTCTTCATCATAGAAACTTGCATTATCCTCTTTAGGCTCAACGTTTACTGCAAGCTTCTCCTCTATTCTTTGTAAAACAAGTTCTTTATTTTAAGAGGGAGATGGTGGGAAGGTGAAGAAGTTCACCTTATTTACAGCTTAAGAAATTTTCCTTCTAGCTAGGTACTTTGAATGGCTTCCTTGATGGATCTTAAGGAAAGGAGAGAGAGTCTTGAAAATCTTGTACATCAAGCTCATTGAGCTAAGCTATGGTTGTTTGATTTACTTTTGGCACAACTAACTCCTCCAAGACTACTTCTTGGACTACCTCAACTAGTTCCTCCTTCTTCTTTGTACCTTTCAAAACTAATTTCCATGAGGGAAATGAGTAGGGAGTAGGTACCTTTTCTTCCTTTATAGGAGAGGTTGGTCTCATAAGTGAGGGCATGATATAACCAGGGTCAAATGTATTGGATAATAGCTATGATGGAAGGGCTTCATGCTCTTGAGTGGGAATGGGCAGTAGGGTAAGAGATGGAAAACTGATTGGCTCTTAGAAAGGAGAGGACACATAAGGCTGATCTAAATGAGACTACTGATCCTCATAAGACATCACCACATTATCTATGTTTTGGATGATATTTCTCATCATTGTTATGTCCTCATTCTCATAAGATGACCACCTTTTACCCTCACAAGTTGACCATATATCCTTGACTAGATGAAGAGCACTCCTTGCCTCTTATATAACATGGATAGGGAAGACTAGAGAAATCTCCAAACCCTTACTAATCTCTTTTATCAACTCAACATAAATTGATAGTGTTTGCTTGATTCTTGACAAAGATGCAACAGGATAAGCCTAGTCTTAACAAGGGAATTTAGGGTATTGATTTGAATCAAAAGGAGGTTGGCCTTGGTCATATGTAGGATTAAGAAGAGGATAAAGGCCATGGTAAGGCTGATAGGCTACTTGATTGCCAGTTGGGGGAATACATAAAAATTATTTACCTGATAAGTGTGATGTTGAGGTAGAGAATAAGCATTTTAATCAAAAGAGTGATGATACACACCAAATGATAGTGATTAGGCACCTGGGTTACTTATACCAATTGATGTTGATTTAGAGTCACCATTCATGTTTGTAAAATGCCTCCAAAGGTTGATATGCAGAAGAAAAACACCAAAAAAATCCTTCCACTGCTTTGGACCTTGATCCCACCAGGCATGCCAAAATTTTTGGTGTTCTAGATTATACCCTAGTTGAGCAGAAGATTATTCAAGTCTTTTACTCAAATTTATTCCAAGATGGAACTAATCCTAGGCTGTGGGTATCCTAATAATGGATTAGACCTCTAGAGAAGGTTGACTTTATTTTGGATCTATCACCTAAACTAGCACTTCTTGGAAAAGGGAGAGATATTTTGACAATAACTTATGACATCATGTAAAAAGGGTGATGCACCAATGATTTGATCACTCAAACTCACACAAGATACACTATGAGACACATTCAAGATCAGATAATATCAATCTCACATAAATATTTTAGAATAAGGCATTAATTAGTTATCAAATTAGCATGATAGGGCAAATATCCACTTTTAAGCTAGAAAACAAACTATAAATTGCACTTATAATGACCTGTGAGAATTACTAAGAACTTCCTGAAAGTGAGAAAAACTTAAACATAGACAAAGAAAATACATTCACTTAACTATAGTGCATGAATATATGGGACACTCTTCAATCCATCTTAGAAAAAATGATGGAATCTAGTCTTTATTACATCAAAAGGTGTTACAGTATAAATTTTAGCAAACTTTGGTCATACCAAAAAGAGGGATTTGGTTTCAGGCTTAAAATCTTGTATTTATATAAAAATAAGGAGAGAGAGAGAGAGAAGTGAGAAGATAAAAAACATTGAATGATGACCAACTACTCTTGATGGATTAGTATTCTCAAGGATACTAACTCATGACCTTATCAATAGGGAATAAATTCTATAAAATAATTAAATGCCCATTGCCCTTATCCAACTATCAGGTTTCTTCTTGGAACTCTATGTTATTATCTATCTGATATGTTGATAAGGACCATGTCTTGGAATTGAAATAATTATGTCACATATGATTGGGGTGTTCAACTATATCTACTCATTAAAAAAGTGTCCTTGATGATAGGTAAGATACATCTCCATGGTTTGTATTTGCTTCAATATTGAACACAGGGCCATTATAGGTGAAAACCAATCTAATTAGTGGTTTTCACATAGTCATGATATCTATGGAAACCTATAAACTATTTGATCTTTCTCAAGCTCTATTAGTCTATATTTGAAC
Organism: Torreya grandis; assembly: GCA_037957365.1. NCBI lineage: Eukaryota > Viridiplantae > Streptophyta > Pinopsida > Cupressales > Taxaceae > Torreya > Torreya grandis. Next base: position 4,287,997 of record JARHVA010000017.1, on the reverse strand, counting down.
TTTTTAGTAGGTCCAAATGACCTATTTTACCTATATGGAGCTCTGTTAGCAATGCTTGGTTCCATTGGTTCCAACTAGATCTTGTTCAAACCTTGGTTCTTTTGTTTTTACCTTGCCTAGGTTTAAAAATGCCTTATCAACTTTCATCAAAATGCCCTGAGCTCATTTTTGCTTATTGGATGTCAATTTCCAACTTAGACCATTTACATTGTGCCCAACTATATTTATGTTTATTTATCCCATAAATATGCTAAATTATTGACTCTGATCGCATTGTTAGATCTGGATGTATGAATTCATGTGAGTCCTCATTTTTTTTTTTAGGACCCATTAACATTTGATGCTTGTCTTCTTTGTATTCATCATCAAGATCCTCTGACCCTTTTAACTCATCTTGATCTATTGATCTTGATGTATGATTAAATGTGTTCCATAGATCTTTTGGGGACCCACTGACACTATCAGGATTTCTCGCTCCATTGATCAAGGTGCACGATTGAATGCAAGCCATTAATCTTGGAATTATTTGAAAACCCAATCGCTACTTTATGATGGTTAAATTTGATGCCCATGTGACCATTATTTGGCATCCTCATGGATGTATTTAACATCCCATAGACTGTCGAACTTAAGCTCCAATGGATTTTTGCTCGAGCTTAAAAATGACATTAGCATGAACATCTTATGTTATATGTCCAACTTTAGAAGCTTATAACTTGAGCAAGAAAGCTCATGTGAACTTAAAACTCTTAGATTATGTTCCTGGTATGTAGAACTACAATTGTACTTCATCCATTATTCGTGCAAGGATTTCTAAGAAAAGATATTAAATGTATAAGTTAGCTAGTCTATTTACTTTTGTGTGACATCCTAATGATAGTCTGGCTCAAAAACTTGCACAACGCATCCTTTAATCAATCCTTCAGTGTTCTAATGGATTATTAAGATTTGTGCCCATGATTTTGAATGATATGAAAAATTACTTGGACTCTCCACCTACAATTGTAGACCTATCCCTTGAATATCAATTAGATCACACTTTAAGGTTGCTTAAAGTTTTTTAAAATATTTTCCAAAGCTATATGATCTCCACTTAAGGTTTATATGTTCCTTGTGACATTGGGTCACTCCTTAGTCAGGATCCTACTCCTTCCACTAGACTCTTGGACTAGACACATTTTTGGTATGTAGACTAAACTTGGTCAATAGGTACTATAACTCAATCCACACTAATCCATCTAATGAGGGCATGGATTATGCGTTCTAACCTTTGTTCCCTAGAACTACTATTGCTACATCTATTATGAATTTACTCATTGTTTCAACATAAATACTAATTTTAATTCCTATTACTACTCAAATTTCTAATCAAAATCCCATAAGTCTACAGTTCAATCAATCCTTCAAGTCATAAAGACCTTGTAAGATAAGGTTACAAACACTAAACAAAAGGCTTCAAAGTCTTCACATGTTATAGATTCATAAGATGTGTTGCATAGCCCTATTGTAGTTGAGATCTCTTTGCACCCTTTGCCAATTGAATTTTTTTCACTTAAGTTCACATTGTATGATGGGAAGGGTGATCCTAAACAACAACTTCAAACATTCTAAGTGGCATGCCTTAATTATGCTTCAAATGATAAACTTTTGACCAAACTATTACCAAGGAGCCTTAAAGACTATGCTTTTAGGTGGTTTTATGACTTACCTCTAATCTATGAAATCATTCAAACCTATTTCAGGTTAATTTTTGGCACAAATTTATATTAACATTACCGAAAAGGTTTCATATGCTCAAATTAAAAAGATCAAATGAGGAACCAATGAACTAGTCAATGAATATGTCTTGAGATATAAGACAATGCTAGCCAAAATGACCAATCCTATAGAAGACAAAGAGTTTCAAGACATATTCAATAAAAAAATTCTTTTTCCTTACATAAGACCATTATTTCAAAAAAATTCAATCTATTGATTACTTATGCCATGTTGTACAGGACCATGAAATGAAGCTTATGTCATTGAATAAGCTCAAGTATAAAACACACCAACTACATATACATCTAGTACAAAACTTACAATTAAACTGAGTTATAAGGTCAAATCTCTTGAGCCTAAAAAGGAAACAACCACCATAGTTAACATAGTTGCATAACATCTTAATTGACTTGTCTTATCTAATGCACCAAGGAGATAATTTACATGTTTAGCTAAACCACTTGCTTCATTACTCTCATGGTTGTTAGAGTGTCATATTATATCTCTCCCCCCTCCTATAGAGGTTGATGTATATATATATCTACCCAAATAATATGATTCAAATGCTTATTTTGACTATCATCAAGGCTCTAGACATTTTATGAACAAATATTTTACCTTAAAGGATAAAATCTAAGACCTCATCAATGACCAATAGATTACATTTGATAATCCTCCAAAGAAATTTTATTCATAATCTAGTGATCACCATAAACAAAAAACATTTAATAATCCCTTACAAGACCATTCCAAAAAGGAACTAGAATTTCAAATGGCATATAATGCACATCCTCCCACATCATATTATGTACACCCACTATATGGGGTCACTGGTACTTACACGAGACATATACCTCCTATGGTTCAGAAACCTACCATTTCTTTTAATGACAATGAAATTAAGGATGATGACTCTAATCTTCATTCTCTATTCATTCAAGCATACCTTGATAAACACCCTATACGCAGTTTTATGATTGATAATGGTGTAAGTGAAAATATTTTAACCTTGACATTACATACGCATTTGGGTTATACTCATCATGATTTACACCCCTATACTAGATCAGTCAGAGCATTCAATGGGCCCTCTCAGAAGGTCCTTGGCGAGATTGATCTACCTTTATAGGTCAGTCCCACACATGTGGTTACTTATTTTTTATTTATACCTTTTATGGGTGTTTTTGAAATGTTGGGATGACCTTGGATACATATTCTTTAAGTAGTACCTTCTATAGTGCATGGGTGTGTTAAGCACATTCATGCCAATCAGGTATTTATAGTTTCCAGTATTTCATATGAGCATCCTCTTGAATAATATAAATTCATACCCAGGTAGTTAATTATCAAGCTTATTAAGGTTAATACATCATAAAAGGGTAAGTAACAAGAAATCCCTTGTACTAGGTGACCAATACTTGATATACCCTTACATAAGAAATAGACAATGGGTTTCATAGAATCCTCATCTCCTATGCACATTATTCAAATATCTAGAGAACCTAAACATGTTCTTGCTATTGTTATTCCAAATAAGCCAAAGAATACACAAAGATGGGTTCCAAGAACTCATATTTATTTTATCGATACTTCATGACCCCAAAGTCCTATTATACATATGTCAAGCATCTAGGATATTATAGTGACGATATTGTACCTATACATACACCTTAACAGTACCACCAATTTCTTACACCAAGTTTTGAGTGGGGAGATACCTATGATCATCCTTTGGATGGAATCATTGGATGATGTTTCCTAATATTCCAAAATAATAAAAAATCAAAAACCATTAAAAAATCCAAAAATAATTTTGGCACCTGCATCTTCTATTGGCTCCTTGGCATCTATGTGTTACTTCCATGTTCAGAACTAGAATATCATTTAGATATTTACTCCTACATAAACATACATAGGTATACACATATACATGATACACTTATGGGTGTTGGGATTTCACTTTAATCATATCACTAGGATGTTAGGAGCATCTATATTCTATGGTTTTTTATCACTCAAAAAAGGTTCCCATTTTTATATACCACTTAATCATCATACCAAAACTATCTATATGCATATGCAAAGATGTGGTTTTTAAGGTAATCATGCCTTGATACCCACACATATAGTAAGGAAGTGGTGGATGGTGACCCATATCTCATGAACACTGGGCAATTGTGCTTTTGTGCCTACATGTTCCATGAGGAAATGATGGTTGACCTTAACATACTCCTCGAACATGCATGTGTAGACGTTATCACATAGTCCACCATGCAACACTTTCTTGATATATATATATATATATATATATATATATATATATATATGATCACTCTATATTATTATGTTTGAGATTACATATGTACTTACACATGCCAATTATGCATGATTATACATTACATGAGGTACATGATATGCTATGGACTTGACATCTTTTCGATAACACATTTGATCCATGGGTCACTATGACATGTTTATGTTGGTTGCCTATGATTTTACTTTACACACTTCTTTGAGTTTTGTCTTGTTATTGCCTTGCTTTTTCAAGCATTTGAATATACTCCATTGTATATGGCACTTGTGCCTATGTTTGCTTTCTTGGACATTTGAATATGTCATTACTTGTCCTATGGAAATTTTAATATGTCATTCTTTGATTTTTTAGACATTTGACTAATTCATGTCCATTTGATTTTGTGACATTTAAACATGCCCCTTGTTTGTGGTCTCCTTGGACCATTGCCTTTTGACTTAATTTTGAGTGCTTTCGTGTGTGTGCTTGTTTGCTTGTTGAGCTTGTATTATTACTATATAGATGTTTCCATAATATTTATCATGCATATTAGGCCTACATGTGATTACATTGGTTTTATGTGCTTCAATGATACATTTACCTAGACATGTTTCCTTTTATATTCTACATGTTTACATTCATATTATACAATTATCTTACCCTTTTAAGGTGAGATAACCACCAAGTACTATTTTTCCCTCACTTCAAATAGGGAGGCATATTATTTGGGTAATGTCATGGTGACATGGCTTCCACATTTTCATATCTCTTAGATTCAGTGGGGCATGATTTGGAAGCATACTCTCCATGCTCACACAGTATATGGTACTTATACCAGTTTATAGATTTAGTGGGGGCATGTCATGATGACATGGCTTCCACACATTCATATATTTTAGATTTAGTGGGGGAATTATTTATAAGTATATTCTCCACATTCATTTAGTATCTTACTTATAATTCATAGATTTAGTGGGGGCATGCTTTGGAAGCATTTTTTCCACACCTAATCGGTATTCAACATCATCAATTTATAGTGGGAGCATGTTTTAGAGACATGTACTCCACATTGGTACTTATATCAATTTCATATTTCTCCATATACGGTGGGGGCATTCTTTGTAATCATGTCTTCCCTACTTACATAGTTTTTTAAATTGGCCAGAGCACATAATTATATGATTCTAATACACATTTGTGGTAAAATTTTATACATGGTACCTATTGATCAAAATTTTACCCCAGGTCAAATTGGGTCAACCCCTACATGTTCAAACTTTCTATAAGGTCCCCTAGGTTTGAAAATGGTCACCATGGTCTTAAATGAGGTCAAATCATACCTTGAGAGTCATACAACATATTTTAGCCTTTGTCATATTTGTCCATTTTCTTAATGTCTTTTTATGCCACCTTTTTGGTCATTTTAAAAAATTGTATGATTTTTCATGAAAGGACAAAGGTTTCAAGAATCAAGATAAGGTATTTCATGTCAAAAAATGGTCAGAAAGGCTTTAAAACTAAAATGTTGTAGGTTTAATGTAAAAATAAGATCACCTACTGTTGACCATTTTTTGCCCAACAGGCCAAAAATCAGTCCCCCTTTTTTGCTATTCTGAGCCAGTCCAATTTTGATTTTTGCACGAGTCTTGCAAATTTATACGGACTCTACAGGTTTTCTATGGACTCTATAGGTCCATTTCTATGGACTATGTAGGTTTTCTATGGATTCTGCAGGTCATTCCTTCGACAGATGAAAAACCAGTTCAAAGAGTGCAAGGTTTTACAAAGCTTCTTTAGACTCTTGTCTGAAGAAATTTATAAGGAAAGAGAGCTAAAATGGTTCAAGACACTTTTCCTTAAGGTTGGGAAAGTGGTTCAATGACATGATCTTTCCATGAGTTAGCATCTTTGAACCGTTGAACTATTAAACCAGTTTAATGCTTCGGTTCAATGGCAAAGTTCATCGACAAAGTTCATCGCTTTGGTTTAATCAAATGGTTCAATGGCTGAGGTTCATCAAATGGTTCATTGGCTTGGTTCAAAGGCTTGGCTCAATTCAATTGGTTCAATGCTTTGGTTTAAATAGATGGTTCAAACACTTGGTTCACTCAGTCAGTTTAATGACTTGGTTCAGTCGGCTTGGTTCAAAGTGTTGGTTCAACATGCAGTTCAATGGTTGGTTTGAAGGAGTGGTTCAATCAAAAAGTTCAAGAGAATCTCCCAAAGGACAAGTGCCCTTACGGAGGGTAGTTCTGGACTCAAGAGCCCTTGCGGAGGGTAGAGAACACTTTCAAGGAGGCCACAGAGAAAAGCCACAAAGGTGAGTTTCCTTCAAAAATTTGTTTAAGGCATAAGGAGGCACCCTTCAGAAGGGTTGTTTCCAATTTTTTTGAAGGGCACTTTTCAAAGGCAGTCAAAAGGCAAAGGCATAATTCCTTCAAACTTTTTATCTGAAGGAATTTAAAAAGGTTGCAAACAAAAAATCTCACAAAAGACTAAGGCATAGAATGAATTCTTTCAAAATTTTTGTCTAAAGGAATTCCTTCAGACAAAAAGTCCAAAGAAATTTGGGGAAGCCGCGAGCCAAAAAGCCCAAAAGATAATTTTTGAAGGAAGTCAAAGCGGACAAGGCAATTCTTGTGGACTTTTTGTCTGCGAGAAAATGTCCATGAAAAAGTCTGCAGGGAAAAGTTTGAAAGAAAAGAAGTGAGCGAAACATTCTTGTAGACCTTTTGTCTGCAAGAAAATAGCCAAGGGGAAAAGGCCACCGAAGGACCCTGAAGGGCAGGTGCCCTTGCGGGGGACTCTTAGCTGCCAAAAGAAAGGGACTTGTCTATAAGCCAAAGGGTCACCTCCCCTTTGGGAGGGTCCAAAGTAAAGCTCAAAAGTAAGGGAGTGACAAAATGCTGAAGAGAAAAGACCACAAAAATTACCTAGGATGGTGACATCTCCAAAGCCATCAAATTCAAGGAAATAGACTAGCCATTGCTTTTTCAAAATTGTGACGGGCCCGTGAACATCATTTTTACAGTAGAGAAATAGCCATTTGATCTTTGAATTCTTGAGCACCAACCAAAAAAGAGCCCAGAGAACAAAGAGATAAAGAGACATAAGCCAAGAAAAAGGACAAAACCAGGAAGATGATGCTGGAAAAAGACAAAGGTTGAGAATGAACTCGGCGACCTGCTAATAAAAGAGCCTAAGGAGCTAGCAAGGATGAGAAGGTAGCCCCCAAGGGCCAAAGGAGCCAGAAGAGACAAGGCAAGGAAAAGACAAAAGAGCCAAGTGTAGAAATGAACAAAATAGTCCAAGTGGTGAAGGAAGGCATTGACTCAAGGAGTTATTCTAGTGGTTGGAATAGTGCTTGCTAAGTGGTCACAAATGGGATGCAAACAGTAAATGGTGCAACCCATTTTTCTCCATTTTGCATTTATGAGTAGACAAATCGCGTGGGTGCCTTCAAGGAGTAGTCTTGGTTATGGAGAAATGATGTGGCCTATGTTTTTAAATGTCTGAAGTCAGAATCGAAACTGACACAACATTTATATTTTAGTGACTTCCTCTTCTCGATGCTCACAAATGCACATGGGCCAGCTTGTCAAGAGAGCCAAAGTATTTTCAAAAGGGGTGCCTTTACTAAGTTCTCTTCCCTTTATATATATTGTAAACTTCTCATTCGAGAAAGGATCCATTCTCTTAGCCCATAAGGCAAAAGCTCTACCCAAAAACCTCTTGAGCTTGTAAGGCAGAACTCTGTCAGATTTTACCTTGAATCAAGACTTAGCAATTTTTACCTCCCTCTAGACCTATACTCACGCATATGTCTATGTTTTCTTTTTGTGTTAAGTCATTTTATTTTATGCTTATCACAGATTGATTCCAGCATCTCTAGTGCATTATGAATTTCTTCTTCTATAGGTCTACCAGAAGTGTCTACAGCAGGAATATAGGTGCATGTGAATAGGCTGCCAAAGTGTGTCTCAAACCACCTTTGACAGTTCTTCCTCCTTGTATCTCTACGGACCCCTGACTCACTAATACAGAAGAGTTTCCCACATCATATGAAGTTTATGATAGCTTCTTCTTGGTGAAGAGTGTATGTTTGGTCTGAGTGGATCAACTTTTTTGGTGTATCACCTCTTTAGTTTAGGTTTAGGTTCTATTTTCAGCATCCTTCTCCCTTTTCATCCCCCCTTTTTTTTCATTTATTTGTTATCAGTAGGAAGTCCAGGACCTAAAAGATACATCAAAGGGAGGTAGCCCTTATCTAGAGACTCTCCCCCCCCAGCTTTGCTAGTCCCACAGGCAAGAGGGGAGTTTCCATTGTTGCGTGTGGAAGGTAGGAGCCCAGCCTCCTGCCTAGGGTGCAATCCACTGCGTCAACAATTTTTGGCACACCCAGTGGGACCAACATGGACAAGTTGTGTCTAAAGAGTTGAAGAATTTTTGGTGTGTTCTTCAACCAACTAGCCTTTAGAGGCTTTCTTATCAACACCAATGGTGACTTCGAGTTGAATCGACTGGTTAAGCAGTTCTGGTGCCATCAAGAAATCTTATTTTTGTATGTATAACTTTTTTTAGCATAATGGGCCCCTTTTTCCTTCATATAGTTTTAATCAAGCTCAAAATCTTTATGGAATCACCCCAAGTAACTCTCCTAGTTGCTCTTCAACAAGAAGGGAAAATTCCAACTCTGAGGTCATGACTTGGAAGGAAATAGTGGAATCATGGGGTAGGAAAGAGGAGAAGAAAGGTTTTACTCAAAACCTTAAAAAGTTTGAGGCTACTCCTGCCCATGATGATTCTTATGACCTCTAAGAAAGGCTCTTCCAAGAAGATATAACCAAGAGAATTGCAGATTTGGAATCCAGAGAGAGATTCCTCAGCCAACGTGTGATGGACATGTCTGAACACACCCCATCTACACACCTCCAAGAGAGCTATCAGGCCACACCTGATATAGATGAAGTGCTAACCAAATGGAAAGAGGAGAATTGTTCGATTCTAGCTCAAGGACTGCCTCCTCTTCCACATGGTTTTTTCACTTCACCCCTTCTCAAGGAGGAACCTATTTTGTGGGAGGCAAGTAAGGAAGAAAAGATCCAATCTATAGATTTTCAAGAGGCTATCATGAGCGACAATGAAGAAGAAATCCTCATCGATGCTCCTTGTGAAGACATCATCAACAATGGAGAAGACACAGGGCATGCATACATGCAGATGTTCCAGCAATATGAGTAGGAACGTAAACATGGTGAGCTCTCTTCCCCTTTGTTTGATGAACTTCCTTGTTGCTTAGATGAGGAGGATGACTATGCTAAGGAGCCTAAATTAGAGGAGGATTAGACAAATGTATTTGAACAACTAGAGACTCTGATCCTTGAGCAGGAAAAGGAGAGGTTTGTCTACCTTGAGGAAAGCCTTGAAGAAGAGAGCTTTGAACAAAGAATTGATGTTCTGTGGGATGAGCAATCAGTTTGTGATTCCATTTCAGACATCACAATAGTCACCCTTATTCAAGAAGGCCATGAGGGAGCAGAGGATGACTTTGATAGGGTCCTCAATGAGGTAGAAGGAGACGAGCCAATTCATGATGCATTGCAAAGGGACCATGCACAACAAAGGGCTCATGGTGATGAGCCAATGGAGATTAATTTTAGGATAAAATGCACCAGCATGAAGGACTAGCATTCAATAAGCTTCCAGGAACAAAAAGAATACATGTATGTTGGAATCATGTTTGATTCTAATCCACTTGAATGCAAGCCAACCAAAGTGATAGGGAAGAGGAGCAGGTCACCAAGTCTCCATTCCATTCAGCCACTTGTCTGGCACCATAAGTTTCCTATCTAGGAAGGGGACTTAAGAAATTTTCCCTTTGATCTAGGAGGGAGGCAAATATACCTAGTTAGCTGTATATAGTAGTTTGCTTTTAGTTTTCTTTCCTGTTTTCCCTAAGTGTTGTTTGCACAAGTAGTGTTTTTAGCCTTGTGTTTTTTTCCTTTGTGTGTGGGGTAAAAGCTTCATGATTGATTCTAGAATCCCTCAAGGTGGTTGCTAACTCTTTCAAAGCTACATCTGACTCTATGCCCATTAGACTAAAAGGCAACTGATCTCTAAGCATAGTAGGCATGCTTCCCCTGGGAGTCGCCAATTTGTTGACCATTTTTTGCCCAATAGGCTAAAAACTGGTCCCCCTTTTTTGTTGTTCTAAGCCAGTCCAATTTTGATTTTTTCACGAGTCTTACAAATTTATATGGACTCTGTAGGTTTTCTATGAACTCTGCAATTCCATTTCTATGGACTCTGCAGGTTTTTTATGGACTTTGCAGGTCCATTTCTACGGACTTTGCAGGTCATTCCTTCGACAGATGAAGAACCAGTTCAAAGAGTGCAAGGTTTTACAAAGCTTCTTCAGACTCTTGTCTGAAGAAATTTATAAGGAAAGAGAGCTAAAATGGTTTAAGACACTTTTCCTTAAGGTTGGGAAAGTGGTTTAATGACATGATCTTTCCATGAGTTAGCATCTTTAAACCGTTGAACCATTAAACCAGTTCAATGCTTCGGTTTAATGCCTTGGTTCAATAGCAAAGTTCATTGGTAAAGTTCATCGCTTTGGTTCAATCAAATGGTTCAATAGCTGAGGTTCATCAAATGGTTCATTGGCTTGGTTCAATTTAATTAGTTCAATGCTTTGGTTCAAACAAATGGTTCACTCAGTCGATTCAACGACTTGGTTCAGTCGGCTTGGTTCAAATCTTGGTTTAAAGTGTTGGTCCAACGTGCGGTTCAACAGTTAGTTTGAAGGAGCGGTTCAATCAAAAAGTTCAAGAGAGTCTCTCAAAGGACAAGTGCCCTTGCAGAGGGCAGTTTTGGACTCAAGAGCCCTTGAGAAAGGCAGAGAACACTTTCAAGGAGGCCACAGAGAAAAGCTACAAAGGTGAGTTTCCTTCGGAAATTTATTTAAGGCATAAGGAGGTACCCTTAAGAAGGGTCGTTTCTAATTTTTCTGAAGGGAACTTTTCAAAGGCAATCAAAAGGCAAAGGCATAATTCCTTTAGACTTTTTGTCTGAAGGAATTCCTTTGGACAAAAAGTCCGAAGGAATTTGGAAAGGATGCAAACAAAAAATCTTGCAAAAGACTAAGGCATTGAATGAATGAATTTCAAACTTTTTGTCCAAAGGAATTCCTTCGAACAAAAAGTCCAAAGAAATTTGGGGAAGCCGTGAGCCAAAAAGCCCAAAAGAGAATTTCTGAAGGAAGGCAAAGCAGACAAGGCAATTCTTGCAGACTTTTTGTCAGTGGGAAAATGTCTGCGGGGAAAAGTTCTGAAGAAAAGAAGTGAGCAAAACATTCTTGCAAACCTTTTGTCTACAAGAAAATAGCCAAGGGGAAAAGGCCACTGAAGGACCCCGAAGGGCAGGTGCCCTTGCGGGGGACTCTCGGCTGCCAAAACAAAGGGACTTCTCCATAAGTTGAAGGGTCACCTCCCCTTCGAGAGGGTCCAAAGCAAAGCCCGAAGGTAAGGGAGCGACAAAAGGCCGAAGAGAAAAGACTACAAAAATTGCCATGGATGGTGATGTCTCCAAATCTGTCAACTTCAAGGAAATAGACTAGCCATTATTTTTTCAAAATGGTGACGGGCCCGCGAACGTCATTTTTACAGTAGAAAAATAGCTGTTTGATCTTTGAATTCTTGAGTGCCAACCAGAAAAGATCCCAGAGAACAAAGAGACAAAGAGATAGAAGCCAGCAAAAAGGATAAAACTAGGAAGATGATGTTGGAAAAAGATAAAGGTTGAGAATGAACTCAGTGACCTGCTAATAAAAGAGCCCAAGGAGCTAGCAAGGATGAGAAGGTAGCCCCCGAGGGCCAAAAGAGCCAGAAGAGACAAGGTAAGGAAAAGACAAAAGAGCCAAGTGTATAAATGGACAAAATAGTCCAAGTGGCGAGGGAAGGCATTGACTCAAGGAGTTATTCTAGTGGTTGGAATAGTGCTTGCCAAGTGGTCATAAATGGGACGCAAACAGTAAATGACGCGACCCATTTTTTCTCCATTTTGCATTTATGAGTAGACAAACCACGTGGGTGCCTTCAAGGAGCAGTCTTGGTTATGGCGAAATGGTGTGGCCTATGTTTTTAAACATCTAAAGTTAGAACAACATTTATATTTTAGTGACTTCCTCTTCCCGATGCTCACAAATGCACATGGGCCAGCTTGTCAAGAGCACCAAAGTCTTTTCAAAAGGGGTGCCTTTAATAAATTATATTCTCTTTCTATATATTGTAAACTTCTCATTCAAGAAAGAATCCATTCTCTTAGCCCGTAGGGCAAAAGCTGTGCCCAAAAATCTCTCGGGCTTGTAAGGCAAAACTTTGATAGATTTTACCTTGAATCAAAACTTAGCAATTTTTACCTCCCTCTGGACTTACACTCACGCATATGTCTATGTTTTCTTTTTGTGTCAAGTCATTTTCTTTTATGATTTTCATATATTGATTCCAGCATGTCTAGTGCATTGTGAAGTTCTTCTGCAAGTCTATCAAAAGTGTCTACAACAGGAATATAGGTGCATGTGAACAGGCTGCCAAAGTGTGTCTCAAAACACCTTTGATAGTTCTTCCTCCCTATATCTCTATATACCCTTGACTCACTAATACAAAAGAGTTTCCCACATCAGATGAAGTGCATGACAGCTTCTTCTTGGTGAAGAGTGTATGTTCAGGCTAAGTGGATCAACTGTTTTGGTGTATCACCTCTTTAGTTTAGGTTTAGGTTATGTTTTCAGCATCCTTCTCCCTTTTCATCCCCCACCTTTTTTCATTTATTTGTTAGCAGTAGGAAGTCTAGGACCTAAAAGATACATTAGAGGGAGCTAGCCCTTATCTAGAGACTCTCCCCCCAGCTTCATCGGTCCCATAGGTGAGAGGGGAGTTTCCATTGTTGCGTGTGGAAGGCAAGAGCCCAACCTCCTGCCCAGGGTGCAATCCACTGCATCAACACGTAAAAAAATTCAATTTCAAATGTTTGTATGAATGGGGGTGACTCATTTTTAGGTGTTAATGCTTCAATAAGGTGTCATGGCATCCCCAAACGTCATTTTTAAGATTAGGTGGTTTTAACATATCAAATATTGATAAAAATTATTTCCTCTTTCTTATCATTCCCTTGGATAGTTTAAAAATGATCAAAGGTTTTCATTTGATATGGATTGGAGAAGAGAATTTGGAGTGAGTTCACTTGGAGGATTTTAGAGGTCCTTATGAGCTTCCATTTTATGGTCATAGTTTTAAGATTGGTGGCTTATGTTGTATGAACAGTAATTAAGATTGTTAGTACCTCCAAACTACCTATGTAGTCCCAATGGCTCAATTTTTCTCATCTGGTTGCATTTTTGAAATCAGTTTGTGTGAATCATGTAATGCACATTAACTTGATGAGCACATCCACCCATTTCATGTTGGATTCAAGCTAGTTTGGCACATATGGCCATGAAAAAGAGGTAGAATTATCCTTTTGTGCTAGAAGAGAACACTAATGAAAGCTGAGAATAGAATTTGATAGTTGTAGAGTTTATCCTTTTATGATTGGATTAAATTCAAGGGTAATACACCTATTTTCAACCCCTTAGAGCATGGTAGTCAATTTCACCATTGAGGGTTTGTATTGAAGAGATCTCAAGGGTGATAGTCCAATATGGGGTTAAATATCAAACACCTAAGATCCATATTAATAAAGTTAAAGAAAAGTTTTAAAATGGGAATATTTACCTTAGTTTATCTAAAATGAGATTTTGATCCATACAATGTCATCTCATGGTGAAATTCTATGAGGTATAGGTAAGCCTAATGGCTTTATTCTTGCAGCTTAGGCCTAAAAGTAACATCTTAACATAAGACGAGGTTGTTAGGTCAAGAGATAATGATGGTTGAATGGGTTTTCAACTCAGTCAATAATCTAATGGAATTAATCAGAGAATTACATTGCCATTTGGACAAAATGAACCTAGAACATTGCAAGAAACACCTATAGTGCATTGATGCTAAAGGAATAATTGCATGGTATTAAGGTAAAAATGAATCCATTCAGGTGTGAGATATCCCTAGTAACCTTAGGAGAAATAAAAGGTGTGAAATATAGTGCTAAAACATGTATAATCACCTACAAGAATATCTTGAGTTCTTTAATGAACACCTACAGCTTAACTCAGGAGACAAACTAGCCTAAACTACTAAAAGATGCAAGATTGGTTGGTAGGCAGAGGTGTAGGATGGATATGACCATGTATAAATCACTCTTGGATTGATAATATCACACTTACATGTGATTATTAGAGGTAAATAAAACATAGTAAATATTTATCCAAGCTAGGTTTCAAAACCTCATACTCAGTCAATTAAAAACCTGCACATAGTCACAAGCTTATAGCTAGTCTTGAGAATTTGAAGTGTTGAGAGATCTAAAAGCATGGTTATGGATTTAAATTTGATACAAGGGGTAATATTGAGTTAAAATAGGATTTCATGGTCTCCTTTAGGTTCGACTAATAGTGGGAGTATGCATGCTTTGTCTCAAACCTACGACACTCCATATATAATACAACTTGCAGACCTAGTACATTGATGAGAAAAGGATGAATGGTAGAGTATTAAGGAACTATGGGTTGATGTGTAGGATTTAATTAGAGGTTAATAAGTACACAATATGTCCTAAATACACTGTGCGCACTCACAGGTGGTCACATACTCAGAAAAACTAGTCTACACCTTTGAGGCCTAAAACTAGACATGAACTTCAAGATTCTAACTTCACTCATATGATCATGTGATATTCCTAATAAATGTGAGAGATTTCATGGGAGAAATAAGAGTTTATGAAATTCATTGGCTTGTAAAAAACAACTCAGATTGGCCATTTTTGGCCTCAATTTGTCTCAAGGTGTCTAAAATGCATTACAACTACCTGAGAGATAACTTCTTTCACTCCCATATATATGTATAAGATGCATGGGGTATTGAGAACTTAGGGAGAGTGAGGGAGGTCATTTAGTTTAAATCATTGGCATTGGTTTGAAGGTTAGGGGCCTAACCTTTGTGAAACATTGTTAAGAATCTAAACTACCTAAAACCCTCATAAGATCCCGATGAGAAAAAGATGGAGATAAATGCATCTAGAACGGGTCAATTGGCCTAGAAAGTGATTTGGGTCTACTTGGCACTCTCTTAGGTTCCTCACCACTTAATTATTTTGTACCATCACTTATATGGATGAGTCAAATTTTGTGTTTTCTATAAGGTTTGAGGTGCTTTGAAGGTGCATAAAAGAATAAATGGGTGAAATCCATGGTAGAAGGTGTGTGGATATGTGTTCTAACTCATTATACCCCATTATAACCTCATTCATGCATTGAAGCTCCTCTGCTAAATTGATTGTTGTAGGTAGTTTTAGATAGAACAGTGAGAAGCAAGGTGATTTCCAAGTTGAATATGAGAAGTATGGTTTTGAGTTTTCTTGAAGTCTATATGATGGACTAGAAGAAAAATAAGATTTGAATATATGTCTCACATCTCTACAATGAACTCTCCTGAGTATGTGCAGATCACCCTAGTGACAAGTATGAGAGTTTAGGCCTAAAGGACTAGTGGGTTACTGCAAGGAGGTAAACAACAAGTGGAAAAGAGAAGATTATCATTTTGAGGGGTGCATAATGACTTGCACCAATCATTTTTCCACATTCTCAAGTTATTATATATGTTTTAATGACCTCTAAGGTAGTTCTAGATAGTTAGTGGACTCTTCATCAAAAAGAGCAATTTCAAGAAGGATAGTGAAGTATCCCTATGCCAACATCAAGAGTATGTCATATTTCAAATTGAAACTTGTTCAAGAGAACTTCATGATCTATTTTATAATTCTTTCTCTTATATTATAATTGGTATTCAAGACTTTACACTTGGCATTGTGACTATTCAACATCACTATTTCTCTCTCTTATCCCATTTCTCTATATATTGAAGCCATTTTGGCATTGTAATTTATCCATAATTGGTATGGAAAATACCTGATAGTTTAACATTTGTTTTGCCTTTGAATAAAGTTCTTAATCTGGTTTAACCTCTAAAATTATTACCTAGGTATGTCAAGTAGCGCATTTAGATGACAAGTGATGATTATTTCTCCTTGCTTCGATTCTACTCTTGTATGCATTGTGTAAGTAATATCTCTTCCAATAGGTCTCATGAAGTGTAAATTTTTGTTAAGTGTTTTTAAAGTGAGTAGAAGATTAGTAGTGTCTAAAATTAGACCCCTTATTCATTCACCTTTATAAATGCATAGCAATCTACCTCCATGTAGAAACACTTTTGCTAGAAGAACCTTAAGTTGAGATCAGTTTTAGCAATTTTCCTTCATAGTACAAGATCAAGTATGTTTGTGGATATATCCTTGGTGTATCACCTCCATTAGTACAGGTTAATTTTATGTTTCCTTCTTCCCTTTTCACCCCAATAAGTGATTAACCTAGTGTAGTGTGTGAACCTAAATTGATAGATCAAAGGAGCTAACCTATAATCTAGAAATCTATCTCTTATAGTAATCTACCTATATTCAGAGATAGTTCCATGTTATCTCAAATTTGAGAAGGTATGATTGGCTTCTCTAGGGTGAAAATTTGGGATTTAACATTTCTAACATGCCCACTAGGACTTGTGGTCCAATAAGGTTTTTCAAGAAGTATATTGGCCTTGACAACAAAGAGGTTTTAATAGTCTACTTTTTGTAGTATCTGGCGACTCCAAAAATTAACACTTGGTGGTAGATTAGTGTATTGTTTCATGTCTAAGTTAAGCACAAGATCTCATACTAAAGTCATTCCTTTTTATTTCCAAGAGATTCCTTATTAGTCAATCAAATCAAACATATTTTCTAACACTCATCCTTACCCAAATAAATCTTACCTTTCTCATAGACCTATAAGAAAGTTTTTGATTGGCCCAATCTTGAAAAATCCTGAAGCTATCATGACAAAGAACCTACTTTTTGCTGATTTCAATGGATATAGTCATCTAATACTTTCCCATTATGATTACACTCCCATATCATCCCTCAAAAGTATCCCTTCACACATGGGTGAGATTGCCATTACTTCTATTGAGCAAATTATAAACATTACCAACTTTTGCAATATACATCACATCATCAAGGAGAATATAGCTATTAGGTCGTTGGATGTCTCTTTCAAGGGGAAGACTATTGATTGGTATGGTAATTTGGCTCTTTAATATATCACCACATGGGATTAATTGGGTGATGCTTTGAAGATAAGGTCTGAGGACAAGAGTGACAACTTGTCATTGACTGAGCAGTTGAGCAACATAAGGAGAACACCTCAATAAGTTATTTAAGACTTCAACACAAGGTTTCAAAAGACATGGGAGAGGATCCCAATTTCGTTAAGACCTACTTCACATCATGTTCTCCTTTATTATCTTAAGGCTTTTGACAATGATATTTATATGATGGTATAATCTATGGGAGGGGTAAAATTGCCAAATGCCTATGAATTGGCCATTAGAGCTAAGAAATATTTGATTTAGGATGGGAAGATTTATCCAAGACCCCCTATTCCTCTATTGCTTGATTTATAAACCTCTACACCTATTGTTGCTCCCACCCATATAGAAAAACATAAGACAACTACCCCTAGTCAGTCAAGTAAATATAATGAGGTAGAAAGAGTGAAGGCTCTTGAGCAAGAGATTTTAGATCTCAAAAGCATCATATAATAGGAGAAAGGGAGACTATCAACATAATCAGTCCTATCCAAATTATCAATGCAATAGACCACCCTTTCAAGGTCATCTTCAAGGTTAAGGGCAACTAATTCATGTAAAGTCATATAATGGTTATAATCCCAATGTTACCTCCAACTCAAAAGCATTAGTGCTTACTCAAAATAACCTTGCTCAAGAGCATGATGATCAACCTCCATGTGATTAACCTCATGATCCATCTACCTATGTAAATGAGTCATTCAATCAAGATTTCATGACATATTTAGGAGCAATGCCATCGATGACTCAAGTTGAGGTACCTAGTGGAGGAGAGAACAATGGAGAGAGTGCTCAAGTGGGGTCTACTTTAGTCAATTAGAAACAATAATTCTTATGCTATGAATTACTAGGGAAAATCAAGCAAATACTTAAGTCCTATAGATGCAAACACAAGGTCAAAGAGAAATGTAATTGAAGAGGTTCAAGGGGTTAGTAATGGTCCGTCAATGAGCTTTCAAACACTCCAAAGGTTGGGTATGTCTAACACAGTCCAAAATGCACAAGTAGATCAAAGAATTCAAAATGCTAAGAGTTATTTCACACCTTAGAATTCTCAAGTTATAGGCAACACTATCCCTATTAGTGGACAAGCCAAGGTTAGTGGCTCTTTCACTAATATTGTAGAGTAGATGAATAAAGCTCATGTAAATATATCAATATGGGATACACTAGAAATACCTAGACAAGTAGACCTGATCCAAAAAGAGCTATCCAAACTTATCATGGCACCCAAGTAGCCTAGTGGGAAAGAAGTATCCTTGACAAACGCATTCAATCATAGTGAGGGAAAGCCAAACAAAATTTAGAAAGTAGATAAACCTCCTCCATTATATCTCTCTAGCATCATTGGAGATTCTTTGTTCATAATTTTTTGATTGATAGTGGATTAAGTACTTCAGTCATGCCAAAGAAAATAGATGATAAGTTGAATTTTAAGTATGAGCCTCATTCCAAAGGAGTTCTAAAACTAGATGGGTCAGTTGCCAAGACAATTGGCATAATCAAAGGTCTGTAACTTGTCCTTCATGCTTGTCCTACTTTCACTATTCTTCAAAATGTTGTGGTTTTGGATGTGCCAAATCATTTTTCCCTTTGCTTGCCTGTCAAGAGATTTTACTACTAATATTAGAGGATACTTGACTTCAAATTGATCCTATATGGCATTTAGGACTAGGTATGGTGCTAAAGTATCAATCAAATCTGAACCTCTATCTAACTTTCATGTAGAGCCATATGTGTCATATACATCAAACATGAATTTCAATATCAATGATGAAGAGGATCATCCTAGTGATCAATAAACTCTAATACCTCTTGATGGCATAGTTAACTTATAACTTGATGAATGAGGAGTTGAGTAATATGGATTTGATCCATATGAGCATATTGAATAAATAGGTCTTGGTACATAAATCCTCCATGAAGAATGTGATGGATCTCTTGAAAAAACTTATGATGACACTCTAGGATAGGTTGCATGGGGAAACTACCTTTTGCACATGGATGATGATGTTATTGGGGATCAACCAACAAACTTGATTACTATGTGAAAGCAACTAAATGTAGAATTAAACCAGAAAGATAAGTAACTAGAATCAAAAAATAGCAAACAATAAGAGATACAAGAAACCACCCTGAAAACTTGTATTAAACTCTTTACAGAAGGAATACAATTGAAGAAACTTCTTTTCTTCCATACCTCTCTCAGATGTACAGATCTCTTTCCAGATCTCTTTCCCTCAAGAGTTCTCTCTCTCAATTACAATCAATCCCAACAACCTGGATTGATACACATATACAATTCTTGTACTATTCAATTCAATAAGCTAAGAAGATCTAATCCTATATATAATAATTAGGAAACATGAGCATATAATTACAGCCATTAGATGCACCTCCTAATCAAGGGCTCTAAATGGTCTTACTAAAGATAGAAATGCAGACTTAAGACTAACACTTAATCTTATCATGCAAACATTCTGTTCTATCCATGAAAATAGCATTCTGGATGCACAGGTGACCAACGTCTGTCCCTGCCTGTCTACCTATGACCGACATCGGCTGATCCCTGACCGACGTCGGTCACTCCTAACCGACGCCGGTGACTGTGTAAATCCTGCAACTTGCAAACTCACTCATTTGGTGAAGCTTTTAGCTCCACACCTCAAAAATCTCACACTTGAAGATAAACAGCTGCACCAGTACCTATACAACAACATCTTCTAGCTTCTCCATCTTCAAATTCAATCATGAAGACAAATAAAAGTTGAATGAAGATTCAACTTCTCCTTTGTTATCGGCTTGGTTAACATATCAGTAGGGTTCTTATCTATATGGATCTTCTCCAGCTTCAACTCACTATCCTCCAATACATGTCTTATGAAGTGGTACCTAAGCTGTATATGCTTGGTTCTTGAATGAAAGGCTGAATTCTTAGCCAAATGAATTGCACTCTGACTATCACTGTATAATCCACAACTCTCTTGCTCCTTTCCTAGCTCTTCCATGAACTGTGTCATCCATATCATCTCTTTGCTAGCCTCTGTGACTGCAATAAATTCTGCTTCTATAGTTGACAAGGCAACAACCTTCTGCAACTTTGAAATCTAGCTAACCATCATTCCACCAATAGTGAAAACATATCCTGTGGTGCTCCTTCTGCCATCCAAATCACCTGCCATATCTGAATCTACATAACCATGTAGAGAAGTGTTAGACCCACCATAGCACAAATGCCTACTGCTGGTCCCTCTTAGATATCTAAGGATCCACTAAACTGCTTTCCAGTGATCCTTTTCTGGATTGGCCATATACTTACTAACAACTCCCACTGCTTGGGCAATATCATGCCTAGTACAAACCATTGCATACATTAAGCTCCCTACTACGGAAGCATATGAAACTCTACTCATGTACTCTACCTCATCATGTGAATTAGGACATTATTCTTTACTCAATTTAAAATGTCCAGCCAAAGGTGTGCTTACCGATTTTGCATCCTGCATATTGAACTATTTCAACACCTTGTTCACATAATCCTCTTGAGATAAAATCAACCTGTGATTTTTCCTGTCTCTCTTAATACTCATGCCAAGGATTTTCTTTGCTGCTCCCAAATCCTTCATGGCAAATGTGTGAGCTAATTTCACCTTAAGCTCAGAGATATCCTGCATGTGTGAACCTACAACCAGCATATCATCTACATACAACAATAGAATAATATATCTATCATTATCCAATCTCTTAAAATACACACAATGGTTAGATTGACATCTACTGTAGCCATGCTCAGTCATAAACCTGTCAAATCTCAAATACCACTATCTAGGAGCTTGCTTGAGGCCATACAAGCTTTTCTTCAATCTGCACACTAACTTCTCCTTACCTTTGACCTCAAATCCTTTTAGCTGATCCATATATATTTCTTCATCCAAATCTCTATGAAGAAACATTGTCTTAACATCAAGCTGCTCAAGATGCAAATCCTCAATAGCAACTAAAGACAATACAATCCGTATAGAAGTCATTTTAACTACAGGAGAAAAAATCTCACCAAAATCAATACCTGGTTTCTGTACAAATCCTTTCACTACCAACCTGGCCTTATATCTCATCTGTCCATTCTCACCTTCCTTCAATCTGTAGATCCATCTGTTCTTCAGTGTCTTCTTTCTCGCTGGCAACTCAACCAAATCCCATGTTTGGTTCTCTTTCAAGGAATCAATTTTCTCGTTCACGCCTAGCTCCCACTGTTTCTTGGAATCTCCCTGTATTGGTTCATCAAAACTCTTTGGTTCTCCACCATCAGTAAGCAATAAATAGAATAATGAAGGGGAATATCGAATTGGAGGTTTACTTACCCTTTTTGACCTCTTGATGGGTGTTTGAGACTCATTCACAACACGTTGTCTGCCCAAATTCTCTGACAGTGACTGACCTTGGTCACCTCCAGGCCTGTTACCGATCGACGTCAGTTTTCCTTGACCGACGTTGGTTCCTGCCTGACCGACATCGGTCACTGTCTGGCCGACATCGGTTCTTGTATTGTCGACGTCGGTTCCTGCCTGACTGACGTCAGTCTCTGTGTTTTCCTCTCTATGATAATTCTTTCCCGCGAGCTCATTTTGGACCGTCACCTCGTCCAATTCTCCATTGCTCTACCCAGAATGATTTAGCTTCTTGAGCTGATCACTATACATCACTTTTTCATTGAAAACAACATCACGACTCCTAATTATTTTGTTAGTTCCTAGATTCCAAAATCAAAATCCAAAATCATCAGAGCCATAACCAATAAATGTGCACCTCATAGACTTAGCATCCAATTTCTTTCTATTTTCCTTATCAACGTGCACAAAAGCTTCACAACCAAAAACTTTGAGAAATGAGAGATCTACCTTTTTACCTGTCCATGCCTCTTTTGGAATTCCACCATCCAAAGCTGTAGAGGGTCCTCTGTTAATTAGGTAAACTGTAGTATCCATAGCTTCTACCCAAAACTCTAAGGGCAAACTAGCATGCAATCTCATACACCTTGCACGCTCCATTACTGTTCTATTCATCCTTTCAGCAACTCCATTTTGCTGAGGTGTCCTTGAAACTGTCCTTTGCCTGCGTATTCCATGCATATAACAATACCAGTTGAACTTGTGGCTGCAGAACTCACCACCATTGTCAGATCTTAGGCACTTTAATCTCATGCCTATTTCATTCTCAACCATAGCTTTCCAAATCTTAAAAGTGTCAAAAACATCAGATTTCTTCTTTATACAATAGACCCATACCTTTCTTGTAGCATCATCTATGAAAGAGACATAGTACTATAATCCTCCAATAGAAGCAACCTGAGTCGGTCCCCACACGTCTGTGTGAACAAGCTCTAATTTGTGCTTCTTCTTTTTTGACCCAGTCTTGAGAAAACTTACCCTCTTCTGTTTTACAAAAATACAGTGCTCACAAAAATCTAGATCTATGCTTTTCAAATCTAAAAGCTTACCTTTTGACTTAAGAATAGACATTCCCTTCTCACTCATGTGGCTGAGCCTAGAGTGCCACAACTTTGCATCCACATCTGAAGTAGATAATACAGAAGGAGAATTATCAGTAATATAATTACATAAATAGAGAGTACCTACTCTCTTACCTCTGGCCAATACAAGTGCACCTTTGGTCACTTTCCAAGATTCAGCTGTGAGAGTTACTGTACAACCCTCATCCCCTAACTTTCTTGCAAAAATCAAATTCTTCTTCAAGCTGGGAACATGCATGACATCTCTCAACACCCATGTGTTGCCATTCTACATTTTCAGCTGCACTTTTCCTTTGCCAACAATTTTACAAGGCTCATCATCCCCTAAATAAACTATTCCAAAATCTCCATGGACATAGTCACTGAAATATTCTCTATTAGGGGTAGCATGAAAAGAGGCACCAGAATCTAAAACCCAAGATTCTATATTATTATGTAAAGAGAATATAAGAGCATCTTGTGCAATACCTACAACTTTTGCTTCTTCTTTACCTTCATGTTGATTGTCCTCTTTAGGTTTTGACCAGCATTCTTTGCTTATGTGCCCTATCTTTCCATAATTCTAGCAGGGTATCCTCCTGCCATTTCTAGATTTGGATCTACCTCTCATCTTTGACTTAGACCTTGATCTCCCTTTCTTGCTCTTCTCTTTTTGCCTTCCCCTGCTCTCAAAACTTAAAGCGTTCCCTGATGTTCCTCTGTGCTTTTCTTGCAAATTTCTTCATTCAAGATTACACTAACAACATCATCTACTTTTAAAATATTTGAAGCAGATGTAGTATTACTAACTGCCATTACCAAGCTATGCCAGCTCTCAGGTAAAGAGCATAAGATTAATAGAGCTTTAATTTCATCATCATATACTATTTTGATTGAATTTAATTGATTTACAATTCCATGGAAATCATTAAGATGATTAGATACAGATCCACCTTCCTGCATTTGTAAATTAAATAACTGATTCATAAGATATACCTTATTTGAAGCTGAGGGTTTTTCATATAAATTTGCTAAAGTAGTCATTAACTCTATCATAGACTTTGCTTGTGATAAATTAGATATCAAAGTAGATGCCAGACTCAATCTTATAGATCCAAGAGCCTTTCTATCAAGAACTTCCCATTCTTCATCTTCCATGTCTGTGGGCTTCCTTGAAACTCCACCTAACGGTAAGTATAGATCTTTCTAATAAAGATAATCCTCTATCTGCATTCTCCATAATTGGTAATTTTTGCCATTAAACTTCTCCATTCTCAGTTTACTTTCTTCTGCCATTGCTTTTCCCACTCAAATAGAAATCCCTGTGAGTAACCTGTAATCAATACACACTAACCAGTTCTGAAACACCTGTTAGTCAACCTGAGCTCTGATACCACTTGTTGGGGATCAACCAACAAACTTGATTACTATGTGAAAGCAACTAAATGTGAAATTAAACTAGAAAGATAAGTAACTAGAATCAGAAAACAACAAACAATAAGAGATAGAAGAAACCACCCTGAAAATTTGTATTAAACTCTTTACAGAAGGAATACAATTGAAGAAAATTGTTTTCTTCCACACCTCTCTCAGATGTACAGATCTCTTTCTAGATCTCTTTCCCTCAAGAGTTCTCTCTCTCAATTACAATCAATTCCAACAACCTGGATTGATACACATATACAATTCTTGTATTGTTCAATTCAATAAGCTAAGAAGATCTAATCCTATATATAATAATTAGGAAACATGAGCATATAATTACAGCCATTAGATGCACCTCCTAATCAAGGGCTCTAAACAGTCTTACTAAAGATAGAGATGCGGAATTAAGACTAAAACTTAATCCTATCATGCAAACATTATGTTTTGTCCATGGAAATAGCATTCTATACACACAGGTGACCGACGTCGGTCCCTGCCTATCTGCCTATGACCGATGTCGGCTGATCCATGACCGATGCCAGCATCTCCTAGTCGACTCCTGACCGATGTCAGTCACTCCTGACCGACGCTGGTGACTGTGTAAATCATACAACTTGCAAACTCACTCATTTGGTGAAACTTTTAGCTCCACACCTCAACAAATGTTATTATTCTAGCTATAACAAAGCATGATAGTCTTAGTGAGCATTTAGTTCTGCTTACCAAAGAAGAGAATATTCATGAGCATGAACCTCAAGAAAAGGTAGATGATATGTGGTAATAATTAAATTCCATAGTGAAAAAGTTTGAAGAGATAAGTAGGTTTGTAACTCTTCAAAAGGAATATAGACGTGATGATGAGGTCAATCATGTATCTAATGAGTACAAGGAAGAGTGTGGGGTCTATACCAATTAGGAAACAACTTTGGTAGACCATGAAGTGTTTGGTAAATAAAAATACATCCTTGTTAAATCCAAATAATAAATATATCATGATTCAAACATATTTGAATTTTGGAAGGGTTTCATGACTCCCAATGATCAGATTGAGGAGTGCCAATTGGACATGAAAAAGGTCAAGTAAGCTACAAAGTCAAACAAACATCTAGGAAAGATAGATGGATTATTTATTATAATCCCAAGTGATACACTTAAATTTATCACAAGCTCTAAATATGGTAAGTCATTTGATTATCTTCATAATCAAGTTTTCATTGACAAACATTAATCATATGATGGTTTATTTTCATGGAATAGTTATGATCCTAGAAGCATTGTCTTTGACCCATTTTGAATCAATGAAGAAGTTGCCATTCACCTCAAGTGTTTTGAGGTCTTGTATATTTTAGGATAGGTGTGTATTTTCCATAAGTTTTGGGAACATTATTTGGTGTGAGTTATTTGTCTGTTTTCCTTGACTACTTGGATAGCACATTATGTGTATCTTATTGTCTTATTTTGTGTATTGGTTTCTTGTTGTGTTTGGTGTGAGTTTGGAGTCTTTTCAGAGGCATATCAATGTTAATTGTAGTATATGAGTGAATCCATGGCCCAATAAAAATTCAAGGCAACTGGTTCTTAACATAATAAGCATGCCACCCCTAGAAATCACCAAAATGTTGACCAAAATTTTGCCTCGAATCAAATTAGGCCAACCCCTACATGTTCAAACTTTCTATAAGGCCCCCTAGGTTTGAAAATGGTCACCATGGTCTTAAATGAGTTCAAATCATACCTTGAGATTCATACAACATATTTTAGCCTTTGTCATATTTGTCCATTTTCTTAATGTCCCTTTATGCCACCTTTTTGGTCATTTTAAAGAATTGTACAATTTTTCACATTATGATAAATGTTTCAAGAAGTAATATAATGTATTTCGTATTAGACAAGGGTCATAGAAGGATTTGAAATTGAAATGTTGCAATTCCAACATAAAAATAAGATCACCTACAAAAAATTAATTTTAGATGTTTTTATGGATGGGGGTGACTCATCTATAGGTTTGAATGATTTAGAAAGGTGTCATGGCATCACTACAGGTCATTTTCAAGCTCAGGTGGTTTTAATAGATACAAAATTGATTAAAAAAAATTCCTCTCTCTTATCGCTCCCTTGGACAGTTCAAAAAGGGTTAACAATTTTCATTTGGTATGGACTAGAGAAGAGGAGTTGGAATGAGTGCACTTGGAGGATGTTATGTCCTTATGAGTTTCCATTTTATGGCCATAGTTTTAGGATTGGTGACATGTGTTTTATGAACAATCATTAATATTTTTAGTACTTTCAAACTGCCTATGCAATCCTAATGGCTCAATTTTTTCATTTGATTGAATTTTAAAAATTGGTCTGTGTGAATAAAGTGATGCACGCAAAATTTTTGAGCATATCCACCCATTTCATGTTGGATTCAACCTAGTTTGGCACATGTGGCCAAGGAAGAGAGTAAAAATCATCCCATTATTTTATAAGTGAACATCAATGAAAGTTGAGAACATTGTTTGATACTTGTATATTTTATCTTTCTATGAGTGACTTCAAGTCAAGGGTAATACACATGTTTTCAACCCCTCAAAGCATCGTAGTCAGTTTTTCCATTAAGGGTTTGTAATGAAGAGATATCAAGGGTGACAGTCCAAGATGGGGTTAAATATCAAACACCTGAGATCCATGTTCATAGAGTTGAATAAAAGTTTAAAAATGGGAATGTTTACCTTAGTTTCTCCAAAAAGGGATTTTGCTCTATAAAATGTCATCTCATGGTGAAAATCTATGAGGCCTAGGTAAGCCTAATGGCTCCATTCTTGTAGCCTAGGCCTAGAGATAACATCTTAACATAAGAGGATTTTGTTAGGTTAAGAGAGAATGATGGTTGAATGGGTTTTCAAATGAGTCAAGATACTAATCGAAGTAACTAGAGAATTATTAGACACTACTAATCTTATTCACACATCAAATACACTTAATAAACATTTACACTTAATGAGACCTATTAGAAAGGATATTACTTACACAATGCATACAAGAGCAAAATAAAAGTAAGGAGAAATAATCATCACTTGTCATCAAAATGGGATACTTTGCATATTTAAGCAAAAAATTTAGAGGGTAAACTAACTTAATAACTTTATTTAAAGGAAAAATAAGATGTAAAACTAGTAGGGTTTCACCATATAAATTTTGGATAGATTACAATGCCAAAATGGCTTCAATATATAGAGTAATAGGAGAAGAGAGGGAAAGAGTGACGTTGAAGAGTCACAATGACAAGTGTCAAGTCTTGAAGACCAGTTATAATGTAAGAGAAAGAGTCATAAAACATATCATGAAGTTCTCTTGAACAAGTGTCAGTCTTAAATATGACATCCTCCTAAAGTTGTTAAAATGAACCTGTAACATTATAAGAAACACCTATAGTGCATTGATGGTAAAGGGATAATTGCATGGTCTCAAGGAAGAAATGAATCCATTCAAGTGTGAGATATCCATAATGACCTCAAGAAAAACCAAAAATGTCAAACATAGTGCTCAAACATGTATCATCACCTATAGGAATCTCTTGACTTCTCAAATGAACACCTACAGTTTAACATAGGAGATAGACTAGCCTAAGCTAATGAAAGATGCAGACTTGGTTGGTTGGTAGAGGTGTAGGATGGAGATGAGCACATATAAATAACTCTTATAGTGATAATATCACACTTCTATGTGATTATTAGAGGCAAAGAAAATATATTAAATATTTATCTAATATGGGTTTCATAACCTCATACTCAGTTAATTAAAACCCTGCACATAATCGCAGGCCTATAGTTAGTCTTGAGAATTTGAAGTGTTGAGAGATATGGAATCATGGTCAAGGTTTCAAATTTGATACATGGGGTCATATTGAGTTTAAATATGCTTATATGGTCTCCTTTAGGTTAGACTGATAGTGGGAGTACTTACTATTTTATCTTAGACCTAAGACACTCTACAAATAATGCAACTTGTAGGCCTAGTACATTGATGAGAAAAGGATGAATGGTAGAGTATTAAGGAACTAATGGATGATGTGTAGGATTAATTATATGATAATAAGTGTAGAGGAGGTACTAAATCCACTATGACCACTTATAGGTGGTCACATACTCAGAAAAACTAGTCTACGCTTTTGAGGCCTAAAATTAGGCATGAACCTCAGGCTTCTAACTTCACTCATATGATAATTTGATCTTCCCAAAAAATGTGAGAGGTTTCATGAAAGAATTTAGAGTTTATGAAACTCATTATTTTTATAAAACAACTTGGATGGCCATTTTTTGCCTTAATTTGTCTCAGGGGTGTCTAGAATGCATAGTAAATACCAAGAGACAACTTTTTTCACTCCCATATGTATGAATGATATGCATGGGGTATTCAGAACTTATGGAAAGTTGAGGGAGGTCATGTAATTTAAATTAGTGGCATTATTTCTAAGGTTAGGTTACTAACATTTATAAACCATTGTTAAGAACCTAAACTACCTAAAACCCTCATAAGAGCCCGATGAGAAAAAGATGAAGATAAATGCATCTAAAATGGGTCACTTATCTTGGAAAGTGATTTGGATCTACTTGTAACTCTCTTAGTCTCCTCACCACTCAATTATTTTGTACCATCACTTATATGGATGAGTCAAATTCAATTTTTTTTGAAAGATTTGAGGTGATTTAAAGGTGAAAAAAATGGATGGGTGAAATCCATGGTAGAAGGTGTGTAGATATGTGTTATAACTCTTCATACCCCATTATCACCTTATTCATGCATTGACATTCCTCTGCTAAACTGATTATTGTAGGCAGTCTTAGAACAATGAGAAGCAAGGTGACTACCAAGGTGAATATGATAAGTATGGTTTTGAGTTTTCTTTAAGTCTATATGATATATCAAAGGACAAATAATTTATGTGTCTCACATCTCTACAATGAAATCTCTTGATTATGTATAGGTCATCCTAGTGATAAGTATGAGAGTCTAGGCCTAGAGGACTAGTGGGTTACTACAAGGAGGTAAACAAGTGGTAAAGAGAAGATTATTAGTTAGAGGGGTGCATAATGACCTAAACCAATCATGTTTCCACCTTCTCAATTTAGTACATATGTGTCAATTACATCTAAGGTAGTTCTAGATAGTGGAATCTTCATCAAGAAGAGTAGTTTCAAGAAGGACAATTTCCTTCTTCCCTTTTCACCCTAATAAGTGACTATCCTAGTGTAGTTTGTGAGCCTAAATAGATACATCAAGGGAGCTAGCCCATAATCTAGAGATCTATCTCTTTTAGCAATCTACCTATATTCAGAGATAGTTCCATGTTATCCCAAATTTGAGAAGCTCTAATTGGCTTCTCTAGGGTAAAAATTTGGGATATAACAATACCATGGTTGTTCCTCTTAGTTCTATAAATGCCTTATTTATGCAAGCCTCACATCTATTCTATCTTGTGCCCCTTAGCCTATCTCTTAGTTTAATCAGCCTTATATTGATGACAAAAACATCCCATATTTCCTAGAATGCTTAAAATGTACATTTTTATACCTCTACAAGTTTTGATCTTGTGTCTTCTCTCCCTCTCCTTAGACATTAATATTTGGGATAGACAATAACATCTATGTTAATATCCTAGCCCAATAAAAGTGTATGGTGCCCTAAAGTCATCCAATTTACAAATGTAGCATATTATAATGGTCAACCTAAGTCTTTTAATGTGATTTATCTCCTGATAGTATTAGTATAAATACAATTTTAACCCCCATTCATTCCTCACCTATGAATACCTAGCAATCAAACCAAAAAAGCACTGAAGAAACACTCAAAAAGCACTCAAGTTACCAAAAGATTTTTATATTATACCCTATCTTGATATTAGTCAAAGGAATAACCCAACTATAGGTCTGAATTACTAAAGGATAAATCATATGGTCATATTTGCCAATTTAGAAGCTAGGTCACTATTGTACTTACTTTACACATTACATGATTCACACATAAGCCAACACGTAGGGGAGAAATACATGAGTTTGAGACCCTCTTCTGGAGTATTGGCTATGTAGGCAATACCCTTTAATAGCAAATTCATTGTAGGTTATCTCAACACTGTGTTCCCACTAAGCCATTTCCCCCTAAGGTTACATTAAAGATGGAAATATAGAGTTTTACCATTTCACCAGGAGTGACAGTCCATGACCTAGATTTGAATACACTAGAGCAAAGGTGAATCCTAACCCAAAATCATCTAGGTGGTCTCAACTTGTTTTAGTAAATATTCTATATAGAACACTAGCATCAAACTCAAACACTAAGATTGATGTAACCATCCCAAGCTAACATAAGTGTCCAAAGATCTAGAAGCACCACATCCAAAATCTAACAATTGATCTAAGACTATATTCCTCCTTGCTTCCTACCTGTACCAAATCCAATACTATGTTAACATCAAAAATATCTAAGTACTTTATTTCATTTCATTTTTATATTTAGCATAGCTATACTTCCCATTAATATCATATCTCAATTTTATAAATTCATCATATATTACATATAAGTTTAACATATTAATTGGCTTGTTGTAGATCTAATATTCACCCTTGTGCCTAATCATTTCTATATCCTTAACCCTTTTTACCCAAGTAAGATAAACTCTTATCCAAATTAGGATTAAAAAAAGTCTAAGTTAGTGTTTGAGGTTGACCTTGTTAGTTTTTTGGGCATTTCCAGGGGAGCTCAAGTGATCTTTTCATAGAAAATGGAGGCAGAGGTAGTAACCTTCCTTCTAGCACCAATTCAAATCACCTGTTAATGTGGGTTTTATGCATATTACATGAAATTTTAAGAGATATCCTTTAATGTTTTAATAACGGTGAAGGAATTGCACTCTAAGCCATGAGTTATAGTGTATTTGATTTTATAACAACATATTGGTAGAATAGCAATGAGTAAAGCAAATTATTAACAATGGATGGGTTGGCTAAGGATGAAAATATATCTAATTCAGATGGGTGGAAGGATTATGATTATAACTAAGGTGGGTAGGACTATCAAAATAAACTCAAAAAGAGGGAAAAGAAAGGTACAAAATAAGTTTGTGAACCAGACAAGATGAGACAATTCAAGACTAACACTTAAACTTAGGTAAGACAAGAAACTAAAAGACCAACATTTGTTGTAAGTTATTTTAATACACTAACAAAACATAGTTAGGATTCAAATGGAACAAAACATAGTTAACTTAAACATGCATAACCAAAGGTTGTCATGTTTTTTAGATTGATACTGCACATCTACAAGGGGGATTATAATCATCATGCAAAAGGCATTCAAATCAACTATAAATTAAAATGAATAATTATATTAAAAATATAAATCATGCACAAGCAAAATAACTAAGACATTGGAATGATAACACGTCTTACATAATCCATCAAATTGGAGAAGAATCAATATTTGCATATCAAGATCACATTAA
The DNA here is from genome assembly GCA_037957365.1 of Torreya grandis. Lineage (NCBI taxonomy): Eukaryota > Viridiplantae > Streptophyta > Pinopsida > Cupressales > Taxaceae > Torreya > Torreya grandis. Next base: position 4,256,195 of record JARHVA010000017.1, on the reverse strand, counting down.
CATAAATTCTCATAATTTCCTATTAATCTCAATAGCCAAAATTCTCTTCTATGTGAAATAGGACGATACATGTATATATAGGGATGGGATGGGGAAGTAATCCTCTCTCAAGTGAAGTCTAATAATATAATTACAAAAATAGCACCATATGTCAATCTCATGCAAACTATGCATGTATGATATTGATCACTCAAAATAGAATTCCTCATCTAGAATATAATATGTACATTCAAATGGATTAGGAACCGAAGCTCTTAGTTAAAACATGAAAATACACATTATAATTATAAAATGATGATGTGCCATTGTTGGAAGAGGAATAATTTTGATATTTGATGTATTAGCCAATGTGGATGAAACTAGAGTTGTACCCAGAGTAGTTTCCAATGTAGTTGTAGTTACAGTTGTAGCAGTAGTGACTAGAAGTGGTATGTAAGCAGGATCAGTTTATGAATGCACTAGTGTATACCTGGTAAGTTGAGTATTCTAAGGTAAATTAAGTGTCATCCCTATCATTAAAGTTGATTTCTTAGCCACTTTCATTTATAGGTATAGGGAATGGCTTACCCAGAAGTCTACATCAATGGTTTCAAAATTAAATAATGGTCTTTTGAACAACTACAAAAGCTTGTTCATCATCTTATTATGGGTGCCTAGTGTGCCTCTAATCTCAGCATTCGAGACCTCGTTTCCTATGATCTTTTCCCTTGAAAAATTGACTAGCTACATTATTTCATTGTTAGTTCTATAGATATTACCCTTAATTTCAGCTCTAAAGTTATCCATTGTAAACACCTAAATCTAGCCACCAATGACCTCCAACTAGGATTTTGACCAATTTCCACCTAAAATGCATAATTTAGACTAAAAACACTAAATCACATTAAAATATTTGAAACTGATATATTCAAGTGCTGATTTTGGCCAGAGTATCATTAAGTGGCGCAATGTAATTTATGGGCCAGCTAACTTTGATTAAATCATTTTGAGTCAAAATGCCAATTTTGCACCTAGGTGATCTAGATTGTTATTTCCTATCAAATATCTTACACAAGACACGTGCCTTTGTTATTTATTTTTGGTAACATCATAAATGGTAATATGGATCCAACGCATCTGACATTGCCTTCCAAATCCAATCCAATCAAATTTTGGACCAATAAAAATGCATTATGATCAATTTGAGTAATTTATGCACAAAGTGATTAAACATGCTTAGGATCTAATTAACCCAAATCAAGGCATAATTAATAATTCCATGGAAACTTGTTGAAAACGTATTTTTGGAAATGAATATTGGATATTTGCACCATCAGGTGACCTCATTTCTTGGGAAGACATCCCTAGGCCATAAATGCCACAAATATTAGGATTCATGCCTCCCATGCCTCATCAAAGCCCTCCATGCCTCTTAATTTCTGCTCTATTCAAAATATTGATGAGCCTATTTATCAATTTTAATTGAAAAATTAGATTAATCCTTAGCCACACTTCTCAATCTTGAGATGGGCGGTTCTAGTTGATTTTGATCATTCTCAAAAAATTATAAATAGAGAGGCCATGCACATCATTTCTAAGCTATTTCGGTGTAAATTTATTGTTCTCAAATATCTTCAAAGACATGATTATGCAAATTTATAATGTAGAATTGATTAAAAAGCTTCAAGCAACTAGTGTTACCATGCAAAATTGATTCCTAGCCAAGCCACAAGCCAAAGGTGCCAAGGAGAAGAGGAGATAGCCAAGTCTCCTTTGATGAAGACATTATGAGCACAAACTAAGAAACCCACTACAAAAATAATTTTGAAGCATCCAAAGAAGGTAAAAAAAGATTTCTTTTGAATTTTAGTTATGTGTTTTATTCATGTATGTTAACTAAGCTCTCCCTAGTGTCTAGGCCTAGAGATGTTATGCTAATTAGTGTTTTTCTTTCATTTTGTTTTCATTTTAAAACTAACACCATACTAACCATCCTCTCTTGAGTCAAATTCCTAGTTCACATATGGCATGCCCGATGGGATCAAACACATCCCACATATGAAGAAGATCATTTTATAGCTTTAAAATCTTCATTTAGATCATTAAAACTCTTACAAATTGATTTTCCAACTTTGTTTTACCATTTTCCTTTGTCACAAGTTACATAGTAACTGACATTGATTAGTAAAATTGACATCAGTTGGATATTTGTCATCGATCACTATTGGTATAACTGATGTCGATTAGATAATCATCATCGGTTAGCAAGTGTCACCATCATCAGTTATATAACTGACATTAGTCACTGTGTTTTTCTTAAAACACAGACCCAAGAGCTTTTTTTTTTAAAGTTCATTATTTCAAACCTAAAAGAGCTTCAGGGCTAAAGGACATGCTAACATTTTTGTTGTAGGACCAAGCTTAACATTTGCTAAAAACATGTTTAGATCACCTTTTGCATGCTTAAAAATCAATTAGGAACTTTGTTTTGGTGTTTAACAAAAAAAATAGATGTTTATGGTGAATGTTTTCAAAATTTTCAACTAAGACCAAGGGTTCAAATGAACACCACCTCATTTTCTATTTCTACTTAAAAATGAACTCACCTTTTCAAGCTTTTTGTATTCACTTAGTTGTTTAGATTATATTTTTGTTTGGAAAAAAGAGGGATGATGCGTGTATGCTCTTTCATTTATCCCCTTTATGGAACCCTTGGAATCAAAAGCACCATTCCTATTGAAAAAATCCTACTCCAAGGTTTAGAAAGAAAGTCATCTAAAGCACTCCCTAAAAACTAGTCAAAGTTTGGGTGACCTTGAAAATGACCCTCAAGTCTTTCTTTTTATGTCTTTCATTTCATTGCATCTTGGCTTGTGAGGGGGACATCATTACCTCCCATGAGTTCTTTATGGAAGCTTTGACTCAGGGTTTCACCTCCTGACATTGAATTCACTTGCTCCTAATTGGAGTTACACATGGGATGTATCTGCATTTGGACATCACGCTACACTAAGCAAATAGTAAGATGTAGAGGTTGTAAAAAGGACTAGACCTTTTTATAACTAGCCAATATTGTAGTCACCCAATTTATGTACTTGTATTTTACATCATTTACCATGAAATTCAATGTGTAATTGATTCCCCTAGAATGATCGAAAACCAATTAGTTTTAGTCAACCCCATTTTGCCATACCCTTGCTAGGATTTGGATGATTATACTTAGTATATTTTGGTCATTTTTGCTTGGTATGTTTTGAGACTAAAAATTGTTTGTTTGTTCATAAGTCATGTCAAAATAATTTTGTCTATATGTCACTCTTTTGTCTAAAGAGGTGTTATGCTCGTCATTTTACACCACACTTATGCCTTGAATTTTTTTCTAAACTTGTTTGTGTATGTCATTTAAGTTGAGGAGGGTAGTGTTATGCTGCCCAAATCATGTCAAAACATTTTTGAACCTTTTGAGTCCTTTTCAAACATAAAATTAACCATATAATTTGAGCATGCTTACGTCATTAGGCTACTCAATTTGTTTAAAGACTAGTTTACCTTGTGCCAAAAACCATTTGTTTCAAACCATGTCATGCATACCATTTGGACCGTTGTCTTGTGTCGTCATGATGTCCAATCTTGTCTAATTTGTTTGGTCAAATATTAGTTTTCAATGTTGAGTTTTCAATTAGCCTTCTTAAGTTTGGATCCAAACATAGATTGATTTCTATTTAGGCCTCAATTCATGGAGTTGATACACAGATCTTTCTCTTTTGGGTTGCATAGCTTTGGTTAATTGATCACCCAAATTTGAAATTTTTTTGATGGTTTGTTTATTTAGTACCTATCCTTATCATTGTTTGGGCCTTTATTTGGGAAAACATAGTCTTACTTCAAAGAACCTTTTGTCATATGCCTTATGCCAACTGATCATATTTACGTTTGATTTTGTGTGCCAGGTTTATGTCAAAGTTATTTCCAAACTTGTTAGATTAAATCAAATCACATCAAACTTTGTTTCAAGTCTAGATTTTGATGTTGTTTGGCCAAAATTCCTAGCATATGCCTATTTATTTGAGTCTAGTTGTTGACTCCGTATTTGGACAAAAGACCTAGAAACTCAACTTTTCCCTTTCCTATTTTAGACCTTGTTTGGAACACTTTGACCTAGACCTTTGACATGCTAGTTTTTATTCAAATGCTTAACCTTTTGTGTGTATGACATTTGACATTAGACATTTGATGTTAGAATTTTTTATGCCAAGTCTTATCGCAAACCATTTTAGAGATACAGCTCCACTTTCAGACCATATTAGAGATACAGCTCCACCTTTTGACCAAGTTAGACCAAGCTTGAACTATTTATCCTTTGGACATAGGTTTTTAGAGTTTGTATAACTCTAAGCCTTTTTATTTTAAAGATTTCACCATTTACATAAATATTTCTCGCTACACTTATGGTGGATTCATGTATAATCCAATTTATGATATAATGGCCGCACAAAATCTCACTAAGAACCCCTATAGAGAAAGATTTTCTAAGGAGTTTTATTAATATCCCTACAATACTCTATATGGGAAACATAGTCAAAATCCACAAACTCTAAATCAAAACCTTGATTGGCATGAAGAGGCTTGTGAGGAGGACTTTGAAGATCCAACTATAGATAATGTCATTTGGGATACAGATCCATACCCTCTTTGCAATAATTAGTACATGGAACACAGTTAAGAACCAACTTATGAGCCAACTCACAATTGAGATGATATGGTTTATGAGGAAGACTTGGATGCTTTAGATTATGTAATTAATTAGGGTCCACCACATCGTACCATTTCTATTTCAAAACCACAATGTCACACCATTCCCATACCAAGACCTCATCCTTTGGTTTATGTGAGCAACCAAGCTCCATAATGCCCAACCATTTCTATATCAAGACCTCATCCTTTGGTCTATGCTAGCAATCAAGCTCCACAATGCCCCTTCATCATTCTAGGACATAGTCCTTTGGCTTGTACAAGCAATCATGCTCCACACCACCCTATCATTACCATCTTAGGACTTTGTCCTTTAGCTCATATAAGAAATCATACTCCCAAATGCCCTACCATTATCTAACCATGAGCCATTCCTTATCCAATACCAATCCCATCTAAACCTCAACCCATCTAATCATTCAAAGACCAAGCTGTGTTCAAAATTGGTATCTTCCAGCTCATTAGAAACTAAGGTCAAGTGAACCAACCAATCTAATATGTTTCTATTAAATCAACCATTTGTGATAAGTCAACCTATGATGAATCATCTATTGATCCTATACCAGTTGTCAAGGAGTCTCACTCCGACGAGCCAGTCTTTATCGAGTCACTTCTTAATGATTATAACCACCATTGGGAAAATCATTACCTCAACCATGTGCCTATTTTTCAAGAGCCTCTTATTGACAAGCTAGTCTCTGAGGAGTTGTTTCTTGACCTATTTTCCATCTTAGAGGAGTCTCACTTTGACAAACTAGATTTTGTGGAGCCCATTATGCCATCATAGGTTATTACTTGTCCAATACCAAATTTTTATCAAGGCATCAGAGTACCCATCAGATGAAGAATCATAATTAGAGTCAGATTATATTCTTAAACTAACATCAAATTTAGCGTCAGAATCAAAATCAACATCAAATTTAGAGTCCCTTAAGGTAGAGTCAGATTTAGAAGAAGAATATGTTTGTGATTGATACAACATTAGTTATGCATGCCTTTTAGATCAATTTGAATACATTTGTGATCCTTCTATGGTTTTTGAGGATGATTACTTTAGATTTGACATAAGTTATCTCAGTATCTTCTATGAGGATTGTGCAGTCTCTCCCCATTCCATAGCCATTACCATCAACCAAAATAGCCATATTATTGACATTCCATCTCCCACAAGTGTCGATTAGGATCGACAAAATCAAACTTTTTTGAACTACATCCATGGTGACATAGCAGTTAAAGAAGAGCAAGGAGGCCAAGACCACATTCATATAGCAGAAGAACACTCTCCTAGTGAAACCTTTTTGGAGGTGTTAGGGGAAAATCAAAGTTAAAAGTCAACATTCCTTAGTGAAACCTTCTTGAAGGTGCTAGGGGACAATCAAGACAACTTCATTGGTAAAAACCTCTTTAAGGCACCAATAGATAAGCACAAAAGTTCTTCATTGCATGATGAAGACAAAATAAAAGATCAAATTAAAATAGCTTCTTATTTACAACTTAATCAGATGGTAGCTACTCTCAAGATCAAACAACAGAAAAATTTGGTGGTCCTATCAAGAGAACAAGTCTTCGACCCCACCACAACCAAAATTATGTTGAATTCAACATCAACAACATTACATGTGATTGAAAGTCTTTATCTTCATTTATTTCTCCACCATTATACATTCCATTATCATCTGCCATTACATTTCACAATCAAACGTACCATCCATTATTTGTACCTATTTACCATCCATGGCCACACTTTCCTTTTTAGAGGCTATAAAGAGACCTTTTCTTAATACTTGAAGGAATTAGAATCAATGACCAAAAAAGATCACAAAAGCATTCTTGACATCAAAATTTGCATCAAGTTCTTGACAAAGCAACTATTCAAATGAGGTATGAGATATAAATTAACAGGATCGAGTATTCTATTTATATCATTTGTTGATTAAGACATGCATCTCCCCATCAACAGGAACAATAGAATCAAAAACCACACCCAAGCCAACAACATGTACCATGCCATTTCATTGTCATGCCATTGCCATTGTTACATATGCCTATTTTCCATTATTGTAGATTCCTACCATTCACCCCATCACTTGGGGGAAACCCTCTTACCATTTTATCCAATTTATCAAACCATTTTTATCCTATCATTGCCATTCCATCCTATCATTCCATTTTTATCTATACCAAAGCCTATTTTTAGTCATCCTACCCAATCCTATTTTGATCTTGGTTCATTTGGTTCTTCTCACACCTTTTTGTGGGAGGATTCTGATCAATTTTCAACAATCAATCCAATCTATGTTTACAATGACAATCTATGAAAGTAGTGTGACAATTGATTTGGCAAGATACCTTTCATCCTATCAAGCTTGTTTATGTGAGCCTGATTATAACCACCTATGGGCAAATTAGTGTTTCACTAGTATTGATACTAATTATAACTACCTATAGACAAATTAGTATCATTGACCTATTCTATTGTATCCTAGTTATAATCACCTATGGGCAAACTAGGGGCAACATTTGTTTATCATGCATTACCGCATCACTTTGCCATCACTATTTTCATTTGACTGGCCATTTGCCAGATTTGAGAATTTGTTGGGACCTAGTTATTTTTTGCCTCACCTTTTGTGTGGATGGAATTACTATGACTTGAGCTCATTTTAGGACTATGTGGGTTATGCTCAATTCATGTTGAGGTCACGTTAGTCCCCCTTTCCATATGCTCTCATCATTTTGTGAGCAACCTAAGCCAAACGCTCTCACAATTTTATGAATAGGTATCTTGTCTTTCTCTAATGAGTTAAGATACCTCAAAAATCTAAAAAACATTCATAACATTTCAAAAAATCCAAAAATATTTGTCATATCTAAGCCTAGTCAGTTATCCTCAATCTGCCTTATTAGGGCAAGTCATTATTAAGATGTTTTCTTTTGCTTTTATTTTCAAGATTTCTATTTGTTTGTTTATTTCAGGTTGTTTGTTTGTTTATTCAGTTGCATGTTTCTTTGCTTTCGGCACTGTTGCCTTGACTCAGTTTATAAGTGTTCATTAGGTGATTCTTTGAGCACATTATTCTTAAGTCTATCCATATTCATACATCAATATTATCATCATAGTTTTATCATTGGTGTATTATTTTCAAGTGTTTATTGGATATCGGGAGTTATTCCTTATGCATTTTTTGGCTAAGTCTTCATGATGTTCTATCATGATGCCTACCATCACATGCTACAACAAAAATTAGCTTCAAGAAGGTCTACAATCGATGGAGCCACAGAAGTTTCTCCTTGGTACTTTGGAAAATCCTTCCATCCCAACCTTGATCAAATTAACCCATTGACCATTCTAGTTGTATCATTGCTAATAAGGATGAGCATTTCCTTGTTCATAGGTACATCTGAATCATTCACACTAATCAATCTTATTCTTCTTTTCATATCTTTCATCACTTTTCACCCACTCATCTTTAATCTATATTCTAAGTTATATCCTTGATTTATGCTTGTTAATCATCCCTAACTAGGGCACCATTAATTTTAGCCAATCCATGTCCTCTTAATGATTATAACCACCTATGGGCAAATCATTATTTTGACTTTTATTCTTGATTATAACCACCTTTCAAAAAATTAGTGCCTTTTTTACATTAATGTATGCAAGCATTTTCTCATTTGGATTAATCTAAACCATAGGTTAATTCTACCTTTCTTCTTGTTTCTTTTCGAGGGATCATCCCTCAACAAATATGATGACCACTCCCTCAAGGGGACATCATCATAGGCTTTCTAAACCCATTTGGAGCTTTGTTCTTCAACCATCATCTTCTTTTTGGCATACATGCCATTTCTCATTCTTTGAGAAGACACTACTTTGCCTACGATGTGCAATGCCTTCCCAAATAGGGGCAAACTGTAGACACCTAAATCTGGCCACCAATGATCTCCAACTAGGCCTGTGACCAATTTCCACCTAAAATGCACAATTTGGCCTAAAAACACTAAAGCACATTAAAAGATTTGAAACTGACATATTCAAGTGCTAATTTTGACCACAGTCTCATTAAGTGGGGCAATGTAATTTATGGGCCAACTAACTTTGATCAGATTATTTTGAGTCAAAATGCCAATTTTGCACCTAGGTACCCTGGATTACTATTTCCTATCAAATCTCTTGCACAAGACACATGCCTTTATTATTTTCTATTGGTAACATCCTAAATAGGAATATGGATCCAATGCATCTGACATTTCCTTCCAATTCGGTCAAATTTTGGACAATAACAAGGCATTTTGATCAATTTGAGTAATTTGTGCACAAAGTGCTTAAACATGTTGAAGAGTTAATTAACTCAAATCAAGGCATAATTAATAATTCCATGGAAAATTGTTGAAAAAATATTTTTGGAAATGAATATTTAATAAATGCATCATCAGGTGACCTTATTTCTTGGGAAGACATCCTTAGGCCATAAATGCCACAAATATCAAGATTCATGCCTCACATGCCTCATCAAAGCCCTCCATGCCTCTTAATCGCTCTTTTATCTCAAATATTGTTGAGCCTATTTATCAATTTTAATTGAAAAATTGGATTAACCCTTATCCACACATCTCAATCCTGAGATGGATGGTTCAGGTTGATTTTGATCATTCTCAAAAATCTATAAATAGAGAGGCCATGCACATCATTTCTAAGTTATTTTGGTACAAAGTTATTATGCTCAAATATCTTCAAAGACATGATTATGCAAAGTTATAATGTAGAATTATTACAAAGCTTCAATCAACTAGTGTTACTATGCCAAATTGGTTCCAATCCAAGCTAAGCCACAAGCTAAAGGTGCCAAGGAGAAGAGGAGATAGCCAATTCTCCTTTGATGAAGACTTCATGAGCACAAACTGAGCAAGCCACTACAACAAGCATTTTGGAGCATCCAAAGAAGGTAAAAGAGGATTTATTTTGCATTTTAGTTGTATGTTTTATTCATGTTTGTTAACTAAGCTCTCCCTAGTGTCTAGGCCTAGATATGTTATGCCAGTTAGTGTGTTTCTTTCATTTTTTTTTCATTTTAAAACTAGCACCATACTAAGCATCCTCTCTTGAGTCAAATTCCTATTTCACATCCACTACTGCTCATAGAATATTTTCAAAAATAATCCTAAAGACCAATTTACCCTATTGTGTATTTACTTGAGTGACTCTTAAGCCTATTAGGATGGTGACTGACTATCTTTCTTGATTTGAAAATTGATGAAGAAGGGCTTGCATCTCTTGGTGTTACTCAAGTAAACTATGCTTTTTTATAGCTACAAAATTTTGGTCCCATGTAACTTCATTTGTAGTTATTAGATTCAAATGATTATAAGCTTTATTCCCAATTACTTGACAAGGAAATGAAGCTTAACATCAACATTTTTTACTTTATTAAATAATTCTAGAACATTTCCCTATTTAGGCTGAGAAGTGGACTTTGTGGATTGTATTAACTCAATGGTGTCAAAAAACTTCGTCAATATCCCTTGTAAGCTATCCATTGTCTCCTTTGGGGCATGGATGGTGTTGATCTTTGGTTACTTCTATATTTATTGATCAAAACTTCTAAACATTTCATTTATAACTCCTCGTATTGCATCTACAAAACTTTAAAGATCTTCCCTAATTCTATCAAGAGTTGAAGGTTTCAACTTCTTTATCTTAGTTAGAGAGAATATATCTTCTCTAATCTAGTTTTATTTATTGACCCTCAATAACTACAATCTTCCTCTTGACTTTTCTCAAAGTACTAGTATGTTTATCAAAATTAAATTTAACAATAGGCTACTCAATTATCACTAAACCTTGCCTCCCTATTTCTTCCTCTCTTTGTAGCTACCTGATCCATGAAGGAATATTCAGGGCAATTGGTTGCTTTATTTGTTTTATAAGATGTATTGATTGTGCTAGTTGATTTTGATTGATTGAAAGGGATGACCCTAGGTGTAACATAGTCATGGGGTAAGTTGTCCCTATTATAATTAAAGGAGGTATTAATTTCTTCTAGTTGGTAACCTACCCTAGATTGGTGTGTCAATTATGTATTTAGCCTTCCCTATCTCTTTGTGTATTAAGACTCTTGGAGAGTCTGATTGAGTGGCTTGGCTAATAGGCATCTGTATTTGGGTGTTCATCCTAGGAGGAATGACCAGCATGTCAAAAATGGAGGTAGATGTCAATTTTTTAAAATGTACCCTTGCATTAGGCCTAGGGGACTAAGGACTAGTTCCACTAAAAAATGAATAAGTCACTGGGGTGTTTAATAGATTTTGTAAATATTTATTAATATAGGTATAAGAAACCACAACATTCATAGTAGTATTAGCCATGGAGTCTTTAGTAATACACTGGGTTGTGGTAGGAAAAATGGGTAATGTGGAATCCTAGGGCTAGGTTATTATACCCACAGAATTTACAAAATGTAATTTGTCTATTGCATTAATAGTTATTTTAGAAAAGGAGGGGTAAATGCAGTGCTAGTTGTTGTAGTGGATGGAGGTGCAAAGCTTGAAGGTGTACTTGGGGATGGCCCCTCAGTTGTAGTTTATAGTTATGATTCTACCTCCCCCTCTTCATCTAATAATAATTTAGTGGAAACTAAGATACCATCTCCTTTGTTGTCTTCTCAAAATTTATCTATCAATTATTCACCCCTTGACAGACTGCTTTCCTCAAATAGCCACTTAATTTCCTCATCTGATTTAGTTGTCTCACTAGTTGAATAAGATTCTTCAATTTTAGGCCTTGATAGGAATTTGTCTTCAACTTTATATCTTCTATCTTATTCATCATTATCATAAACTATGATAGGGTATGATCTTATTGTATCCCTCCTTTTACTCTCCCTCTCTTTAGAACTTTTGCATGTTCCTCTTTCACTTCCACCTTTTGGGGAGAAATAAGTGGGTTCTTGGGCTTCCTTGTATAGGTGAGTATTATTTTAGTAGCAATAGAGGTTGGGCCATTAGGAGGTGGAGTAGACAATGAATAAATACCAATTTTAGGTAATGATGGGATGACAAGATTAGTTACTTCTAGAAGAATGATGGGTGGTGAAGTGGGCTAACCAGTAAGCTAGGCTACTAGTGTCGATGGTGTCAAATAAAAAGAACATGCACCTAAGATAGAAATGAAATAAGAGTTACCTGATGTGCAATAGTTAGTGAAGGTAAGGACAGCATGTAAAACATATTAGTTATTCTACTAGGACTTACAAGACTTTCTTCTTCAACTCTGCACTATTGAGATACATCAATAATTGTGTGTGCAAGAGAAGTTGGAGGACTCCTAGCTCTCTTTTCAATATGAGCTAAAATAGATGGGCTAGTTTCTTCCTATATTTCTTCTCTTTCCTGAGGAGTGGGTCCATGAATAGGTTCTCAATCCTTTTGGCATCCTCTCTAGTGATAGTAGGATCATATTGGATCATCTGTGCCACAATAATATACATGTTGGCTATAAAAATCCTAATAACCAACTTAAAATAATCTTTAACATTCATAAAAATATTATCATGATCATAGGCCTAGTGCCCATAGTTGATCCTAATTTTCTTTTCATATTTCTTGAGGTGTGTTCTGGCATTCCCTCTATGGTCCCATTGTCTGTTGGATGCCCATTTGAATCCATAGTGTGTCCTAATTTTACAAATAATTTATAGGTGCTCCCACCTTGTGTATTGCATTTTACCAATATTTAGATGGGTGGGGTAGACAATTGTTTGATTTTATTTCTTTAGTTTTGTATGCAATCAAAAATTCATCATGTATATAAATCAATCCTAGCTCAGAGAAGATAGAGCATACTTACACTTCTAATTATGAATACATTTGTTAAACAGGAGCATGACCAAGATGGGGATCCACTAGACCCAATTAGGGGATCACTTGTCATAATAAATCATGCTAGGAAGGGTTCTAAAGCCTACAATCTAACACAATCATGCAATAACCCTAAAAGCGGCCTAAGTTTAATGTTCACTCTATTCTAATAAACAAGAAAGTAAATCTAATCTAGTGCACACCAAAGCTTGTGGCAAAAAATGGTGGTTAGAAACAAAAAAAACTAAACTAAACATGCATAGAAGACATACACTCACATCAATGTATATGGAATCCTAATTCATGGATAAGCACAACTGCATTATCTATCTACTCTTACAAAATAAAATTAAGAATACTTACCTTTGAAGACAAACCCATTGAGCCTCAATATTTCTCTTGGAAAAGGTGCTTCACAAGAAATTTTTGTGATATGTAAGGATAACAAAGACAAATCATCTCCAGGATACACAACCTATCTATGCATCCAAAAGACTTCTCCATAAGACAAAATCTGTATCTCCAAATAAAGTATGGAACCCTAAGCTTTACTTCTCAAGTAGAATGGTCAATAATCATATGTTTATTCACACTTATTATTCTTCTCTTCTTTATTCACAAATGGTTGGAAATGAACTTCTATATATAGGTGGATCTTTTTATAAATCCTTTTGAATATGTTAGTTATATGGGGTCGACCCAATTGACCTTGTATGTTTTTGAGAGATAAATCACTAGGTCTTGAACTAGGTCAGTTAAAGGGCTAACAAATCTCCAAGTGAAAAACATCCCTAAATAATATAGGGTCAACCTATTTTTCCCTTTTCCCTGTATAGTAATCAAAGGTTGAAAACTATACAAGGTCAACCCAGTCAACCTAGTATAGCCAACTGGTGAAAGGGGGTCAAGGCAAGAAAAAAGATGATAATGATATGAAAAATGACTAGAATGTGTACAATTGAGAAGAATAAGCTTATGGTAAATGTTCTTAGGATACAAGTGTGTAGATGGCAAGTGGTAAAAGGGACAACAATTGTATGATGCACCAATGGTCTACTCGCTCCTTTCCTGGTACACCCCTTAAGGCATGCACTCAGAGAGATTGAGACTTGATGGGTTCCCACAAGATACAAAGTGTCAATAAGTGATAAAAGTTTGAAAATATTATGTGTATACATATTCCCCACTTAAATTTCATCATGTGTCATGTAAGTGTAACAAGGGATGGTGTTTCAAGAAATAAAACATGATAACACACAATGTTGATGCTAAGTAAAGTGCAGTAAGCAAAAAATAAAATAAATGAAAGGATAAAATTGAAAAGCACATACCTTTACTTACCTTAATGTTGTAGATAAATAAATATACTGTAAGATATGTCAAGGCATACAATGTGAAAAACAATATGCAAACCTATAGAAGTTAGTGTCAAAATAGTCATAAATTGAATTTTTTGGAAAATAGGCATATAATAGTGGAAACAATGGGTATAGAAGAGATGTGGGTATGGTAGGCCCTGGTAGAGGAGAGATTTACACATATGGCTATAGTGATGTAGATGACACAGGCACATATAAAGACCTTGACCCAGTTAGTACAGGCACATGCACAAGTAGCACACCTATAGGGATAAGTGGAGGGACTAAAATCTCAGATGGCCTCTTTATAGCTTATTATTCAAAGGAGTCTGACCAAGGCCTCGATAGGTAGTGTGGTTAGGCCACAAGATAGATAGGATGGAACCCATCCATAGATGTGGATCATTGTATATGGTTTTACTTGTTGTATCAAAAACTCATGAGAGATGTGTGTGTGTGTGTGTGTGTGTGTGTGTGTGTGTGAGATGTATCATTTTAGCGTGTTTATGTTGATTATGTATGTTGTCATCATTATGGTTGTGTTTGTGTTTGTGGATGATTTGGATAGATTTATTTCAATCACATGTATTTTAGTTGTTGTTTTATATGCTATAGGAAATATATGAGATGTGGTTTCTTTTCTAGCATTATGTTGAACACATGCATGGGTAAAAAGAAACAGGAAAAAAGGACTTGGTAAAATATAATCAATCAAAAATATACTACACACTATTTCAAGTTGGGAAATGTGTAATAACAATAAAATGACTAAGTATAAATAACCAAGGGATGGTAAAAGAAAGGAATTTATTTTTAAACCAAAGTAAAATATTTTTGCAACAAATTAAAACAAGTAAAATCATACTAAGTCGCATTGGGAAGTATGAAAACAATGTAATAAAATAGAAGGTATGTAAAAGGACACAAATGGTATAAAAACAAATTAATAAAGTTAATCAATTATACCAAATTACATTGGGAAGTATAATACTAAAAATTTTTGGCAAAATAGGGTCTTAAATTTATCACACTAATTCAAGTTGGAAAGTATGAAAAATTCAAGAAAGGTTGTATTCTTACATGCACTCAGAAAATATGAAAATAAGAGCAAAAGAGAAATTAAGTAAGCATAAAAACATACTAAATCAAGCTAGGAAGCATGTCAATGATGTGTAACTTCATAATCAATCACATCTTTTCTCATATTTGACATATGTAATTTTGTTTGTGATTTGTATTATTGGAAAATTTTGTGAGGAATGTCAGGTCCTATCCATGATCTTATACTTAAACTCACAAATAGAACACCACTAGGGTGGAAAATTTAAGAAAATTGGGTGACAAAGGATGTGAGTAATAGGAAGGAAAAAGATGTTAATTTGTGAGGAACATCAAGTCTTATCCACAATCTTACAAAAAAACTCACAAATGAGATCCCAAGAGGAGCGATCAGTAGATAAAATAATATTTCTCAAAAGGAAATATAAGGGATATAGGGAATGAAAAAGGGAGTGTAAAAATCAAGACTTAGGCATCTTATGAGAATACCTTAGGAGACAAGAGGCATACTAAGGACATGAAAAGACACTAAGTGACTATTGACCAATGTACAAAGGAAACTTGTTCGCTATAGACACAAAGTCATATAATAAAATAAGTGTGCTACTAAGATCAACTCATGAAGGTAGGTTGGTACAATAAAATATAAAATGGACCTACCTTCCCATGATGTGTTCCCCATTCTTTAGGACCCCTTATAGAGCCATTAGTCTACTACGAATATTGGGTACTTGCATGAGAAATTAGGTAGCACTAAAAGATTTTTTATTCTCTTTTTACAATCTACTAGCCTACTGCACCCTAAAGGACCTTATTTTTATCGTGAGGCCAACTATGGAGTTTGAGATTTGACTATAAGAAGGAGATGTGCTTTGAATCACGTCTTTTAGTGTGATTTGACTTTTTAAGAATATTTTTGCCTTTTATATCATTGTCTTTTGTAAAATGATTTGGATTTTAAATTTTTAAATATTTTTAATATTCCTTCTCCATATGGATTTGGAATGACCAATCATGATATTTGTAGTGATACACATGAATGATCTTTAGGCTAAGGCTAAAGGAAACTAAGTAACCAAAGACAGAGACTGACTAGGACATTTATGCTTAACAATGAACTAACATGTGATCTCAAGTCTCAACTGTGTATATGATTAGTTTATGAAAAAGGAAGAAGGGAAAAAACATATCTAAAGGTGGATTGGTGAAAGTAAAGTATAATGAGATGCATTATTTTCTAATTGATCACATGGTATTAGAAAAAAAGGGCCAAAGGTAACAAGGTTGGTATAACCAAGTCACAATGACAAATAACTGTGAAAAATAGAGATAAGAGAGTAAACAATCATGAAGAAAAGAAGGGATTTTTGATAAAAATTCAAAAAAAAAGAGAAGACAATGATAACAAAAGACAATCATATGCAAATATAAATGACAATATAAGCAAGATATAGTACAAAAGCTAAAATCACTATATAAGAAAAAAATGAATCTGACATAGCGTCAAATGATATAATAGATAGATAAAAATTAAATTAAATCACATTTAAAATTAAAATGTAAATGTAAAATCACCATACATGTGCTCATAAATACTAATAAATCTTCCCACACACATTATCTAAGACATCAGATAAATCTCTATGAAGGTGGATATGAACTGCTACTAATGTCTCATCAATCTTCAATGAAAACTAGGAAAAGACTTCTCTTCTAATCTCCTCAAATGAAAAAGTAGGAATACTTGATGGATCATGTTGAGGAGGGAAATCAGGCAAGGGATGTTTGGGAGAATGTATGGGAGTGGGCTCTATAGGAGATTTAGGAATCATCGATGGAGAAGGATCCATGGGTAAGGGAAGGTCCACAGGTGAAGGAAACATGGGTAGAGGCATAGAAGGTGATAAACAAACCATAGGAGGGGATGGAACCATGGGAGAAGAAGGAGAAGCCTTCTTATAGGGATGACCTATGAGAGGAATGAAAGAAGTTCTAGGAATAGTTATAAGGTGGTTTTAAAGGTGTTGTTTAAGGATATGATAATGATCATTGTGATGGGTACCACATTGGAGCCACATATAATACACCTCATCATACTTAGGTATATATTCAAGTAGAATATTTAGGGGAGGCGTGACTTTATCTAAGGAAGGAGAGAAAGGAACTAAATTATTAATATACTAATGTAACTTGCAAAAATGGGTAGAAAATTGATTATATGTCTCATGGAAGCAACAAATATGCTTATGAGTGGTCTTAAGAGAATCACTCATAGAAGGAGGTGTAATAGGAGTAAAAGAAGTCAGAGAACACTCACTGGCCCATTTGGTGGGAAACAGAGCCATCTGAGGCAAGTGAATCAAACCATCACCAAGGGAAGGTGGTGATGGAGGAGGAATAGAACTAGGCTTCATGAAAGGAGCAATGGGATGAAAAGTAGGGGTAGGCTCAATAAGAGTAAGAGCAATAACATGCTCAACTATAGGAGGAGCAAGAATGGCCTCAACTATAGTGGGAATGGGAATGGGCTCTGATAAGGACTCTAATGAGGGAGGAGCAAGATCTATAGAATTTAATAAAGGTCTCACTAATCTTAGGAGTAAACCAACTATGGTGATCAGGGTACTTAGTAAAATGGTAAGGCCCTATCATAGCATGATTCATGAACATACTCCTACAAGACTCCTCAATATTTTGAGGTGTTGGTGCCACATCTACCCAATAATAAAGAGGAAAAATACTAAAATTAAGAATTGTAAATGAAGGAAAATAGGAAGATACATGAAAAGACTTAAGTAAAGAAGAATGGTAATGGGCAATATTGACATCATGGGCCTATACAAGACCACCTAAAAATAGATCATTTAGGGAATAGCCATAATTTTAATCTAGGGTGTGAAGATAAATGACACAAGTAGGGATGACCTTGTCATCCAAGGAAGTGTAGTGAATATAATGTTGAGTCTTGGTTAAGACTACAGGAATATCATCGCAAGGAGGATTTTGAGAATGAGGTTGTAAGGAAGAAAGAAGCTATGAGATGAAGTGAGGCAAGAGATCAAAATTTTTAACCTTTAGATTAATCTCATTGGGCTCATCATCATTTAAATCTAATAGGTTATGAGGAATGTTCCCAATGAGTTTAGGATGTCCATTATAACCTCGAGTTGAATTAACAAGAAAGTTAAGATGCTGAGACTCATGAAATGAAACATTAGGTAAAGGTTCAAGAGTAAGAATCTTGAAGACACCATAGTCTTGGAATTTTTCAAAATTATAAGGGTTAATATCACCCTAAATCCGATAAATGGTTCCATTATGATGGAATTTAATGCATTGGCAGGTGAAAGAAGCAACAACTCTCATACAATGAGTTTATGGCCTACCAAGCAAGATCTTATAAGAAAAGAGAAGTTAAATATCATCACTTTCACATGAATGGTGATAGCTGGAATAGTAATGGGAAGCCACACATAACCTAGAGGAGGTATTTTCCTTCTATCATATCCTTGGCAGGTGTTGCGTGTAGACTTGAGATTACATTTTAAATATCCAAGGATCTTAATGAAGTTGAGAGAGGTAACTCAAGTGCTGAAATCCTCATAAATTAATATACGCTTAACTTGGATATTGCCTATTTGAACACTAATGAATAAGAGAGGATAATCTTCATGAATCAAAATCTCATCCAAAATCATAGAAGATATAGGAAATTTTAAAGAGAGAACTATCAATTATTTCATCAATGTTGATAGACATCTCTTCACATAGTTGTAATATACTATCCTCAAATCCAGAAAAGCCTACTTCTCATCTCGATAGGGGAGGATGAGGGATATTCATCTTGAATAATAATTGCATAAGATGGTTTTTATGATGTAGAGAAGTCCTCATAAGCTCAAGGACTAAAATTTGGGATGGGAGATGAGTGATTTACATGATGGGATCCCACTCATCATAACCCATGATAATGCTGTTAGATATAGGTGCATAATGATTAAGGAGGTCCTTGGAAGGAAGATCTGAAGAGCATTGTAATTTATGTTGGTAAGAAAAATAAATCTTGGAACAAGGTTGTAAATTATGTTGTGATGATGAAGTATTTGGTTCAAGTTGATTTTGAGAATCGGTAGAAGAACTGTTAGTATAAATTTGAGTATCATTAGTGTAGAAGATGATGGAAAAGTGGTATAAATAGATTAGGAAGTGTTATCCAAAAGAGAATTAGAAAAGGGATCATCAAAAGTAACAAGGTCATCTTTCCCCAACTCATTTAAATGAGTTGGATAAGAATCCTGGATAACATGATATGTTTGAGATCAAAGAGGAGTGTAGATATGTTGGGAATCGATAAAAGAAACCACCCTTTACATATTAGTTATGTTAACCACATTCTCTTTAGAAGTGGGTTCAACAAGACTTTCTACATTATTGGTTGAAGGGGTGGATTTGTCTTGATTGTCTTGGATAGGTTGATGATTAGGAAGAGAGTCTTTGTAGATAGCCAAATGAGTATTGGCTTGGTTCAAATCTTGAGTTTTATCATGTGATTTATAGTCCTTAAAATTAATTTCATAAGCTTGTTGATTATTTTGAATGATAGAATCATGATTAAAATTATGACCTAAAATAAAGTCCATAGCTAAATTAAGAAGTTGTCTATAGGTCTCATAATAATGACCCCAACTAGTGTGAAACTAACAAAAAAAATTAGGATCATACCAAGATTTCATAGGATGGGTAAGGTCAAGTTCTCTTGGAAGAGACCTAGGTAAATGCTTAAGAAATTTAGTTGAGGATAGAGGTTTATTAACATTAATTTTATTTGGTGAAGATAAGTGAGGATTGGTATATTGTTGAGAAGGGGTAGATGGTTCTAATGAAGGGGAAGGAATGACAGCTTGAACATTGTGAATGGTGTCACAAGAATCTGTAACACCATCATTGGTAACATTGTGATTTTTATTAAGTGAGAGATAAGGACCCAAAGAAGGTTAGGGTGGCTCAAATTGATGCATAAAGAAATATTGTCATTTATCTTGGCCAATAGCCTCCTCCAATATACGTGGAGAGAGAGTGTGGACCCAATATTGAAGTTTAGAAAAAAGGGCATTGGTAAAGAGATGGAAAAGATTATCATCAGCCATGTTATGTTCACATTTGTTTGACAAAGTTTTACACCTTTTAACAAAGGCTTGAGTAGTTTCTTTTTCAAGTTGTTTGCAATTTATGAAGTGGGCCAAAGTGTTTTCAAAAAGATTACTAGTTTGGAATTCTTGAACTAAAGCATTCACTAAATCATCCAAACTAGTAATGGAATGAGTTCTAAGTTGGTTGTACCTAATCCAAGGCATCACCTATGAGAGTTTTGACTAAGAGCTTGGTAGCAACAAAGGTGTTCAATTTGACCCAATCCTTATAAATATTTCCAAATGTTTTAAGATGAAGGGTAGGATCGGTTGATCCATTATAAGAAATTATAGATGTGATACCTCATATATCAATGTTAACAATTTAAGTAGTGAGAGGCTCATTCTAGAGATTCTTAATGGTTTTATTGACTAAAGGAGGTTGAGTAATGAGTTTGCCTTAAGAATCTTAAAGAAGAGGAGGGGGAACATTCTTGTTATGTATGCCCCAAGCCATTGGTTGAGGATGAGATTGAAGATGAAGAAGGTGGTTTTACATTCTCATCATTTGATTTATGTTATGAGCTTGAAATGTATTCATTTGATTGAGTGTTTATAACAATATTTGATGTGTTTGATTAGACTTATTGGAATAATTAGAGGTGGTATTAGTGGCTTGGGTACCACTATTAGTTTTGATAGGATCTTGAGAGGAATTATGAGAACGTGAGGCACTAGTGGCAAAATTTGCTTGTGTAGAAAAATATGGACTAGTGAATGGTTGAGAAGAAGAAGAACTAGTAGCATGATTACCTTGGGTATCAAACGATGCACTAGTGGAAGGATTAAGGATAGTGGATCTTATGAGATGCCCACTAGATGTAGAACCTACCATGTTGGTGGATATACTAGGCATGGAGGTGGAAGAAGTTAGATAAAAAGAGGTCATGGTATGAGAAGGGGTCATAATCAAAGGAAGAGGTTAAGAATCAAAGAAAGTGGTACCTCCAAATCTAGTTGAGAATGTAGGAGTAGGTAAATGAGACTCTTTGGATTGACCACTAATCATAAGATTGTAAATGGTGGAAGGATCTTTTCCTTGATGTTGAGGAAATTCAGAGATAAAGAAGAGAATTTCAGGGGTATACTCTAATTTAGGTTGCTCTTCTAATCAAATGAGAGGATTACATTGTGAAGATTATTAGGACGGGTCTCATAGTTCATTGTCCACATGGAAATATGAACATTACTAGCATCCAAGAGAGGAGCCCTACTCTATCTATGGAAGACCCTATGAGGGTTGGTAAAATTCATCATGTATGTTGATTGAAACTTGATATTATCATCAGGTATAAATTCCATGAAGGGAAATAAATATAGATAAGAAAGCAAGGAAATAGGAAATGACTGAAATAGTACAGGGTCGACTTGGTCAACCTAGCATAAAACTAGGGTCTATAAATAGTTTAGGGTTAATTGGGTTGATCCAGCACTTTAAATAGAGGCTAAAAAAAGAGAAAACAAGGTTTGTAAATAGTATAAGGTTGACTGGTTCAATCCAATATAGGAAACAAAGGCTAGAAAAAAGTATAAGGTTGATTAGGTCAATCCAGTACAGTAGATAGGGAAAATTAATAAGCCTATAATAGGTTATGAAATAAAATAAGATAAATTTTACAAGTAATTTTAAAAGTAAGAGCTGAAGGGGAAAAAAATCAATTATATTAATGCTAGCTAATTCAATTGAGGCACACAACATAAAACCTTGCACCAATGTTGGCTAATGCAAGTTTTTGCAATACAAAATATAATTGAGTGAAGAGAAATCAATCAACTTGGAAAGTAAATAGCTAACTAATTGGTTAACCTGAATGTTTATTAGATTATTATAATATGATTTTAAATGTGATGGGAAGTTGGTTGTAAGGAACTAGAAGGCAATCTAAGGATGGTTTCAGGTAGTTTGGGCTAAAAGAGATCTATAGTGGTAATGATATAGGCATGGTATTGGGGCCTACCCCCTTACTTCACACACCATAGTGATAAGGGTGTCAGGTGTTTAGCTAGAATATACCATTAACCATGATTTATACTTGACCAAAATATCAAGTCAGCTTCCCCCTTGGTGATGAAGTCCAAGTAGGTTGGCCTTAGGTAGAAAAATATTAAAATGTTTGTTTAGATTTTTTGATTTGGTCATGTGTGCATAAAATAAAAAATAGTGAAACTAAATGGTTAATTGAAAACCACCTAATTAAACTATGTGATCTATTATAAGCATGCAAGTAACAAGAAATGAAAGTGTGAGCTAATTACTAACATATACGGTTAATTCTAACTTTGAAATAAGGTATAGTGTTGATATGGTTAGTAGTGTATGCATAGAATATAGAACAAGGTTGATATGGTCGATCCTATACTATGGAATCAAGGTTTGAAAATGAATAGGGTTAGCAAAGTTGACCTAGTTATATAAACAACACATAGAACACATAACAGGGTTGACAAGGTCGATCCAGTTGACTATGCAGGGGAAGTTTTAAAGACTACAAACTGTAAAAGGAAAGACTGTAAAGAAAGAGACAAAGAGATATCAAGGAACCTTGGTGGATCATATATATAGAGAATGAATATTACTATTCAAAAACCTTGGTATATGCTTGTAAATTCTACTAATTATGTCAACTGGGTTGATCAAGCTTTGCAAAAACCTATTTCTAAGTGCCTAGAATGTATAGGGTCAACTAGGTTGACCTAGTAGTCTGAATAGGAATGTTTTAAAGGATAAAAACCTTTATTGGGTTGATAGGGTCGATCTAGTAACTTGTACCTGAAAACCTATGCACAAAATTTAGAGCTAGGTCGATGCAATCGGCCTAGTATGGTAAATATATGATAAAAATAATGATGAAAAATAATGAAATAAGGGGAAAAAATATTGCAAGGGTTAGTTCACATTAATCTCACCAGAATGTATGCAATCATAAATGTATCATGTCTATAAATCAATCCTAGCTTAGAGAAGATAGAGAATACCTACACTTCTGATTGAGAATACATTTGTTAAGCGAGAGCATGACCAATATGGAGATATTCTAGACCCAATTAGAGGATCACTTGTCATAATACACCATACTAAGAAGGGTTCCAAAGCCTACAGTATAACACAATTATGCAATAACCCTAAAAGAGTCCTAGGTTTAATGTTCACTCTATTCTAATAAACAAGTAAATCTAATCTAGTGCACACCAAAACTTGTGGCACAAAGTGGGGGTTAGAAACAAAACAAACTAAACTAAACATGCATAGAAGACATATACTCATGTGAATTTATATGGAATCCTAATACATGGAAGAGAAGCACAACTGCATTATATATCCACTCTTATAAAGGAGAAATAAAGTTAAGAATACTTACCTTTTAAGATGAACCCATCGAGCCTCAATCTTTCCCTTGGCCAAAGTGTTTTGCAAGAGATTATTGTGGTATATAAGGATAACAAAGACAAATCAACTCTAGGATACATAACCTATCTGTGCATTCAAAAGACTTCTCCACAAGATAAGATCCATATCTCCAAAGAAATTATAGAATCCTAAGCTTTACTTCTCAATTAGAATGGTCAATAAGCATATGTTCATTCGCACTTATTCTTCTTTGCTTCTCTATTCTCAAATGGGGAAAAATGAACTTGTATATATAAGTATATTTATCCCTAAATCCTTTTGAATATGTTAGTTGTATAGGGTTGATCCAATCGACCCTATATATTTTCAAGAGATAAGTCACTCCAAGTGAAAAATATCCCTAAATAGTAAGGGTCAACCCAATCAACCTAGTATAGTCAACAAACAAAAGGGGGTCAAGGTAATAAAAATCATGATAATGATAGGACAAATGACTAAAATGGGTACAACTAAGAATAATAAGCTTAATATAAATGGTTTTAGGAGATAAGTGTGTAAATGGCAAGTGGAAAATGGGACAACAATATTATGAAGCACCAATGGTCTACCCACCCCTTTCTCGGTGTACCCCTTAAGGCATGCACTTAGAGAGATTAAGACTCGATGGGTTCCTACAAGATACAACGTGTCAATAAGTGATAAAAGTTTGAAAATATTATGTGTATACAAGCTCTATGTCAACACTCTCTACCAATTGAGTAGCAATTTCTTATTCAACCACTTTATCTATCATAATCCTTGGTAGGTATAAGGGGTGAGCCCTAGTACCTTCTATTTTGATTATTGTGCACTCTGGGTATAACTAATAATCACCAATTTTTTAAATAGATTTATTTACTTGATCAGATAACTTAGGCATATTATTTTCATAAATTTCTTGATAGACTATAGGGTAAAAGGTTTCAGTCAACCTCTTCATGTTTTTCTTGAACCTGTGGATATGGATAATGTTAATTTCATCACATATCATGTTCTAAATATATTTTGTGAATGGTTGCCAGGGTTCTTAATTTGGTGTGTGGACTATTGCAATTATAGTATCTATTATGTATCACATTGTCGGGGAATCCAAGAACAACACACCTTGTTCTGATCCCACTTGTTAGGATCTTTCTCCTTAGAAAGAGCACAATATGATTACCAAATACAAGCAATTAAACATGTGGAAATAACCAGAAGTACAAGTAACTAGAATTCACCAATAGCATAGAATATGAGAGACAATATACAATCTTGTATTAATACTTGTACAGAAAAGAATATAATAAAGAGATGCCACTCTCTTCCACCTTACAGAGGCTTGCCACACCTCAAGTGTATAGTAATTCTTCTTCAAAACACTCTCCTACCAAAAATGGTCCCAACACACAACTCACACATAGAATTGGTGTTCACCTCTCCAACCAGTCAGTAATAACCTTGCCAGTACACCAAGCACTCTAAAGTACTTCAAGTAGATCTCCCATGAACCTGCAACTTGCAATTCAATAGACCATACTTACACATGTAGATCTCCTATGAGCTTGCAACAACCTGCAACTCAATGATCTTACAATGGAAGGATCTTCCTTGCCTTCCTTTTTAGCTCATAATTACAATACATGCCAATGGGTCTATAAATAGATCCCAGACTTAAACAATAACTTAGACTCTTAGTTTACTACTAATAGACACGCAGCTCAAGACTCAAAATAGCCTTTACATGCAAACACTTAGTTTAACTAGCTAATTATTCATGCAACGAACAGTTCTAGAACACACAGGTGATCGACATCGGTCCCTATCTAACTAGTGCTGACTGACATCAGTCGACTCCCTGCCGACACCGATTGCCTTCTGCATTCATCTTGACTGACATCGGTCATACTGCTGACACCGGTACTTCTAGAACTTCAGCAACCTCCTTTTCATCTGCATAGTTAAAGCTTTTAGCTCCACAACCTAACAATCTCCCACTTGGAGATAAATAGTTGCAACTGTACTTGTACCTGTACATCATCTAGTTTGTTCCCTTGGCTCTGTATCCCTCTTCAAGATCACTCTTGAAGACCAACCACCACACACCCTGTGGTGCAACACCTATCATCCAAATCTCCTACCACATCCACATCTACTAACCCATGTAGAAAATAACTTGACCCTGCATAGCATGTGCACCTGTTGTTGGTCCCTCTAAGAATCCACTGAACTGCCCTCCAATGCTTCTTTCTTGGATTGGCTCAAAACTTGTGACAACTCCCACTGCTTGGGAAAACTCAGGTCTAGTACATACCATGCACTTAACCTCATTATGTGAATCAAGACATTATTCTGTGAACTGTCCAACCATTAGCATGCTAATTGGTCTCACACAATCATCTTGAAACAAAGTCAACATATGACCTTCCATGTCCCTAAAACACACTCATGCCAAGGAATCCTGTTGCTCCTAGATTCTTCATGACACACCTTTGAACTAGCTTTACCTTTAGTTAAGTAACTCCCTATATATGTAACCCTGCAACAAGCACATCATACAGTAATAGGATAATGTAGCTAATATTATCCAACCTGGTAAAGAGAAACACAATGATCAAACCTCCATTGCCCTGTAGCTTACACAAGACCATATACCCTGGCCTTCTGTCTCACATGTCCATTTCTGCTCTTCTTCATCATGAACATCCATTCATCTCTCAGTGCTTTCTTCCAGCTGGCAACTCCACCCAAAACTCCTATTTGGTTCTCCTCCAAGGAATCACATCCTTCATCCATGCCAAGCTCCCACTGTTTCCTAGATCTACCTGCTCTACTTCTTTAACAACTTCTTGGTTCTTTACCATAAGTGAGCAACAAGTAGTGTAAAGAAGGGAAATGATGAATTTGAGGTTTACTTACCCTTTAAGTCCTCCATATGGGCGCTTGAGACTCCTTGACAGCTTGTTGTCCACCCAAAATCCGTCTTAGTGACCGATGCCGGTCACATCTCAGTCTGCACCCGACCGATGTCGGTTCCATGCGACTACCTCATCGCCGACGTCGGTTCCCTCTTGCCGACGTCGGTGTTTATCTGTCTCTGAGTCACCGATGTTGGGCTGCACATAGCTGATATTGGTCCCTGTCTGGACACCGACGTCAATTTTCTAGCCGATGTCGGTCTCTGTGTTTTTCTTGTGAGAACTGACTTCTACCCGTGAGCTCCTTTTGGATCAAACCCTTGTCCAAATCAACCTTGTTCTACTCAAAAATCTTTTGGCCCTTGTGATGAACTCTGTCCGTCACCTTCTCCTTGAAAACCAAGGCTTTCCTGTTCTTGTCACTAACATCGGATCTCTCAAGAAACGTCACCTTCTTCTTCTGCATACAAAAACCTCGATTCATGCCTTTCAAATCTGAAAGCATACCCTTTGACTCAAGAACATGCATCTCCTTCTTATTCATGTGACCAAGCCTATTAAGCCACATCTTTGAATCTACAACTAAAGTAGATAACCCAGAAAGAGAATTAGTAATACAAGTAGATAGATAAAGCATACCTACTTTCTTACCTCTTGCTACAATAAGTGCACCCTTGGTAACCTTCCAAGAGTCTGCTATGAGAGTTACTATGCAACCCTCATCACCTAAACTTCTTACAAAAATCAAATTCTGCTCCAGAACTGGGACATGCATGACCTCCTTCAACACCATGTGTTACCTGTCTGCAATTTCAGCTTCAATTTCCCTTTGCCAACCATCTGACAAGGCTTACCATCCCCTAAACAAATTTCTCCAAAGTCTCCCTGGACATACTCATGAAAAAATTCCCTATTTGGGGATGCATGAAAAGAGGCACCAGAATCTAAAACCCAAGATTCTACTTTATCAAAGAACATACCAGAGCATCCTGTGCAACATCTGCATCTTCTTCATGTCCTTCATGTTGATCTTCACCCGACCTGTAATCTCTCTTTAAGTGTCCTTGCTTTCCACATTTCCAGCAGGTTATTCTGCCATACCTGGACTTGGATCTCCTACCTATCTTGGACCTTGATCTCCCATGCTCTATCTTCTCTCTTTGCCTTCCTCTGCCTTCAACACTCAAAGCATTCCCTGATGATTCACCTGTGCTTTTCCTGCGTATCTCTTCATTCAAGATTACACTCACAATATCATCCACTTTTAAGATTTTTGAAGCAGATGCAGTATTAGAAACTGCCATTACCAAACTCTCCCAACTTTCAGGTAATGAACATAAGATTAAGAGAGCCTTAATTTCATCATCAAAATCAATATTGACTGAACTTAACTAGTTTACCAAACCATGGAAATCACTAAGATGACTATGTACAGATCCACCTTCCAACATTTGCAAATTAAATAATTGCTTCATAAGAAATACCTTATTCAAAGCTGAGGGTTTTTCATATAAATTTGCCAAAGATTCCATCAACTCTACCGTTGTCTTAGCATGTGATAAGTTGGAAATCACAGACGATGCAAGACTCAACCTTATAGAACCCAGAGCCTTCCAATCAAGAACCTCCCATTCTTCATCCTTCATATCCCGAGGCTTGCAATCAACCCCACCCAATGGTAAGTACAAATCTTTTTGATACAGATAATCTTCAATATGCATCCTCCATAATTGATAGTTCTTGCCATTAAACTTCTCCATTCGTAGCTTGCTATCTTTTGTCATTGCTCTACTCCCACTCAAACAAAAACCCCTATGAGTAACCTGTAATCAACACACACTAACCAGATCTGATCCAACCTGTTAGTATCCCAACCAAAAGCTCTGATACTAGTTGTCAAGGAATCCAAGAACAACACACCTTGTTCTGATTCCACTTGTTAGGATCTTGCTCCTTAGAAAGAGCACAATATGATTACCAAATACAAGCAATTAAACATGCGAAAATAACTAGAAGTACAAGTAACTAGAATTCACCAATAGCACAGAATATGAGAGACAATATAAAATCTTGTATTAGTACTTGTACAGAAAAGAATACAATAAAGAGATGCCACTCTCTTCCACCTTACAGAGGCTTGCCACACCTCAAGTGTACAGTAATTCTTCTTCAAAACACTCTCCTACCAAAAATGGTCCCAACACACAACTCACACACAGAATTGGTGTTCACCTCTCCAACCAGTCAATAATAACCCTGCCAGTGCACCAAGCACTCTAAAGTACTTCAAGTAGATCTCCCATGAACCTGCAACCTATAATTCAATAGACCATACTTACACATGTAGATCTCCAATGAGCTTGCAACAACCTGCAACTCAATGATCTTACAATGGAAGGATCTTCTTTGCCTTCCTTTTCAGCTCATAATTACAATACATGCCAATGGGTCTATAAATAGATCCCAGACTTGAAAAATAACTTAGACTCTTAGTTTACTAATAATAGACACGTAGCTCAAGACTTGAAATAGCCTTTACATGCAAACACTCAGTTCAACTAACTAACTGTTCGTGCAACGAACAGTTTTGGAACACACAGGCGACCGATGTCGGTCCCTATCTAACTGGTGTTGACCGACGTTGGCTGACTCCTTGCCAATGCCGGTTGCCTTCTGCATTCATCTTGACCGACGTCGGTCATACTGCCGACACCGGTACTTCTGGAACTTCAGCAACCTCCTTTTCATCTGCATAGTTGAAGCTTTTAGATCCACAACCTAACACACATCATGTAGAAGTTACCATCTGAAAAACTTCCAAGATTTTTGATTCAAAGAATCAAGTTGGAACTAATGATCTCTCTAATTTTTATGGCCTTATTAGATTTTAGAATCAAGTCCAACAAATAGACTCACATCTCATTAACATATGCAATGGTTGGAAAACCATATATCCTATCTAAAATGGCCATAATAATTCTTACCCCTAGTTTGAAGATTATGATAGAATGGTGGAAGTGGGAACCTGGACTGCATAATTACTTGGGTTACTGGCCATTCCTACAACTTGTTGCTAATATTATTGTTGAGAAATCATGTGTTGATCATATCCTACTTGCATGACATCTCATGCACCATAAGTTTGTATTACTTCTAAAAGGCATTACCATTAATATATATAACTGGCATTTTTCTTAGCCTAAAATGCAGTATATTTCTAGAAAATTTTGTTAGGATTGTGGAGCTAAAAGCTTCACTGATGCAAACAGGAGAGGAGGTTGCTGAAGGTTGCTGAGTTGCAGAGAAGTTGGGGTCGGTCTGATCAGCCGACGTCGGCAGGATAGCAAAGGGAAGCAACCGACGTCGGTCATATATCGGCCGACGTCAATCACCTCCAGGCAGACAGGAACCGACGTCGGTCGCCTGTGTGGTTCGACTGCGAGCTAATTACAGACAGTTAGCTAACAAACCAAGTGTTTGCATGATAAGTGCTAATTTTAGACTCATAGCTGCGGATCTAATTATTGTAATTAGATGTCTAATTATTGTTTGGATGAGATCTATATAATAGACTCATGGTTGTATTGGAAAAGTGTGCTAGGGAGTAAGAGAGCATAATTATAAGCTCCTTCTGTGTGTGAGGTAGAGCAATGGTGCATTCCTCCTAGTGCCTCAGTACCAGGTGTGTTGGTGCTGGATTGGAGAGCCAGCTGGGTTCTTCAGGAGTGTAGGATCTTGGTCACAGTTGCATGGCCTATATAGGAGATCTACATGGTAAGTAAGATCGTTGATCTGTAGGTGTATGTGTGTGCAAGGTCGAGGTTCACAGGTGAGCAGAACCGTTGTTTGATTTGCAGGTGTGCAAGGTCATAAATACAGCAACACAACAGGGAGCAGTATCAGGCAGGATCTACTTGGAGTACAGGTGTGTACTCTGATAGAGCGAGAGGAAGGCAAGGAAGTTCCTTCCATAAGTATGGTCTGTTGAAGTGCAGGTTGTTACAGATCCATGGGAGATCTACTTGAAGTACCTTGAGTACTTGTGGAGCACGTGGAGTGCTTGTGGAGTGTGTGGAGCACTTGTGGTGTGCGTGGAGCACGGGAGGTGAACACCAACTCTGTATTTGAGTTGGGTGTTGGGACCTGTGAGAGGGAGAGCTTTGGGGAGAAGATTTATTGTTCACTTGAGGTGTGGGAAACCTCTGTAAGGTGGTGGAGAAGAAGTGGCATCTTCTTTATTGTATTCTTTTCTGTATAAAGTGTTAATACAAGTTGTGTATTGTCTCTCATATGCTGTGTTATTCTGAATTCTAGTTACTTGGTGAATCTGGTTATTTCCGCATATTATAGTTGCTTGGTATTTGGTAATCAATTGTATGCTTCCGGTGTTTCGCATCCTGACAAGTGGTATCAGAGCATGTTCGTTGTTCTAGATTCCTGACAAGTGGTATCAGAGCTAAGGTTGCAGGAAGCAGGTTGTGTTTTGGTTACAGGGCACTCTCAGGGGTTTCTGATCGAGTGGGAGTAGAGCAATGGTAGATCAAAGTAAGCTAAGAATGGAGGAGTTGAAAAGCACAGACGGTTACTCACGGTCCGATGGAAAGAAAGAGCAGGTAAAAGAATATTGTTGGTTGGTAGCAGATCAGCATGAAGAAACTGAAGATACAGATGTTGCAGGTGTTGTTACACAGGATGTGTTTGCAGGTTTCTTGGATAAAGTTGAATCTTGGATAAAAGATTCAGTTGCCTCTTTCCATGCAGCCCCAAGTAGAGGAGCTGGTAAGCCTTGCCAAAGAATTGGCAAAGGGGAAGTGAAGCTGAAATTGCAGGCGGCCAACACACAGGTGTTGATGAAGGTCATGCAGGCCCCAGGTTTGGAGATATGGCTAATTTCTTCAGAAAGATTGGGTGATGAGAGATGCACAAGAACTCTCACAGCGGATGCACTTGAATTAGCTGGTGGTAAGAAAATAGGTATTCTTTATCTACTTGTTTATATTACTGATTCTTCTTCTATTGCGGAGACGTGGCTTCGTAGGCTTGGTCACATGAGCAGGAAGGAGATGCATGTTCTTAAGCGGAAGACAGATATATTTGATAGGCTTAAGAACTGGAAAGCCTTGGTGTTCTTGGAGGAGATGGCAAATAGAGTTCAGTGGATGGTGTTGGATACTTCTGAGCAGAGCAGTTTGGACATGGGTTTTGATTCAAAGAAGCTCGCGGGTAAAAAGTCATCACTCACAGGCGAACACAGACACCGATGTAGGTCAGGAGGAACTGGCGTCGAACAGACAGGTGCCGATGTCAGTCATGTGCAGACCAAAGCCGGCGATGTCGGGCAGAGTAAGACCGATGTCGGTCATGAAACTGACATCGGCAGTATGTAAGACCGATGTCGGTCAGAAGGACCAACGTCAGCAGCAGGGACACCAGCGCTGGTAGGTTGGTAGTCAGGTACAGACGCATGGAACCGACGTCGGTCGGATGCAGACTGTGGAGTGACTGAGGTTGGTCACTGTAACGAATTTTGGGTGGACAGCACGCTGTCAAGGAGTCTCAAACACCCATACAGAGGATTGAAGGCGTAAGTAGGCCCTCAAATTCGTGTTCCTCTTCTTCATACTTGTTGCTGATTGTAGAGCAGGAAGGATCCAGGAAATAGGTGTGAGCTTGGCATGGATGAGGATGTGATTCCTTGGAGCAGAACCAGACGGGTGTTTTGGTAGGTTTGCCAGCTGGATGAAAGCACAGAGACGAATGGATTCCTTAGTAGAAGAATAGAGAGAACGGATACGTGAGACGGAAGACCAGGCATATGGTCTTGAGGTAGCTGTAGGACAGTGGTACAGGTTTTGACAGGTGGAGGATGAAGCATGGCTTCAGTCAGTGTCAGGTAACTACTGTGGTTTGACTTACCAGGGGGATGATGATTGCAACATCATTCTGTTGTTGTATGTGGATAGTATGCTAGCTAGCAGGGGTGTACATACAGGGTTTTGCTGAGCTAAGGGTAAGATTAGTTCAGTGGCATGTCATGAGGAGTTTGGAGCAACGGAATTCTTTGACATGGGAGGCATGGAGATCACAGGTTGATTTTGTCTCGAGTGGGAGCTGATGTGAATTAGGTGTTGGTGAGGTTCGGGATGCAGAACCAGAGCACACTAAGGGCTGGACAGGTACAGTGTCCGAAATCACATGAGGTCTGGTATAGACCTGAGTATTCCCATGCAGTGGGAGCTGTCAGAGTTAGGAGCCAATTCGGGGAAGTGGGTTCTCAAGTTTTTGAGAGGGACCGGCAGCAGGTGTTGCTATGCAGGGTCAGGACTTCACTATAGGTGTTGTAGGTTCGGATGTGGTAGGGTACTCGGATGACAGGAGGTACATCACAGGTTGTGTGGTGTGTTGTCTTCAGGTGGGAGCTTGAAGAGGGATACAAACCAGGAAACAGATTAGACGGGGTACAGGTACAGGTACAGTGCAGCTGTTTATCTCCAAGTGGGAGATTGTTAAGATTGTGGAGCTAAAAGCTTCACTGATGCAAACAGGAGAGGAGGTTGCTGAAGGTTGCTGAGTTGCAGAGAAGTTGGGGTCGGTCTGATCAGCCGACGTCGGCAGGATAGCAAAGGGAAGCAACTGACGTCGGTCATATATCGGCCGACGTCGGTCACCTCCAGGCAGACAGGGACCGACGTCGGTCGCCTGTGTGGTTCGACTGTGAGCTAATTACGGATAGTTAGCTAACGAACCAAGTGTTTGCATGATGAGTGCTAATTTTAGACTCATAGCTGCGGATCTAATTATTGTAATTAGATGTCTAATTATTGTTTGGATGAGATCTATATAATAGACTCATGGTTGTATTGGAAAAGTGTGCTAGGGAGTAAGAGAGCATAATTATAAGCTCCTTCTGTGTGTGAGGTAGAGCAATGGTGCGTTCCTCCTAGTGCCTCAGTACCAGGTGTGTTGGTGCTGGATTGGAGAGCCAGCTGGGTTCTTTAGGAGTGTAGGATCTTGGTCACAGTTGCATGGCCTATATAGGAGATCTACATGGTAAGTAAGATCGTTGATCTGCAAGTGTATGTGTGTGCAAGGTCGAGGTTCACAGGTGAGCAGAACCGTTGTTTGATTTGCAGGTGTGCAAGGTCATATAGACAGCAACACAACAGGGAGCAGTATCAGGCAGGATCTACTTGGAGTACAGGTGTGTACTCGGATAGAGCGAGAGGAAGGCAAGGAAGTTCCTTCCATAAGTATGGTCTGTTGAAGTGTAGGTTGTTGCAGATTCATGGGAGATCTACTTGAAGTACCTTGAGTACTTGTGGAGCACGTGGAGTGCTTGTGGAGTGCGTGGAGCACTTGTGATGTGCGTGGAGCATGGGAGGTGAACACCAACTCTGTATTTGAGTTGGGTGTTGGGACCTGTGAGAGGGAGAGCTTTGGGGAGAAGATTTACTGTTCACTTGAGGTGTGGGAAACCTCTGTAAGGTGGTGGAGAAGAAGTGGCATCTTCTTTATTGTATTCTTTTCTGTATAAAGTGTTAATACAAGTTGTGTATTGTCTCTCATATGCTGTGTTATTCTAAATTCTAGTTACTTGGTGAATCTGGTTATTTCCGCATATTATAGTTGCTTGGTATTTGGTAATCAATTGTATGCTTTCGGTGTTTCGCATCCTGACAAGTGGTATCAGAGCATGTTCGTTGTTCTAGATTCCTGACAAATTTTCCATTCATAAAAAAATCAAACAAGAGGTCTATGCATGGCATTACCTCATGCTTGGTCATTGTGTTGTGGAGACCCATTACTTTGATGGCTAGTAGGTTTGTGTATCTTTGTGTGAATATGGATAGTTGATCATCAACTTTGTAAGGCTTAGCTACCTCAACCACATCCCAAATGGTAGAATAATTTTTAAAGTCATGGTTCAGGACTACTGAATCAAAGGTTGTATTTATAAATTCAATCAACACTAAAATATAGTATGCAGAGGGAATTGGAATGTGAGTTGTGGGTACCATTGAATCTTTGGTTTGAAAATATTTTTCTCTATAGAAAGTTGGAAATCTCTTCATTGTGAAAGAGCTCTAAATTCTCAGTGGACACTTGGATGTTTGAAAGCAGTATAATTAATTGGATTTGGCAATTTGAAATATATGTCTATAGGTGTGTATGTTTTGATAATTCAATACATCAATTCATTGGTTCATGAAAATTAATGGTTGCAACAACTTTGGATACTTTTCTCTGCCTAATCTCTTCATTTGAAATTCATGGAAAACAAATTTTATGGTCTTTTTAATGTCATATGGTTTAGTCATATTAAAATGATAAGTGTTTATTTTTTCTCTTTCAGAACTAGCAATGGTGTCTTCGATGTTTGTTTACATGGCTTCGAAGGACATGTATCTATATGTCAAATTTATATTGGTGGGTGAAGTGTGATCTAATGTACTTTGTTTTTTAAAGCCGTAGATCAACAGGATGGTGACACATGGATGGATTTCAGTAATCTGCTTACCCAAAAGTATTTGTACAAGGGTCCATGATGATGTCACCTTTAGATTAGTGGGATGGTGACATATGGATATCTCTCAGTACTCTACTCATCCAAAAGTATCTGTATAAGGCTCCATGATGATGTCACATCTAGGTAAGTGGGATGGTGACACGTCAATGGCTCTCAATGATCTGCTCACATAGAAGTATTTATACAAGGGCCCATGGTGACATCACCCCTAGGTTAGTAGGATGGAAACACATGGATGGATCTCAGTAATCCACTTACCCGAGATCATATGTATTGGTAATTCTAATGATGTCACCTCTGGGAGGTCAAGTGACTTATACTTTCAACTTGGATCCCCAAATGGTCAAAAAGATACGGCATGGTAAGGGTGAACTTTGAGATGGTCCTATAAAGGCCTAAGTATGAAATAACCTATTTAAAATGTGACAACAATAGAAAACCTACTAAACATGATTACACATCAATCCAATTAGCCATTCAAATCATAAATTAAAAACCCAAAAGTAAGCACTTGAAGTAAATTAAAGGCGAAGAGTGAAGCATAGTGTGGCTTAGCTACAACTTTAATTCCTTTTTGTCTTTAAAAATGCCCTGTAAACCATAAGATATAACAAATAGAAACCAATATAGTCAAGCAAATTTATTAAGAATTAAATAAATTCCTTGAACTCATGTTTTTAAAACTTATGTATCATAGACTTCTTCTTCAGAAGACCTCAAAAGGATGTTCAATCAATATCGATCCCCTATTTGAAAAAATTTATATGGGTTGTGTGTGTGTTAGGGAACAACACAGGCTTAGTGGGCCATGGGAATGGTAGGATCCTCCATGATTAGTACCTTAAAATATTAGGCCACAACTAATGCTATGAACAAGTAACTGACATGGAAATTCTATGAATTATTGAAGTCCCTTTGCCTAGTTTTTATCATTTTTTATGTGATGCATGTGTGTTTATAATAAAAATTGTTTATTTATTTATATTTGAAATACCACGTGTGGAAATTATTGATTGAAACCAAAAACCTCTTGAGTTATAATCCAAAAACTTTAAAAATTCACAAGTCAAAAATAAAAAATATCTTGTTGTCAATCAACTTTTAATCACTTTGGTCTTTTACTTTCTTAGAGTCTAGTGTGAATATTTGTATATTTTGTTGAGTCAATGCCTTTCCCTTAGTAATATTGCCTATCACAAGGAAAATGGCCTTTTTGAACAATCCTAGGTTGAGAGATGAGTTTTTTGACAATTACCTTTTTCACTTTGGAAATAAAGAAAACCATGTTGAGATCAAAGACAATGTTGAAGATGAGGAACATAGCCTTAAATCCATATTAGCACCTTCTCAAATCATAAATTATATTATATCCAACAAGAATCAGGTATTGTTACAAGCTTTAATTCTAGGAGCCAAACTTCCCCTTGATATTGACCATAAGGCCTTACATCATTTACTCTCTAGGAAGGAATCCACACCTCCCATACAAAATCAAGCCACTCTCTAGCCCACTTCATTACTAGGGAACCCCAAACCCTTCCACATCATCATCAACCTACCACTAATAAACCTATTATCCAAAATAAACTGAATATCCCATCCACTAGTTATAGCCTTGATTTCAACATCCCTTATCATGCTAGTAAAGGGAACCAAATTCTATCACCCCTACCATCTAGCATTACTCAAGCCCCTAAACCAAAACTAATCCAAAGCACCCAACCTACCAAAAATACTACCATGCCTAGTGGTAAGCTTAGTCAAGAGAATCAAAAACAAAAATTCACTCCTTTGGAGGAAGCTTATGATGTATTATTTCAAAAGTTGTTGTCACAAACATGATCATATGGCCTAACACCAAACCCTTTGAGAAAAAAGTTCCTAAACCAAAGTGGTATAGAGATAACAAATATTGTGAATTCCATGTAATTCTAGGTCATTCCACAAATCATTATATGAGATTAAATCATTATATCCAAGATTTCATTGACAAAGGGCACATTGTGATAGAGCTAAGTGTATCCATGTTTGAAAACCATAGCTTGAGGGTATGCCAACATGTTTTCCTAAGCATAATCAAGATAGTCCACTTCTAAATCAAGGCCATAACACTCTACCAATTTTCAACCAACCCATTTTAACCAATCCATAATAGATCAACCCACCTTTGATCACCATGGCCTACCTTCCATTTTTAATGAGCCTATCTTTGGCCACCATGGCCTACCTTCCATTTTCAATGAGATTATCCAAGAACATCTCAGCATCTTTGATAAGCCCCTTGTTGAAAATCCTTTCTTTTCACAAGAGCTTATGTTTGAATTAAAAAACTATTGTTAACAAAGATCCCATTTTTGACAAATATCCTATTCTTTACCAAGAGCCTATTTTTTATCAATATCCTATCTTGGACCAATCCTCCTCCAACCAACACAACCTATCACCCATTGGCCAAACACACATCCTCTTATCACATGTTAAAACCCCCATCACCCCACAACATATACGTCAATTGAAAGAGGTACTTGTAGACAATGAAATCCATGAGAAAGTAATTATCTAACCCATCCATTTCAAAGTAAACAATGAACCCCATGACATTGGTTGCAAACCATTTACAAATCAATGTAAAGATGTTAGTGATACTTTTGTAGTTTCTAAGAAAACTATTATAGGATTAATTTTCAACCTTGGAGAGGGTTCTGCAGGATCTCTCCAACTAAGCTATAATATTGGGACAACCCCAAACTGTGGGTAACATATGTTGGGGCTGAACCTCTGGAGTAGACCAGCTTCCTCTTTGATGCTCACCTAAACCAATGCTAAGCTAATGCTTCATATGGAAAAGGGTTAGAAAGAGAATAAGGTATCCTAATAAGGTTAACTAGGTGATGCACCAAATTTAAATGGGAAACTCCCATGAGCTTGAACCCACACTAGATCTGCTAAAGACAATACTAGCTCACACAACCTCAAAATCAAGCTAATTTGCATAAGTATTTCATAGAAGAGGTTCAAAGTAGAACACTAATATAGACATACAAACAACATTGAAAACTCCCTAAATAAGGTTAGAAAGGAGGACAATGGATGAGGAAGATTATCCTTCAAATAATTCCATCATGCACAACTCACCAAACCAAATCCAAGGCAAGAGATAGGCAAAGAAAGTCTCATTGCATCAAGAGGTAGTTCTTACAAAAACTTGATAGGGTCGAGCCTAATCAAGTTGAACATACATTTCATTATCTCAAAGAGTATCCCTATCTCCTAGAAAGATAAAAAATCTAAAATATAATAACATTTTCCAAGGAGAAGATAATGGGATAAAATAGGAGAAGAGAAGAGAGAAGCGAGAACATGTTTCAAGAACAATTAATGAGCTGCCAGCTTTCAAGGGAATGCTCCACCATGATTTGGTCCAAAGAATACATAATCCATCATGAACAAGATAGTCATATCTCTATCTTTTATCTTCACTCCATCTTCTACTTAATTTTTTATGTATAAGGACAAAATCCTTGCATCTATGAACCTGACTAAGCTTTGGTTATGTCTACTTTGGATGGTTATCTATTTGGAGCATGGCTCAGGATGTTCCTTCATTGATTACACATAGTTGATCCTTGCTTTGAGAACTAGAAATAAGCCTATTATAGATTGAAAACTAATTTAAAATTATTAGTTTTACTATAGTCTATATAGATGGCACTCTGCTCGATGCCTGGTCTCTTTTACAATAAGTTGCCACCCCTTTGGCCTATATTAGGTCTAAAAGACATATATTACCTTTATAGATCTCTACTAGCAATGCTTGGTCCTTAATTTTTATCCTAGTTTAACTTGGGTTGAGCTCGATCTTGGTTCCATGTACCTTCTGCTAGCTTAGGTCCATTCATTTGCATTACTTGAGTTGAACTGCTCCATCGACCTTAGTCAAAAATTACCTAAATCAACCCTTATTTATTGGTTGTCAACAAACCAATTGAGGACATTGACCCTTTAACTCAGATCATTCCATCAAACCTCCTCTAATAGTTTGAATGTGTGTCTTTAGATCTTCTATCCAAGCTAATGCACTATTGAAACTTAGCACCCATGTATTTTGTCTTTGGATCTAGTCACCAGTGTATCTATTCCTATGCTTATGCCACATGTTAGCCCCTTGGCTCAGACTCTTTAATTCTTCTCATGTGTTATTGATATACCTTTATATACTCAAATGTGTTCCATTAGATCTTCTTGGACCCACTGACTTGTCAATCGCCACTAATCATTAGATTTGATCTAGGCTCTCGAGATCTGGACACTTGTCAAACCTGCATTCAATATAGGACCCTTTGATAATTCTTTGACTAAGTCCACCTTGTTGTAGAAAGATCCTTTGGAGAAAATTTAGATGACATTTGCCCAAGAAATTGACCCTTTGGATTTTTGAAAAGTGTCCTTTTCAAAAGAAAAGTACCCTTCAAAAACTTAGAAGTGGACCATTTCTCCGAGAGACATACCCTTCAGAATTTTTGAAAAGGAATTTTCAAAAAAATTGTTTTGAGCAACTTCCTTATGAAAAGATCCTTTGAGATTTTGCTTTTTGACCATTTATTTTAGGCTTTGTGTCTTAGAAAAAAAGTTTGAAGGAATTTTGCCTTAGTCTTTTACCTCAGGATAAAAGTTTTTAAAGAAAATTGCCTTCGAGAAAATTATCCCAGATAATTTTATCAAAGGAATTGTGTCCCTTATAAATTTCCTTCAGACTTTTATGAAATAGTCCTCTATAACATTGGAATGCCCTTTGTAAAAAAATTTAAGGTCCATTGGCTTTAAAAGTATCCTTTGAAACTTTGAAAAGTGTCCATTCTCCCAAGAAAAGACACTTCAGTAAAATTGTACTGAACCCTTTGGTGAAGAAAAGTACCCTTATAGAAAAGTGTTTGGGACACCTTGCTTACAAAAACTCCCCTTAGGATTTCTACTTTGGACCAACTTCTCTAAAATATATCCTTTAGAACTTCTAAAAAGGACTTTTCAAAAAAAAAAATTTGAACAAAAAGTCTGAAATAATTCTCGACACTTAAACAAAAAGGCCAAAACAAAAATCCTAAAAGAATTCCAATTCTTAGTCAAATTAAGTGGAACAAATTTTCCCAAAATAAATAAAGCCTTGTACTTCTTTTGTGGGTTTTTTGTGGAACACTTCTGCCGAAGGAAATGTGAATGTTAACACTTGACCCAAAAGATGAAGATGTATAAACTTTGGCTTGTTTGGACTTGTCCTTGCAATTTTTCATCACCATGAAAACCCACCTAGACCTTTTATTTTCAAAAAATCTTCATATGTGGGCGAAAATGGCCAACATCTTTTGTGACTCGTAAGGGTTGCATGCCTGTCTATGCAAGAGAACCCAAACCATGTGCCTTGTCTAATCCCTTGGGCATGGAGTCATTAGCCTCTACAACTAAGTTGGTCTGAAACTAGATACAAGGCTGACCCTTTCTGGAACTTCTTGAAACAACAAGGACCAAAAATAAAATAATAAAGGCAAATGCATGCAGGCAATGTCAGGAAAGAAAGAACAACTATCCTACTAAATAAATGTGCACAAAGGCACTTAGAGAAAAGAATGAACCTACTCTAATATACAAGTCATTCTCAAAATTGGTCCTCTTGGATTAAAAGGGAAACCTATAGTATCATCTGCTTGAAACAAATCAAGATGGAAGATACCTTGCATTGGAGGTACCAAAATTGGTAAATCAAGCAACCTGATGGCCAATCCTTTTGATGTGCACCATAATGGATGGAGTGAAATGAACATGTCTCTAATGTAGACATATCGGTCCAAGTCTTCCAAACTTGGTTCATGTTAGACTATAAGAACACTTGCTTGATGTTGCTCTCCACTCTTGAGAAAGTCTTGCATGAAGGCTTCATTTGGGCTCTTGGGAGAAATTGTACTTGGTTTAATTGATGGTTCAAAAAGGCCATGTTATTCTATCTTGTCCTTATGTAAATTAGGATTAATCATGCTTAGATCAACATGTTCATAGTTTTCTGGAAGGACATGTCCCTTGGCCTTTTTAATTTTTTTGGTTATGGCATTGAAATGCTGCCATAACTTTCCAAGATCTTCACTGGTATGTTCATCAATTTGAATCACTTGAGCACTTGAGATGTTCCCTTCATCAACCTCACTCAAGATTTCATCTTGCTCTTCAACTGCAAATGAGGGTTGATTTGACCATCCCAAGTCTAAAACATCATATTTTTCTTGCTCAAGGTCTGATTTGCTTTCCTCTAGCTCCATCATATCAGGGCTATCCTCAACTAACACCTCATCTTGAAATGGACCAACCTCAAAGACCTAGTTTTGATCCTCTTATTCATCCATATAGAGTGGACCTTCAGTAGTCCATTCAGGGTATGCCCCATGTTCAACTTGTGGATTGTCCTCTTCATGCAAGTTTACAACATTAAGCTATTTCATTTCACTCAAGAAATCTGAGCACAAATGTTACCTTTGATCTTCTAAAATACTTGAGTTGATCTTGACCTCCATATTAAGTTCATGAAGGTTGTCCTCTTGCTTCTCATCAGGGTCCTACAACTTGAAAGCTAAAACATGCTCCTCCCTATGAATTGGTTTTCCTTTCATGATCTCCTCATCATAGACATTTGCATTGTCCTCTTCAGGTTCACCTGTGACTGCAATCTCCTCCTCTATCCTTTCTAGAATAAGCTCCTCTTTTATAAGGGAGATGGTAGGAGGGTGAAGAAGTTCACCTTGCTTTTAGCTTAGGAGGGTATCCTTCCAGCTAGGTGTTTTGAATGTTCTTTTAGGTGTCTCCTAAATTGAGGAGAGAGAGTCTTGGAACTCTTGTATAATAAGCTTATTGAGCTGAGCTATGGTTGCTTGATTCATTTCTTGCACAACTAACCCTTCCTCTACCAAGACTGGTTCTTGGACTACCTCAACTAACACCTCCTTTTCTTTCTTTATACCCTCCTTGACTAATTTCCACAAGGGGAATGAATAATATTTGGCCACCTTATCTTTTTCCTAAATGGGTGTGGGATAGGGTGGTTTCAAAAGAGAGGGTATGAAATAGTTCAGGTCATAGGAGAGGATCCAAGATGGAATATCTTCATACTCTTGAGTGAGAATGGGCATAAGGGTAGGAGATGGCAAACTGATTGGCTCAAGCTTGACATACTCTTTCTCCCACTGCTCAAACACTTCTTCGATGGATAATACCCACCTTTTCACTTCTTTCTTCTCAATATGTGGGTAGTCAGCTTCTTCAATGGATTTCCATACATTCCAAAACTTTTGAAATAAGATCTTTATCTCCTCCATAGCTTTAAAAGGGAATTATTATATGAGATTGACCCCCTCTTTGATTTTCATGATTGTTATTCCTTGGTCTAATATTTCCTTTATAAGTTTTGACAAGGATGGACTTTGACAAGGTTGACTAGGGGGTTGATCAAGGACTCTTGAAGGTTGATTTTGAGGCTTTTGGAGGGGGGAGAGCACATAAGGTTGGTCCAAATGAGTTTGTTACCATTCATAAGATATTAGTACACTATCTACATTTTGGACCATGTTTCTTATCATTGTTATATCCTTATTCTTACAAGGTGAACATTGTTCTCCCTCACTAACTGACCATCTGTTCTTGACTAACTGAAGAGCACTCTTTACTTTTTGTAGAACATGGATAGGGAAAACCTGAGAAGACTCCAAACCCTTTCCAATCTCTCTTATCAACTTGATATAAGTTTTTAATGCCTGCTTGACCTCTAACAAGGATGTAACAAGGGAAGCTTGGTCTTGACAAGGGGAAGTAGAAGATTGGTTTGAATGCAAAGGAGGTTGGCCTTGGTCATATATAGGGGAAAAAGGAGGACAAAATCCATGATAGGGTTGATAAGTTGTTTGAGGGCCACTTAGGGGGAACACATAAACATTATTTACCTGATAAGTGTGATGTTGAGCTAGAGGATAAATATATTGATCAAAAGATGATTGATTATATATACCAGATCATAATGATTAGACACTTAGTTAGGTTGTTTAACCATTTGATAGATGCTCAAAGTCACCATTGATGTTTGAAAACCTGCCTCCAAAGGTTGATATGTAGAAGAAAATCAAAAAATACTTCCACTGCTTTGGACCTGGTCCCACCAAGCATGCCAAAAACTATTATAGGCTTAATTTACACCCTTGGAGAGGGTTTTTTAGGATCTCTCCAACTAAGGTATAATATTGGGACAACCCTAGGATGTGGGTAACTTATGTTGAGTCTAAACCTCTAGAGTAGGTTGGCTTCCTCTTTGATGTTCACCTAAACTAATGCTAAGTTAATGCTTCATGGGGAAAAGGGTTAGAAAGAGAATAAGGGCTCTTAATAAGGTTAACCAGGTGATGCACCAAATTTAAAGTGGAAACTCCCATGAGCTTGAACCCACACTAGATCTGTTAAAGATAATAGTAGCTCACACAACCTCAAGATCAAGTTAATTTGCATAAGTATTTCATAGAAGAGGTTCAGATTAAAACACTAATATAGACCTACAAACAACATTGAAAACTCCATGAACAAGGTTAAAAAGGAGGACAATGGACAAGGAAGATTTTCCTTCACACAATGTCATCATGCATAACTCACCATACCAGATCCAAGGCAAGAGATAGGCAAAGGAAGTCTCATTACATCAAGAGGTAGTTCTTGCAAATGCTTGATAGGGTCAAGCCTAATCAAGTTGAGCATACTTTGAAGTATCTCAAAGAGTATCCCTGTCTCCCAAAAAGATAAAAATATAAAATCTAAGAACCTTTTCCAAGGAGAAGAGATTGGGATAAAATAGGAAAAGGGGAGAAGAGAGAAGGGGGAACATGTTTCAATAATAATTAATGAGTTGTTAGCTTTCAAGGGAATGCTTCACCATGCTTTGGTCCAAACATGATGTAATCCATTATGAACAAGACAATCAGATCTCTATATTTGATCTTCATGCCATCTTCTACTTAATTATTTAGGTTTAAGGACAAAATCCTTACGTCTATGAACCTGATTAAGCTTTGGTTATGTCTACTTTGGGCAGCAATCTATTGGGAGCATGGCTTGGGACGTTCCTTCATTGATTACACATAGCTTGTCCTTGATTTGTGAACTGGACCTAGGCATACTATAGATTGAAAACCAATTTAAAATTATTAGTTTTACTATAATTTATATAGATGGCACTCTACTCGATGTCTGGTCCCTTTCACAATAAGTTGCCACCCCTTTGGCCTATATTAGGCCTAAAAACCTATCCTACCTCTATGGAGCTCTAATGGTAATGCTTGGTCCTTAATGTTTATCTTGGTTTAACTTGGGTTGAGATCAAGCTTAGTTCCATGTATCTTTCACCATCTTAGGTCCATTCATTTGCATTGCTTGATTTGAACTGCTTCGTCGACCTTAGTCAAAAATTGCCTAGCTCAACCCTTTATTTATTGGCTGTCAATAAACTCACTCGAGTCATTGACCTTTGACTCATCTCACTCCATCAGATCTCCTATATAGGTTGAATATATGTCTTTAGTTATTCTACCTGAGCTAACATGCTATTGACACATGGCACCTGTGCATTTTGTCCTTGGATCTACTCGCCAGTCTATCAACTCCCACACTTATGCCACATGTATCCCCTCAACTCATTGACTCTTTAAATTTTCTCACGTGTCATTGATCTACATTTTTATGCTCAAATGAGATCCATTATATCTACCTGGACCCACCGACCTACCAATCACCATGTTATATTTGATCTAGGCTCCCGAGATCTGGACACTTATCAATCATGCATTCAGCCAGGG
Organism: Torreya grandis; assembly: GCA_037957365.1. NCBI lineage: Eukaryota > Viridiplantae > Streptophyta > Pinopsida > Cupressales > Taxaceae > Torreya > Torreya grandis. The sequence continues at coordinate 4,211,320 of JARHVA010000017.1, read as the reverse complement.
ACCCTTTGACAGTTCTTTGACTAGGTCTACCTTGCTGTAAAAATATCCTTTAGAAAAAATGTAGAGGACATTTTCCCAAAAAATTGACCCTTCAGATTTTGAAAAGTGTCCTTTCTAAAAGAAAAGTACCTTTTGAAAACTTGGAAGTGGACCATTTCTCTGAGAGACATACCCTTCGGAACTTCTAAAAAGGAATTTCTCAAAAAATTATTTTGGACAGCTTCCTTGTGAAAATATCCTTCAGGATTTTACTTTTGGACCATTTCTTTCGAGCTTTGTATCTCAGACAAAAATTCTAAAGGAATTATACCTTAGTCTTTTGCCTCAGGATAAAAGTTCTGAAAGAAAATTGCCTTCAAGAAAATTATCCTAGATAATTTTATCGAAGGAATTGTGTCCCTTAGAAATGTCCTTTGGCCTTTTGTGAAATAGTCTTCTGAAACTTTAGAATTCCCTTCAAAAAAAATTTAAGGTCCATTGGCTTCAAACGTGTCCTTCGGAACTTTAAAAAGTGTCCATTTTCCCAAAAGATGACCATTCGAGAAAATTCTATTGGACCCTTTAATGAAGAAAAGTACCCTTCAGGAAAAGTGTTTGGGACACCTTGCTTGAAAAATTACCCCTCGAGATTTTTGCTCTGGACCAACTTCTTTGAAAGATATCCTTTAGAACTTCTGAATGGACTTTTTGTAATAATTGTTTCAGACAAAAAGTCTAAAACAATTCCCAACACTTAAACAAAAGGTTGAAACAAAAATCTTGAAAAAATTCCAATACTTAGTTAAATGAATTGGAACAAATCTTCTTGAAAGAAATAAATCCTTGTACTTTTGCCATGGGTTTTGTGTGGAACACTTCTGCTAAAGGAAATCTGAATGTTAACACTTAGCCGAAAAGTTGAAGATGTGTAAACTTTGGCTTCTTTAGACTTGTCCCTACAATTGTTCAGCACCATGAAAACCTATCTGGACCTTCCTCTTTGCAAAAAATCTTCATATGTGGGCCAAAATTTCCAACAAAAACTTCATCCATAATCGAAAGAGGATCCATTCATAGTCCCTACGAGGATCATGCTACCTTCACTCCTTTTATCAACACTATCAATCCTTCCTCCCATATTTCAAGTCCATCTCCCACACCCATTTATTGGGACCAATATTTTTACTTACCGTTAGTTTCCTTTCATGATAATCAAATAATCATAGAATTCCTAATTAGTATCTAGCTAGAAGAGCATCAAGAAACATCTACATATTCTAAGGAACTAGTGTTCTTCAATCAAGATGAATGCTACAATCTAAATATGAACTCATTGTCCCATAGTCAAATCCTCTTTAAGACATTATCAGATAATAAAAATCCAAATTTTAATCTAGATCAAAATCAAAACTACATGTCCCTTAGTGAAAACCTCTTTAGCGGCTATTGGATAATACATATATACATCCCAATCAAAACAATCAAGAACATCCCCTTGGTGAAAACCTTTCAAAGGCACAACTGGACGATAAAATTAATCTACCCCCTACATCATTATAGTTGCAACCAAGATCCCCATTACATATTGAGACATTATTGAAGAAACATTGAATTCCCAAATCATCCCACATGCAGTTACTTCTAGTCTTGTTGTACGTAAAATTGTTGGTCCCAATCACTATTCACATCATGGTTCCTATAATTATCCCCACTATCATTCTATACCTCCAAACCTTTCATGCACTCAACACACATCCTTCATCCAACACATCTTCCACTTCACCCTATTTGGCAGCACCCTCTATTGTAGGGGCTATGATAATATCATGGTATATTTGGAAGAAACTAACTTAGACATCAATGAAGTTACTGGAGACATCTTTGGAGCATATAATTGAAAGATCAATAGGGATCAACATCATGTATCTTTTATACCCTTTTATAATTGAGATGCAAAAAATAAAAATAAAAAATCACAAAACATCAAAAAAATTGAAAAATTGAAAAATAAAAAGAAAGAAAGAAAAAAGATATATAAATTTGTCCAAAGGTGAAAACCATCTCTATGGCACCTTGGGCAAGTACCATGATGAAAAATTATTTCCAACGTCATGTGTAAAATAGTCAGTTGTCTATAAGTACCTTACACTTGGGGGAAACCCCATTCCATTTCAATCATATGCATTTTAAATCATCCCTCCATCCGTACCCATCATACACATATTGAAACCCATCCTTATCCATTTAATTCCAAACCTAATCTAAACTATCCTTACCTATCTAAACCCATATTATTTATTTAATCCCAAACCCATCCTTAACTATCCTTATCCATTTAATCCATAAGCCATCGAATCCCATCCTTCTCAATCCACTCTTTTCGAATCATAAAACCATCATTCTTTCCATTTTGACCTTGATAAGGAAGTGGAAACATATTGAGACATGTTCTTAAGAACATCTTGGTGTATCTTTACAATGTTAATTTGATGATTAGACACTCAGTTCTTACATCATGTGTTCGAGTTATCATCTTAATTTCCATTCATTCTTATTCATCCATAATCCATCCATAATGTATCCCTTTCATCCATTACTGATCCCTTCCTTAGTGCTAGAATAGGTTTTTCCTTTGCTAGTATTCCTTATATATACATCTAAAAATCTAAAAATATATCCAAAAATAAATAAATAAATTTTGAAAAAAATCAAAATCCCTTGTCCTTAGTTATGTACCCTAGTCATCCATTACAGAGATTACTCATCGAATAGTTCAACATTGTTAAAGATCTCACATGCCAAAGGGTTCCACTTTAACCAAGGACATTCAAATATTCATTTGCGTACTTGTTTGTATAATCATTTGGTTACTTGTTTGTTATAAACTTTCTTGTACATCTCATGTATTTATTTATTTTCTTTCTTATACAGTTGATTGTTCACTTTCTTATTTATTTTACTTGCATGGTTATTTTTAAAAAACTCTTCATATCTTGTTTTTATTGTTGTTTCTTGTGTCTAGATCACTATGTGCATTACAAATGGTGATATTATGATCTTTTGTATCATGAGGCACTAAGTCTTGCACTTGTGATTCTATCATTACTTACATGTATAACACAATAGTCATCATGGTTTTTCCATACAATTGGTGCATATTATTTTATGCTATATCAAATAAAGTTTTCTCAACTCTTATTAGTTATTAATGTTATAACTATTGTTGGAACTCCATGCACAACAAATAAACAAAAACAACTATCAAACCATCTCACATCCTCGAATGAAGCATTTGTGTGTCATATCGAACAAAGCCATTGTGGTTTATTCTTTAGAGGACCAATGACATGTTAAGAATACTGACATATAGAGTGCTTAGAGATTGTATTCCATGTTGTCTCTCCTATGCATTTCTAATGGACACTATGTTAATCATTCAATGTTCATTATCTATCTATAATACATTCATAATCTCATAACAAATCACATCAATTTACTCAACCTCATAATTTATATCTAACTAATATTTTCAACATGATTGCATTTTCCTTTCTGATACCTTTGTTTTGGCACAAACGATAGCTCAAACGGAGTCTCAATTCAAAAGTTATGGCTTCTGGAAGGTGACCACTATGTTGAATGAATTTGTCACTATGTTGACTGATCACCACTATATTTAACAAATTCACCACTATATTTATTGAATTTTCCATTTGCTAATGAATTCACTATTTTCTAAAGAATTTGCAACTACAATGAATGAATTCATTGTTCTTATTTATTAATTCAAATCTAATGATTTTGTTGTAGCACCCAACGATTTCACTACAACATCTAATGATTTAGTAGTTTAATTTAACAAAATCATCACTTTCACTACCAAATTCACCAAAGTGGAAATTATGAAATTGCTTAATCTCTCTTTCCTATGCAATAAATTCCCTAGAAATATTAACACAAAACTCTAAATTATACTTACCGTGTTCCCGCTCCTCTCTGGCCTCTGATATCTCCTCACCTTCTTACTGTGATGTTGATGCACAGAGATATGATCCATTCTTCTCTCCATCCCTAGAGCAAAATCATACACAATAAATCTACCAATCAATCACAAAGAAAATCAATTTGCACAAATGATTTTCAAATTACCACCATACTCCTATTTATAATCCACCCCATCCTTTAATTATTTTTCCCTCCAAACCATTATTTTCACATTTCACAATCATTTCTCTAATTTTTCAGGCCAACAATTGATCAAAGTCCCAAAGTATTTATCACTACTTGCAATTATCAATCTTGTCAACTTTTATCAAAACATCAGAACTTTTATATTTTTTGTTCTATAGCCTGCAATTTACCATCATCGGGATATATCGTTCCCACATCCACTCATGTGACCCCTGAGTCCTGAGCACCATCCAAACGTGCAGACAATGAATGGGAAATATTATTTTTCTAATATATTCTCTAGTTTTTTAACAAGCAAACCATTTTACATAGATTTTAATCTTGCAAGTATGATATCAGTTTTACTACTTCAATTTCATTCACAGTTTTCATAATAACCATTTTATCATCTTCCTTCAATAATTTCAAACATTTATATGCTTTCCCACATGAACACTCGTAGGGGCATCATCATGATCCTTTTCATTTCTTTGGGGAAACTTTTTATCCACAATCATCAACTCTCTATTTTGTCTACTATTCTTCAAAACGGTATTGCTTCACAACACCATTTCAAAGAGGAGAAAATATAGACACCTAAATTTCATCATTTAGTGTCGAAATTCACTTTGACATGCTAATCCTTCTCATTCCCCAATTTGAATTCAAACTAACATCGTTTGTCTACAAATTTTGAATAATTGATTAATTCTTAATTAATTAATTATGCACACATTTTTCTTCCAATATTAATTAAAAATCTAGGATTTCCACCTCACCCAAACATCCTCCACATTTGTCTCAACCATGTGTTGACTCATCCAACCATCCTCCTCAACTTCTTCAACCACCTTGTGAATCGCCTTAGAACATTTCAAGCTCCTTGATGACTCAACCAACTAACTTGATTTGTTCTTGTTAATTCACTCAACTAACTCCCCTCTCTTCTCAACCCATGGAATTAGTCATCATCCTCATGGATGAGGACTAATTCCTAACCGTTGATTATTTTAATAATTCAACAAACTCAAATAATCCTCGATTATCTGATTAACCTCCCGTAAGCCTATAAATTGATGTGCAATCCATCACTCAAATCATCCACATTTATGCTAACAAAGTAATATTGAATTTTCAAGTGAATCAAAGCTATCAAGAGTCAATTGCAATCAAACCCTGCCCAATTCCCTTTGGCATTGGAGAAATGATTGAGCAACCACATTCAAAGAGCAAATCATTTTTAATCGCAGTGGAGGAGGCTCATGGTACTTCGGTTTTGTAAGTATGTGTTTTATTACTTTCTTTCATTTGTTGCTCTATCTTGACGTTGAATTGAGTTTAGAATAGGATCATTTATGTTTTGTTCCTTAGCTTAGTTTTCATTCTAAATTTCTCTTCACACACCTATTATTATATATTCACATGAAACAATAGTTGACATAATGAATAATTGTTGACTTGAAATACAAATATTGCTTTATATGAAGTTGATAAATGGAATGCAGTTGTGCTTGGTAAATCCATGTTCCTATCTTTACATGGTTTTAGAATCAAGTAGATGGTATGATATATTTATTAAAATCAAATAATGAAACCCAAAGTAAATACAATATAAACAAAAAGGGTAAGACAATAATAAAATATCTAGATTATGACTAAGTCATGGGTTAATAACATGAATTTCTTGCATAAGAACAATGAGATGAACTTTTTATATATACAAGTAAGCCAAGATAAGTTATAAATTAAATGTTTGAGTCTTATATATGGATTTTCTCTAGGTTGTTTAAGCAAATTGGCAATGACCATCTTATTCCATAAATAATTAAGAAATTAAATCAAACAATATACAAACTAAGTAGAAGTGGTCATAAGTGAACACATGTGTAACGATATAAGCCAAAAATTTGCAATGGAACCATAGTAAGAAGCTTAAATGAGGCCATCATCTAATGAATCTTATAAGAATTAAGATAAGAAGAAATTTAATCAATATTAAGAAAATTGCATTGGCAAACATTGTGATCACATTGAATCTAGCATACTTAACTATGAGGGAAAAATCATTGTTAATATATTATTGAAGGGACTGACCCCTTGAATATTACTTGAAATAAACAAAAGGGGTTGGAACTTAATAGAGTTTGTATCTCCTGCTTGTATTTTCATGGAGCCATATATCAATGGTTATAGACTAAAATATAAAAGGAACATGGTCATGGTCATAAACAAACAAATTATCAATTGATCTCCATGAGAATGCTTGTTGGCATGAGTCAATTGAAGAATCAAGAATGAATGATAGGACTGGCCATCCTATTCCCGATGGTAGTGCTAACCCCTAATTAAGAGCATGACCCCAAGTGAACATAGTTGAAAACAAACTATAGGCTTAGTCTAAAAAATTAAATTGCAACAAATGTCACAAGACTACCTGACTAGACATATGCTCCTATTGAAATAATTGTTGTGTTAAATACACAAGCTTAACTAATCTTGGTAATCATAACAAGTACAATTTGCATGGTCAGTAGTAATTGCAATAATTGGGATTGATATTAAAAAAGTTGTAGTCCCAATTTACGGATTTCTTTACAATGGTGTATTTGCAAGTGCCCATGACATGTCTTTGTCATTGTTTACCTTTTTTTCTACCCTTCCATTTCAAATTTACCCCCTTTCACTTTAAATCTACCATCCACTCTCCAAACCCTATCAATTACTGAGAGGAATTTGTGAGGTGCTTCCTTTTTCCTCCTCGTTTTAAATTTTGAAATCATGTCTCAAAATGTCATACAAGTGTCATAAATTGGCCATCCTTTTTCCCTCTCAATTTATTTTTTAATAATTCAATGCACAAAAATTCATACAAGTGTCGTAAATTTATGACACTTATGACCACCTTACGACACCTATATGACGCATTTACAACACCCTTACCACATTAAAAATTAATAATAATGCAATATTTGTGTAGCATATACAACAACCAATATTGACATTGAACTTACAAAGCTCTTCAAAATTGTAATTCACACTTACAATTTGCACAAACATCTTGTTTTAAGAGCACTTGACATCAATCTAACTTAAAGGCTCATCTTAAATCGTGTGAAATGTAGTAGTGTAAGAGCTCTACTTGGATTTGATTATCATCACCTTGGTCATGTCAACATTATTAGTAAGTTTATAATCTCTATGAATTTTTTGGAGAACTTTAAGTGTGGAGATTTTTTAGAGGTTTTGCAAGAAGAACAATGTCATTGGTCATATAGGAGAAGGATGATAATGAGCCCAACCATGTAAATACAATCTCAACATTGAACTTACAATGCTCCTCAAAATTTTAAGTCACACTTACGACTTGCACAAATATCTTGTTTTAAGAGCACTTGACATCAATATAACTTAAAGGCTTATCTTAAATCTAACTTAAATCATGTGAAATGTAGTAGCGTGAGATTACTTGAATTTGATTATCATTACCTTGGTCATGTCAACATTATTAGTAATTCCATAATCTCCATGAATTTGTTGGATAACTTTAAGTGTGGAGATTTTTTAGAGGTTTTGCAAGAAGAACAATGTCATCGGTCATATAGGAGAAGGATGACAATGAGCCCAACCATGTAAATACTAGTACTCCCCCCTCCCCCCTCTAGACATTCTTCAATTTTATCAAATATAGATGCTAAAAATGATGGTAGAGAGGAGGCATCTTTGCTTAAACTCGATATTGAATTTGATATCTATAGCCCATTGATTTCACATTAAACCTCGTTAGGCTTAGACTTTGATACATGGATACATAAGAGATTGTTTTTATTAGGGATTGACCTTTGTTACCTTAAATATTCACAGACATTTGACATACTTTCAAAGAGGAAATTCTCTTCTTTATTTGGAAAGAAAAAAAATCGACTATTTTTCTAACACTGCAACTGATAAATATTTTTCCACTTATAAAAAAGCTATGTTTATATCAAATATATATTCAAGTTCAAGGAAACAAAGTGACCCTAGTGGTAGTTTACATTCAAACTCTCTTGAACCATTGGGGAAATGTAACTTGCATTGTATCTTGTATTCCATCCTCTTTGGCATTGCATGATGGGGCTCGTAGGGGAGAGACCATCATAGCAACCACTCTCATCAACTCTCTCGCAATCATACAAGCCCATCGTCACCTCCTTCGGCTCAGCGTGGTGTATGGGCTTTGGCACCTCACCATGATAAGTTCCCATGGCTGGACTTAGTCATTTATCCTTGAAAAAACAAGATACTCGACACTCTAATACCCAAATAGAAAGGGAGATTGTTAGTCCAAAAAATAATGTAAATATTAGTTGGGATCCCATCCCTGAAGGTGACAACTTCCCTGATTCCAAGTGGGGTGTCAAATTGGGTACCGAAGGTCCTCTAGTTCTAGATTTCTTGCTCTTGCTACTTAGCTTAATAATCTTTTTATATTAACTATGCATGGATGTTGATAATTGTGTGAGACCATTTTTTGATTTTTTGTTTTAGTTTATTTTTTCATAAACTGTATACTTTAATTTTAAAACTTCAAGGATGTTATTTCTTCCCATTCTTTATAAATAAATTGTAATATTATTAGTTCCTAAGGCAAGGTACTATAGTTTTCATTCAACGTTGTTACTTTTTGTGTAATAGCCAATCAGATTGTTTTATTTCATTTCTGATTCAACATATCTAAAATTTAGAATGTAAAATTGATGGAATGTTCTTTAAGTTGATAATGCAATATTCCAAATACTTACATACGATTGAATCAAATTTTTATCACTATTAAAAAAATATAACTTACTAATTAAAATTAATATAACTTATGAATTAAAATTAATATAACTTACTAATAATTATTATGTTTCTATTCTAACTATATGTTTTTTAAAGTAAAAATGATCTAACTCGTTCTTAACTTACTATTTTGAATTAAGTCAAATAAATAATTCAAATTATTTCTAATTTTTATTTGACTTTAGAATAATGTTAAATGTGCTTGATTTTTATTTTTTTAATATTAATAGAAATTATTTTAACATTACTTGGCTTGATGTGCACTACAACATTTTTCTCTTTTAACTGGATAAATTCTTATTTATTTATTTTTCCTTTTTTTTTTTTTTTTTCTTTCCATAACAACCACTTCCAATTCAAGCAAGTATGTCCTTCTTCAATTGATTAATAAAACGTTTGTAACTTTACCATATGAAGTATGTATCATGATAAATGTGGGCACACTTAAACAAAGTGTTTGATAGAAAAATAAAATATCAATAATAATAATATTGAATAATAGAAACAATATTATACACACAAAAATATATATATCATTTATAACATAATATACTATATATTCTAATTTAATATATTATATAATATTAAAATTAATATACTAAATAAATAATCATTTATAATAATATATATTACATAAATTTAAAGCTTATTTATTACTATTTCATGTTGAATATTTTTTAATAATTACTAAATATATGAAAGGCATATCATATTGTAGGCACTCTCAAATTGTTAATACATGAAGTCATATTCAATCTAATTCAATTTAAGTTTGCTAAAACATCAATGCAATACATTAAATACGAAACACATCTAATTAGAATCAATTATTTGGGTCTTAAGGTGGGATTTCGGTGCTACAGCGTAGGCCACATGCAAACTCACGCCAATTTTTGTTTCAACCTTACATGCTCAAGCAAAAAGAGAATGTTATGTTTGGCAGCAACAATGTTCAATGCATTAGTTCACCCTCCAAATTGGCATTGGCAGCGTCCTATTATTGACTTTAACCCATTCTTCCAATCTCCACCCCCATCCCTATCGCCATTACTATGTTAAAATTTATAGGGTCCACTAGGTAACAATACATTTCGACACTTATTCATGAACTTAAAATAATAGACTACTTGATGATGGGGTTACATGCATAATCTCTTTTATCCTTCGAATCACATTTTGTTAACTACTTTTTATAACACATTCTCTTAAATTCAAAACATGTTTATGAAGAGTAAGGAAAAACTTATAGTTTACACTTGAGAAATGATACAAGTCATACCTAGATCCTCATACAAGCAAGTCAAGTTATGTTGTCTACTGTGTCGTTTTGATAGAAACAACTTACATAAAAAATTTGAGGAGGTCAGAAACAATGAACATTTTTATCACGTGTAATTTAGAAATGTTTTTTCAAACACAGCACATGACATGACATGTGATACACAATACATGATATGACAAATGATACACAACACACGATATACACAACACATCCATTCCCTTCTCAAGTCCTATCATAATATACAAATGAATCTTTCTCTAATCAAACATTATAGAACATGACAAATGATCACATTACGTTACATTTTAAAACTTTTATATTGCTTGTTGTTAACATCTTCATATTTCTATGTCATATGCATTAGAAATTCTCTTACCTAATAAAGAAAAATTGATTTGTTTGGGTTTTCAAATTTTGTATAGGCAGGGATAACACAAGAACGTCATGCTTTTGTATAAACCTGCAAAACTTTTCCTAAAATAGCATGTGACCTGTGCTATAGAAAACAATTTCACGTGTAAGAGCGCACACCATTTTTTCATGCATATCAACACCCTTTCGTTTTCCGAGAGCCTAAACAGCAAAAGAAAAATCAAAAGATGGATGTAAATTCAGTCATTCAGGCCATAGATTTCAAAAAGAGGAGAGAGCTTTCGGATGCATCTGTATTTCGGGTGGAGTTTCTCATCACCCTCGCAGACTTCCATTCCAATCAAATAGAATTTGTTTCGATTATATTTTCTCCTTTTAATCAATCAACAAATGTTTTTGCACATTATCTGTTTTAAACCTATTTAGTTTTGTTTGAATGAAATACTATATTACTTTCCATGTTCAGATGATTGAAATTAGGCAGTCCTGGTATGGAATTCTATTTTATTTTCACAAGTATTGATGGCTGATTTAAAAATATTATGGCAGTAGGGATACAAGGATTGTTAAAGAAACAACCAGTCCCTTAATTTATGCATCATCAGGTGGTTGAGAGACATCTGTAACAAATCGTAATCCCATAGACAGTTGAGGTCTCGTAGACTTAATTAAAACCATATTTCAAAGGACAAACTCTGATATAAACCATAGTTAGCTAGAGATGTGGAGGCATGCCTAATTCCCTGTAAAACAAATTAAAACTAATGTTTTTAATAGCAATTCAAGTATTTATTCAAACAACTGGCAGTATTTTATCTCATGTGAGTATATATTAAATAAAGAGATACTAGAAAAATTTAGGGCTTACTTTTTTTTAAAGCTGTAAACGTTCATGTAATGTTAAAATTGTTAACCATAACATACCGTCTGAAGCACTAATAACAGGCTAAAGACCATCCATTTCCAGGCCTGTGTAGGAATTGGGCACTGGTAAGGGAATGCAATTCAAATCAGGGTGCATGAGTAAACAAGTAAGAATATGGTTATATTATAAATATATAAATGTAGCAAGGTACGTTAGTAAGTGAATAAGAGTCGCTATATTATGTATAAATGTAGCTACGTAAAGACCTGTCTATCTTGAACTATGATTTCAGTCTAAGAAAAATGTCTATATAATTCCATCTCTTCATCATTAAGAAGGATCCATGAATTCACCACTAGGGATGTTAAGCTTTCAACAATGTTCAATGTGGTAGATCCGAGGACATTTTATGTACAAAATATGAATAATAATTTAAATAAATATGATAAATAATAACAATAATTAGAATTTATAAACAAATACTTTGTTGTGACTACTCATTAATACCATTCTGTAAGTATAACGAATCTTGGTTCTACGAAATATTGAGTACAATCTGTCCAACATGGTCAAATTTAGAAATATTTTGTTACATTATGAAACTTTTATGTGGCATGTATCATATTGGTTGATATCATGAGCGATGACAGAAATTTCCCTATTCAAAATGACAACGGTATTGCAATATAGATATCCTAGCAGAGGACGTGATAGGAAAAAATGTATCCAATGATTTTTCCTGATAGTGATAGGCCTCTATGGGCAGTATTGCAATATAGATATCCTAGCAGAGGACATGATAGGAAAAAATGTATCCTATGATTGTTCCTGATGGTGATAGGCCACTGAACCCATAGAAAAGTACATTGTCGGTACCTTTCATAGTAAGAATTGGTCCAACCAGGTTGAGGTATGAACTTCATGCGAGGTCATAGGTCTTCTACAAAGTTTATGACAATGAAAACACCTGATTATAGATTCATTGTTCATTAGTCAGTCAATCAGTTAACGGTGCCCCTATGGACCATGGTCATACAATGTTCTAGCCTACAATGAGCGCTTTGAGGTGCAAGGGTGTTGCTTCTATCAAAATTGTCCAAATATGGGTTAAGGGCTATGTGCTCTGCGGGAGGTTTGCACTGGGCCATATGGAATTTCATTAGAAGCATATTACCTCCGTTGCAACAATTCTGGCTGGATATATGATCTCTATATAATTAGTGGTCGTTAAGACATGCATGCATGCTAATAATATAACCAATTTCTGGCAGTTATCCTTGTGTTACAAATGAATTAAATATAGCCTTATCGCTTTCCTTCCAATTGGCCATCTTGTCCCTTTTTTTTATTTAATTTTTGAAAGGGTTTCTTACTTTTATCACTCTTCTCGAATACACATTTAGAGTTAGAATGCTCTTTAACCTTTTAGTTGCCATCTACATAGATGCCAGCCTTGGCAATGCACTTGAAAATAGAAAATAGCTCTCAAGAGTATCTTTTGCAATCAACATGTACTCATTTCTATCCTCTGCACATATAACTTTCAACGGTTCTTCCCAAAGGACTCACTAAGTAGTAATATTTTTTTGCTGTTAATTTTACATGTTGAAAACAATGATTAGCTAAAATTTAATTATCATAGTTTGTTAAGATGCATGTTAAGTTGGATTCAGGCTTGAACTTTATTTAATTGTATCAGATTTATAGTCATATGGAAAATTATCTCAAAGGCATGCAATTCCATAAAACAAAATCCAAAACATGCAACGCTAACAGGTTCCATTAGCCCAACCAACTATAGTTCTCTTTGCATTATTATGGGTTTCCATCATTTCCAAAATCAAAAAAGGCTTTCCCATGGCTTGAACTTGTTCACAAAACTTGAATAGGCAATTCAAGATTAAAAATTCTGAAAAAATCAAGATCAACATCATGCATTCCTTTGCAATCCAAGTCTTCCCCAGTCACTATACATTTTCCAAATGAACCCCATAGTTGACATTTGTTCTGCTAAATAATACTCTCTAGTTGAAAACCAAATCACTTTTATAAAGGATAGAAAGGATGCCAAGCATTGAGGAGTATTGTTTGAGACACTGGAGCCATATCATTAACTTGAAGCAGCTACCTGATGGAATAATTTAGTTTCTCCCATCCCTCTAACAAAGACCAAACATTCATTACCTAAATTCCTAAATACGTGCCAAAATCGATGACAGAAAAAGATGCAGCCTTTTTATAGTCCAGAGTTCTTTCTGGTTTCCTCAGACTGCCGTCATTAGATTCTCAACTTTATCAAAAGGGTTGTAGTCCAACTTCTGAGGATGATGGTTGCTTATATCCATCCACCTGGGTACAAATCCCTCTGGATAATCGACATGGAGAGTCAAGCGGTTAAGGCCAGCATCGTGCCCTGGGTGATTTTGATGGTGTGGATGCCCCTTACTTATGGCTGCTTAACCAAAGGATCTCACTGATTTAGATGTATGCTTACTCAGCATTGTAAATCCGCTATATATTTATTTCCGAAATATGGGCAGAGATGTCGACATTCTATGTAATTTGGTGATTCCAATTTCCATGTAATGCCTTCAAACATACAATCAAAAAAAAATCTCAATTTTTTGCTGCTACTATGATTTATAACAAAAATGTACTATTGCAACTATTTAGTAACTAGTATTTCTGGGATTCTCTCTTGAGAAGCTAGCAATCCTCTACATCGGACAGGAAGGATCTAATCCCACTTTGCTTATAGTTTTTTTTTCTCAGTTTCAAAACTTCCGTAAAGAAGTTTTTAAAAATCCCAGGTTCTTTTGTCCACAAAAATTTCTTCTTTAGACAACTCAAAAAGCAGTAAACAATTGCCCAAGAAAGGGGTTGTCGCTAGATCCAAATTGATTTGATTCATTTCTTCAAAATATTTGTCAACGTGTCAATTGCCTAGAGGTAAATGGCTTGAACTGAATTGGAAGAAATATAGTCACTGAAATGCATATAAACAAAATTTTGTTTCATGAAATTGATATTATACTTTCTATATCTTTATTTTTCAATTTTGATAGGGAATCTTTCAAACACACCGAATTTGAATTGATTCAGAAAATGCTGTATTCGTATGAAACATTCACAATGGAGAAGGTGAAGGCATGTATAGAGAACACAAAATATTATTATTTATGTCTCAAATCTTCAAAGGATGTGGTTCTCTTAAGGTCGATGAATTATATCATCAGAGCCTTGCAAACAACAAACTTTCTAGAACAAAGGACCATGTTAAGTGCATATCCATCATCTTTGAATTGTGTGATAACGCAAAGCATATGCACCAGCATTATCTGGTAATTCTAAAATTTTGATGGGTGGATTCCAACCATCTAATGTGATCATATGCACGTTAGATTTACTAGCTCTTTAAGGTTCCTTCACTGCTTGATAGACAGCCGAAAAATCATGGTCACCAAGCCCCATGCTTTTGGCCTTCTTGAAAACCTAAAGAATTTAAAAAAAACAAACTAGGTTAGACTGGAGGCTAAACTTCATTTCCATATATAAATTTTGTAAAAATGCAACAACGCAATTGCTACTCCCGCTTTAAAATTCATTCTGAAAGATTAAGAGAGGAAGATAAACTTAAGATACCTCATTAGCTGCAGCAGCTACAGGCATAGATACTCCAACATCGTCTCCAAGAGCAAGTGCCAAACGCATATCCTTCTGTTGGTGCTTCAATGGAAATGCTGGGGGGAACTTCTGTTGAATCATAGCGGGACCTTTCAACTTAAACATTGGATTACTGATTGCACTTAATTCCTGCCATCAAACGTTGGATAAGAAAAAATGGCACTGATTTCCTGTCATGAAATATCTTCCTCTATGCAGTATCATTTTAGCAGCATTGCATGTTATGACCTACTATTTGCCATAGCATTTAACTTAAAAGCATGCTCAAAAGCTCCAAGATAAGAAATAGGATTGTCCACAAAATTATGTGTGAGGAAGCCCACCAAGACATCTAATAGTGTTTGCTGGCTTAATTCACTCCTATCAGTTAGAACGAGGCCTTCAGAGAATGCATTTGCCATGCTGCAGTGACAACCAAGACATGTCAAATATTGAAAAAGTTTGATAAAAGAATGTAGGGGATGAACAATTTATTCTGAGCCTTACATGCTAGCCTCACGTCTATATCACTTGGAGGAAATAACATTGAGTTTATATGAATCTGCATATAAAAATAAAAATTTACTCTTAAAACTTACAGGCTTCTTCAAACAAAAGAGTTGGAATTATGTAGAAACGTTTTCAACACATTGTCATATAGACAATAAAAACACATACCATTAACCAAACATGCTACTTGTACATCTGTAAAAACTTTCCTTCTTGATTTCATCATCGATGTGCTATTACCATTATCTGAATTTTTATGTTTACTTCCTACCACTAGTTGCAATTATCACAAGAAAAAATCTCTTGGCATATGATTCTGATTTTACTGGTGATTTACACCAATATTTGTTTTCTAATAACGAGTATCAGACTCAATCTGCTCAGTATTTACATGGAATATCAATTGTTTTGAGTGTGGCTAAAGGAGTCTGCTTTAGAAATTATGGTATTGAGTATTAACTTCCTCTTAATATCTACGTTTTAGAACACTACACCATCTTGCAAGCTGTGATGCAATTGGATCCTATCGACAATAGTAAATTATGTCTTGCTATGGACGCACAGGTTTAGACAATAAAATTACCTGGTAGAGACACCTCATCAAAAGGTAGGTTATTACAACTACTCAGCCTTGGAGATGATAAGACTGATGATTCCCTCAAAGATTATAATCAAATACATTAACATGCCCTGTCTATAACAAAACAAAAAATCACCGACACAAATTTAGATGTTGAATGCCAATGGAATACATATGCAGCGCAAAATGCTGAAAATAAAATAGGTAAGTAAATATCCAGTATAAAAGGACATGGAACACCCAAAATTTAACTTTTGAATTGAGGGGTTGGAGAACTTCCTACATTTTTCCAATATATAGGTAAATGTAGCTTTTTAGGTCACCACCAAGAGAGACACATTATCGTCAATATGTCCCATCTACAAAATAAATTGGCTATAAATAAATTATGAGTAATGAATTTGCATTGTCAAATCATATATGTTGGATATTCTTATGGACGGGAACTCAAAGATGATCGCAAATTCACAAACCATATTGCCACAATTATCATGGGAAATGTCCAATCTACAAAATATATCAGTTATTAATAGATTGTGAATAATGATTTTGCATTGTCATATCATAAATGCTGAATATTCTTATGGACTGGAGCTCAAAGGTGATCACAAATTTGCAAACCATATACAAATAGAGATGTATTGAATAAAAAATTAGTACCCTGTTCATAATTGTAAATGACGTTTTCATTCCATTGGAAAAAATACTAACAGTTAACAATATACATAAGGGTTCAAAACTTCAAAGGCATATTTGATGTACTCCTGGCAGATCTAGATCAAGAGAGAAGAAACATTTCTAGCCTTAATATGCAAAAAAATCTGTTCTGTGCCTGCCAGGACTGAAATAGGACCCAACATGAGTGACTATGTGCGGTGGTTAAAACCATTAAGTATTAACAGTTCCCCTGTTTAAAAGAGTCAAGACATGACAAATATATGTCTGACCTTGAAACACTGAGACCAAGCAACCAGAAAAATAGATGAAACAAATGCTACAGGAACAAAGGGGCATTAGTGACCAATCCTACTTTGCAATAAACATCAAAACATTTATAATACCCTGTAGACGAAGCAGGCATTGGACGGGTAATGCAAGCAACCACTTTAATCGGGAACTCTCTCAAAAACCATTTATTCTTTGGTGATATGATTCTAGTACTGCCAAGCGTACCCACAATTTTATTAGGGCCACTTATCTCATTTTGACTTGAACAAGTAACTATTATGAATTATCTTATAAGGACATTCAAAGTGAAGATTAGGTTTGTGCTGACATATTACCAACATTTCTACCGCTTTAAACACATAAGAAAGTAAGAACAAACAATAATGAAATACAGAGTATTTTACATTTCTACGGGAATCTGACAATGTCAATATGCATTTTCCAAAACAATGACCAAAATTGGCCTTTATAGGCACAGAAACTACTCATGACATGAATTGTTTTGAACAATAGATTCTTATAAAGTATGTAGAAGTTTTATAGGGCAAAATAACAACTTTCAACAAACAATTGTCTTCTTAAAATTGTAAGTCAAAAACATTTTCCATCTATTGGGTTTGGTAGAGTCCGCAAGCCTCACAATCAAGTAGATTGACACACATGCCTCCCAAGAAGATAGCAAGGTTTCGATTGAACCTAAAGGAAAATCAATACAGCTGTGCAAAAAAAGTTAACAAGAAAGAATCCCCAATTTTGGGGTTGAAAAGACTGCTAATCCCTTGGGGTAGTGGATCCCCTCAAGAAATTTGTTCAAGCTAAAAATGGATAGTACATCTAGTGGCAATCAAGGGCATTTAGGTTCTGAAGACATTTGCAAGAAACAAGTGGGGAAATCAATCTTCTCATTAATACACAAACAAATAACTTTGTGGATACTCTGGGCATTAGGAAAGGTTTCCTAATGGCCTCACAGAGAGGGATAGATGCTATTATAATGTAACTTACTCCAAATCCTTGTGTCTCTTTTATTCCACAGAAGACCCAGCTTCCTATGCAATTGCGAACTTTGCTTGGTCAAAAAGGTTTGGTCATTGTTAGACTCTCTCCAGCATGTTCACATGATCTATAAATGTCGAACGATGAGATAGTAACGAGAAGGCAGATTACTTAGCACAAGTTGCAACTTCTTTTCTCCTGGGTATATGCATCACCAATTGGGATGGACTCATTGGACTCAAGGAAGAGAACTACTTTTTGACTGAGAAGTGTTGTGTAAGAGTGGGGGATACCCAGGAAACTCCTCAACGTGGACTCAAACCAGCCATTAAAAAACTAAAGAATTGATAAATAAAGAATAATATTATTTATATCCAAAAACATTTTAAGTATACAAAGGAGGTGGTCAATATATAGCAAAAGCAAGAGTTTGATTCCAATTTTGTTTTTGACTAAGTAAAAGCAAGAGTTGCAAACCAACTTTGTTTTTTACCAAGTAACTGACACATGTCTGAAGTGATTGACACATAATGGACACATGTGAGAAGTGGTGGCAAGTGATTAGCAATGCCACTTATCTTATTCTAAGCCTATTAGGTGTGCACAAAGCAAACCTAGTATAGTTAAGCTAACCTAAATCAACTTAATATTAGTGCAAATAGAATATTGCACCAACATGCTGCTAGGCCTTATCTACACCAATTAACCCAATGATCGGACCAAGTTTGCTATAGATTAAACGCCCATGCCCATCCCCTGCCTAACTCCACTTCTATGGTTATTCTTTCCTTGGTCATACATTTGTGCTATGGCATTATGTATTATATGCACAATTGCCTCTGATCACTCCTTTGGTTGTGATCCTAATATAAAATTAGGTTTCCTGGCATATGATGGGTTTTATCACCTCTTGGGCACCAAGCTATGCTGTCCTTTCTGATAATAATTGGCATTACTTTAATCATTCCACGTGATCTCAACTGATTTCAGTCTCTTAAAGACTAGAGCCATTGACCATTTTCTAGATCATTCTTCATCTCTAATCATTTCTATACATGGCTGTAAATGGATGAGATGTATCAGGGTTATTGAGAGAAGAGCCTCCTCTCGTTTTTCTAAGCATTTTTAATCTCCCTTCCATTGCTCTGCTAGTATCCTCCATTTCTCTGGTGAGGTGTCTTGTATTTTTTCTTCTGCTTCTGCATTTGCCCCAGCAATGCAAAGTGGCAAGGAAAGATGTGCAGTCATGAATGCACTTACCAATGACACTTCTCTGGCCATGCTGTGATTGAAGAATGGAAAAGCAACCAGAAAGAGGCCTGTCAGAATGGCAAGAAGCTTTCCTTATTGCTTCGAAGGACAGAGAGAAGAAAAACCCACGAGGATGAAGCTATCTAAATCAGCGACATTGATAGGTTTGTCCCAGAATATCCAGGACATCCGGGTGCATGTTTTTCTACGTTTAAGTCTACTACAGCTGTTCACAATGCTGGCAAGACTTTTGTAGCAGGGGAGTTAAGAATCACGTTGGATGAAGTTGAAGAATGTGAATCCAATGTCATGAGCACCAATGATAATGTGCTTCGTGAGCAGAAAATGGCAATAAGGAGGCACTCCTTGACCTGGCTAGCCGTATCAATTTACTCCTTCAAAAAGATGGTGAAAGCCCCCACCCAACTTCTCTCTTTCCCCTTGACGAGATAAGGTGTCTTCTGACAACTGTGTATTCTAATAGTAATGCAAACAAAGGGAATAGTTATCCAATGATATAAAAGCCATGCATCCATGAGAAAGACAATTTCGCTTTGCTTTTTATAATGCAAAAAAACCCACTTTCAGTGTTCTCTTTCTGCACTTTCAGCTCAGTTTATCATACTATAAATTAAGTTTGAAATGGAATTATATTAATGTCCATAGAAGATCAAAATAGGTCAGGAGGGCTTGAAATAAAATGACAAGTAACAGCAACAGGAGCATCCTGAAAAGGTCACAACCAGAGAATCGTTATTCTCTGACCCTTAGATTATTCCTAGCATGTAAGAATCCATGACATCAAATGAGAAAAAAAATCATGCCATGTACGAGAAACATAGTTTAAACAATATGCACAAAGACTAGTGTTCTGTAGGATACAAGAATCACAATTATTCATTGGAGAAGAACTACAATATTCACCTGCCCATGATCATATTGACAACAAGTTTCATCTTAGCTCCATTTCCAACTTCCCCGAGAAAGAATGTTTTCTTTCCCATCACATCAAAGGCAGGCATCACCTCGTCATGCAAGGACTGCAGTCAAAAAATACGTTAGAGTAGGCCCCTGTTAGAAATTGGAAGAGTGAAGTGTAATATTAGCATCCATGCTGACCAAAAAGATCAACATGGTTGATAAAAAGGCTGCAGAAAGTATAATGGCATACATGACCAAGATGTGCTCAGAGAGCAGTTTCATGTAAAACTGCATATTTCAATTGTAAATAGTAAATACTCTTAAGAGAATTTGGAAAGAGGTAATATTCAATACAAGAAGTGATACAAAAGGAATTTTTATATGTTAAGAGAAAATGAATGCTACATTTATTGGCAATGTTGTTTATAAACTGAATTCATGAGCCGTATATTTTGAAAACAACGGATGGCTCCTGTGTTTCCTGCTCTGTGTAGTGGCATGACCTTCCAAAGACTTTCGCCATCCCTGCTCAGGCTGGACATTTGGATACTCCTGCAGGCTCTGTCAATGGAATCTTCAATGCAGGGTCATCCCTGGTAACTCTTGGCACTTGCAGCGCTTCCAGATCTGATCAATTGCAATTTCATGTTGCAGTCTCTCCTGATTCTGCTGCAAATCCGTTTGGATCTACTATTGATGAGACAAAAGTCAATGCTGCTCCTGATCCCTCCAACCGTTCATGGATTGAGGCCCTTCAATTTGTCTCTCTTTCTCAAGCAGATTATCTTCCACGGGGTGGATGGCGGTGCTGCCAGATGTGGCCTTAGGGTTTCAAATTTGTTCCCGCTTTCTTTTCCAGCCTGCTCTTCTTCACATCCTGACCCATTGCACAATTGTGCTTCTTCCCATTAAACCCTATTTAGGTCTGTTCCTGCCTCTTTCTCCTCGCTCTGTTCCAATTCCACCAACTGTGGGGTCCCCTCCTATCGGTATTGCTAGCCCCCAGGCAGAGAAATCCGCTGTTTTTACTGCAAATTCAAGGGTTGAGGCAAATGGGGAAGGAAAGAAACCTCAGTCAGATACTACACCTGTAATAAAAATAGGGTTCAGAAGTTCTCGTGGAAGAAGAATACCATGCCGATTTGGGGCTGATATGCATATTTCACAAGCTATGGCCTTCCCTTACAGATCCGCATACGTGGATCTCAAATAATTGGAAACCTGTTTTGTCTGAGAAACTCTTCGTTTACCAATGTGCCCACTGGCATTCTATTGTGGTATGTGGCTCTGAGGTGGCCAAAGAAGGTGCTTCTACAATCAGGTCCATGGTCGTGCAGATCAGCAAAACATTGCATGAAACTCTAGTTTCCTAGTTTAATCCTACTATGCATACTTTCTCTGTGGCTCTGGTTTGTGTTGGCATGCCAAACCTACCTCTACAGTTCTGGAGAATCTCTATTTTGACTGCTAATGGCAATACTTTGGAAAGGTTCTTTCCATTCCTCTCGAGACTGCTCATTGTTCCCAACCTACTTTTGCATGGATTTGAGTTGAACTAGATCTATCAGGTGGTTTTCCTGAGGAGATTTGTCTCAAGGTTGGTGACTATCTCTGGAAACAACAATTGGACTATGTGGAGGTGGCTTCCTGGTGCAAATTGTGTTTTGACCAGGGTCACCTGGTGGCTTCATGCCCAAAGAAAAAGGTTGTATCTGCAGAAGTAGGGGCTAAGAAGGTTAGGCATGCTTCTTCGTGGAACAAGGCAGAAGATCATCAACAACAGGTGAGGGTTGTCCTCGTTGATAAGCCTTTGGAGTCTCCTTGTGATTACAACAAGGTCTCTGATTGTTTGGTGCCACCAGATACAGTAGTTACCCGAGAATCTTCTGTTGCTCCTACCTTGGACTCTTCTTCTCTTTCTGAAGGTTTTGTAGCTCCTCCTGAATTGGGTCCGGGGATTTCAAGGCCTTACCCTCCAAGTTTGCTACACCTCCTATTTTGGGTCTAGTTGGAGTAATCTTCCTTTAGCTGGAAACTCTACCTCTGAGGCAGGGCCTTTTAATGGGGCTTCCAGTATAGATGACTCTGAAAGGTGGATAAAGGACAAAAACAAAATAAAACTTCAAAAAAGATGACATCTGTGCAAATGATTCTTAGATCTCATCAAAAGAAGGGGGTTGTTTAAGTTTCTGCAGATCTTATGACTGCTGATTTTGGCTGCAGATCTTTTATTACGAAGTTCTAATGCTTTTTTTGGTTGCTGAAGAGCTTGGAAGGTCGTCCTTTGACCTCTTGTTAGGGATGGGGTGATGTTTTGCTGTGAATAGTGTGTACTTCATTTTTTTGGTCAAGAATAGAGGCTTTATATATTTTGGTTTTGTGGCTGTTGCTGCGGAAGTCATTGTTCTAGCTGCAGAAGTTAACTGTAATTGTTGTGATTGTTTCCAGATGTTGCGGAAGGTCTGGGTATTGGCTGCAAAAGACTTCATATGGATTTTTTTATAGCTTTTGTAAAAGCATTTGTTCATGGTTCTTGCTGGAAAAGCAAACTGAATCTTATGTATGAAATGTTTGAATATTAATTTAATAGTGAGGGACCATGCAACGCTCATTTTACCGATTAAAAAGTTGTTTATAGGCTATGCCCAGATTTAAATTAGAACTCCATATCCAATTCCATGTTGTGAATGAGATAGGTATTTTATTTGACCAACTGGTGGTAGTTAGCAAGCCTTCAATATGGCTAAGTAAATGGCCTTAGGTGGGATGCTTGGTTTCAAGTATAGCCAACGATTGACCGCAGGAGAAGTGTTGGGAGTGAACTCTCTCGTATAGCCAAGATAAAGACCTAATTTAATCCGAAAGCCAGTAATCAGTGAATGAATCAGTTATGCAGGGGTTGACAACTAACTTGCATACCACCTGAGGGGAAATTCTCCAAACTCTAAGTTGATGGTAAATCTCCCATCCCTCCTATGTCTTGAACTTTAAAATAGGGAGCTAACTAGGTAAATTAGCAAGGCAAACAGAGGTACTATAACTGAGGGTTCCACTGCTAACAATTTACATAGCCCATAATTGAGGTTCAAGCAACTCCCTGCCTCAGATAATATCAGATCCAAGTCTCGCATGCTTCATGATAAGACATCAAAATGCTGATTCCATAATGTGCTTGTTAAGCAGCTATATTGCATTGGCCTAGGTTGTGCTTTACTACATACAGAATTTCCCTATCTCATTCCTTGTCTGTGTATCTTTTCCATCTTTAATTCAACACCCGTATCTGTCGTATTCATTTACATTGGAAGAATTTGTTTCTTACTGCTTGGGTCTTCTTCCACACTTGTCCTCCTTTCATGTTCTATATACAATTCTCTGCAATGTGATGATTCCATTATAATCGTCCATATTTAACCATGGACTCAATCATGCTTTCAATCTTACTTTCTGTCTTGTGAACCAACATTGGCTAAAGCTGCTTCTGGATAATCAGGGGCCTGTGATCTGGCATATGCATTAGTTGTGATAGATATTCTTGAATTACGAACTTAATGACATTCATATGTCTTTCATGCCACCATAAACTGGAAACCATTTACCACTTTCCCCCTTTTTCTCAAACAATACAATTTAAATGTCATATCAGGACTTTTGTATGAAATTGTTTGTGCTTATCATAAGAACAATTAATGGGTGCTTCATTGAAAATTTATTTTCATGCTAGAATCCTATAACACATCCTTCTAATAAAAAGCAAGTTTCCTTGCTTAATTATTGCTTATGCCTTTTCTATTAATTCTCATTTATAACAATTGACTTTCCAGTTCCACCCTACTGTTCAATTGCAACAATGCATATCAGTAGCATGGGAAACAGTCCCCAATACACTCTCTGAATTAACAAAGTGTATCAGTAACATTACCTATTCTTTAGTTTTCAGGTTGAGGCATAACACTACAATGGAAGCCAAAGTTGCCAATGCTATTAGCCAGTTACAAGTTTATAGTAATACCACAAGCTCCCGTGAATAGGTATAGATGACTAGAAATCTGAGAAAGATTTAACTTAAATAGCATGTAATGTCCCCATTTTTCCAAAAGTGACATCGTAGAAGACCATTAGCCTATTTGGTTCCCGTACACTAAATCGGGTGATGTCGGGGAACATTAGTGTGGGAGTCACTATTCACAGGTTATTATTCACTTGCATTATTCACAAATTACAATTCATCGTCATTATTCATGGTGATGTGCTAAGTCATGCAGCTGATGATGCAACAAGTGAGGTGGCTTGGGGATGATGTGACATGACCCACAAGGATATCTTATGCATGTGAAGGAGTGGGTGACTAAAAGAGAAGTTTATTTGTCTTTTATACGTCACATGTCTACCATTTGAGATGAGGACAAGGGGAGGGTCGAAACTCTATGGAGACCCATTATTTTGGCATGTGAAATCCTTTTGAATGGGTCAAAAGGTGTTGGGAAAGCACATGGGATAGTGGGGGATCAAATCACTAATCCTAATTGAAGGTGGGAGGCAAATTGATTGAGAATCACATGGGGGCACATGGGAAAGTCAAAAGCAAATCTTGAAGATCCTCTTGCACATGTGAAAGACAAAATGCACTATTGATGAATAGTGCTTCCATTTCAAAGCATGGCGCATTTTTGTCATGTACCTCTTTTGATGGGGACATGGTGGAAGACCCTTAGCCTTTAAACCCTTAACGAGGGCTAAGGGACAAGCATAAAGGGAAGTGAGTATTAAAATGGTCTAATTGAATGTGTAAGTACATTTTTTGAAAAGTACTTATGTTTCTTATTTTACTTAAAGAGGGACCTTTAAGGATCTTAAGGATTTAAGTGATTTTAAGAAAAGATCATAAAGAAAGGTCTTTTAAATCAATTTTTATATTACCCTCCCTTTCTCTTTTTGGGTGCCACACTTGGAGGGCTACAAAAGTGAAGAGGAATCATTTGGTGAGGGCATGTCATGTTTGAATATTGAAAACTTGGACTATTAGCATGCAAATGCTAAGCCAAATTGTTTGAAGACAGAACCTTTCAAGCAAACGAAGTTAAGAGGATGAAAACGCTCTTCGTTCTTTGGGGGTAACTCCATTCGGGGGTTATCATTGGATTCAATTGGTCATCCAAGGGTGTTTTAAACACCATTTGTCATTTTCAAGTTGACGCCTTGCTTTTGGAAGAGTGGTGACTTGGTTGAAGGAGTGAAATTTCACTCTTTGATGGATTTTGTGTCTTAGGGGCAATTCTAGATTTATTTGCAATTTTCTACATAGTGGCAATTTTGTTTGGGAGGGGTTTGGACCTCTTGCTTGGGGTGATTCATCTTGAATTTAAGTCTGCAATTTTATCATATTTTTCCAGCTAGGGCGATTTGACTTGAGAGCTGGTTTGAGCCTTTTGAGAGGGTTTTGAGGCCTATTTCTCGTCTAAACATATTCTAATTTTTATTCCAATATTTTTGCAATATGAAGCCTTGTTTTGTGAGGTATTTCAATATATGTTTAAGGATATATTGCCCTAAAAATATTTAGTAGTTATTATATCTATTTTTTAGCTTGGGCGAATTGTTTTGAGGGGCTTGTGGCTCCAAAATACTTTTAGATTTTCGTCATAAATTCTGCCTATTAAATCTGTAATTTTTATGCAAATTTATGAGGGTTTCAGTGGAATAATTCAGCTGCAAATTATTAATTAAATACCAGCTTAGGGGCGTCTAGGGTTTTGAAATTATTTTATGATTTTGGAAGGATAAACTTGTTTATTTGGATAAACCAATTGTTGTTAAGGTTTAGCATAATTTATGCTAATTTTTTTAAGCTAATTGGTGGCTAGGGTTTGTTGAAGTTATATCAGAAATTTCCTATTGTGAGGTAGGGTTTCTAAGTATTTATAATTTTCAGTTAATTGTCCTTTTTGGGGACATTACAATTTTCTAGCTTCTTTTCCAAGTTTTCTCTCTTCTCCTTTCTTGTAATTTCTATATATATAGTGTTTCTCCTTTGTAAATACCATGTTGAAGATTATAACGCCCCCGCCCCCCCCGCTTTTGTAAGAATCTATATTGTATGGATATGGGTACGGGTACGATTCGAGAACGTGGGTACGCCATTTTTCTAGAACCTTGATTTGGATACGCCATGGGTATGTCTATATATATATATAAATGCATTTTACTCAATTTTTTAGTAAAACACTTGAAAATACATAGTTTTTGTTCATTCATTGCTTCAAATTTCCAAATTTTCAAAGTATACATTGCAAATACATTCAAATTTTCAAAATGCAAATGTAGAATAAATCAGAGATTCATAATTCATCTAGATTGTCCTCATATTCATAATTATGAATGCCACTCCCACTAAGTCCACTTGGACAACTCCCACTAGCTCCACTCTCCACCCCTGGGGTTGAATTCTCTTCATTGTCATCGACATCATCCACACCAAGTAATGAAACTTGTGCAAATGTAGATGTGGAGGCATCCAAGTCTGTATTCTCTAGAAGGATATCCCAAAGTTTTTGAGGCCCTCGCATAAAGTCCTCAGACTTGTGTGAAAGGAGGCACAAATTGGAATGCACAAATACCAAATGCTCAGCTTTCTTGGATGCCAACTTATTTCTTTAAATTTATCAGATTTTCTTTTCGATCAAATATATTAATATAATATATTAAATATTAATATATTATATATAATTAAATTTTTCTTAATATTTATATATAAAAATATATTTGATTATAATAATTATATAAATATTATAATTAATATAATAATTATAATTATATACATTAATATAATTTATATATATTATATATAATGCCTTTATATATAAAAATATATTATTATTATATAATATTATGATAATATAATATGTTTTAACTTTTTTATATATTATATTAAATATAATATTTAAATAAAATCAATATATTATAAGTATAATACTTATATAAATAATAATATTATAGTAATTATAATATAAATATATATTTATCTAATATATAAATATTATTATAACATAATAATAAATTATAAATATTAATATTATATTATATATAAAATTTTAAAACATTAAATTTAAATATCCCTTATTCTTGTTTTTTTTTCTCGAAATCCCTCGAGCACGCCCGAAGGCGTCTCCGGACAAGGGGCGTCGGGGGCGGGAGGGTGGCGGGCAAGGGGGTGCGGTAGGGGAAGTGGCGTACCACTACAACACAGGTAAGAATTGAACTGATATACATTCTTGGAATTTAAACCTGGTTCAGCTTATCCCTCTCTTAAGGACGAAAACCCTTGGAGTGAAGAAATCTTTGAGGACAAAAACCCTCTAAAGTTTGTTGGTCTCGGTGGTGAAAGATCCTCCTCCCTGGTTGGCTTTGGTGGTTTCATGCAAAAACTACAATTGTCCTTCAAAGGAGAAATTTGTGTAAGCAGATGTTATGTAATGTTTCTATTTTATATACATTATTCAATGTTTGTATAATTTAGTATTATCAATGTAATCTCTTTCAGTGATTAAATATTATAGTTGGAGTTTTTATCAGTTTGATATCTCTCAGTTGTAGTGTTGGTTCATTTGTAAGAGTTATTATTATAAAACTCAGTATGTAGCAATATTCCAATTTGAGAATATTACAGTGGTATCAGAGCTATGTGCCCTGCCAACCTGTGTAGATTTCTTTGTAGTTTTGTTTGTTGATACACTAGTACAAGGATCATGGCATGGAGGCATCTTCCATAAATTTTGCCTACGAAAGAAGAGGAGTTGAGGCAAAGACAGAATGATATCATTTTGCAAACACTAATTGAATTTGCCGAATGGCAGCAGCAGTTATTCGATAGGCTACTTCAACAAATAGAAGCAAAAAAATTGCAGGCAAAGGTCTCCAAAAAGTTGGAGGACAAGAAAAAGATTGTGAAGGAAGAACTAAAAGAGGTTTCTACAAGCAATGAAGAGAGTAGCAGAAACGATCTCAAAAGGAATAATCTTTGCTTTTTATGCAAAGAATATTGGGATCCTAACCACCAATGCAGGAACAACAAAGAAGAAGATTTTGAGGTGCCAATTTTCTTGCAGGAAGAAAGATTTGAACTAGAGTTTGAAAGGAAGCAGCGCATGGGGGAGTCTACCATACCAGAGGAAGCTGAAGAAGATGTTCATGTTCAAGGAGCACCCATGCCACAGAGAGAAGATTTGCAAACATGTGAAGAGAGCAACCAAGTAAAAGAGCAAGTCTCCATGGTGGAAGTATTGGACTTGGTGGTTGCGCATGCAAGTGCACATAAGAAAATGCTTGTAGAGGTTCAACGCTATGAAGAGGTTGAGATCCAAGATATGGTGGAGAGATCTGACATGAGTACTATGGAATTTGGGCCATTGGTAGGCCAAAGTAGAAAGGTAGTTGGCTTTGAAGGTGACATTGTTCCTACAAATGAAGACAATGCAGAAATTTTGCTATGTGGTGAGCAAAGTCACTTTGCATATATAGATTAGAGGCCTTTAGATCTGCAAGTTTTGAAGAACCCATTATTGGTTTTGGAAGAGACAGTTGTGGAAAATTTGGCAAGGCTTGATGACACACCCAACTTTGTTGAAGACATCTTTTGGAAGGCTCAAGTTGAAATGGGAAGAGAGTTGTCTATCGCATCACTTGGTGCGAGCCTTTCATTCCATGATTATATCAAAGTGGTCCAGCGGATGCATGTTGACGAGTTCCAAAGATTTGTTTGGGACCCTGTGTTTGGATTCCTAAAGTGAACAAGTATTGCTTGAGAACAAACAATATTTGGAAAGGAAGGACTGTAATGTCCCCATTTTTTCTAAAGTGACATTGTAGACGACCATTAGCCTATTTAATTCTCGTAGGCTAAATCGGGTGATGTCAAGGAACATTAGTGTGAAAATCACTATTCACAAGTTATTATTCACTAGCACTATTCACAAATTACTATTCACCATCACTATTCATGGTGATGTGGCAGGGGATGTCGATAATGATGCATCAACTAAGGTGACTTGGAGATAATATGGCATGACCCACAAGAGTATCTTATGTATGTGAAGGAATGGGTGACTAAAAGACAAGTTTATTTGTCTTTTATGAGTCACATGTCTACCCTTTGGGATGAGAACAAGGGATGGGTCGAAATTCTATGGAGGCCCATTATTTTGGCATGTGAAATCCTTTTGAATGGGTCAAATGGTGTTGGGAAAACACATGGGGTAGTGGGAGATCAAATTACTATTCCTGATTGAAAGTGGGAGATAAATTAATTGAAAATCACATGGGGGCACATGGGAAAGTCAAAAGCAAATCTTGAAGATCTTCTTGCACATGTGAGAGACAAAATGCACTATTGATGAATAGTGCTCCCACTTCAAAGCATGGCACATTTTCTAGCTTCTCCAAGTTTTCTCTCTTCTCCTCTCTTGTAATTTCTATATATAGAGTGTTTCTCCTTTGTAAATACCATGTTGAAGATTATAACCCCTCCCCACTTGCAAGAATTGAACTGATGTTCATTCTTGGAACTTGAACCTGGTTTAGCGTATCCCTCTCCTAAGGACGAAAACCCTTGAAGTGAAGAAATCTTTGAGGACGAAAACTCTCTAAAGTTTGTTGGTCTCGGTAGTGAGAGATCCTCCCTGATTGGCTTTGGTGGTTTCATACAGAAACTACAATTGTGCTTCAAAAAATATATTTGTGTAAGCAGAGGTTATGTAATGTTTCTATTTTATATGCATTATTCAATGTTTGTATAATTCAGTATTATCAGTGTAATCTCTTTCAGTGATTAAATATTATAATTGGATTTTTTATCAGTTTGGTATCTCTAGTGTTGGTTCATTTGTAAGAGTTATTATTATAAAACTCAGTATGTAGCAATATTCCCATTTTGGAATATTACATAGCAACTTTCCATTCTAAGTGCAAAATAATCATTTGTGCCTCAATTCCAGAAAAATACGAGAGAACTTGCTATAGTGGAAGTATAATACAATAAAATAAAATCTTAAAGGATCTATTTGAGTAGTGTCAATGGCAAAAAAATAGAATTAATATTACTATGTTCAAAAAGGAATATAATAGCAAGTGCGATAGATGGTACAGCTAGCATGAAGAGCATGTGATGTAAGAAGCCATTAGAATTTTAAGTTCCAAAACATGTAATATCATTAAGAATGATAATGGAGATGGCGCTTAAAAAACCTTTGATAGATTTGAATTTCCCAATTACAAACAATTTGAAGAACTAAATCATAAGTTAATCGTACTTTAAAAAACACCTTACATTTCCAAGTCCTCATCATACCTTATCACCAGCTGCCAGGATAATTAGTTGACCATCTTCAGCAGGCTTCTTGCTACCTGAGACTGGGGCCTCAACAAATCTCCCACCTTTTTCAATTATTCCCTGCAGTAATTAGGCGCAGCCAGCTGTGACTAATAGAAAACAAAACCAGCCAAAAATTAAAAATAAATAAACAGGCATGTTGGTTTTTCCTTTTACCATTTTTACTTCCTAGACAGGACATTATCTATTGAATAAGAATAAAACTGCACCTTCCCAACCTACATACACAAGCATGATTGATCTGCATAAACACAACACTCAAATAACAACCTAAGCAAGGAAGATTGCAATCCTTGATTCTTGCCAAAATTAAATTAATCCAAGGCAATATTGCCAACACAAAATTAATCCAGGCCAATTTAGTTTTTCTTATAGAATTGGCAGGTAAAGCAAAGCTTCATAAACTACCAGTATTGTATACCGTCCAACCACCTTTCTCAAAATATGATACCATCCACTTAAAATGAAAGCTAAATTGTACAATGAAATGCCCTTTGTAAAATGACTTTCTCAATCTCTGGTGTGGTTATGTATTGGCATGCCTGAAAAATTTAGCATTAAATGGATGTGGTCTTATCTACATATATAAGTCTCTTACAACAGAGGTGTAGTTTGTATTCATGTTCTGCCCACAACTTACTCATGACGATGGAGTTGCATCATACCAAGAATACATAGGCAACTAAATTGCTTGCAATTAGCCCTCTATATAAATAAATCAGTTAGGTGTGAACCTACAAACTTTGCCAATATTGATTCCCTTTAAAAGCACTCAAATATTTTACCATGCCATTGGTATTGTGACAACAGACCTTACAAATTTTTGAAGAAGTGGCAGCATCAACTGTTGACATATCAATGTACCCTTTTCCAGAACACATTTGCTCCAAGACACCATCCTTGGAAAAAACAACCTGTTAAATAGTTGAGGAGAAGATAAATATAGAACAAGTTATCCCAGGAAATCCGAAATCCAACCAAAGTTACAAAACAAACAGTTAAGACTAACTGCCCATATTATACAAGAAAATTTGAACAATATTTCATAGTTTTGTCACCGATTGTGCAGCAGGAGGATCAGCCAGCATGGCTATGGTATACTTGCACTTCTTGACAACTTCTGCAGGAGTTTTTCCAATGGAAGCACCATGCAAAACAAGCTCTTCGCACTGTAATCCATGAAAATAAGAAACCAAATATCATGAAATGGTATATCAATTAGAGAACTAATAAGGGGAAAAATCCAAGGTACCAAAAATATAACACAGCACAAAACATAAGTATCCATGTCAAATGCTTATAAATTTCCTGATTTTTCTATGCAGTAACAATCATGATTTGCAGTCAAATGGGATGAGCTCAAGTGGTAAAATCATGGGGGTTTCATAGTGAAGATCCTGTGTTCAAATACTTAGGAAACATGTTACATGCTAAAATATTAAGTTTTGAAATTGTGTAAACTACCACATCTAGTTCTGGGTGTGGCATCTATAAGCCGAAGGACACCCCATAAAGGGAAGTCACCAAATTTAAAAATTAAAAATTAAAAAAACAGTCTTGGTTCACAAACTTGTTATGCTTCCTTTGGGAACCAGCCAATGACATTGATTAAAAGAGAGTTACCGGATAAATTGCAAGAGACTCCTGGGTATGATACGGTATACCTAGGGATACGATACTGCAGGGGATACGGGGCAGGCAACGGGCAGTGTACGTCCGGATACGTTACCGGATACGCTGCAAGAGACCCCTGGGTATGATACAGTATACCTGGGTATGTGATACTGCTGGGGATACGGGGGAGGCAATGGGCAGGGTACATCCTTGCCCTTGCGAGTATGCCTGGATACGTCCATGGATGTATCCGGATGTACCCGCAGGGGCAGGGACATACCCTGCCTGTTTGGACTACATACCTTGCCCAAAAACGCATTTAAAAAAAAAAAATCATTGCGCTGCAAAAAAAGTCAAGCATGGACCTCAAAAAACAATTAAAAACATAATAAAGTGCATTCTCAACCCTAAAAGCAGCATTCACACTCATTTTAACAAAAGAAAACAACACATTTACCTTTCACTGCATTTTTACCTTTCATTGCACATTTTTTCAGTTGCACAGGATTGAAACTCCTTCCTTTTGCTAAAAACCTACACCATTACCTCTACCTATTTGGCACCAAGGAGCTTGAGGACCTTGCAACAAAGAACATTATTGATTCAAGATACGTTTTTTTTTAGTTTTGTAGGTTTTCCTTGAAGAATTTTTTTTTTTCTTCTAGTTTTTAAATGTTTATTTGTAACTAGTTTTGATTTTTTGCGTTGTTCTTTTAAAGATTCTCTCAACAAATGCTAAATAGTAAATGTTTTAAATTCTAATAGCAATATTATTATAATTTTCCTAGGGGTTATAGGGATTCCAATTTACCAGAATGTTTGCGTCTACAAGTGTTAGTTCAGTGGGCCGAAGGTTACCCTCCAAAGCCAATCCACAAGCGCCTCTTTTGAAGTATGTGACGATGTTAGAACAACTGCTAAGTGGAGGGTGTTTCCTTTAGCTTTGCTTATAGTGTAACTATCAATACAAGAGCTCATATCATCGAATGAAAGCACATTTGTGTGCACTTCCTGACACTGGAATCAAAGCTTGTTGTGGACCCAAGCGTGAATGAAAAACTAGGAAAGGGCTTGCCATAGGGAAAGATCCTTGCATACATCAAGGAGCAAGAAGAAGCAGATGCCCTTGTTGGGCAAAGAATGAAGCATCTTTTGAGAAAGAAAGGATTGTCATCTGTTGATCCATCTTGTGCTAATATGATGGCCCCATCACACCCATCTCTTGTTACACCCGTCATGGCCATAGAGGAAGAAGATTCACCTCTTGGTCCCAAGAGAACAAAAGATGCAGGCCCATTGGATAGGGAATTACATAATGAATCCAAAGACATAGCGAAGCAAAGCATTGCCTATTGAATTTACGCATGTGGGCTGCCATTTAATGTTGTTAGAACACCATACTGACAAGTTATGGTGAGATCTATCAATGCTGCCCCTAAAGGGTTCACTGGTCTAAGGTATAAAAAGGTGTGAACCACCTTGTTGACAAAAGAAAGAAAATAAGTTGAAGATACATTGAAGCCCATCAAGGATTCATGGATTGAAACAGGAGTGTCCATCATTTCTGATGGATGGAAAGATACAACAAATAGGCCATTGATTAATGTGGTCACTGTGAGCCCTAAAGGGGCAAAGTTTTTTAAAATTGTTGATTGTGAAGGGCAAGTGAAGGATGCACAATTCATTGCCAACATTCTGATAGAGTCCAATGAGGTGGTGGGGCCCCTACGGAGAGGTTCTTCAAGGAAGTGTAGTCGCATCTCATTGAAAGGTAGAACAAAATGACCACCCCATTGCATCTTCTTGCTTTTGCCTTGACACCCAAATACTATAGCTCAAAGATCCTTTCTGATGTAGGTGCATGCTTGTAAATAGTTCAATTGTGTTTGTTTTTGGTCTTAGGAAGTTTAAGAAGTTGTGTGAGGTTAATAACAAGCCTTGTCCAGGCTTCTCTTTCCATTTCTAAGCTTTTAGGTTTCCTGCCAAAAACAGGAAATTCAAATTTTTGAATTATTTACAAGGCTTTGAAGATTTTGGGCATGTTGTAAAAAGTTAGATCCTTTTGTAGGGGATTCTAAGGGTTAAAACACATGTTGAATGTCCTTCATTCCTCCACTCAGTCTGAACATGTCACAAACTTAATCAAGACAAATCCAACGTAGAGAGAAGGCTAAATTAAGTATGTTTGTAAGGAGTTATCAAGTTGTTGAGAAATGTTTGCTTTATGAAATAAGAAGAGACTAAGACTAGTCATCGAAACATCAGAAAAAGGAGGCAAGAAACAAAGAAGACAAGGAGAAAAGATGAAACTTAGCAGGTTTTGGTAGGTAATATATGTGATATCTGTCATCATTTTGACAGGTATGTGTATCAGTTTGGAAGCAAATATGAATAAAAGAAGCTTTTAATATGATTTTTTGTAAAGCCTCAGGCTTGGTATACGTGTGAATGAATTCTCTTGACTGCTCTCTAACCTTATTTCATACTTTTATAAAGATTTTGTTCATTACAGAGGTCTGCAAACAGAGTTTTGAGGACACAGTCTGAATAAAAGAGCATTTCTTACGTACTTTTGTTAACAGAAGACCAAGAAAGCAATTGCCAGAGGAGGATGAACGTAGAGGGGTCCTAATCCAGGTAATAACAACCTCTGACAATCAAAACAAACTAAAAATTTCTTCAAATTTGAACTCGCGGGTAAGTCTCAGTCAGTTAATCCTAGTTTAGGGTTTTAGCTTACAAAATCTGCTTTTTCCCTCGAATGAACAACCCAAATCCTATGAAAATTTATAAGTAGATTCTTGACAACGTTGGTTAAGAGAACCAAGTGATTTTAGAGCTTGAAAAGCTCTATAGGAAGAGATATTGCCCTTTCTCAGTGTGCAGGTCTGTGAAAAGAGTCAAAACCCTGTTTCTTGTCTTCTTGAGCAAAGATAAGCATAGTGAATGTTGAAGAACTGTGTGATAGGTTACATAAGGTAAAATTGGGTATAAAGATTCTGTTGAAAACTATATCATGACTGTTGTGAGTAAGAAAACCCATCAATGAAAATAATAGACCTAAAAGAAGGACTAAAACTCAGGTTACTGTGTTTTTTTGGATAAAACCCTGATTTTGAAGGATAGAACTGTCTTTTGACATAGACAACCATGAAAGGGGTTTAGAAACATGTTTAAGCAATGGGAAGGTTTAATGTTATCCATTAGCAGCCCCGAGAGTCTGAGTCACAGTTAAGAAGACAAGAAGACCTGTGTCCTGCATTTCTTGCATACATATAATTCAGAGAAGGTTAAAGAATTGTTTGTTGAATTAGATTAACATTATTATGGGTAAAAAGAATGTGTTTTGGCTAAGGAAAGATCTAGTTAGATTCAATGATAATTCAGAGAAGGTTAAAGAGTTGTTTGTTCAATGAGATAACATTGTTATGGGTAAAAAGAATGTGTTTTGACTAAGAAAGATCTAGTGAGATTCAATGACAAATTCCAATAGTTAAGTTACGATAAAGAATCAAGGAAGCAAGATTGCAGACCTATTAGACAGAAAAGTCTATTGACAAGTTGCTATACAAAAAAAAAAAAAAGGTAACAGTAAATGAATGATACGAGTCTTTTGCAAGTATAAGGAACCTAGGTGGAGTCAAATATCAAGTTGAAAAGGCTTTAAGCCCATAATCAAGAACAAGGCAGATCTATTGAAGGTTTGTTCAAACCCCAATGCATCACTTTTTTTGCCCAAGAGAGTCGCACCATATAAGGATGTTGAAGTTGGTGACGGATATAAGGCAACATTCCCTAGACTCTTCCCCGATCCATAAGTAGAAGACTAAAGAAAAAGTTTGTGCGTTTCATAACCTCTGCGGGTCACTTCCTTAGCGCTCTTCATGACAAGTACAAGATGGATGCTCACTTTTGGAGGTACCTCCATGGGCAAGCATCCACCCACCTCCAACCAATTGCAATAAAATTCTATCACAAGTAAGATTTTAATTTTTTTTTAACTGTCTACCCTTATTTTACGTTTATAAACTCTAATTAACTTTGCAGTTTGTAATGTCCCTTTTTTATAGCCTTTCCATCATCTTTGGAATCTCCAACTTTCTTGGAGAGCGCCAACCTTTTCGAAATGGATTTTAGTTAATGGCAATGTCTTCAGAGGATCAAGATGAGTCCGCTAGTTCTTTCCAGAAGTAGTTTTGACATTATGGGTGCTTTCCACACTTCTTGGAGAAGCATTCTATTTTTGAAAAGTATCAATTTTCATTAAGTTAAATCTCCAAAGTGCTTCAGAGTATATGTTGACATTATCAAAATTCACCTTTGGACTATTTTTGTATTTTCCGTAACTTTGGGCAGATGTGCGAAAAATAATTAAAATATTAAATAATTAATATTTAAGTTGTCAAAAGTTGAATTATAAAACAACTTATATTAATTATTTATAAAAGTGAATTTTAAAGTGATTTAAAGACTAAAAAGGTAAATAAAATAAAGTCACTTATTTGGAGCTAAAGGATTATTATTAAAAGTGAATTTAAAAAGATAACTTCTAGAAAGTTCCACTAAGGTTATCAAAGGAGGTTGAGAGGAGTCTATTGGATTCATGCTGAATATTTTATGCAACCTTGTTTTCTCTATGAAGTTGAATATTGTTCATTTCTCCTACCTTAGATGAACCCTAAGATAAGATTGGTTTCGATGGTGAAAGATTCCTCCCTAGTCAATACAGTGTGATTCATTTAGAGTCTGGTGTGTGCTAAAAAGATTCAAAGATGGATTCAAACAAGATTCACAGGTGCACTGAAAGTGAAGATTTTGTGTTGAGCATCGTTTTATCACTCCATATATTTTATTTTGCAGGGGTTGAATAAAAAAATATGATTTCAAATGTTTTATTGAAAATTTAATATTAGTGATTTCAAGCACTTCATTCTAGGGTTTGATTTAACCTAGAAACTCAGTTATTTAATTTTATATATCTTCAAAAGTATGAGAACCAAGCGTTATTGTGGAGTGGGTTCAAGGCAGGCTGTACCAATATTGGAAGACAAGAGAAGGGTTTACTCCTTCCTTTACTCCAGCCGCCCCTTTTTATTGCTGTTCATGATCATTTTGGAGTTGTACAGACCCTCTTTCCTATTGTTGGGTATTTTCGGGAGGTAGTACCACCTATTGCAGGGTATAAAACAAATTTTTGATCCCATTGTAAGATCTACTACTCAGCAAAGAAGCTATACTGCTACTGCAAGGTCATAATTTGGTGTTGCGACTGATTTTGACTAAATTATCAAAGTTTGGTGTAGCAGCAACCTAATCAAATCAGAAGTTCAAAGGAATTTATTGATGAAATTTTGGAACAGCAACTCATTACATTTTAGCCAGCGACATAACATGTTTGGTATTTGCTTCTAATCTTCATTAAAGATATGGATTTCTGAAATTACATCAACAATCTGGGTTGTATCAGCAGTGAGAGTTGTATGTTATTTAATTAGAAGTATTGGTATAAGCTCTCCTATATTAACCTTTGAGATTTGGGGGCCATTTATTTGTATGATGAATGTATGACAAGTATTTGTAAAAATGTCTATGATCATACATGAAGGTTGCAACTGGTCTACATTGTAGAAACTCAGAAATAATGTTATTTGTTATTCTACTAAATGTTTGATAAAAATGCCCATAAACTATTGAAGGTCTACGAGTGTTTGTGATTATGTTCATCTGGAATTAATATAGTTGCAGCTGTTCTAAGTGATTGCAATTAGAATTTCTTCATAATAGATTGTATGCAAACTGTTTGACGAAATGTCTGCAAGCTAAAATCAGAAATATTGCAAGTATGAACGAAATTTCGAGGTAGGGGCAATCTACAGTTTGCCTCAATAGGTTGCAAGTTCCTCCTCAGCTGAGCAGAATTGGGGTGCCTACAGATTTATCCACTCAGTTAAGTACAAAAAAGTTGAGAGCAAAAAAGGCGGAGGATTTGGTCTATGATCACTCCAACTTGTGTCTTCTCTCACACAAACCAAGGCAGGGGTAACAAAGTGTTGGGATGTAGACCTAGAGACTGCTGACTTGGATACCTTCATTGCTTGGCATGGAGCTAGATGGTGCTTCACACAACTTGCATAGTAGAGCTAGTGGGAGTGGCACTGTTGTTGCTTGTGGTTCTAATGAACCACATCATGGTGATGAGATCACAGCCGAAGACAAAAAATGAATATAGTGAATCATGAATATGCTGATTTGTCTTTATTTTTGTCCATACATTGTAACATTTGCACTATGTATTTGTTATAAAACTAATCTAAGTTCGAACATTGAATATTACGATATTTGGCATTGAATTATGAGTATGTTTTGTGGTTATTTAACTTATTTTGTTTCCTCTATGCATATTATATGGTTAATTTGCTTATATGGCTATATTTTTTATATTCTTAATTTTTTACATATATTTTTGTATGGCCGTATCTAAAAAGTAAAAACGTATCTAAGCCCCCAAAAAAAATCCTGTATCCACGTATCCGATTCTCATACCCATATCCATATCGGCAACATAGGATTAAAACTAACAAATTGTTTAATGTGTGTCACTATATATATATATATAAATAAAATAACATCCACAGGATGTTTATCAGAATAGGCACATGCAATGAAATGCCTCTTTGAATGAGATCTTTCAAGTAGAATATGTAAAGTTTAGACTATGCTGTAGTTACTAAAAAGAGAGAACTAGGGAGCAAAGAAATGCTCCCTCCCTGTAAGATGCTACCCTACATTTCCAAGGGTTTTGAGGATGTTGCTGTCTGTACATGCTCGCATTTTCTAAAAAACTTTGTTTACATAACAAGGTGACTTGGGTGTAATTTAATAGCGAAGAAAATATGTGACTAATCAACTCCATATTAATTTTAATGGTCTCATTAGATGCACACAAAGTACACACTCTGATGCCATAAAAAATGTCCTTGAAATCCAATTCTGCCAATTTACCACGAAGTCCGGTTCTGCCAACTTAATTTGTTGAGATGTGCAGCTTAGAAAAGTTAAAACTGAATAGCAAACCATGTACTAGAAACAAACCCAAAGGCAACCAAGGTTTGCTTCTGAATCTCCATGAATACAACAATGTGCACTCCAAATATAAGATAATCAATAAAAAAGCTCTTATAGACAAGTTTTAATGACACAATGATGTCCTGGTTCTTCGACAGGGGGATACTTATAAAACATGTCAAAAACACCTGAGATTGCAGGAATATTCGACATATTTTGGAATTTACTGCCTCCTACTCTTATTCTTGAGACCTTATTTGTCATGCAAAAACCAAACATAAAAAATGCCCCATGTACGAACTCCTGTATCATTTACTATCTCCTAAGGTAGCTTCCCTAACCCATGAAACAATCATTTTAACAAAACTTCGACCTTCTATTTGTGTTAAACATTTTACAGATCGAATGTTTTATCACTCCCTTTGTTTAATTCGTGTAACATTCAAACCAAACAATGATTTACACTGCATAATAAATTATTTTCAGCTGTCTTCTAGACTCCCATGATATAATTTTTATAACACAGAAACCCAGACAACCAGCAAACCTCATGCAATCCAAATAATATTATCCAGATAAAAAAAAATTACTCTTGTTAAACGTAATCAAATTATTGACATTGTTCCTAAATCAAGAAAGATAATCTAATCTAGTCTGAATTTGAATTTGTTCAGAAGAAATAATTTGCTTTGGATTTAAACATCAACATGCCTTTACAAGGCAAACACATCAATTATTCAGAAGCTCTGATTCAGTGACCAGGGTCCACCAGAATATTCAACAAGGAGAGACATGTCTAGTTTTGTGGCCGAGTTATGCTGGCATACTCTACAGTCATTATCATTGTTTTTGTTGCGAATGTAAATTTAAAGTTGACAGAGGCTGATATTGAGAGAACATTGGAAGCAACTCAGTCTGCAAGGCCAGAGCCAGATCTTCTGTTTATATTTAGGTTTACTCAGTACATGTTAGGATTCCTGGGTAGGGTAAACCCTCTTTCAGGGTACGCAGAGGTGAGACTACTGGAATTTTACCCTTCCCATGATTGTGGTGATTCCTCCTGCAATTAGGTGTGATCCTCAAGTCATCAGGATCCGTGTGTATCCCCTCTTGGAGAGCTTCTCAAACAGCCGAGCACGAACTTGGGTAACTTACCAATGTCCATGAGTTTTTAGCCTCACCAGCTCTAATCAAAGAAAATAGGACTATGGAGTTTTCAATTTACAGAGATCATTGATATGGGAATGCTCAAATTTCTGACACTAAACTCCTTTGCTAAATGCATTGGATGAGTTCTCCACAAAGAATCAGAGATATTTTGCATAATTAATAGATTTGTAAGATATTGCCAAAGGTTTCCGTGATTGCTTTTGATGTAATTGTAGTTCACGTGGCAAAAAGTCCTCATCTATCAGAAACTGGAAGATTTTTTAAGTAAAGGTTGTAAATAAACATTAAGGATAAGCTAGACTTCACATGTACATTAATCTATAACTGAAAATAGATATCATGATGTGTATTTTAACTCTTTTCAAGGAAAATATAAAATAAAAATCTAACCCACTCCTCTATCAGTTGGGTTTCTTTGACAGCATTTTTCATTTTTATATTCCCGGGGTTCAGTGTTTGGGTACATCCAACTTGGGTTGCCCCCTCTAGCTTTGATATTTGTTTAGAGTGTACTCTTGTCCCTATCTCTTGTCTATCATACTATTCTGAAGTGTACATTGGCCAATCTTGATCACTGTGGACATTAACAATTTCCTTTTTCTTTCTTTATAATATAATATATCAGTCTGTGAGTAGTTGCAGATAGCGTGGAATATTTTCAATTGTATACAGATTGACTTCAATCTAAAAACATTGAATAGCCTGCTAAAACTAATAATCTAAATGATACCCTATGACAACTAGACATCACTTGCCACTTAAGCTAGATATCACTTAATTTTTTTAACGATAATTGAATTTAGGCTAGAAGTCTCTAAACAGTTGCAGATGGTGTAGGATGTTTTCATTTAATACAAGAACTGAGTTCAATTCATAAGGAACTAGATAGCCGGCTTAAATTTATAATCTAAAAGATAACCATGCGACAAATTCCTAACTATATAACTACCCAAATAAAATTTAAGATTTGGGTCTTAAACATTAGCATAGATAATCCCAAAGAAAGTTGAATCCA
Organism: Torreya grandis; assembly: GCA_037957365.1. Taxonomy (NCBI): domain Eukaryota; kingdom Viridiplantae; phylum Streptophyta; class Pinopsida; order Cupressales; family Taxaceae; genus Torreya; species Torreya grandis. The sequence continues at coordinate 4,169,714 of JARHVA010000017.1, read as the reverse complement.
AACGAAAACTGGCCATTGGCTTCAATACTTTCTGTGATGTTGGGTCTTGTAGAGAGACAGGAAACGTCTGGGACCTAAATAATTCTAGGCAGTAGTATCCAAAAGATACACAATGTTTCTCACTGCGAATTGTCACTCAGAAACAAAAAGACTTAATAGCCTGCTTAAATTTGTAATCTAAGTGATACCCATATGATTAATCCTAGTTATATAACTACCCATATAATGCCCACCAAGTACAGAGGATGTTGAGGAGTTGGTTATTAAAGAATTTTCTCCGATAATCCATTCAAAAACTGTGTTTAATCCCAAAAACAAAAAGGACTAAATAGCCTGCTTAAATTTATAATCTAAATGATACCCGTGGCATCAATCCTAGTTATATAACTTCCCATGTAATATCCACCGAGAACAGATAATGTTTGATGAGTTGAGGGCTAAGGATTACCTTAGATAATGTCCTATTCCACACTGTCACTTTGAATCCGTTTTTTTGCAGATTGACTGCCATTGCCTTGCCCATGATACCTAAGCCCAAGAAGCCCACCTCCATGCCTTTAAAGTTTATTAAATATTTCCCTTTGTTATCTCTGAGGCAAGATTTGCAGAGCACAACGAGGTTGTATTGTATGTTTCACCGTATCATCGGCCATCCGTGATCAGAATAAAATGTTAATTTTATAGAAAAAAATTAAAGCAGTTAAAAAATAAATAAATAAATCTAAGTACTTTTCGGGTGGGCCAACAAAACCATACGTGAATTATCCGAAATGCTAGGTTCTACAGCCCCACGAATTTTGGTATTGAGAAACGGATTGATTTATTTTTTCATTTATTTTATTTTTTGTTTTTTGTTTGCTCCTTTTTTCTAATGTAATAAATGAATTACATGTAATTAAACATCACAATACTTGTACCTAATGTTTGTACAATATAGTAATAATGTTTAATTAATAAATAGGAAAAATAAATTTTAGATATCTAATTTTGATTATAGGGTAATTATTAGTTGTAAAATTGTAGTATTTAGGATATTTGTATGTTTATGACTTACTGATTCAAATTAGGCTTTTTTTGACACAATTGCTAAGGTTTTTGGTCATTTAGAGTGTTTGTTTTCCCATTTTCTCTTTCTTTTCTTTTCTCCCTATTTTCCTACTTTCGTAAAATTGTCAGTGTTTGTCTTGAATGTATAATGTATGATCCTAGGGACCTATAAGCATGGAATGTATGGTTCTGGGTTTTTCGGTGCTTTAGATTGGTTTTAGGTGTACTCATGTCCTATGGAACTAATTTGCCTTTTGTTTGTCCGTTGAGTGTTTGGCTTGGACACCAATTTGATGCAAATTTGAATTTAAAATATCTATAAATACGCATGCATTAGTACATTTGGGACCAATGAAATGAAAGCAAGAGCCGCACATTTCTTAAATGAATTATTGTGAAAGTGGTAGACCAAAATTCAAGCATATAGAGTAGATTTGAAGCATTTATTTCCTTGTGTCACTTATTCATTCTAGCATGAATAATCATATAGGACTAGGGCTTATATCCTCAAAATATTTGTTGAATTGCATTAAATGTTGTTTTACAAATTTGTTCCAACCTAGGGCCTTGATAATAATGGAGGGATGCCACAAGGCCCCTATTCACTCCCCCATTTTTACTTGGTCTATGATGAGTTGTTAGGGTTGTGGAGAAAGAGAGTAAAATATGCATGGGCTATGATGACCTACAATTATCCTCTTTCTCAATAGACTAAGACTTGAATAAGGTCAATCAAATAGAGTATGTGTACACTTGGACGAACGGCTAAGGACCGATGATATTCATAGATATAGCAAAGGGTAACCTAAAACTCAAATATCAAGAGGAAAGAGTTCCAAAGCCCAAGCTTGTGACACAAGGGTATAGCTCTCACTAAACCTCAACAAAAAGGTAAATGATTGTAACTATGGTTGTAAAGATGCAAGTAAGGTAAATGGTTGTAAAGGGGTACAAAGTAAAAGTAAACGATGGGTTAGGTGATTTTAAAATGCTAAGATGCAATGGTCAACCAAATGGAGGTTTATGCAACTTAATAAGATTAATGGCAAACTAAGCAATCATATATCTATACCAACTTATTCAGCATAAGGAAGAGCCTAAGCAAAGATACACGCATACATCCATAAATAAATAAATAAACAACATCTAATCTACTAAGTAAATAAAAGAGTGTAAGAACAGAAATACTTACCTTGGGGTGGTACCATTGACGCTTCAATCTCCCCCTTAACTCAAGTGGAACTTTGTAAGAGATCTTGTAGATTGAAGAATTCAAATTTAAGAAGAAGACCTATATATCCTTAGTTGAAGATTCCAAAGACTATGACACCTCCTTGGTTCAACTCCTCCTATTGAACTTCAATGACCATAAGCAAAACTAGATGTCCAAGATAAGACTCTATTTCTAAATCTCAATTTTAGTACTTAAGAGCATAAATGTGAGCACAAAAGAATATGAATGTGATATATCATATTAGGAATGAAATATGACCCCTATAAAAATGACTCGTATTAGGATCTCAGACTTAGCCATATTTCAAGTTTTCAAGTTTTTAGGCATACGTCGCAGGAGGTATGAAGATGTTTGAAGGAACACATCTCTCGTAAAGTATCACAAGCTGATTTGACCCCATTCTCGATACACTCTTAAGACATGTACTCACAGATATTGATGCCCCAACAAGTCACTATAAGATAAACCATGCTATGTACCTAGGGATATGATATATTAATGTATATAGGTTGATGGAGATGCTAACATGTGGCACACATCCCCTTAGTTAGTTATATGGGTACAATATATTAGGATAATGGAGTAACTTGTGGAATTAGTACATTGGGTAATGGTCGGCCGACATTGGGATTAGGAGGTTACCCATCCATTGGTTAGATAGATGTCTATATAAAGGATATGATTATCATGGTAAAGATATCAAGTAAGCATTGAATCTTCTATTGTAAGAGGATATTAGAGTTTGTCCCCTCGAAGAGACATTGTGGAGTTATTCCTTCCTAAAGGAGTATTATATGGTGTTGCCCTACCTTAAGGGTATTTCTACATATATTGAATATTTGAATCATATACTGAATATTGAATATGCGGTATCAGAGCCTCCACCTGGGTTCAAGTCATGGAGCAGGTGGCTACGCCAGCATGGCATTGTTCGTCTAGGGCTCGTACACGTAGGGGATCCTAGTGGTACGAGTGCAAATCCATCCCAGAGTCTAGGCTTCGAAAGCATGGTGGGATGTTATGATCCTAATGGGCGGATTTCACTAACGCCTCAAGGTTTTGGTGTAGCGGTTCGTTACAAACCATTGATAGATGATAAAGATGAAAAATTAGGGGTATACATATGCCTCACTCAAAGCTCATCACACATCATAATAATATAACATGAGATAGATATCTAAAAGAGTGTAACTGAAAATAAATGTTAAAAGAATGATTGATAAATGAATAATTGAAAGTACCATATATATACCTTGACTTTCCTTTTCGTATAAATAATGCATGCATGTAATACCATAGTCTCGATCGTAGAGGGTACAATGATTGTATTTGAGAACCTTAAGGATACAAAGTTATAAATGGATAAAATAAATGTGTGTGCATGTAGGATAGTCAATAAATGGATTCAAATAAAAAAAACTCTTGGAGGAAGATTGTAAAACTTCAAAATTTTGGCAAGCTGAGATCAATAAGGCTCTATTAAAACCAAAAGATTCAAGGGAGAAGTTATTCTAAAGACTGTAAAAAAAGCATCCCAAGTAAGATAGATTAAAACTCAAATCAAACAAGGAAATGTGATAAAGAAAATCAAAGACTCTCAAAGTGAAAACTTGAAATCAATACTTGTGCTAAAATAATTTGTTAGAAAATACAACCATTTAAAGACATGGTTATGATGATGGAGATGGTGTGGATATGAAGGGTGATGTTCATTTGTGAGGAAGGCTTGGTTAATTCCTCAAGTCTTACAATACAACTCACAAACTAAAAAGGCAAAAGGCAGCATATGAAGGAATGCTAGGAGTCAAATATGAAGCAAATATATAGAAAATAGGCATATAAAGAAGAGGGATGTGATTAGCTAAAAACAATATCTGTCAAGGGATATTTGGAAAGATGTGACAGAGATATAATGATGAAAGAATCTACAAAAGTTGTGAATAAATATTTCACAGAGGCAAGACACTCTAATCAAGTGAATAAGGGTAAGATTGTCGACATCAAGGACATAAAGAACCCCACCTAACAAGCTCAACCTTTAGCTAACAAGTAAGTATATAAATCATCCTATGAATTCTATATATATATATATAATCTCATGAGTTCTATATACATATATAACTCATGACACACACACACACACACACACACATATGAAAGAAGCAAGACACTCTAATCAAGTGAGTAAGGGTAAGACTGTCGACATCAAGGACCTAAAGAACCCCACCTAACAAGCTCAACCTTTAGCTAACAAGTAAGTATATAAATCATCATGTGAATTCTATATATATATATATATATATATATATATAATCTCATGGGTTCTATATACATATATAACTCATGACATATATATATATATATATATATAAAATTTATAAGATAATATAAAAAACATGAGATAATTATATATGCATATAGAACTCATGAGATGAATATATATATATATATATATATATATATATATATATATATATATATATATATATATATATATATATCATGAGTTCTATATGCATATATAATTATCTCACGATTGTTATATTATCTTATATATTTCATATATATAGAACTTATGAGATGTGTGTGTGTGTGTGTATGTTTATATACAAAACTCACGAGATGATATATATATATATATATATATATATATATATATATATATATATATATATATATATATATATATATATAACTCTTGAGTTTTATATTATCTCACGAATTCTATATATATGTAACTTGTGAGTTCTATATTATCTCACAATATAGAATTCATGAGTTGTGTGTGTGTGTGTGTGTGTCTTATGAGATGATATATGTATATGTATATGTCTATATGTATACAACTAATGAGATGGTGTGTGTGTGTGTGTGTGTTTATTTATAAAATTCATGAGATGATATATATAAATATACATGTGTGTATATATAAAACTCATGAGTTTTATATTATCTCATGAATTATATATGCATATAGAACTCATGAGATTATATGTGTAAAACTCATGAGTTCTTTATATAGAGAGAGAACTCATGAGTTCTATATATAATCCCATTAGTTTTATATAGAGAGAGAATTCATGAATTCTCTATATATAATAATCTCATGAGTTATATATATATATATATATATATATATATATATATATATATATATATATATATATATATATATAACTCATGACATTTTACATATAACCCATAAGATTATATATAAATAATCTCATGATTTTTCTATATATATGAGATTCTATATGGAACTCATGAGTTTTATATATAATCTCACAAGTTATATATATATATATAACTCATGAGATTATTGTATATATAACTAACTCATGAGTTTTATATATAGAACTCATTACATTATATATAGAATTCATGAGATTTTATATATAATCACATGAGTTATATATGAGATTATATAAAGCTCACGAGTTCTATATATAATCTCATATATGTTCTATATATAATCTTTTATATATAAAACTCATGATATTAATTATATATAGAATTCATGAGATTATATATAATCTCATGAATTCTATATATAATTAATATCATGAGTTTTATATATATAAAAAATTATATATAGAATCTCATATATATATATATAATTTCATAAATTCTATATATAATTAATATCATGAGTTTTTTTATATATAAAACATATATGAGATTATATATAGAACTCGTGAGCTCTATATATAATCGAGATTATATATATATAATCTCATATAGAACTCATATATATATAATCTCATGAATTATATATATAATTAATATCATGAGTTTTATATATATATAAAATTATATATAGAATCTCATATATATATATATATATATATATAATTTCATAAATTCTATATATAATTAATATCATGAGTTTTTAATATATAAAAGATTATATATAAAACATATATGAGATTATATATATAACTCGTGAGCTCTATATATAATCTCATATAGAACTCATGTGATTACATTATATATAGAATTCATGAGATTTTATATATAATCACATGAGTTATATATGAGATTATATATAGAGCTCACGAGTTCTATATATAATCTCATATATGTTTTATATATAATCTTTTATATATTAAAAACTCATGATATTAATTATATATAGAATTTATGAAATTATATATATATATGAGATTCTATATATAATTTTATATATATATAAAACTCATGATATTAATTATATATAGAATTCATGAGATTATATATATATATATATATATATATATATATATATATATATATATATATATATAAATATATATATAATTCATGAGATTATATATATTGTATATAGAATTCATGAGATTATATATATATATATAATTCATGAGATTATATATATATATATATATATATATCATGAGTTTTATATATATATAAAATTATATATAGAATCTCATATATATATATAATTTCATAAATTTTATATATAATTAATATCATGAGTTTTTAATATATAAAAGATTATATATAAAACATATATGAGATTATATATAGAACTCGTGAGCTCTATATATAATCTCATATATAACTCATGTGATTATATATAAAATCTCATGAATTCTATATATAATGTAATGAGTTCTATATATAAAACTCATGAGTTAGTTATATATACAATTTTATATATATATATATATATATATATATATATAAAATTTCATGAATTTTATATATTATATCATGAATTGTATATAGAACTCATCAGATGGGATGTGCGTGTGTGTGAGTGATTTATACGTTCCCTTTTTCTTGGGACCCTTTATAGAGTCGCCGGTCTATTGTGAAGATTTAGTACTTGTGTCAGAAAGTAGATGTCACTAGAATGTAGGAAGATAATGTAATGTTGTAATAAGACCTCATATCCCAGTATACTAAACTACTACACTCTAATGAACCCAGACTCTATCATGAGGCCAATTGTGAAGTTTGAGCTTTGACTAGAACAAGATATGTGATAAAAATATCACATTTTTTAGTATGATTTAACTTTTAATATATAATTTACCTTTTAACATTATTTTTTCTTAAGATTTGGCTTTTAATTATTTTGTCTTTTTTTATTTTCCTCCTCCACATATAGATTTGGAAAAACCAAACATGGGTGATATAGATAACATAAGAGAGCTTACACTTAGCTGATAGAGAGGAGAACCTAAAGATACAGTGCCTAAAAAAATCCTAGACTCGCACCATATGAAAGAGTGCAATCTTGAAACTGACCCAAGTGTACCTCAAATGAAAGGAGATGGAATGATGGAATTCGTAGAAGATTTTTCCATGTGAAAAGGGTGATATAATGATGATATGCTAGTAGTTGAACACATGAAGACAGAATGTTTGCTTCATAAGTGACTAGGCTTACATAGGGATCTAGAAATACATGATAATGTAGGTCAAATCATGGAAAGGAAACCCACTGAAGGGAAATGATATAGAAGATGATAATCATGTCACTAGTGAAATCATACTAACCTACATAAGATCTAACATAAACACTAATAAGATAAATCATCACAAAAGAGGCAGATAGCAAAAAGAGGCCAAAGGATCACAAGGAGACTATGGTAAACATGTGATAAAAGAAACTCGAAGGTGATACGTAAGATCCATAAGGGACACTGATTAAATTTAAAAATGGTGAAATTTAAAATGTGACAAAATAAACTCAAAGGTGCTACCTAAGATCCACAAAGGAAACTAAGGTCGACTGCAAATCATCCCAAAAGAGGGGGAAGCTAAAATGCTAGAAAATAGATCTCGATGGTAATACCTATGATCCACAAGGGAAACTAAGGTTGGTTGTAGTAAATATAGAGTGATTGTAAAATGAAAGTCAAAAGGATATGCATTTGTGAGGAGGGCCTAATTGATTCCATAGGTTTTACCATGCAACTCATAAACTAAAAAACCAAGAGGTGGGAAAAAAATGACAAGATATTAGGGACAAATAATTTGTACTATAATTGATGCTAATAAACCCTAAGGTGTAAATGAATCTAAGCAACAACACAAGAAATGGTTAGCAAATAACCTGCATGAAAGTGTTAGCATGATACGATATAATCTTATTATGTAAAAGAAATACACTATGTGCAAGAAATGAAACTAGCAAGCATAACAAATGGTTGGCTCTTTAAAAATTTCCTGAAGTTAGATTTGTTTATTATTGTGTAATTTTGAGGAAGAGTATGCATTAGAGGATGGGCCAAAGGGTAACTTTATATAGGGATGGGCATTGTAAAATTCCCTAAGTCTGAATTAAGAGAAGGGTGGGCATCATAAAATTCCCCAAGATATGAAGTGAAATGTTGATGGAACTCAAAATATGCCCCAACATGTGATGTATAGTGAGATGTAGGATTATGCTTGATAACAATGTCAATATCGAAATATGGATTACCTTTCATATCAATTTATGTGTAGAGTTGTGTTACAATAGGAATTCTAGGAGCTAGTGTAATTTTAGAATCTTTGAAAACTGATTTGAAATTTATTTGTACAGTATCAACCAAGCTGATACTATGTGGAATGATATAACCAGATTAAAATGTATTGGGCAAGATGATACAATTGGTTTTAATTGAACTTAGACTTGTACGAGAATCATGGACAATCCTATAAGCTCTAGGATCAAGATCACCTATTATGCACTTTGGAGTAGGCATGTGAACTAGGTGTTCTTGTGGTTGATTTGACCTAAGAATTTGAGGAGTGATGAATGCTACCACATGCTTCATGTTGTTCATGTGAATCACATTTTCCTCATTGTTTCAAGAGTGGGTTAATCTTGGTTTCAACAACATTACCAATTATCTTGGAATTTGGAGGATTTTGAGGCTACTTGTTATTTGGTTTTGAAGTGTGATTTTGATGTGTTTGGTTTGATTGGGCATTATAAGCTTTAAGATAGTCTTTATAGCATCATTGGGTGATGGTTTGATGGTTGAAGTGTGCACCTAACAAGAACTTAAAAGCAAAAACTTTAAGGTCACGATAATTTTCATGAGAATGACCTATCATTGCATGCCACCAACAAAATTTATTAGGATTGTACCATGGTGGGGGAGGCTTGGAAGGGTCAATACTCATGGGTCGATAAGATGGAAACTTTTGCTTGAATTATTGGAGACTCAAGGGAGGGTGGGAAGGGTTTACATTATTTGGAGTAGGATATCCCACTTGAGATTATTGGGGAGGCTTGTTGTGAGATGTATTAGTGTTTATTGTATTAGTTCATGTTGGTAAAGATTTCTTACTAGCATTTTGAGATGGTTCAAATTGGCTCTAAGGAAGTCTTATATTTTTTATTGATCAAATGCATCTTCTAAATTTTTATGGGAGAATATCCAAAATTTATATTGAAGAGGAGAATTTAGTGCAATAAAAAATAGCTTGAAGAGATTTTCATCACTCATGTTATGTTTTGATTTATGCGCCAAATATTTCCATTATTTGATGAAATCATGGACAAATTCCTTAGATGATTACTTAATGTCAATGAATTTGCTAAGGTTATTCTTGAGAAGTTTGTTATCTTGGAATTACTTAACTAGATCATTGACTAAGTCTTTTATTTTTATAATGGAATGCCTAAAATGTTTGTTTTACCATTCTAATGCATCTCCAACAAAGGTTTTGGCTAGAAGCTTAGTAGTTGCAAAGGTGTTGGTTCTAATCCATTCCTTATAGAGTTTGCTAAAGGCTTTAAGATCTAAGGAAGTATCAATAGTATTGTCATATTTGATGGTTGGAGAAATGTTTCCAGTATCCATAGACACAATGAAGGGATCTACAAGTTCATTTTGAATATTTTGAAGTAGTTTGTGTCAAATCAGAGGTTAGGGGATAAGATTTCCATTGGCATATCTAAGAGGAGGAGGAACATAATTATGATGTGGTTGACTCATGATTACTTTAGGAGATTTATTATATAATTAAAAAGTGTGGTTTTGCATTTGGATCAATTGATTACTATTATAAGCTCGCATAATGGCCATTTTTTAAACCACGTGTGCAAGGACTTGGGAGCTATCAAGAGGACTTTGATTTAAATTGTTATGATTATTGGTAGGAGGATTACAACCATGGGAGGATTTCAAACACTGGTGTTAAGAGGGGGACAATTATTTGTTTCCCCAGACATCGTAATAGATGGATTGATAGTACTAAGATTCTTATTCTTGTTTGGGGTATAAACAATGTTATTGTCAAGATTTTTGATAAATTTATTTAGATCTCTTAGCTCAAGATTCAAAGATATTTCAACCATACATATTGCATTGAGATGTGTTAATACTTAGTGCTCGTGTTATTGGTGAGGAAAGAGGATTTTGAACATTTGTTTTAATAAGTGGAACATAATGTGGTGTTGTAACTGTTAATATGGCTTTATTGATAAGTTTATGACTTTTATGTTTGGAAGGAGTAAAAGTGGTGTAAGGCACATGGGTAGTATGGTTGTCATGATTTTGTATTTGCCTTTGAGTATTTTATAGATCTACCATAAGTTATGGGATAGATCAAGGTTGAGATTTAGGTAAACTGCACCCCAGGGAATTGCCTTTAAAGGCATAGGTGGGAGGCATAAAAAGGTAACTCATATGGAATATAAATTGGTTGAGGCTTGCAAAAAAAACCCTAAGAGGGGACATCATTGTAAAATTATGGAAAAGCTAAGAAGCGTAAATAAAATTTTGATAAGAATTATTTATCAAATTGAAATCTCTAAAAATCAAGATATGTAAATGTGAGGTAAATCCAATTAGTAGTGGGATAGGATTCACGTTGGAATAACTAGAATGTAGTATGATGGTGAAGCCAAAGTGAAAAAAATGCTAAGAATAAAATGAAAACATTAAGACAATCTAAACAGAGGTGGGATAGGATTCACGTCAGGTTCATCATAATGTATGGACAAGCTAGGAAGACCTATAACTATCCTCTTTCTCTCAATCAACTAGGAATCGAATAAGGTCAATCACATAGAGCCTGTGTATACTTGGACGAGCAAGTAAGGATCAATGATATATGTAAATTTAGTAGAGGGCAACCCACAACTAAAATATCAAGAAGAAAGGGTTCCAATCCTATGACACAAGGTATAACTCTTAATAGACCTCAACAAAAAGGTAAATGATTGTAACTATGGCTGTAAAGATGCAAACAAGGTAAATGGTTGTAAAGGGGTACAAAGTAAAAGTAAATAATGGGTTAGGTGATTATAGAGGGGTAAGGTGTAATGGTCAACCAAATGGGGGTATATGCAACCTAATATGATTAATGGTAAGCTAAGAAATCTTATATCTAAACCATCTTATTGAGTCACGTATATCCCCCCCCCCCCAAAAAAAAAAACATCTAATCTATTAATTAATTAAAAGAAAAACTATAGGGATGTAAATAATTACCTTGGGGTGGACCTGATGATGTTTTAATATCCACCTTGGCTCAAGTGGAGCTTTGAAAGAGATGTTATAGGTTGAAGACTTCAAATTATGCAATAAGAAGGCCTAGATATCCTTATTTGTGGAATCCAAAGACTATGGCACATCCTTTGTTTAAATCCTTCTATTGAGCATCAATAACCATAAGAAGATAAGACTCTACCTCTAACTCCTCATTTTAGTAGTCACGAGCAAAAAAGGGTGCACAAGAAGAGAAGATGAATGTGATATAGGATATGAGGAGTGAAATATGACCACTATATATATGGCTTATATTAGGATCTCAAACTTAGCCATATTTTAGGGTTTTAGTGTTTTAGGGAGACATCATAGGAGGTATGAATATTTTACAAAGGAATATATCTCTTAGAAATTACAACAAGTCGATCCCACCTCATTCCCAGTGCACCATTTAAGGCATGCACTTAGAGATATTGATGCCCCGAAAAGTCCCTACAAGAGAAACTATCAGTAAATGATAAATATGAAAATATCAAGTGTATACAATCAATTTCCTAAAAAATTATATGAATTTTTGAAAAAGTGAGCAAGCCGTTTGGAACCTTGGAACATGCAAACAAGATTACAAAATAAATTTCCATAAATTTGTATTTGGACATAAATGACCCAAAGTTATTGAAAACACCTTCACTATATTGGTAGAGTGCATGATATATGCACATCTATGCAAGGATGCACACTTCTCTTTTATGTGCCTACACAACACTTGCATTGTTGCGAGTTTATTCCATTGACTTTCAGTTTCCCAAGTCTATGACATCTTGTGCCTTGTACACAATATTTACAAAACATCATCCATGTTAAATGTAGCATCCATACATTCCATGTGACATCAACATTATGCATTGTTTAGAGATGCCTTGTATCATCTAGTTTGTCTTACTCCATATCTACCACATATCAAGAATGTTTCATTGTTTGACACTACACTTGATTGGCTCACCCCTATGCAATGCATAACAACAAAGACTTATACAATTATATCTTCACAAAAACCTACATGCCATCATTATAACAACTTGGCAACATATTTTTATGCATTTCTTAGCTTGATTGGCTCACCCCAAATTAACACAAAGTACTAAAGAAATATTATTCACAAACATAATATTGTGCATGATTGCACATCATATGCACCTCTATGTCACCCATAGAGATTTGTTGCACTCTTGCATGCTTCTATAGTACCATGATGCATATTTCTCATCTCAAACACTCCTACATAACTTATGCATCATCATAGTAGTACGCATCATCAATGTAGTCTCTAAAACATCCCTGTGAGCCTCTACAACATAAATATGCATACCATGCAACACTCAAACTCTACACATGATTTAATGGCCACTTAGATACTCAATGTCATGATGAGTGGCACTCTATAGGTCTATACTATGTTAGAAATTTTTACATCATGTCAAAGAACATATCAGTGAAATCGTGCACTTGAAAGTTCAACTACTGTGTTGGGTAGATTTGTGTGTACTAATTATTATGTACCACTCATGCATACCCAAACATAATAATCACTATGTCTCACAAAAGTGACTTGTGATCTCATTTGAGGTGTGGAAAGAGATCATCGAACAATAATTAAATTAGTTGGAATAATATGTCATACTAATTATCTTATTCCCTTTGTAAGGTATATGTGTCAACCAATACTTTATTTTTTAGATGACATTTTGTGATTATGTAGCACCTCAGTCTTGTACAATTGGAAACCTTATGACCTTAGATGTTCTTATTAGTACTACACATGCCATGCTTCCACAAGCCTCACATCTACTCTATCTTGTGCCCTTGGCCTATTTGTTAGTCTAACCAACCTTATATTGATGACAAAAACATCTCATCTTACCCAAAATGCTTAAAACATACTTATCTTAAACATTTACAAGTTTTGAGCCTATGCCTACTCTCCTCCCTGGACACTAATGTTTGGGTCAGACAGTAACATTGACGTTACTATCATGTCCCAACATAAGTGTCTAGTGCTCTAAAAGTCATCCAATTTATAAATGAAACATATTATAATGGTTGGCCTATGTTCTTTAATGTGAGTTATCTCCTGATAGGATTGGTATAAATGCAATATCAACCCTCATTCATTCACCACCTATAAAGCTTAGAAATTATACCAAAGGAGCACTCAAGTTACCAAAATCTTTCATATTCTACCCTATTCTAATATCAGTTAAAGGAAAAACCTAGCTACAAGTTTGAAGTACTAATGGAGTAGTCATAAGGTCATATTTGTCGAGTTATAAGCTAGGTCACTATAATACTTGCTCTACATATTGTATGATTCACACATAAGCCAACACATAGGGAAAAATGACATGAGTTTGAGGCCCTCTTCTAGAGTATTGGCTATGTAGGCAGTGCCCTTTGACAATGGGGTCATTATAAGTCAGCTTCAAATTGTGTACCCACTAACCCATTTTTCCCCAAGGTCACATTGGAGATGATAAGCTAGGGTTTTGTCATTTCATTAGGAGTAACAATCCATGACTTAAATCTGAATGCACTAGAGTGAAGGGAAGCCAAACTCAAAATCATCCTAGTGGTCACATCTTGTTTTAGCACATATTTTGTACAGGACACAAGCATTGAGATTAGACACTAGCATCGATGTAACTGTCCATAACCCAATGCAAGTGTCTAAAGAGCTAAAGATACCAGATCCAGAATCTGATAATTGATCCAAAATCTATTACTTCCTACCTGTACTATATCCAACACTATGTATTAGCATCAGAAACAACTAAGTACTCGCTTGTGTCATTTGTATATCTAACATAGTTATACTTTCCATTAATAACTTATCTCAGTTTAATAAATTTAGAATATGGTACATTTGATTTTAACACATTAATTAGCCTATTGTAAATTTGATATTCACCCTTGTGCCCTATCATTTCTATACCCTTAACCCTAACCACTAAATAGGATTTTTATCCAAATTAGGGTTAAACATTTGGCGAACATAGATCCTTGTGAAAGCAATTTTTTTTTTCTGATTTCTAGGGTTTTAAACTAGCTAGTGTTTTAGATTGTTGTAATTTTTAATTTCCTATTAGTATTATTTTGCATGTAACCTAGGCATAGTCCTAGATTGGGGGGGTGTCCATTAAACATATTGAGATTCCCCTCAACCCATCCAAGATGTTTCAAACCAGTGAGGGATCTCATACCTTGGATCATGAATACACATGTTGACAATGAAAAAAATTATGATAGGGTTATCATAGAAGAAGATTCAGATAATGAAAATTTGGAAACAAATGATAATGAACAAGTAGACAATGACCAATTACATGAAATTATAATGTTTTGTGAGTGCATTCACCAAAACCCTAAATATATTGATAAAATATTAAAAACTATACTTGAAACTTAAAATGTAAAAACTTTAGTGGATACATCCATCCCCTTGAACATACTACAACTTAATAAATCTAATGGGGGCACATATTATGTGTTCTAAATTTTGTTCCCTAAAACTAATATTGATAAATTTATTAGGAAATTACATGTTGTTTCAACAAAAATACTATATTCAATGCCTATTATTACTCAAAACATGTTTCTAGCCCTTGTGGTGACTACTCAAATTGCTAATCAAAATCCCAATGGGCTTACAGTTCAATCACTCCTTCAAGTCATAAAGACCTTGTAGGTGCTAACCAAATTTGAATTTTAGTCAAATTGGGTCAACCCATACATATTTAAACTTTTCACAATTTCTCATATGTCTAAAAGGGTCTCATGTGTGTCTACATACCTTACCTATCCCTGTTCTAGCCTTGGCCTAAGCCTATCTTCCTTGTACTTGTCTAGTCAACCAAAGTCAACTTTGGTAAAACATGGTAAAAGGCTCAAATTATTTTTAAAATGTCCTAATATGATCATTTAAGTGTTTTAAAGTGTTCATAAGTCATAAACTTGTCATTTGCTATGTTTTATATGCAAAAAATGCCTTTTAGTCATATTTTTGGCTTATTAAATGACTTGTATGGACTTTCAAAGGAAGAATATTTGTCACAAAGTTTGATTATAACATGGAGGATGTTAGATTATGTTATTAAGAAGTTATATGGCAGTCAAGAAGTAGTTTCATGCATGAAAATAGTGAAAACTCCTCAAAATCAACCCCTTAATGGCACTTGTATGGACTCGAGAAGTCCACCTTCAGCTTAAAACATGGAAATAGTGTCTCTTCATCTCCTTGAGATATTTACCATGATTTTTTTTCAAATAAAAGGTTATAAATTTAGTTTTTACTTCTGTTTCTTCTTTCTTGCCTTTGCAAGCCAAGGAGAGTCAACTTTGGATGCATAATACAGTCCGTATAAGTGGAGTTAGGAGGAGTGATTTTGGGGGTTAAGAGGGGCCCTGTTCTAATTCAAATTCATGGTAATAAGTTTGATTTTCATTTCTTCTCCTTTATGAACTATTTCTAAGAAGCCAAGTAACTTTTTATGCTTATTCATCCATGAGGGGTCCCTTTTTGAGTTAGTTTCAAAATCTTTTGTTTGGTTATTTTCAAGTGTTTCTCAAGGCCTATCCACAATTTTTACATGGTTATCTTAGTTTTTGAGGTCTCAATAATTCAATAAGCCTCTTCTAGGATTATTTATACTTGCAAACTGGTTCTTTCACACCTATAGTTGTCTCAAGTGTCTTCAGGAGTGAGAAAAGATGTTTTGATGCTGTTCTAAGATGTTATTTGATAATGGTAATATATTTGAGTATTGAAAATGAATTTGAGTGGTTTAAAAGTCTTGCCCTTGAATATTCTTGCTCTTTCCATCCCTCTACCTACATAACATAATCAAAGCAGTCACTTACAGGCCCTTGATGACATCATGGTGACGTATGAAGAGGTGAAAAGGTATCCCAAATTGATTATCATTGCGAATTATGTATTTACATATGTGAGGGAAGCATATAAGGCCCATATGCATATATAGTATCCCATTGTTCATGTTCAATTCATTGTTGGTATGTCAAATATCCACCTATAGTTGATTCAATAGGGGTCAAAGAACTATTTTTAAGCACTTGGAAAGTAACGGAGCTTATATTAAGAAACCTCATAGTTTGGAAGGGATCCTAGTATGCATTTGAGGTTATGAGATGACCAAAACAAGGTGAAGAGTCCTCAAAGTCTAGACTGTGTTTAAGACCATTTTTCCCAAAATGGCAAAACAATGCACCAGGCACTTTTGTGAAATCCAATTAAAGGTGAGGAGTTTAGAGTTGAGAAACTTTAGTGCATTAATTTAGTATATTATACAATATAAAATGACCTTGAAAAGTTAGACAGGCAAATGATAAGGGGAGAAGGGTTATTCATGGTCTCAAAGTGGCCTCTAAACACATTGAATTTAATCAATAACATCAACAGGACTGAGATTCCAACAATATCTTTACCCAATGCCACAATCCCATGTCATGTCTCCATGCTTAAGTGACTAGGATGATGAAAAAAGAATGTGTATAAACTAGAGAGACCATCAAATGGAAGTATAAGTTGTGTTTGACTCCTCAAGCATACCCTTCATACAGGTTACCCAAAGGGCCTACCTACAGACAAACAGTGAGATTTTGATGTCTTGATGGTGTTTGAAGGGTATTCAAGGTGTGAAATAAGTCAAATTTAGATATTATGACCTTAGGATATTTAATAAAAATTCATAAACATCATAAACAAGATCTCATGGAGCCACCTTCACTTATAGGTAGGAATATACAAGGTCATCTCAGTCATAGGATAATAGGAACCAAGTTATGGTCAAAAGTGTATGTGAGAACCAAATGGGAGGTTGGAATGATGAATAAAGAGAATTATCACTTCATGTGATGTTAAGGATCCAATAGGACTCTTCTAAAGGAGTAAAACAAGCCTATAAAAGGGTCCAAACAAGAAAACATAGTCATTTTTAGGGCAAGTCCTAGTTTGGAAGGAAGGAAGTAGTTAGAGTATGAGAAATGCAAGATAATGGAAGAAAGGAGTCAAAATTAAGAAAAAAATTACTTTTAGGATACTAATAAGGTTAATGACATTACATTTGAGGTCTAACCATGCTAAATATCCACCTACAAGGGTCTGTCATGCAACCTATAGTCAGGGTTTTGTGAACCTAGTCTTGGAAATCCAAGAGCATGGAGGTTATTTGAGAGGTCACAATGTTAGAGGGATATTTGAGAAACTATATGTGAATATAAAACCTAAAAATACTTCTCACAATAAATATAAGGCATAGAAAAGCCTTAAAATGATGCAAATATAGTTAGTCTTACAAAACCCTGCAAACAGAGCTAATTGGCAAGGTCTGTTTGAGAAATTGAGGAAGTAAGAGGTCCTATACTTGGATTTAGGTGATAAAAATTAGTATAGATCATATTTTGGAGTTGGATAATCCCATATAATAACTAAATTTGATGAAGAAATAGGATAACATGCCTCTGTTCTATCTTAGAGGTAGAACATTTTTCCCTTGCATAAACTGGCAGTTTTGAGGAAAAGCGATGAAATGGTGGACCAAAAAAAGCAAAGACCCTAAAATATAATTTTTTAAGTTGTAACATGCCTATTAAAACATGGAAATCCAATCTATAAGCTTTGATGTCAAACAAGGCACTCCATACAACATGGTTTGTAGGCAGGGTAGTTAGACAAGGTACAAGCCTAATCCCAAATGAGAGGTCATTTAAAATTTAAACCTTTAGAAAGAATTCTATTGATTTGGAGCAAATTAATGGGAGTGAAGATGTTCTGTCTAAGACATCTCAGAGGTATGGAAGGTCAACAAGGAGGTTTGAACTACAAAGTTTGCAACTAGGCCTAGCAGGCCTAATCTAGGCTTAGTACCTAGAGAGGAGTCCTATCACTTTTGGGGCTATATGAACACTAAAACTTGTTGAAATATGTTGTTAGGATGTTTACAGAGGTTTTAAAACCATTGGTTTGTAGATGAATTCATCAAGAAACCATTTTTTGGCTTGAAGATACTTAGACCCTGTAAAATGTACAAAAAGGACATGAATGGCTAACTTGTAATGCTTGGAACTTCCATGAATCTTTACATGGAACCTCAAGGTGTTTATAGGTGTTAGGGAGGGTCCCAAAGAAGCCCTCATTGGAATTTGTTCATGGATTTAATGTGGGAGCTTGATGAACAAATGCTAAGACCTAAAACTTCTCTAAACCCCTCATAAACCCCAACTTAGACACGATTGGAAAGATGAGACAAATGGAGTATCTAGATGGGGAGTAAAGGCCAGGGAGATGATTTGGAGTTGTAGAGGACTATCTAGGTTCCTATTACATGTGACTGAGGTGTAACCTACCTATACAGATGGTGTATAATAGGTATTTTCTTGATAGATTTATGTGTTTTATAGGTATGGGGAAGATTCAAAGGATGCAACCACCTTTAGGAGAAATATTAGGACTTGTTCTAAGTCCTCATGTCCATATATTGAGCTATCTAATTTCTTAAGTGTGCTTACTATCTCCTTCATCTCATCCAATCACAGTGAACAAACAGTAAACACTTAGTGAAAATGGTGAAACTCTAATTAGGAAGCCTTTTAAGGCTTAATTCATGAATATGAGGACTTGGAAACTATTTACAGGTGTCATTCCTCCTTGTGCATGAATTAGATTGTAGAATTGGAAATATTTTGAATGCCAAGTGTGAGAGGTGCATGAGAATGAGTCATTTGTAGCTGTTGGAGATGATTGCTCATGGACAAAATAATGTGGATTATTAGGGACCATTCTAATGCATGTAGGGGATTGTCAGTAACCCCTCAACCTCAGATTAATCATCAGACCTAACCTTACTCAGTGATGAGGTAGTTTTGTGAAGGCAAATCATGAGGGTAGTTTCATGTACAAGCAAAAGAACATTTATGCCTCCTATGGAGAAGTTTGATGATTTGAGAGGCATTTGTCCATATTTTCCTTGTAAGTCCTATATAATTCTTGATTTCATGCTATTGTAACTCATTCTCCTTGCTTGACAAGTGTCTTAGTGACTCTTGAGCTCCCCCTTCTCTCTCTCCTCTCTCAATTGCCATATATTCTAACCTTTTTGGCTGTTGTAGACATCTCATCACCTGAGTATGGTGAAGCCCTGCTTAAGTTTTGCCTTGAACTAATAAATAATGTTGTTTTACCTCATTCATGACTTCATTAAGTGCATATTATGGTTTTTCATCTTATACAAGTGTTTTTTGTTTACCTTGACATGTTATCCTTCCTAGTGCCTTGTGTAGTTTGAAGGCTCTCTTTTGTAGGTCAACAAGAAGTGTCTAATGTGGATTGTAGGTGTAGTGAGTAGCTTATTAATTAGTGTTTATAGAAGGCCTATTGTCTAAGTCTTCCTAACCTAGGCTCTCTTCAAGACCCCATGCTTGAAACATTAATGTAGAAGAGGAGTGTTCAATTGGATGAAGTGTATGTGTGGGCTTCTCTTTGGTTCCAAGTGCATTGTAAGTGGTGTGAGTAGACCGTCTATTTGGTGTATCACCTTCCCTAGATTAGATTTATTTTTTAGTTATCCTTTTCTGTCAGGGGATCTCTAGCTCTACCAATTATAGCACAATTGATTACTTTCTTATATGTAATTAAACATGGAATTATACCAGAATGATAAAGTAGCTAGAAACTTGAGACATCAAAGAATTTGAGAGACAATACACACTCTTGTATTAAATATTACTAGAAGAAAATACAATAAGGAAGATGCCACTTCTTCCTCCACCTCAAAGGCTTGCCACACCTCAAGACCTTCTTCCCTCTCTCTCTTGCTCAACACAACAACTCTAAAGCCTGAGTTGCTATCCCTCCTTGAATGCTTCAGCTGATCTCCTTGACCTTGCTAGCTTCAATGCTTTTACTTGCCTTCTTGCTTAATTACAATACATGCCTTATGGGTCTATAAATAAGATCCCATGCTTACAAAAATAGAACTCTAGCTACAATAATTAGACACGGAGCTCATGACTATAATTAGTCGCTTAACATGCAAACACTCGCTTCACTTAACTGACTGTTCGTCAACAGCAGTTCCGAAAATACACAGGCGACCGACACCGGTCCCTGCTTGTCTGGTGCTGCCGACGTCGACCGACTGTCTGTCGCGCCGGTCTCCTTCTCCACTGTCTGTGACCGACGTCGATTATATTGCCGACGCCGGTTCCTCTGGTTCTTCAACATCCTCTCTTGTGTCTGCAAATAGTTGAAGCTTTTAGCTCCACACCTTAACAATCTCCCACTTGGAGATAAACAACTACAACTTGTACCTGTACCTGTACACCATCTATTTTGTTCCTTAGGCTCTGTATCCCTCTTCAATGTCACTCTTGAAGACCAACCACCACGTAAACCTGTGATGCAATACCTGTATCTTATGCCACAAGAATTTTGCTGCTCCCAAATTCTCCATGACATACTTCTGAACCAACTCTACCCTTAGCTCAGAAAACTCCCTGTATATGAAACCCTGCAACAAGTAACACAATACAGTAACAGGATAATGTAGCTAATATTATCCAACCTGGTAAAGATAAAATACAATGGTCAAACCTCCATTGTTCTGCAGCGTACTCAAGACCATATACCATAGCCTTCTGTCTCATGTGTCCATCCACTCTCTTCTCTAAAACGGGAGTCCATCTCTCTATCCAGTGCTTCCTTCCAGCTGACAACACTACCAACAAATACCTGTTTGGTTCTCCAAGGACTCACACTCCTCATCCATGCCAAGCTCCCACTGTTTCTGGATTCTACCTGCATTGCTTCTTCCATCTTCCTAGTTTGTGACTATCAGTAAGCAATATAAAGAAGGTGAACAACGAATATGAGGTTCACATACCTTTCCTGACCTCCACATGGGTGTTTAAGACTTATTAATTCACCCAACATCCGTTCCAGTGACCGATCTAGGCCATCTCCCAGTCTGCTCCCGACTGATGTCAGTTCCCTGCACTGACCCTGACTACCGACGTCGTTTCCCTGGCTGATGCCGGTGTCCCTCCTGCCGACGTCGGTCCTTATGACCAACGTCGGACTTCTCCAATCCAACCTACCGACCCTGTTGGTCTGCACATGACCAATGTCAGTATCTGGATGACTGACGTCGGTGCCAAGCTATCGACATCGATGTCTGTGTGTTCCTGTAAGTGATGAAATTTTCATTCGCGAGCTCTTCTTGGATCATACCTCTGTCCATGCTGCCTTGCTCAGATTTATTCAGCCCTTATGACTGATCTCTGTCCTTCATCTCCTCCATAAACACCAAGGCTTCTTTGTTCCTGTCAAAAGCATCAAATTTCCTCTTTCTGCAATGAACTGTATTTATGCTTTCCAAATTTGAACACATACCTTTTAAATCAAGAACTTCCATTCCCTTCTTATTCATGTGATCAAGCCTATTAGACCAGATCTTCGAATCTACACCAGAAGTAGATTTAGTAATACAAGTAGACAGATAAAGAGTATCTACTTTCTTACCTCTTGTTAGAACAAGTGTTCCCTTGGTAACCTTCCAAGAATCTGCTGTGAGGGTTATTGTGCATCCCTCATCTCCCAACCTTCCTACAGAAATCAGACTCTGCTTCAGAATTGGAACATGCATGACCTCCTTCAACACCCATGTGTTGTCAATCTGCAATCTTAGCTGCACTTTCCCTTTGCCAACTATCTGACAAGGCGTACCATCCCCTAAATAGAGCACTCCAAAATCTCCCTGTTCATACTCATAGAACAAATCTCTGTTTGGGGATGCATGAAAAGATGAACCAGAATCTAAAATCCATGATCCTACCTGACTATTCGAAGAAAGTATGAGAGCATCCTGCATCACAATATTTGCATCCTTTGCTTCTTCCATGCCTGCATGTTGATTCTCTTTATCTCTCAACCAACACTCCTTTGTATGTCCTTTCTTTCCACAAAACCAGCAGGTAATACCTTTGGACTCAGATCTCCTTCCCGACCTTGATTTCCCTTGCTCAACCTTCTCCCTTTGCCTTTCCCTACTTTCTGCACTTAGAGCATTCCCTGATGATTCACCTGTGCTTCTCCTGCGTATTTCTTCATTCAAGATCACACTCACAACATCATCAACTTTTAAGATTTTAGAAGCAGATGCAGAATTACTTACTGCCATAACCATACCGTCCCAACTTTCAGGCAAAGAACATAAAATCAAGAGAGCCTTTACCTCATCATCAAAAACAATATTGACTGAAGCTAGTTGGTTTACCAAACCATGGAAATCACTGAGATGAGTATGTATCGATCCACCTTCCTGCATTTGCAAAGTAAATAGCTGCTTCATAAGATATACCTTATTAGAAGTCGAAGGCTTTTCATATAAATTTGCCAAGGACTTTATCAACTCCTCCGTTGTCTTGTACTGTGATAAGCTGGAAATCACAGACGATGCAAGGCTCAACCTTATGGAACCAAGAGCCTTCCGATCAAGAACGTTCCATTCTTCATCCTTCATATCTGTGGGCTTGCATGCAACCCCACCCAACGGTAAGTACAAATCCTTCTGATACAGATAGTCCTCAATTTGCATCCTCCAATGTTGATAATTCTTGCCGTTAAACTTCTCCATTCGTAGCCTACTTTCTTCTGCCATTGCTGAACTCCCACTCAATCAGGAAACCTTGTGAATGACCTGTAATAAAAAACAATACCCTGATTCCTGCAAATCGTAGCTCTGATACCACTTGTCAGGGGATCTCTAGCTCTACCAATTAGAGCACAATCGATTACTTTCTTATATGCAATTAAACACGGAATTATACCAGAATGATAAAGTAGCTAGAAACTTGAGACAACAAAGAATTTGAGAGACAATACACACTCTTGTATTAAATATTACTAGAATAAAATACAATAAGGAAGATGCCACTTCTTCCTCCACCTCAAAGGCTTGCCACACCTCAAGACCTTCTTCCCTCTCTCTCTTGCTCAACACAACTCTAAAGCCTGAGTTGCTATCCCTCCTTGAATGCTTTAGCTGATCTCCTTGACCTTGCTAGCTTCAATGCTTTTACTTTCCTTCTTGCTTAATTACAATACATGCCTTATAGGTCTATAAATAAGATCCCATGCTTACAAAATATAACTCTAGTTACAATAATTAGACACGCAGCTCGTGACTATAATTAGTCGCTTAACATGCAAACACTCGCTTCACTTAACTGATTGTTCGTCAACAGCAGTTTCGAAAATACACAGGTGACCGACGCCGGTCCCTACTTGTCTGGTGCTGCTGACGTCGGCCGACTGTCTGCCATCGCCGGTCTCCTTCTCCACTATCTGTGACCGACGTCGGTTATACTGCTGACACCGGTTCCTCTGGTTCTTCAACATCCTCTCTTGTGTCTGCAAATAGTTGAAGCTTTTAGCTCCACACCTTAACATTTTCCTTTTTCACCCCCAAAAGTTAGTATTAGGTTTGATATATAGTGGTACATCAAGGGAACTAGCTCTAATCTAGAGATCCACCTCAAATTTGGGTCACCCACAACCCCGAGGTGGTTCCATTGTGCCACTTGAATGAGGAGAGACTTGTCAACTCCTCAAGGGGTGCAAGTTCAAGTGACAATAGTAGGATAAGGTTACTAACATTGAACAAAAGGCTTCAAAGTCTTCACATGCTATAGATTCACAAGATGTGTTTTATAACCCTCTTATAATTGAGATCTCTTTGCACCCTTTTCCAACTAGATTTGTTGTACCTAAGTTCACATTTTATGATGGAAAAGGTGATCTTGAACATATTCAAATCTTATATGCAACATTCTTGAATATGCTTCAAATGATAAACTTTTGACCAAACTATTTTGAAGGAGCCTTAAGGACTATGCTTTGAGGTGGTTTTATGACTTACCTCTTCAATCCATGAAAGCATTCAAACCTCTTATAGATCAGTTTTTGGTAGAATTTTCTATTAACATTATCAAAAAAGTTTTCTACAATAAAATTACAAATATCAAAAAATAAACCAATAAACCAATCAATGAATATGTCTTGAGATATAAGACACTGTTATCCAAAATGACCAATCCTATGGCAGACAAAGAGTTGCAAGATATATTCAAGCAAAGTTTTCTTGTTACTTTACATGAGTCCATTATTTTAAAAAAATTAAATCTTTCAATGACTTATTCCATGTTTTATAGGACCATGAAATGAAGCTTATGTCATTGAACAAGCTCAAGTATATAACAAACACACCAGTTGAATATACGTCTAGTACCAAATTTATGATTAAACCAGGTTATAAGGTAAAACCTCATAAACCTAAAAAGGAAACAACCACCACATTTAATGAATTTACACAATGGCCTAATTAAATTATCCTATATAATGTATTAAAGAGATAATTTACATGTTTACCTAAGCCTCCTACTTCATTACTCCTGTAGTTTGTAGAGTGTCATCGTATATCTCTCCCTCCTCATATAAAGGTTGATGTAAACAGACCTTTACCCAAAGGATATGATGCAAATGTTTATTGTGACTATCACCAAGGCCTTGGGCATTTTACAAATATATGTTTTACCCTAAATCATAAGATCTAGGTCCTCAATAATGACCAACAAATTACATTTGATGTCCTCCAAAGGAATCAGGTTCACAACTTGATGATCACCATAAACAAAAAAGTATTTAAAAATTCTTTGCAAGACAATTCCAAAAGGGAACCAAAAGTTTAAATGACATACATTGCACATCCTCCTCCATCATATTATGGACACCCACTAGATGGGGTCATTGGTACTTACATGAGACATACCTCTTATGCTTAGTAAACCTATCATTTCTTTTGTTGATAATGAAATTAAGGATGATGACTTTGATCTTAATTATCTATTCATTTGAGCACACCTTGATAAACACCCCACATGCAGTGTTATGATTGATAATGGTGCAAGCAAAAAAAATTTCACCATGACGTTACTTACATATTTGGGTTATAATCATCATGATTTACACCCTTCTACTAGATCAATCAGAGCATTCAATGGGACCTCTCATAAGGTTTTTGGTGATATTGATCTACCTTTATACGTTGGTCCCACACGTGTGGTTGCTACTTTCTTAGTTATACCTTATACAAGTGTCTTTTACATGTTGTTGGGATGACATTGGATGCACACTCTTTGAGCAGTACTTTCTACAATTCATGGGTGTGTTAAATACATTTAGGCCAATCGGGTAGTTATAGTTTTGGTATTCCATATGAGCATCCTCTTGAAAAATTAGAATTCATACCCAAACAGTTAATTATCAAGCCTATTAAGGATAATACACTGAAAAAGGGTAAGTAAAAAATAATCCCCTTTACTAGGTGACCAATATTTAAGAGACCTTTACATCAGAGATAGACGGTAGGTTCCACAGAATCCTTGTCTTCTACACACCATATTCAGATATGTAGAGTACCTAAACATGTTCCTACTATTGTTATTCTAAATAAACCACATAATACATAGAGATGGGTTCCAATAACCCTTATTCCTTCTGTTGGTACTTCATGACCCTAGAGTCCCATTTGACATAAATCGAGCATCACATATACTATAATGATAGATATTACACCTATGCATTGTCCTTGGTAGTACCATCAATTTATTGCACTAAGTTATGAGTGGGGAGATACCTATGATCATCCTTTGGATGAGATCATAGGATGATATTGTCTCTTCCAAAAAAAACCAAAAAAATCAAAAAGCATTCCAAAATCCAAAAACACTTTCAGCACCTACATGTTCTATTGGCTCCTTGACATCTATGTGTTAGCTCCATGTTGAGGACTAACATATCATTTAATCCTACATACACATACGCAGGGATACATGGATAAATGATACACTTATGGGTGTTGGGATTTCCTCTACTCACATCATCAAGATATTGGGGGTATCCATCTTCTATGATCTTGATACACATAGGTTATATGATTTTATGATCACTCTACACTATCATGTTTGAGCTTACATATATACTTACACATGCCTATTATCTATGATTATACATTACATAGGGAACTTGATATGCTATGTACTTGACATTTTTTTGTTAACACAATTGATCCATGGGCCACTATGACATGTTTATGTTGGTTGTTTATGCTTTTCCTTTACACACTTTCTTGAGTGTTTTGTCTTGCTATTGTTTTGCTTTTTTGAGCATTTGAATATGCTCCATTGTATGCGGCCCTTGTTCATATGATTGTCTTCTTAGACATTTAAATATGCCATTGAATTTTTGGACATTTAAATATGTCATTCCTTAATTTTGTGGATAATTGACTAAGTCATGTCCATTCAATTTCATGACATTTGAACATGCCCCTTATTTGCGGTCTACTTGGACCATTACGTTTTGACTTGCTTTAAAGTGTTCTTGTGTGTGTGCTTGTTTGTTTGTTGAGCTTGTACTATTACTACCTAAATGTTGCCATGATACTTATCATGCATTTTAGGCCTACATGTGGTCACATTAGTTCTATGTGCTTCAATGTTACATCTACCTAGACATATTTCCTTTTATATGCTACATGGTTACATTTGTAGATTTATAGTTGTCGTACCCTTTTGAAGTGAGATAACTACCAGATAATACTTTTTACTCACCTCAAAAGGGGGGCATATGAGTGGGGACATGTCATGCTGACATGGATTCCACATTTTTATAGTTTCTAGATTACAATGGGGGCATATTTTGGAAGCATGTTTTTCACATTCACCCAACATATAGTACTTACACTAATTTATAGATTCAGTGGGGGCATGTCTTGATGACATGGTTTCCACACACATTCACATTTTTAGATTCAATGGGGGCATGCTTTAGAAGCATGTTCTCCACACCTACTCAGTTGTTAATGTATACACACAATATTTTTAAACTTTATCAATTATTAATGCTTTCTCTCTTGCATGAACCCAGAGAGACTCAATCTCTATGAGTGCACACCTTAAAGGGTGCATGGAGAAAGTGGTGGATAGACCATTGGTGCTTCATAATATTGTTGTCTCCTATACCACCACTTGAAACCAACACAAACCTCTCTTATACATTTTCGTAAGCTTTGACACCTCCCTTACACACTCCCCCAAGAAATTCACAACCTTTACCTAAACAAAAATCTATTTTTGTCATTTACCAAACAAAGTCACATGGTTTAACCCTGTTCTTAGGAATTATCATGTGACGAGACTAAGTCAGCCTAGCCAATTTAGTCCAGGGCCTAACTGATTTATTTATTAAAAAACTAGGTCGACTGGGCCGACTATGTCAGTCAAAACTTTGAAAGGGTTTAGTGTTAGATCTAACTATATAAACACATCCTTTTTGCCATTTTCATTAGAGAAAGATAAAGGTAATCATTTATTTGTGCATTTGCTTATCCACCATTCTACTTGAGGAGTCATTGCTTAGGGTTTCATACTTCATTTGAAGAGAAGAAGCTTGTCTTGTTGGAAAAGTCTTTTGGATACATAGGAGAAGTTGTGTAGCCTAGAGATGAATTATCTTTATAAAGCACCATTAGCTAAAGGAGATATTGACGCTCGATGTGTTCAACTTCAAGGTACATATTCCTAACTCTTGTTCATCTTTATTAGTAAATATATTTGCATGTGTTAGCTTATAATATATTTCTCTTTCCATGCATTAATATTAGGATTACCTCTACATTGGCTTAATTAGAGTTCTTCTTTGCATGTTTAATTTCATGTTTATTATCCCCATTTATGCCACATGCTTTGGTGAGCACTTGATTAGATTTATTTTACTTTATTAGAAACCATAGGACCTATCTAGGGTTATTGTGTGGTATTGATTAACTAAAGGCCTTGGAACTCTCTCTAGTGATATTGTGTGGTAAGAGACCCCTTAGTTAGGTATAACAGATCCATATTGGTCATGACCCCGATTGTCTAAATGTACCAACAAGTAGAAGGGCTAGTGTGATTTATCTTCTCTGAGCTAGGATTGATTTTGTAGATCAGCTTGACTTTCCCTTGCCATACATTCTAGTGAACTTGATGTGAACTAACCCTTGCAAGGTTTATTTCACACCTTAATTTATTATCATTTATTATTTATTTCATTTTTAAATCAATGGATTGAATCTATTGATTCAGTATAATTTTTTGTGCATAGGTTTAATACATAGTCAATCTGATCGACTCTATTTTTCTTTGTGTAGGTCATCTTTAACCATAGGTAACGGGATCAATCCACTCAACTTAATTCACTTCTTTACATACAGGTTTTCAAACTCAATCGACCCAGTCGACTTTGTTAATGGGTTAAAAATTTCATCTAGATGACATCGTATAAAAACAAAAAACTCAACATCTTCAAAATGATTAGGTTCATTCTCAACATCTTAGTCATTTCTTTTCTTCATTATAGTCATGTTTTTCATAGTTTTTAGTCTATCAAATTGTAACCCTATAATGAACTAGGTCAACTGGATCAACATGGTTATGTAGCTTGCTTTTGTGCCTAGGAAACTTAGTTGGCTTATTTGACTGTGTTTCTTTGGCTTTTTCTTCAATAGATAAAATCAACTTGATCGATTCTATTTTGTATTATTTGTATACTTGGTCATCTGAACCGACCCTATACTCTTCAAGCAAAGGAATTAACTCATATTGCTAGTAATTAACTCATCTTTTATTTTGCTGCTTGCTTGCTTAGAGTAACACACATAGACAAAATATGAAGTTTTGATTTATCAATTTAGTCACACTATTTTAGTTTTATTCACACTTCTAAAACACATAATATCTAAAAGCATTAAATAAATTCTACCCAAGGTCTAATTACATAGATTTCATCACCAAGGGGGGATCCGACTTAGTTTTTTAGTTGAGTATAAATACATGGTTGATGGTATATATTTCAAAGCACCCGACACGCTTATCATTAGGGTATTGTGAAGTGAGGGGGTAAGCCACAATACCAAGCCAATAGCATCACAAATACATATCCCTTTCAACATTAACTACCTAAAACTATCCTTAGATTGCCTTTCTAATTCCTTTTTATAGCAAACTCTCTATCACATTTATTTCTAAAAATTATAATTTAAAATATTCAAGAATGACCACATAGATTAACATTTCTATTTTGGTTGTTTGATGTATGATAATTATATGATGTATTGCAAAACTTGTATCATCTAGTGTTGGTACAAGGTTTGTGTTGTGTGTCGTAACTCTATCGACTGGTTTGACCCAGTTGCCTATGTGTTTATTTCAAATATTTTACAAAATAACACTAGATCATCCAAAATCATAACTGTCATAACCTACCTTTACCTTTAAAACATAATCAATCTACTCAACTATATATCCTACAGTCTCTATTTTTCCACAAAACATAATACACAACTAAAATGATATTTTTCATCAATGAAAACCCTCAAAATAGAGGAAAATATCTTACAACCATATATAACCTCATGATGGGACTTCATATAAGAGAACCCCAATCACTTTCCCCTAGCTTTTCCCAAGGATTTGGGGTAAGCCCTTACTATTTATCCCAATCTTTCCCCTCTATTCTGTCTCCTTCCCACACCATAATGCCATCCTCTATGTCTTCTTCTACCTCCATGCCAAGTATTTATACAAACATGGTAGGTTCAATTTCTAGTGGGGCTCTTCAAAATACCCACATCCATCACCATGCTACTAGTGTATCTTGTGCAACTAGTGCATCTAATGCTATTAATGCTTCTTTTGATACCAATGCTACTCATATCACTAAAGTGGTGCATTCTAGTACCTCATCCCATACTTATAGTTCATCTCAAGCTTTTAATAACTCACATAATACTAATGCATCACATGATGTATCTACTAGCCAAAATATTGCTCAAACCGATCAACTTCTATTACAAATGCTTAACCAAATGCATACATTTCAAACTAATAATGCAAAAAAGATGATGCAAATGTAAAATCACCTCATAAGTATCCAAAACCAACCTCACCATGGTCCATGGGGAGTGTAAAATCCTAATGCTTGACCACCCCCCTTAGGGATTCACAAGGTAACCTCATACCACAACCCCCCCTTATCAACAAAATTATCAAACATTTACAACATGAACTTCTAGTACGTCAAATTACCAACATTGACATAGGAGGTATCACTCCCACCATCACTTGCAATGGATCTATAGATCTTACCCCAAATTTAAAAACATTTGGCAACCTTTACAAAGATTGGGTTAAGCTTAATAATTTCACTACCACTAAACTCATAGCTAAAACACTTTTAGGAGATGCTTTAGATTGGTACAATCAATTGAAAACCCACTATAGTACTAGCCTAGAAGACTTGGTCAACTCACTGGTCCAAGAATTCCAAACTAATGATCTTCCCAAAAATAACTTAGCTCATTCTATAAATTGTAATCAGCTCGAAATCAAAATGTCACAAGTCTTCATCAAATAATGAAAAACATTGTCTAGCAAATCTGAGCATAATATGGTGGATGAAAACGTCTTCCACTTATTTACTAATTCTCTCCACCCTAAATTATATTATCCTATTAGACCCTTTCTCCAAAAACTTTGGAATAATCTCTTGACTAAGCCAACCAACAAGACTTCCTTATGTGTCAATTTGAACCATCTTAACCTACAATGGGAACTCACATGCTTATCAAAAATAAAAACTATCATGAAACCAATGATGGTGTTACTAACACTTATGACACCATACACACCATCTGATTTGTTGCTCTAAATAACACCATGGAGCATGTTCCTCCCCCTAATAATAATTTTAATCATAATCTCACATTTTCTCAAAACAATCATACCAATGTGTACAAACCATTGTCACTAGAAGAAATTCAAAAATATATTCCAAGACCTCTACCATGAGATATTGACCCCAGTAATCCTATAAAATCATGGTATGATCCAAATAAATTTTGTTGGTTTCATGCAAGTTGGGGCCATTCTCGTGAGACTTGTAGATAATTAAGAAATTCTGCTATGGATTTTCTTCTTGGTCATAAATTTGACCATGAATCCTTTATATGAAAACATCAACAAGCTTATGACATAGCACATAAAGCTCATAAAACTCAAAATAAAAATCAAGCTTTAAACTAAGCTAATGCTCATTTAGCTATCTACATGGATCCCCTTCCTAATCACCAAGACAACATTAAACAACCTACCCCTACTAATAACAACATTGACAATATTATATAACTTAACACTAATGATGAAAAAATGGTTAATATGACTAATATGAGAAGAGTATTTGCTTATATTGATTCAAACCCAACACCTACACATCAAACCTCTTCAACTTTTCACATTATTAAAAACACTTCCCCATCCCTTCTCATTGAATTGGGGCATGAGGACCCAATACCCATATAAAAATCACCGCCAACAATACAAATTGACCATACCTCTCATATCATTGATATAATTTCTACTCCTCTAATTTATATACCTCACAAAAACATACCTCAAACGTCCAACAATATTTCTTCTACTCTAACGCAAGAAATACCTCAATAAACCATCACATCACCTAAAGTTACTCAACTCACTTACAACCAACCTAAACCAACCATACCTTATCAATATAAGTCTAATTTCACATCCAACCCCCCTTACCAAGAGCTCTTACAACATTATGCACATATATCTAACAATCCTCTCATGGGTTATGATGAATGGGATCCTATCTCATAACTTTCCCATCTCCCATCTCAAATCCCCTTCTTAGAGCTCATGAGAATTTCTCCCCACCATTGTAATCATCTAATGTAATTATTGTTCAAAATGAACATCCCTCATCCTCCTCATATAGGGCAAGAAGCTACCTTATACTGATCTAAATATAACATACCTCAACAATGTGAATAGATGTCCATTCATGTTGAAAAAATAGTGGACACTTCCGTCTCACTTAAATTCCCTACCTCTTATATGATTCCTAATGAGATGTTGCTTCATGCAGATGATCCCCATTTATTAATTACTATCTAAATAGGTGATATCCAAGTTAAGTGTGCTTTAATTTATGAAGGTTTAAGCACTTGTATTGCCTCCCTTGACTTTATTAAAATACTTGGATACTCTGAATGTAACCTTAAATCCATACGTAATACATGCCAAGGCTATGACAGAAGATAAATACCTCCTCTAGGTTGTGTGTGGCTTATTACCTACCATTCATCTTGTTATCATCCATGTGAAATTCATGATATTTAACTTTTAATTTTTTACAATATTTTACTCGATCGACCTTGGACTCATCATATGAGAGCAGTTGTTTCATCTACATGCCAATGTGTCAAATTTCTTCATAATGGTGCTATATCAAAGATTGAAGGGGACACAAGTCCTTAGAATTTTGAACAATTCCAAGAATGTGGTGTTTTTGAAATACCCACCCTTGAACCCTTACATAGTTTTACATTTCAAGAATCCCAACACTTTAACTATCTAATTGACTCCATTAGAGGTTATAATGGTCATCCAAAATTAATTGGGAATATTCCACCTAACCTATTAGACTCTGATGATGATGAGCCATATGATATAAGCCTAAAGATAATTTTTTTTATCTTTCCCCTCACATCATCGCTCAACCTCCTCCTTTTCTTCAACCTCGATCCCGTTAGTAACCTTATAATGACATTCTAATTACTTTAACCAAAACTAGACATTCCATTCACCATGGTTTCTCGATTGATAAAATAGTTCATTAATGTACTATCAACTTACATACCCCTGATTATGATGAGGATTATGCTTTAGATGACCCATTTTAAGCTAGATTTGTCTAAGCTAAAAATGTCAAAGTTCTTAGATATCATTCTTCTTTATTTTAGTATTTTCATTCTTATTCTATCATTCCTTCTCTTATTGTACCTACTATTAGTTTTTCCATTAATGTTCACATGTTAGAGATAGAGTACTCATGTATTATGCCTCTAGTCAGGGGTATGCTCATGGATCATGCCATGATAAGACCTTATCATTTTTCTAGATATCATGACCCTTCTAGTATGCTTCCTACACAAATGTTAGCCACTTTGTTTAGACTTACTACACAACCAACCTTACCTATAGATAAGCCTAGTCCAATTTACACTCTAGCTTCTCCCTTCCTTGGTCATGGTCTTCTTTCATTAATGTTTATTGCAGATAGTGGCATATTATTACCACTATCTATAGTCAACAATTACTTCAACTTGATCCCTTACTTGCACAATGGGAAAATCAACGTTATTGTGATATTCATAGAGTTTCTAGTCATTGGACCAATGATTATCATCTATATCAATAGCCCTAAGCTTCTTCTACCCCTTCAAATAGTAGACCTCCATAGTCTACTAATAGACATATTTGTTGCTTCCTTGGAACAAATAACCATTCTTATACACATTACCAAAAAATTAGGCAATACATGAACACTTTGTGACCAATCATTGCCTAGCCCAAAGATAAGAGTATTCCACCTCCCAAGCTACTCCAGAGTACATACCTAAATATGGGGAAGTCTATTGTATTTGTAATTAGTTTTCTACCCATCATTATAATAGATGTTGCATGTTTCAACAACATCTCTAAGATTTATCACAATCAACACCAACACCAGTTATTCCTTCTCTTTCAGGGCACCCATGAATGAAGGTTCCTCCTCCATCGGTTGCACCTCCTCCTAGCTCCACAGATACCATTCACATAAAGATACCTATTCCTTGCATTGATATCCCACACAAGAGATACCACATGAACATTACTCTTCTTCTTCTACACCTACCTTTTCAGTTGAGATGATATGGAAGGAAGTCTTTTCCCAACTTTTTGTGAAGATTGATGAGACTCTGACTAATGTCAGAATTTAGCTACATAGGGATGTGTTAGATGTTATGGATAACATTTGTGGTTATATATATCAGTATTTTTGAACACAACATGGTATTATCTCACTCTATTATATTATATGATTTGGATTGGATTTGTGATCTATTTATATATCTTATATTTTTGACTATTTCAAACATGATTTCACTTATCTCTTTTGCATGAACTATCATATTGTGATTTTATATGTTTTACATGGTTTTATTATCTCTTGTTTTATCTTATGGCCTATTCTCATTCTTTTCATGAATGCAAAATTATGCTTATAATTTCACTTCTTTCATGGATTCCTTTATTTTCTCCATAAGGATTGTTTGCTATCTTTTACACTCAAATAAAGATAATTATTATTATGACTTGGTTATACAATACTTAATCCACTAGCATTTTATCTTTACCATATGATCAGTTAGCAAATAAGACTTCTTATTGTACTACTTTTATACATCAACATTTTTGATCTCCCTTTTCCTCATTTCCATTCCATATACCAAGCATACATATGATTGAAACTTGAGATTACATATTGGTTTTGATTTAACCTTTTAAGGTTTTACATATGTAATTACTATGTTTGTTTAAAGGGATGAGATGTCTAAATTAGTCAAATAATATGCAATAATTAAGTAATGATTTATTATGGCTTTGAAATTATTTGAATTTATAAAAATAGTAATAAATAAGCATAAATATAGACTTATCTGAAAAGTGAGTTTCTAAAAATTAGGTTCTAGACAGTTCTAAGTAATAGGATTCTAGTTATGTTTTCTCACTAGATAGTAGTGCCCCACCTCGGCAGTAGTGCCATGTTGGTGTAGTGTCCATAAAGTGGTGCTAATGTCCTCTTTGTGAGTCTTTTCTTATTTTCTAGGAGCACTTATGCCTGGGTTTTTAGGTCTTTTTCTAGTGCACATGAAACTTGGATCTCTATGTTATGCCTAAAAAAATTGATTTAGTGTGAAACCCTAATCCTCCTTACAAGTATGGCATGAGCAATAATTATGTGTTTGTTAGTAGGATAGGTTGGACATCCTCAACACTTGATTATGAAGAGAGTTACCTACATATAAATATTTTGAAGAGGGATCAAGCTCGATGTAGTTCTCCTACCTAGTGCTTGATGCAAGTGCAAGTGCATGCTAGAATGAGAGTGGAATTTGATGCCTTGAATGCGATTGACCTTTAAAATATTTTAAATCTAGGTCTAACACTATTGCAGATGGTAGTATGTAGAAGTAGGACAAAATATGAATCAAATACCTTAATTTTGCTCAACTTGTCTTTGGTTTGAATGTGCTTTTACATCTATTTTCCATTTAGTGAATAAGAGTCAAATAGACTTATATTTATAGATATCTATTGCTTATGCAGATAAGAAAATATGTTTAGGCTAACCTTAGGAGGGGCACAAGTTTTAAAAAGTATCCGTTAGGAAGAGTTAGGGATAATAAAAGTAGTGCCCAATTAGAGACACTAGTGCCATGTGTTTGTAGTGTCCCAAATGTGACACTAATATCCACTTGGTAGACTATTGAGCAAGTTGGGTTGGGATTTAAGAAGATAATTCTAGGACTATGTTTTGGTTGATTGTAGGTGACTATGGTCTGCTCAGTGATTAAGAAAGTGTGAAAAAGGCTCTAGGATAAGTCTAGGGCTATGCCATCGATAGGATAACTAAAGCAACATTTTTAGCATCTAATTACCACTTTTAGGTGATTACAGGTTCATAGGTAAGCCTAAGTTATTTAGTCAATCATATCTCTAATTACTTCATCTTCTTTAACCAAAGTCTAAAGCTCATTCATGTGTATCACTTTCATCACTCATTTTGGTTATTCCAAATTCCTATGGAGGAATAATAACAAAATCCATAAAAAAATTTAAAAGCCAAATCATTTAAACAAAAGACAATGATCCAAAAAGCAAATATAAAATTCAAAAGTCTAATCATACCAAAAGATGTGATTTACTATATTTAACACATCTCCTATTTCTAATTGAATCTCAAACTCCATAGTTGGCCTCATGATAAATCTGAGATCCTTTGGGGTGCAGTAAGCCAGTAGATTGGGATGGAGAATAAAAAAATCTCTGTAGTGTTGCCTACTTTCTCACACAAGTACCCAATCTTTACAGTAGACCGATGAATCTGTAAGAAGTCATGAGAAATTGAGAACATGTTGTGGTAAGGTAGGTCCATTTTACTTTCCTTGATCATATAAACTTCATGAGTATATCTTAGTATTCCACCTATTTGCATATACAACCTTGTGCTTATTGTGAGAAAGCATCCTTTGTATTTTGATGGTCACTAGACTCTTAGTGTCTTTCCTTATTACCTAGTATGCCTCATTTTTACTAATTTTTTTTGATAAATTCCTAAGTCATAATGTTTTTACATTCCCTATTTCATTATAACAATCCTAATATTTCCCTTGATGAATATTATTTTATTAACTGATCATACCCCCTAGGGTTTCCCTTTGTGAGTTACATTGGAAGTCCTTGGATAACACCAGGCATTCCTCATAAAATATTTCCTTATTTTCCCCCTCATTACCATTCACCTCATTGGTGTTCACCTTATGGTTTATAGTGTAAGACCATCGATAGGACCAAAATTTCCTTAAAAATTGCCACATTAAAATCTCTTTAAATTGTTCCAACATTTGTCTCCACCTCATTGGTGCTCCCTTTATGAGTTGCAGTGTAAGACCTTGGATAAGACCAGGCTCTCCTCATAGAATATTCCAATGAAAAATTCATACTATAACCATGTCACAATAAATTACATGTTTCAAATTTGAGATAATTTGTGTTATATTGTGATTTACACATCATTTACATACTTCTTATCTGGATTTAGTATATTTTATGCTTACTTCATAAACACTTCACTTT
This sequence comes from Torreya grandis, assembly GCA_037957365.1. Lineage (NCBI taxonomy): Eukaryota > Viridiplantae > Streptophyta > Pinopsida > Cupressales > Taxaceae > Torreya > Torreya grandis. The sequence goes on along the minus strand of JARHVA010000017.1, from coordinate 4,132,061 downwards.
TATCTTCTTATTTTTTGATTGAATGTATGTTTACGAACATTTTTTTGAATTTATAATACTTCTCATCTTGATCTAGTACAATTAATTTGATTTATACTTAGATTTTATTTTTTTCTTTCATATTTCCCATCTTGATTTAGTATGATTGATTAACTTTATTGTTTGTTTGTCTTTTTTTCATTTGTTATAATGATGTAGAAGCATCAAGCCAAATTATCTAACTGTTAGTGTTCAAGGTTTAATTACATGTTGAGATGTCTAACAAAGGTCCTAAGGGTCTTAGGAAGCCATGAGATGGCTTAGAATTTGAATTGGAGGTTTCCCCTCCAAAATTGTAATTTGAATTTTTAAATATTGTCATAAGCCAAGAATGACCTAAGCAAGGTAAAAAGGTGGTCAAGACTGAATATTGGTGTTAAGGGTCATAAAACATTGCAAGAGGTGTTATAAGTCATATATATGTCCATGGTCATAAGGTGAGGAGTTAAGTTTAGTCATGCTATCCAAAACCTCACGTTGAGGTAGTTATGGAAAAGAGGTTAGATGTAACCACCCAAGAAACCAATGTGAAGTTGGTGAAAAAGAGTATTGTACATGAGTTTGAGAGGTAGGAGAGAGCTCTCCAATAAGATGGAGGAGAATATAAGAATGTAAATTTTGTATGAAACTCCTTAAGAAAGTTGGTAAAGTCCTAAGAAGGACAAAATTTGTAAGGTTTTGGTGATCCAATGAATAAAAAGGGAAATAATATTCTATATATATGTGTTATTGAACTGTATCTGATTGTTGTGTAATTTATATTGTCCTTTTAAGGACCTTGAGGCCCTAGTCTTGATAATATCTTGTAAGGTTGCAGATTGTTAGTTGGTGGATGGTGACAATCAAGGAGTGGTTGTAGATTATAGCCTTAATAGAAAGGTATTTGAATCTTTCTCTATAGGTTAGTAATATTAAATTCATTATGACATACATCTATGTATATGTTGGAGTTGCACAGACCTTGAGATAGTGGTGAGCCTCTATACAAATGGATATATCTAGTGACATACCCCTATTTAAGATTTTGTATACATTCATATCATTGTAAGGTTATGGAAGCTAGTTTGTTGTTCTTAAGATAGAGAAGGTAGTACATGGATTTAATGATCTAATGGAAAGTAATTGTTTAATGAGGACATTTAGTAAAGTGTTTGAATGCAAGATGGTGTTATAAAGGTACTCAATCAATTAAGAAATTAAACCCTGTTTTCAAGCGAAACCCTATGCATACATATTTCTGTCACCTATTTTAGATAGTGTTGGATGGTTCAATTATTTTAAGAAAGGATTGAAGATAATGTCAATAATTTATTAATGTTATTAGATTGAGAGAAATGTCTGGTAATAGTGTACAAGGAGGGGGCATTTTGGAAGTCCAACAACTTATGAAACATCTTACAACAATTTGTTTCATGTTTTGGTTATACAGTCCTTGCAAATAATTGTTAAGGCATAAGGGAGAGTATGAATAAGTGTTGGGAGGAGTTGGCATGTTAAGGCAGGTGAATCAAGGGTAAGACAACCTTTTTGGAACCCAAAAAACTCTTGCAAGTGTATATTGTCTACCTACACCCCTACACAGTCATTAAAGAGTGCACAATTGACTGTACATTTGTTGTTTTGAGTAAGTGATCGGTTGAACAAGGACTCTAGACTATTGGAAAAGGTGAAGGGAATGAAAAAAAACCTATGGAAGGCATTTTGGTCATTTGAACCTATATAAAACTCAAGATATTGATTTTCTTATGCTCTAGAGCTTATGTAGGGCTTAGAAAGCCCTAGATTAAGGTTTAGGAGATATAGGGAGTTTTAACCATAAAAAAAGGTAAAACATGCTTAAGGTGATTCAAGTGGTTTTGAATTGAAAGGGTATGGATGAGTATGGATTTTAAGACCATGTTAACAAATGAGGGCTAATTAAGCCTAAAAGAGGGGCAATTTCTAAAGAAAGTGATAGCTAGAAAAGGAATTAAGTCATGAAACTTTACACACACCTAGAACTAGATAGAGGGTGGTAAAAAATGTCCTCAGTTTCTCAAAGTATAGAAGCATTCATCCATGCAACATAGATTTGTCAAAAAAAAGGCTACAAGCCCTAGGAGAACATTGTAAGCCTTGGGTGTGGATTTGAAGGTTGAAATGAGTTTGAGCAGGTGGAAGAAGATAGGACAAATGGAATAGGAAAATATAAGACCATAGGTTGAGATCTTGACACCTAAACCAAGATTTGGCCTTAAGGCCTAAGCAGGTGCCTTGAAAGAAGCTAGAGAGGGATTGAGGGAAAATTTGTGAATAGGATGAATGGAGTGATATAAAGGATGAGGTATGCATGACTGGATAGAGATTAATTCCATCAAAGAGGTACTTATAAATGAAAAATAAATAGGGACTAATGAAAGAGACCATCAAACATAGTGGTGAAAAAGAGAGAACCTAGGCTATGACAAAGAATGCAAGACAAGGAAAGTTTATAAATGGGATATTTTTCAAGGATGGAGATAGATATTGATGTTTTGTAAGGTTATCCCCCATAAATTTGCATCATATAACACATTTACCACTTTATTACAAATTTTCATACTTCCCAACTTGATATAGTATGACTTATATGTGTTCTAATTTGGTGCAAATTTTACTTTTACATGGTTTTGAAAACATTTTGTTACATTTTACTTTACCACTTTTGGTTTATTATATTTATTCATCTTTTATTTTCACACATTTCCCATCATGATATAGTGTGTATTAATTTTTATGATTATTTATACTTTTCCAAATCATTCACTTTTATTTTTAACCATGCATGTGTTTCACATAATGTTAAAAAAGAAAACATACATCGCATATTTCCCATAACATATAAAACAAAGTAAAATACATGTGCTAGAAAGGAAATACATCCATACATCCATCCATAAACAAAAAATACAACTCATAAACCAAGAAATGCCCATATCACTATATATAATATTAGTTTGATACAACATAATACAAAATACAATAGCTATAGCTCTAAAGTTGTGCTCCATCATCTCTATGCTATGGCCGAGCCACACTACCCATGGATGTATATGATAAACCCATTTGAATGGTATATTGTAATGAGGTATTCTAGGATCTCAATCCATCAACCTATCCCTATATATTAGACACCTAGGTTTGCACATGTCTAAGCTCTATAGTAGTCACCATATGGGCAGCTTGTTCCTATACCAACACCTACCAGGCTCAGACCTCTCCCTCTTATACTCCTATAGGTGGTTGTAAGCCATCTCATCACACCTAAAATTATTGAATAGTCTCCCCAACCAATATAAACAAAGTAGCATAAGCTAGGGCAAATGGTACCATAGGGTCTACTAAGGCGAATGGCTCATAATGCAATAATACTCCATCCAACATATCATGGTGTGTGGTCACAATCATAGCTCCCCATATGATCTTCTCCATAGTATTTTTTCTATAAAATAAAAACAAAATATACATAATATCTCATGTAGATATATCTTAAATAATATATCTTTACCAAATACATAAAACAATAATACAACTAGTGATTTATGTCAAAAAACTAATAGATTAAAGCATTTTTTACCAGTGCCAATGTCATCAACCATAGTCTCCCTATTAGCTCAACCACCAAGCACCTCCTCTATCAGCTACCTTTGTATAAGTGAAAAACATGGGGTCACTACCTATACCCATAGTGGTCCCTTCCTCAACTACCTCTCTATCGACCATCTATGTCCAATAGCCATTAGGATCTCCATGTGTGACCACTCATGCTTGTGTCCCCTCTCTCCAATGGTACCTCTATCTCCTATGAGATCGAGATGAGTATTGACACACTCACTATGGCTTTACTACCACCTCTCCTACATCATCACCCTCAATGTCCACAATTATAACATCCTCTACATTAGGCCTCATTGCCTCCTGCTATTATTCCTAACATGCCCATGGTATCACTCACTAAGGACTGATCATAGGTATCTTTGTAGGCACCCCTATGCCTCCTCTCCCTCTATAATCTCTAGCATGTCATGCCCAATAAGTAGGCACTACTAGAGGGTCTGTTAGAAGTGGTAGGCCTAGCTATCTTGGTACATGAGCTACTAGATGTGGCTCCACCCATGATGTATAATGACCCATGATACAAATGCATGCCAAACCCATAGTAACAGTCCCTAAATCAACCATATGGTTGTAATATTAGTGTAAGGCTACCACACTATATACCCTCATGAAAAAGTCTATAAATCCAAGACACGGGGCATGAAACACACTACTTGATCCTGCCTCCATCGTACCACCCGAGGTAACCTATCATCAACCACATGGGATAACCCAACCGACTGATACATAGGGAACCTCTTGTAAATATAGCACTCAAAAAAATAATAGGGCCCATATTATTCTACCCTAAGTCGTCATACCATATATATCATACATAAATTGCATCTAAAATACATAGCTTAGATCATACAATGCACCTTGCTCTAGGATGGATTGACATAAGGATACTGCATGTAGTAGTACCTTCCCATCTAACTTGTGACAACACACATGTTGTCACAAGTCCTATCATGGCATTTTAGACATTTGGAATGGCTTATATATACACATTAAACAAGCTAACCCATAACCCAAGGTAAATCCTCGATGAGCTTTTGACCCAATGGGCTAGGGATCACCTCTCATCCTCCATCTCCATGCATCACATATGACAGGAGTCTTGACAATGGGATGTCTAAATAAGACATGGACATCCTCCATGGTGATGCCCACCTATATTGTATCCCCATCCACCTCCCATTAAAAAGTGTTGGTCAGTCACTCCCATGCTCCCAAAAACATGATGACTAGATCAATACTAAGCAGGATCCTCCTCATTTTCATGATGCCTCCAAATCCCAAGGAAACCAATCACACATGGTCCATGATGCAGGAACATCACTTAAAAATATTGATAAATTGAGAAGTAGGAGTGAAAATAGTGATGCTTTTATCTTTGAGGGTATAAGGGGTCTTGAAATACCCCATAGGATGTTCTAGTTGATTCAAGTTCCTTGTTTAGTGTGTTTTTGAAGGTCTTTAAAAATTTTCCCACCAAAAGACTAAATTTAAAATTTTGAATTAGTGTGTCTTAGAACAATTTTAGGAGTCTTGTGAAAAATGAAAGAGATGGATGATGTTGATGTAGGTCCTAAGAATTGTAATAGATGTGTTATCAATGTGTATGTCATGTTAAAGAATAATGTAAGGCAAGAGAGGGTAAATAAGTACATATTACGTTGGAGTTAGCTTCTTGGAGAGGTAGTTATCAAGAGAAGGGAGTTATGCATGAATGTAGGCATGATAGAAAGATTTAGAGAGTGTAGAAAGTCATGAGAAATTAAATAGCGTGTAAATACTTAGAAGAGGCAGAGTTGGTGAGAAGATAAAGAACAAGAAATAAACCAAGAACTCTGTCCTTACTGTGAGAATGAGATTTATTGTGAGATTTTGATAAATGCATGAATAAAAGTGAGCTTGTTTTATAATTTTGAGGAATCCCTTAATCTCAATAATAAGTAATAATGTTCATTCTATCATATTATTTTGATGTATGGCATGGTTCTACTCCATTTGGGGTTATAAGTTGTTATGCACAACATGTATGAAGGTGGAAAATAACTCTACCAATGGACAGACATGGTAGAAGTTGTTAAGACTTATTAAGATATGTTGTTGATATAATATCATTAATATATGGTTATTATTTATTTTTAATGAGGTATATTTAGGTCACTTAGTTGTCAATATAGAAGTTGCACTATTCAAGTTATGAAGATTCTATTTATATAATCAGAGGACTCTATTTTGGTCTATGTTAAGGAATCTCCAAGTGTTTAGAGGATGAAAATTAAGTAGAGATACTCTATTGAATGATATATATCATTGAAGAATTATAGGCCCTGGATATAAGCCTTTTGGAGTCTCAAACTTCCATATAAAGAGGAAGATGTATAAACTTTCATACACAGCCAAGTGTCCTCATACAGAAGTCTGCATACTTATTGTTTGATGTTTGTTGAGGGTGGATTTACACCATATAATCATTATAGCAAGGTATAATAGTTCAAGGCAGACCTTATAAAATCATCATGTCCTTTTGGAGAATTCAAATCCTTTTTAAAGCCCGAAAACCTATTTAAACCATCACACAGTCTCAGAAAAGTGTTCAAAAATATGTGTATTTGCATTTATTGCATATATTGTGATTAATTCTCCATATTTAAATATTGGAAGAGTTATGATATGATTAAGCACACCTCAAAATCCTTTTTTTCTGAATTGAAAGATGATAAAACTTGAAATTTTCATTTTTATAGCTTCTCGGCCACTTATAACCCTGCGTTAACCTTGATTAGGGTTATGACAAGAGAAGTTGTATAAATTGTGATTGCTTTGGTGTAAATTCTCAAAACTTTGTAATTTATCATATTTTGACATGGGCTAAAATATTCATAAGGCTTTCCACCCATACCAGGCCATACAATATGATATTTTTGACTATGTACTATTACAAGGCCTAAAAGACCTAATTCTACAAGAGATTAAGTGAGTTGGAAAGTCAAACTTGAGAGTTGGATTGTGAAACTTCTTGTGAAGCTACATGGACTTAATGGGAACTTGAAAAAAGTTTTGGTTTGTTTAAAACCTAGTACATTATTCTAACTAAGGAGGTTTATGTGTTTTGAGGGCTATAAGGATAACTAGTCTTATTATGAGCAACTGGTGTGTTCAAGGAACTAGTGAATAAATATAGCATTAAGGTGAGTTGATACAAGATTTTTATGACCAAGGAAGACTATTTAAGGTGCATGGATAGGTTTTTGGAGTTATAAATGAGAATTTGGGGGTTTAGATCCTTGTGGGGTTGATTAGACTAATGGTCTAAGTGAATGTAATAATGATTGTGTTAAGTGAAGATTGTAAAGTAATGAGTGAGAGGGTTGAGTGATAGTAAGACAAGGAGAAAATGATTTCAAATGGTAGTCACAATTTTAGTGAAAATCCTTATGAGATTATCCCAAGATCTAACCATGTAATCAAGCAAGGAATAGGCTGTGATATAAGACTTAATAACATATATGTGGATGTAAGTGTGAAGTGGTAAAGAAGATTGGGGATCATATATAGATATTGAATAAATAAGTTACAAGAATATACAAATTAAGAGTAAAGGATTGTTTACAAATAGGCTTGAAGACTAGATTTAGTATAGTATCTCCTAATGCCTGGTATAAAGAGCTGGGTTGAGATTATATGCAAAAAGGGCCTTATAAAGGCAGAGGTGATTAAGCTAATAGCTCTACATCAGTCCACATCTGACAGTCTCTCTAAAAACTATGGTAGCCATGATGCATCAACCAAGTGCAAAAATATCTATTGTCTCTATAAAATATCAATCAATAGAGAATGTATTAGATCTCAATGTAATAATAATAAAATACATTCTTAAATTTCTTAAAATACTAAAAATTAACTTTTTCATTAGCCTACTTTTTCTATTTTCCTACACAATCGGCCCCTTTAATACTAAATCGACCTTGTCACCTCTTTGCCATACTAAGTCAACCCTCTACTACGTAGTCAACCCATTCTTGTAGAAACTATCAACCTTTTTGATACTAAATTGACCTTTTCCCATCCATTGCATACTATATCAGCCCTCTACCATACAATCAACCTCATTTAATAGTCTATATCGACCCTTATTGCATATTACATTAGCCATAATGTATTAAGTTGCCATGTCTATTTTGCTAAGTTGGCCCTTTGATATGTAGTCAGCCACCTCAAACAATATTGAGTCAGCCCTCTGCTATGTAATTGGCCACCTTAAGCAATACTAAGTTAGCCCTCTACTATGTAGTCAACCACCCCAAATAATATTAAATTGGCCCATTGATATGTAGTTATCCTCTTTGAATCCTCCCACCTTTTCCAACTGAGTCAATAGGGCCAACTCTATTTGAAAGATGCAGTGATTTTTCAACCATTTACCATAAATGACTTAGGCATTTATTGGTCTGACTCTTTCCTACCTAATATACCATTTTACCCCTAGTTTACCTAAAAAATTCCTATGGTCATTTTTGGTATCTACATTTTGCCTAGTATCTAATTTTGCATATATAGCTTAATTTTAATTAAAATTACTAAAAAAAATGAAATTAATACACCATTGACATAAGTTGCACTAGCTACAGATGCTAGCATCCTCCACGTCGAAATTGTCATCTCCTCACCATGGTCACTATTTGGGCTCAACTAGGTTTTTTAGAGCAATATTTTCTCAAAATAGTATAAATAGCAAATGATTTAATTTTCACCTTATTTTTATTTACTATTCAAAATTATTTACCTATCAATTATTTACTAACAGATTATGTTTTTCACTCATAACTTTGTTTCTAATAACTCTTTTTTAGAAAAAAAATGTTCTAGAATCCTAACATCGTAGAGAGTTTTTCCACATATTACATGTATATTTTATAATTTTTTTGATTTTTTGCTTATTTTATAGGTTTGCCTAATGTTCCCTACATTGAACACCTTCACATTTATCTCACTTCTTTCCTGCTCTATAAAAATAAGGTAAGTACAGGTATGTATTTTTCAATTATTTCCTTTCATTTATCTTATTCACTTCTTGTTGCAATTTACTTAGCTCAGCATTGTGTGTTGCCTTGTTCTTTTCTCAAAGCACCATCCCATGTTACAATTGCATGACACATGATGAGCTTCAAGTGGGACATATGTATACACAATATTTTTAAACTTTATCAATCGCCGATGATTTATCTCGTAGAGGAAGCCATCAAGACTTAATCTCTTTGAGTGCACATCTTAAAGGGTGCACTAGAAAAGGGATTAACATACCATTGGTACTTCATCAGATTGTTGTCCCTTATACCACCACTTAAAACCAATATATAATTCTCCTATACATGCTCCTAAACTTTGACACCTCCCTTACACACTCCTCCAAGTAATTAACAACCCCTACCTACGCTTTACCGAACAAAGTCACATGGGTCAACCATGTTCTTAAGAATGAAAATGTTATGGGACTAAGCCAACCCAACTGACTTAGTTTGGGCCCTAACTGTTTTATTTCTTAAATAACTAGGTCGACTAGGCCGATTTTCTTGGTGAAAACTTTGGAAGGATTTAGGATTATACCCATCTATATAAACACATCCTTTTCACCATTTTAATTAGAGAGATAGATATAATCATTTACTTGTGCATCTACTTATCCAACATTATACTTGAGGATTCATTGCTTAGAATTTCATACTTCCTTTGGAGAGAAGAATCTTATCTTGTAGGAAAAGTATTTTGGGTCCATAGGAGAAGTTGTGTAACCTAGAATTGACCTATCTTTGTTATCCTTATGAACCAAAACCACCTCTTGCAAAGCACTATTGACCAAGGGAGAGATTGAGGCTCGACAGATTCATTTTCAAGGTAAGTATTCCTAACTCTTGATCCTATTTATTAGTAGATATATTTTTATGTGTTAATTTATAAATATGTTTCTCTCTCCATACATTAGGATTACCTCTATATTGGCTTGAGTAGAGTTCTTCTTTGAATGTTTACTTTTATGTTTATTATCCCCATTTGTGCCACATGCTTGGGTGAGCACTAGATTATATTTAATTTACTTAGTATTTAACTTTGTTAGAAACTATAGGACTTAGTTAGGGTTATTGTGTGGTATTGCTTGACTAGAGGCTTTAGAACCCTCTCTAGTGATATTTTATGGTAAGAGAATGTTTAGTTAGGTCTAGCATATCCAAATTGGTCATGACTTTGATTGTCTAAATCTACCAACAAGCGAAAGGGCTAGTGTGATTTATCTTCTTCGAGCTACAATTGATTTTGTAGATCAACTTCACTTTTCGTTGTCATACAGTTAGCATCTATAGTTTATAGTGGGGGCATGTTTTGGAAACATTTCCTTTGCATTGGTACTTATATCAATTTTAGATTTCTCTCTATATAGTGGGGGCATGCTTTATAAGCTTGTCCTCCACACTTATAGTTTTCTGAATTGGCCAAAGCACATAGTTATATGATTTCGATACACATTTGTGGGAAAATTCTATATATGGTACCATTATTACACATAGTTTTAGCATGAGACAATTCTAAAGTACTTATGCTATGCAACATGTGTCTGACATTAAAAAATCCAAATTAAATTCAAATTCTAAAACTATTGGATATACTGATCACTAGTAATTTATAATCATAATATTATTAATGTTTGTGTAATTTATATTATCAAGGATAATATAAATGTGGTTATAATAACAACTCGTATTATGAGTTGTTTAGTATATTATATTTATGTCAGATTTGGTTGTTAAAACCAACTCACCATTTTAGGACATTGTGAGATATTTATGGGAGGAGAAGTTGTAGCAACCTCCTAGATTATAGGAAAGCCATTCCTATATATATGTCTATACCAATAGGTATTTATAAGTGTGTGAAATATAATATATCAACTACACTATTATTATGTGAATTCTAATCTTCAAATCTTCATGCTTTGTATCATTAAATCTCTGCATAATCTCCTCATATAAATATTAGTGGTATCAAAGTGTTATGGGACTCTGAGTTTGTGTGGGGCAGATCCATTGTTTCTCATGGTCACCCCTTTCATGAGAGTTTTATAAATTATTTAGGATAGTATTAAACCTATGTGTATAATATTAGTTAGTTTGTGCTTCATGATTTTGAGAGATCATCATAGTGTTGGGCATCATTCTAAAGGTGACACTAAGCCATTGAGCATATATGCCCAGGGCTTCATCATGCACTTGAATGAAAAAACTTGTTCAAATTATTCTAAGACTTACAACATGTGGCCTGCTAATCAACCAACTTCTGTGCATCAGGTCAGTCCATAGTCACATGTATTAATTTTGATAAATATATTTTAGTTTTCTATCCATTGTTTTACATTCCATAGACCCATAATTTTAATTTTCACCATAGACATTAGTGTTAAAATATGATCATATACCATTCCATGCAATACATTTTAGTTTGGTCTTTTATCTTTGTGTTTGGTGTAATTTTTTTAATTGACAAGCATAGTTAATCTAAATTTCTAGATATATAATTCAAGTAGACCTTCACAATCATGACACACTCCTCAGATGCTCATGTGCATTTTCTTCAAGTCCTCACTCATCTTCCATCTCTACCATCTATTCATGGCATCTTTTCTATCACTGTCCATTTAATATTTATTGAAAGCTCAATATCTTTTTTTAAAATTTTGAGTCTTATAAGCGTGTAGTCTTTTTATATGCATTTAAAGGTATTTAGGTTTGAATTAAATCTTAAGAGTCGTGTTTATAGTTTGTTTTTGTTTTTTTTGTATGAAAGTTTATTCTTTATTTAGGTTGGTCTTAGTAAAAAGTCAGGACTTTTTTTTTTTTTAACCAGAAATTTTTTTAATGTCTATTATAGTTTTGTCAGAGTTAAGAGTTGTTTTTAAGTCAAAATATTGGATCCAAAATACTAGTCATTGAGTCATGTCACAATAGAATATAAAAAGTATCTTTAGGTCAAATTTTTTATAAGTATTGTTATCAAGTATTTGAATCAACTCCAATATAGTAGATTTTTTATGTCAAAATCAAAATAAAATTGTTTGTAAAAGGACACATTTTTGAGTGAAATTAATGTCCTATGTATTGTTTCACATTAAGGGGGGAAGTAAACCCCAATGTAGAAACATTTGAGTTTCACTGACACATTTTTTGAGTAAGCAACGAGATGGAGGAGGTCAGAGGAAATGAGAGGAGGTTTTCTAAACCTCTCATCAATCACCAACAATGGGGCCCATATGCTTTCGTGGTGCATTTGTTTCAGTTGTTTGAATAATAATAAATGTTATATTCCTATCCACAGTTGTAACAAGTGAACCAAAAAATTATTTATATTTTCCTTGAATGTGAGATAGTGAAGAGAGATGATAAAATTATTTCACATCATGTTGTGGTTGTTGGTAAGCCACTTTCAAAACCATCTTTTTGTGGTTTTTGGTAAACCACTTGAAAACCATCCCTTTTTAGTTATTGGTAAGCCATATGCAAAACCATCATTTGGGTTTGTGGTTGTCCTAAGAAAATCACCAAATCATGAGCACATGTGCAAATATGGGATTGATGTTTTCCCCATGTTCACACTAAGGGGGTGTATACTAGGAATTAATAATGTTAAGGGGTGAATGTTAGAAATTTATATTCATAAAATTATAAATGTGTGTATAATTTATATTATCAAGGATAATATAAATGTGGTTGTAATAACGACTCATATTATGAGTTATTTAGTAGATTATATTTATGTGAGATTTGGTTGTTAAAACCAACTCACCATCTTAAGAGATTGTGAGATATTTATGGGAAGAGAAGTTGTAGCAACCTCATAGATTATATAAAATCCATTCCTATATATATGTATATACCTAAAGGTATTTGTAAGTGTGTGAAATATAATATATCAACTACATTATTATTCTATGAATTTTGAGCTTCAAATCTTCATGCTACGTATTGATTAAATCTTTGCCTAATCTCCTTAGATAAATATCATTGATACCCAATAGACTTTTACGGACTTTAGCAAGCCAATATACTGTAGTAATTGGTTCACCTTTTGGTATGGTTAGGGTGATTAAATTACTCAATCTTTCCAAGTTTTTAGTTTGTACTTGATCATCTAAACTTACTAGGTTACAAGTATCATTGGGTTGCATGATTGAGCTAATCTCAACTGCCAAGTGACAACTCACTTTTACTCCAAAGTTGGGGAGATGTGCCTTTCAATCAATCTCTCTCTCTCTATTTGATATATGCACTTTAAAATAATTATCTATATTTATCCTAATCTTAGTTTCAAAACCTTATAATGATATATCTTTTGCAAAAACAACTTACCAATAAGCAAGACAATTACATTGACACATAGGTGTACTCCTAAACCTTGCTCTTTCAATTTATATCTATTTCAAGTACTTTTGACCCATATTATATGCATTGATTATAAACTATAACATGCTCTTGGTTTTAGTTTAGTCACCAGTAAAACACTCAAACCTAGCTCTATCAAAGCATTCAAATTCAACTCAAGCAAATACAAGGTGTGCATACACACCCATGTACTTATTCATTTCCTTTAAACTAGAATTGATTACTAGATTAAAGGCCAAGGGAAAATGTAGATGATATTTATGATTATGTATTACCTCAGTCTTTTACACTTGAAAAAATCATGACCTTATCTATTCTCCTTAGTTCTACACATGCCTTACTTTTGTAAGCCTTGCATCTACTCTATCTTATGCCCTTTGTCCTATCTCTTAGTCTGACCAAACTTATAGTGATGACACATACATCTCATCTTACCAAGAATGCTTAAAATGTACTTATCTTACACCTTTACAAGTTTTGAGCCTATGCCTACTCTCTTTCTCCTTGGACACTAACATTTGGGTTAGACACCAACATTGACATTACTATCCTAACCTGATGTAAGTGTCCAGTGCCCTAAAATTCATCCAATTTACAAATGAAACATATTACAATGGTCATCAATGTGAGTTATCTCATAATAAGATTGATATAAATACAATATCAACCCTTTTTCATTCACCACTTACAAAACCTAGTAATCAGACCAAAAGAGCACTCAAGTTACCAAAAGTTTTCTTATTCTACCCTATTCTGATATCAGTTAAAGGAACAACCCAACTATAGGTTTGAATTACTAAAGGATTAGTCATAAGGTCATATTTCCAAGTTATAAGCTAAGTCATTATTGTATTTGCTCTACACATTGCATGATTCACACACAAGCCAACACTTGGGGGAAAATTAAATGAGTATGAGGCCCTCTTATGGAGTATTGACTATGTAGGTAGTGCCTTTTGACAATGGGGTCATCATGGGTTAGATTGACGCTATGTGCCCACTAATCCATTTCTCTTTAAGGTCACATTGGAGATGGAAAGATAGGGTTTTACCATTTCACTAGGAGTGACAGTCCATGACCTCGATCTAAATGTACCAGAGTGAATGCAAAGCCAAACCTAGAAACATCTAGGTGGTTGGATCTTATTTCAATGCATATTCTGTACAAGACATTAGCATCAAGAGTAGACACTAATGTTGATACCACTATCCCTGGCTCGATGCAAGTGTTTAGAGAGCTAGAGGCACCAAATCTTGAATCTGATAATTGATCTCGAATCTACTTCCTACCTACTTTCTACATGTACCAGATCTAGCATTTTATTAGCATAAAAAATAAATAAGTACTTTATCTTATGTCATTTGTATATCTGGCATAGTTTTACTTTCCATTAATAACCTATCTTAGTTTAATAAATTTAATATATGGTACATCTAGGTTTAGCACATTGATTGGCCTATTGTAGATCTGATATTCACCCTTGTGCCCTATCATTTCTATATCCTTAACCCTAACCACTATATATGATATGCATCAAAATTAGGGTTAAACATATAAATTAACATTACTCATATAACAAAATCCTATACTAATTCAAAGACATCAATAATTGAGTTAATGATATTCATAAACTAAAGATATAAACTAAGTATGGAAACCATTGAAGTAGATATAACTTAAATATAAAAAACATTTAATAAAGCTTGTATCTCTTTTCATTAATCTCCAAATTACATATAAGCCAACAAATCACCAAGCATTCATTATACATAAGTATCAATAGTTTGGCAACATAGTAGCATTTTAATAGTGTCAACAACATAATCTTAACACCATAACAATAATACTATCATCTTAACATATGGTGATAATAACCTATTTTATCAAACAAGGCGGGATTTTATAGTTGTAATCCAACACCTTGCAGTATCAAATAACCAATGTGTGCCCCTTAGGATGTGAAACTATTTTATATAAATAATAGTGTTAAATTCTTTACAATTAATGTCTTTGACTAAATAAAATCCTATATTTGCACCATGTTACGCTAGATTCACTCAATTTGTTTCTTACAATGATTTGTATTTATGCCATCCCTTAAGGATTCACTCTGCCAACTTGGACTAGTGTTCCTTCTCTCATGCTTCATGGTCTATGCAACCTCATTTATGTTTCCCATAATTCTTGTTCTACACGGACCATTATTATACCATTGGTGCTTTCCATGACTTGGTTAATCCCTTATTTTGAGTGTTACCTAGTTTCTTAGTACATATAGATAACATCATCATCATCATGCACTTTAGTTTACTTAACTTTGTCAAAACTGGGCCTTCATTTATTTTTCTTATCTTGTGCCCCTATCAAATATGCATCAAGTTGACAAAATATATTCATCTTTTGAACCCTTTGAGTGTTTATATATTCCCATAATTCTATACTTAGGTCTAAATTAGGGCCAACATTACCCCACACTATCTCGGTTATTTGCCTTCAGGCAACCCTTACAAAGTTGTTTATTTTACCAAAAAATATGGCCATCCCTATGGACCTCTTCTTTAAAAATACTATTGGAGAGTATGGATTATATCACTTTTTCTCTAGTGGACATTTTTATAGATAGTTTCTTGAGCTCTATAGGTTGGTATTTGATTTCTTTTGCCTTTAGTTTGGTAACAAATATCTTTGGGGCCAACCACTTCAGTAACTCTCAAACTATGTTCTATTTTTCCATAACCTTGCATTATAGGATCTTGAAACTCTTCTCCATTTATATATGCTTCTCATCTATTCATTCTCCTAGGTTGTTTGCATCCTTGAGGATCTTGCTCCTCTCAGATCTATCTCTAATCTAGAAAACTTGTGTTTTTAGATTTTTTTTGCTACTAATAATTGAGAAATTGTGCATTAATTACATCTATTTGGCATATGAATTATAAGAACAATTTTTTGGGTCAAGTTAGTCTTATCTTGAAACTCGATAAGCAACTTCTCACATCTCTGTAATTGTTCATCAAATTCCCACTATGTTTTTTATATTTCATTATGTTTATCTTATTTTACATTGGGGATCTTGCCTTTCTTCTCCAATAACTTATCAACAATTAAGAATGAGTTACATATATATTTTCCCCCTTTTAAGTTGAGCACATCCATTAATCTTGGCTCCTCTTTCATGATTTGTTGGCAAAGCTTCAATTATTTATTTTTCATTATGTTTGCCTTTATATGCTTATTTTAAACTTCCTTTAATTTATTCTTATGGCTATTGTAGTCGTGTTGTTTAAAACATTTTATAGAATACCAGTGTCAAACTCTTCCTTATGTAATCAATTTATTGGCACTTAATTATTCAATAGGCACATGTTTCTAAACTCATTCTATTATTATTACCCCTTATTCTTGAATTTTCTTCATCTATCCATGATATTTTATCTTGAGTTGATTTAATGGTGATAATCAACCTAATTCTAATAAATTGAATAGAATAAAACAAAGTGTTATAAATGCACTTCCATACAACAAATTGGAGGTAAATCATTGAAATAGATGAAGTGAAATGATTTCAAACAAGACTAAACTATTCAAATGAAAGATGAGTTTAGCTTTTTGATTGATCTGATTGACTATGTTGACTAACAGAATATAGGAACTAGAAAACATAACCAAACTCAATCTACCAAGAAGATGGATCTGAGGCCATGCAAGGACATGAGTTCTAAGGAGGGATAGGAACATTTACCACTACTATCTTTATCTATTGATAGTTTAAAATAGGTCTATAAGTTCTGATTTTTCCTTTGGAAGTATGTGGAAGACCTACGAATAGACATATAAAAACAAAAGAATTTTGAGTTGGAGATAAATTTTTACTCTACCATAACAAATATAAAAATTCAAGAAAGCTAAAAATAAGATGGCTTGGTCCCTACATAGTCGAGAATATGTTGAGTTCAAGAGCAATAAAGTTGCAAATTCTAGCAAGTAATCTTAGACAAGGATTTGTACATAGATCCTGATTGAAGCCCCACACCATAGAAGACTATGGTGTAGGGAGATAAAACCAATTATTTTAGAATGTATGAGATGATACCATCCTTTCATTTAGGTGAAGTTCTGGTAAATGGTACCGAGGTACATTATACCATATGCTTAAGTTTTTGGTCGTAGATTGTGTCAACTCCCCACTAAGGTGGCACTATCCTCCCAAATGATGTAATGGAATAAGGTTACTTTGGTACCCTAAAAATAGTATCTTGGTAACTAGTTTTTCCATGCTACCAAAAAATCTTAATGGGATAATTAGATCAAGTAAGACATAGGAAGATAATGGAAAAATAGAAAAACACATTCTCGAAGAGATAGCTAAGGAAGAGGTAAAAATCAATAGATAGGATACTCAGTACATGCAAAATAAAAATATGGGATTGTGGTAAAAAATTCACACAACAATAAGAACCTAAATAAATATATGAAGGAAATTGGTAATTATTTATTTTTCAAAATGAATAAACAAGGATTGAAAAAATATGATTATGCGGTTGATATTAGTTGACATCAGCAAGAATGAATAGGATTTAGACATACTAATCAATAAAAGTCACCACAAATCTATATTGTGCACTGTAGGAAAGATATATATCAATAATAGAAAGAAATAAATATGAGAAAACAAGAAAAATAAAACTATAATGGTGGTACAAAATATGATAAAAAGATATAAAAAATCATCATAAAGGATCAAAATAGTTACAATTTATCTCCATAGATATAAATTATGAACATCAGATGAACTTAGATCAAGGGGAGAAATCATATGAAGTGGTAGAAAATGATAAAATCAAAATCTAATTGGTAGTACAAAATAAGATATCATAGTAAGACAAAAAGACATTAGAGAGATAGATAAACTCAAATTAATCTCCACAACTAAGTCATACGATGAAAAAATACACATCTGTAGGAAGCATGAAACTAGATGTAAAGAAGATAACTACAAGGAGGCTAACAATAATGAAATAGTCCTTTACAGAATGAGAATTTAAGTGTGTTAGTCCATTACAAATGATGAATACTCAAAAATATATATGGTAGGAACTACAAAATGGGAGACAATTGTTAGAAATGGAATTAGAAAGATAATAATGAATTAACTGCAAGATAAATCATGTTGTTACCTACCAAATAATGCAAATCGAAGAAGGGACAACAACAATAAATATGATTTAATGCCCTTAATGGCTCGACAAGATTAACATATAGATCAAGGAAGCTATAAAATGAGGGTTTGGGTAAACAAATAAATTATTAAATCATTTAAATACCACAACTCTATAGAATTTTCAAGCCAAAGTAGTATACTCTATTGGGTAACTATTACTCCTAGTAGGGTATGTGCACAGAGTTGGGAGAAAATTCCATGGACATTTCCCATAACACGTACATGTTATGGACATAATGCATATGTGTTATGTCCATAATGTGTATGTGTGATGTCCATAATGTGTATGTGTTATGTCCATAATGCATATGCATTGTTTGAAATTTGGGTTCAAGCTTCTGAGCCTTAACATGTACACATTATAACTAATAATATTATGTATAAATTATTAGTTTTAAGGATGTGTACACATTCCCCATAGTAAAAAAAACATAAAATCAAGCATAAAAAATGTGATTCCATCTTATTTTAACTTTGCTCTTTTTCTCTCTACCCTCACGTGATCATGTTTTGCTTGTGGAAATCCCAAAACCTTGCTAGATATTCATTGGAAAGCCAAAACCTCACCAAATCGATGATGCCACCACAGAGAGGAGGTAAGTGATAAAAAATAAACTTAATAACCTTAATTTTTGACTTTTTTTAAAAATTATTTTCACTATTTAATTGGTAAATTTTGTATTTTAAATAGCCTTCTCCAATGTAAGAGTCTAGCATGCTAACCTTCCTCCTAACCCTCTGCCTAACTCTCCTAACCCTCCTATCCATCTTATAGTTCCATAAGATCCCATAGGTAGTCAGGAGGATCTAACATCACATAATGGAAAACAAAATTGAAATTGAGCTAATAATTAGTAGAATGAGGGACCGTACTTCCACCAACACCCACAACACCTATCTAGCCAATACCCTAGAGTCAATATTAGGTCAAGTTGACTTGATAACGAGTCAAATTGATAGTTGGGAATCATATATAGATAGGTGTAGGGCATATTATGCTGAAAAATTATCAACATGTGAAGTGAAGAACAAAAAAATATCAAAAGATAAAATTTATGGCTTTTTCATCGACCCAACCACGAATACACCATCTCCATTAATCATTAAATGTTTCCCAATTCGATACCAACCCAATTTGATTGAAGCTAATTTATGAGACCTATGGTGGATAGTATTTAAATATCCATCGTGTAACAACCACAAGGTCCCATTGTATTTTTTGAGTAAAATTTAATATGAGTTTGTCCTTAATGAGATTCCAAACTATTTTGAATGTGGTGAGTTTCAGGGCCAAGGGAAAGGCTCTACATAGGATTGAATAGGTGTACCTCATGTGCCTAATTGGCCTATAAATATCCCCACCTAAAATCCACTTCATCCTAAGATTTAATCTACAGTGAAGGAGATCATGGATATCGACATTCCGTATGCACTTAGGACATTTACTGATACACTCGTTCAATATATAAGTAGGCTTTTAGTGACCGATGCTGGAGATACTCCACCTAAGGTATGTACTTGATCCCATCCCTATAGATCTTATGGTTATATATGCACTGGACCGTAGATGATGATAGTGGTGATTCAAAGGGATTGGGTGATATACTCTTGAGTGATGAGTTTTTGGCACACACATTTGGTGTGCACACATTGGCCACTACATGCATGAAGGTATTTTTTATATAAATTTCATATTAAATTTAAGTTATATTTGTAAATTTAAAAGCTAACAATTAATTTACACATAAATTGAATAATATATATGTAATTTTTTATGTTCTAGGAGGAGACAATGCCTTCATCGTCACAGTTCACAACTACCTTATTTAATCTTACTCAGCCTATGTTTACATTTATAGAGCCATCTAGTGGGCCATCCACTACTACATTTGTTCATGTTAGTATGACACCTTTTACGTATATAGAGGCAAAATGTACATTTTTCTTATACTTAAATTTATCTATCAAGGATCTCAAACTTAAAGCACACTACTATTAAATACACTCTTAGTTTAATAAAGGATAAAATTTTGCCATATATCTTCAATAGTTACTTGAAAACTAAACAACATTGTTTGTTTAGTTGATGACTAGAGTAGACACTCCTCTATCACTAAAAGTCAAGATAGACATAGGCATTGATGATACAATGTCATTTGCATAGGAACTCATAGAGGTACATATTAACTTGTAATTTTGAATTGTAAAAATTTATTTATTTTAATAATTTTACTAATACTTGGACAAATACAACTTATGTGAATGTATTATGTATGTAGGGTTGTTAGATGACATTTGACAATCCTATTTAGATGATTACTATGACACCTCCTCACATTTCTTCCTCATTTCACATGCCTATTCATGTTGCTAAAAAATGTCACTAACCTAATTGAGCATCAGATGCAGATTGAGTAGGACCATGAGCTTGTAGTAAGTGTTTTTTTAAATTATTTTTTTATTCTAGTTTAAAATTAATTTCTTAACTTGGTTTCATGTATAGTATGTTAATTCTATAATAATATTTGTATTTGAAAAGGTTCATCTGCAAGCATTGAACTATGAGTGTAGGACCCACAATTAGACCTTGGAGAAATCCAAGGCATTTGAGGGATCTCCATCTATAGGCAGTGCATCCCAAGGATAGTCTTATTCAAGGAAAGAAAAGAAAGAGAGGCTATTTTATGATTAGGTTTATTAAATGATGTACTTTTTTGAATTCCTATATGGTAATGCACACATTTTTTTCATTGT
Source organism: Torreya grandis (assembly GCA_037957365.1). NCBI lineage: Eukaryota > Viridiplantae > Streptophyta > Pinopsida > Cupressales > Taxaceae > Torreya > Torreya grandis. Next base: position 4,110,991 of record JARHVA010000017.1, on the reverse strand, counting down.
ATGCATATATTACATTCACTTGACATTAGATACTATGTTGTTAGATGATATAATATTTTGTATGCCTATATGGAATTGTAAGTATTATTGAAATTGTATGCCTATATGGCATTCACATAACATTCTATTATGTTCTTATTTTGTATCCCTTTATAGTTTTTATTATTATTGTAAAACTACATATATCCTACACTGCACCATATAATGGATTATCATTTTATATGAGGTGTCAATGGCAAGTTAAATATTAAGACTATTTTATGAGAAATGAGGTTTTTTTGACTTCCATTATCAACAATGAAGTGTAATGTTTGAACATTGATCCACATTTGAGAATGGAACATATTTATACTTTGAAATAATGTCAGAGGATGTTAAGATGTTTGTGGTGCCAAACATAACACTATTTTTAGAATCCATGATAATATTACTTTATCTAATTTCAAAGTACTTATACCTATTTATTCAAGCTATATAAGTATCTAGTTTTTTAGCCCAAAACTTTTTATTGGAGTGAATTATAAATTTATGAATTGAAAACAACTCTCTAGTATTGGAGTACTTATTTTGGTCATTTCACATTGTCATTTTAGTATTGGAGTATAATTCTATTAGGTCTTTGTTATTAGACCTCTGGCTTGCAACTTTATTCAATAACTTGTAGTCATCTCTATGGATCTTAACCTAAACTCACATTTTTAAGGCTCTATATCGACTTTAGAATGCTTTCTTGCTCCATATACAAATTCAACCTTCCTGTTTTATCACTCTTTTAGCAAGAACTCATAATTTTGTCTTTTAGGCTTTACACATAACCTACAAACTATTGTATTGGATATAAAATGAGGTATAGAGGTTAATTTTTTTTGAAAACATAGTGAAACATTCACACACATACTACCTTAACTTATCAAATGGTTTCAAACCCTCAGCATACTATCTTCACTTAATAGGCTTTTAGCCTTTCTACTAGGTCTATTCAGTTTGCTATCACTTTTTTAGATTAGAACCTCATAAAATGACTTTAGACATTCATTCCACATTCCTTATATCAAGTAACAAGATCTCAAAACTCCTTCATAAATGAAGTTTCAAGTAAATTTGATAATTCACCCTTTTATCCCTTTTTAAGGTTTGTTTTATGTCTGCAGACATGCAATCATCCATATCTCATCCTTTAGAGCTTTCCAGAACTTAAAATCTATTGATTCATTTAGGACACAATCTCTTGCCATTTCCTATCCATTTTCAGGAGATTTCAAGGGTTATTTCATGATATATTGAAATTTTAGTAACCTAAAACCATGTTTTAGACTTACTTACAAGCCTATTATCACTCAATCATCAATAACTTCAACTATAGAGGTCTCCAAGGTATGAAACCAATTAAATATGTTAATAAACACTCTCATACACCCAAATACAAAGTTTTGTGCATAATTTACTATTTTTAGATTGTATGAGGTTAATTATAATTGTATTGAGACGTATTCATGTTACACCCACTCTGTATATCACCCTTTAGTCTTGAAAAATCAAAAAATACATGGAAAATACCTTATTGTACTAACTGTCACTCAAAACTCTATTCTTACCTCTGTAGATTAAGAGTATCTTCATAAAAGCACCAAAATAGATCATAGAACAATCAAAATGTAAACTTACTTGTATAAGGATGTCTGAGATTCATCAAAAATCATACAAAGGCTACTATTATTCATATATACTAAAAATACATGTATAAACCCCTACAACCTCTCTCCAACCTCCATACAATAACCTACAACTTACTTTTATCCTTATTTTCATTACTTTATTTTAATCCTCCTTTGATGCTTCAAAATTTATCATGTTATTATATATGTCTAAACTTAGTTTGGTCTTGTTTCAAGGCCAAATATTTCTCAAAGAATCTCAACATGATTTGTTTGGAAAAACATTCATATAATAGGGAAATAACACAAAAAAAGTCATTATTATTACAACGCTACGCTGAGGATGTTGTCAAAGAGGGAAAACATTACCTATTAAACATGAAATATGAGAAAATCAAATGTCTTCAAGTATGACTGAAATTCATATATGCTTTTACCGCTATAATAGTTTGATATCTCCACAAATATAACTTTTTGGCAATGAAGAGATAACTTATTGAGTTTTAACAAGAATTTATGCCTCTAGGACATACAAGTCAAAATACATCACTTCGAACATGTCTAGATAGGAAAATTACATGTGTTTCCATGACCATGATGTTCAAATCCACCCAAAATCAATTTTCACTAGTGTTTAGGATCATGGAAACACTAACAGGATGAGTTGTCAAAATTGAATCTATAATTAGAGAAGTAGATTTCTAGTGCTTCTTGGTTGAAACCTAGCATTGCAAACACATTCATAGGGGAGAAAAATGTCTAGGACTAGGTTATTGGCCTCCCATTTCCCTATTGACAAACCCACTACCCATTTTTGGCTCAAGAATGTCTTTCCTAACACAAGGAAAATGCAAATTTTTAGCCTAACTTCAGACATACAAAAAATGAAAACTATAAGTTGTATGGATGAACCATAAGATCCATCCTATGCATGCGAAATCCCTCTAATTTCACCTTATATTAATTCTATATAAAATTCAATATCAATCTATGGCACAAGTTGAAATAATGGGTCCTAACTTCTAACTTTTTGGTAGTGAAGAGACAACTTCTTAAGCTCCAATTAGCATTTCTACCTCTAGGACCCCCAGGTGAAAATACATCACTCTAAGAATGTCTATATAGGAAAATTACACATGATCCAATTTTCATGATATCCAATTCTACCCATAAGTGAATTTTCACTACTATTCAGGAGCGTGGAAACACTGACAATAAATGTTGTCAAAGTTGAAGCTATAGTTGGAGAACTCCATTTTGAGTGCTTTTTAAATGAAAAATGGAATTACCAACACACCTAGAGGGGAATATAATGTCTATGACTATTTTATCATCCTCCCATAATGAAAGGTTGATAAACCCACCACCCATATTGAGTTCAAAAATGTCATTCCCAACATAAAAATGTAGATTTTTAGCCTAGCTTCCCTCTAATTTCCATCATAAGTTTTTAGCCTAACTTCTATCTAATTTCCATCAAAATATTTTTAGTCTAAGTCATATGGATGAATAATAAGATCCCTACTATGCATGTTAAATTACTCTAATTTTACCCTCGATCAAGTTGGTAGGAACTTTGAGACCAATCCATGGCATAAGCTGCAGTAACAAGTCTTAAAATACAACTTTTTGGTAGTGAAGAGATAAATTCTTGAGCTCCAACTAGAATTTGGACCTTAGGACCCCCTTGTGCAAATACGCCACTTAAAGGATACATATATAGGTAAATTACATGTTATCCAATGACTATGACATCCAAGTCCACCCAAAAGTGCATTTTCACTATTTTTTAGGAGCACTGAAACACTGATAACAAATATTTTCAAAATTGAAGCTACAATTAGATAACTCCATTTATTATGATTATTGGCTACAACCTAGAACTATCAACACATTCAAAGGGTCTGATAAAATTAATGATGATGTTGTTGGCCTCCCATCACACTTGGTCAATAAGCCCACCACCCATTCTAGGCCTAAGAATGCCTTTTCCAACATAACAAAAATGTAGATTTTTAGCCTAACTTCAAACATGCATAAAATAAAAACTATAAGTCATATGGAATAACCATAAGATACATAATATGAATGTTAAATCCATCTAATTTTACCCCAAATAAATTTAGTATAAACTTTGAGAGTAACATGTGGTACAAGTTGCAGTAATGGGTATTAAAATGCAATTTTTGGTAGTGAAGAGATAACTTCTTGAGTTCCAACTGGAATTTATACCTCCAAGATTCCCAGGTGAAAATTCATCACTTTGAGAATGTATATATAGGAAAATTAAATTTTATCAAATGACTGTGATGTCGAATTTCATCTGAAAGCACATTTTCATAATTGTTCAAGAGCACAAAAACATTGACAACAAATGTTGTCAAAGTTGAAGATGTAGTTGGTGAACTCCATTTTTGGTCATTATTAACTAAAAAATGGTGTTTCTAAAATGTCTAAATGGGTGGATAATGTCTAGGACAAGTTTCTTGGCTTACCATCATGCCCTGTCGATAAACCCACCACCCATTTTGGGCTCAAGAATGTCATTCCCAACACAAGAAAAATGTAATTTTTAGCTAGATTCAGACATGTGTAAAAGGGAAATTTTAAGTCATATGGATGAACCATAAGGTCCTTTATATGCATGTGAAATCCCTCTAATTTAAATCTAGATAAATTTGGTATAACATTTGAGAGCAATCCATGATACAAGTTTCAGTAACGAGTTCTAAAATATAAGTTTTTGGCAGTGAAGACATAACTTCTTCAAATGTAACTAACATTTCTAGCTCTGAGACTCCCAGGTAAAAATATATCACTCTAAAAATGTATATATAGGTAAATTACATGTTCTCCAATGATGATGACATTCAAGTATACTTGAAATTTAATTTTCACTACTGTTTAGGAACACAAAAACATTGACAATAAATGTTGTCAAAGTTGAAGTTACAGTTGGAGAACTCTATTTCTAGTGTGTTTTGGAAAAAAATGGTATTCCAACATGTTCAAAGTGGTAGATAACATATAGGACTAGGTTATTGGCTTCCCATCATTCTTGGTTGACAAATCCACCTCTAATTATGAGATCAAGAATGCCCTTCCCAACACAAGAAAAATGCAGATTTTTAGCCTAACTTTAGATATGCATAAAACATAAATTATAAGTTGTATGTATGAACCATAAGATCCTTAATATGCATGTGAAATCCCTATAATTTCACCCTGGATTAAGTCAATATAACATTTGAGATAAAATTGTGGCATAAATTATAGTAACGGGTCTTAAAATGTAACTTTTTGATAGTAAAGAGACAACTTCTTGAGCTCTAACTGGTATTTATACGTCTGAGACCCCCAGGTGCAAATCCATCACTCTAAGGACATCTATATAGGAAGATTATACATTATTTGATTACCATGGCATCAAAATCTATCTCGAAGTATAATGTCGCTACTGTTCAAGAGCACAAAAACACCAAGTACTTCTAGTAAGTATCTCTTAACTTCCAAACTATGAAATTCTTTACTAATAGTGCCAATCATGTGAAGATGGAAGATTATTTGGCACCACTAACCTAAAAAAATTGTTAGTAAGTAATTAAAAATGAAATTTATACATGTACTACCTAAAAATCAAAAATATTTGGCATAATTGATTACATCTACATTTTACAAGTCAACACACCTAGGCATTTCAATCCAATGAACCACTAGGATTTGCTTTAATATTGGTATTATCAAGAATAGATTTATGGTCTGACTCACAAACTTTTCATAAATTCCTATTTAATGGCCTCCCATGATATTTTTATAATTTAATATTTGTTGCAAGAAATAAATTTGAATAGTGTATTATCTTACTATCCATTTCAAAGTCTTCAAACAACCATATATCTGAATTTGTGATAGGATATCATTGAAGCCAAGTTCTAGTGACTATCATAGACCGAGTGGAATAATCAATGTTTTCTCCATCTATGACTAGGGAAGTTAATTTTTAATTTCCATCTACACATTGACATTAGTAATAATTTGTTCCCTCTTCATTGTCCTCATCTACAATAACTAAAAAACTTGCCCTGTATCACCAAAAATAATAATAACACTATCAAGATAGATAATGAAAATAAATTATACATAATGATTAATCTTATACCTGGCTACACGAGATTAGATGCATGATCAAATTCATGTGATGATGTCAGATCTATAAATTTCAATGTTGGTGGAACTTGATATGTGTTGATTAGAATTAGAGGTCTCCAACTCTAGTCATCCACCCACTCTTATAACTCAAACTCATTCCAAACAGATTCCATACATGCAGAATAGAAATATGCCAAGTGTTTTATATGAATAGTCCGAGAACATGCATTTGAACTATGAAATGAGTGTAACTCACTTGAACCCATTAGAGTCATACAATACACATAGTTGTCCAAGTGTTCTTCCTCAATTATCTATAAATTTCTACAAATAGTAGAATTTACTTGAGCATCATGGTATATATTCTCATTACAATATTTAACCACAATTTTTGCATTAATCAAATAATAAACTCTTCAAATTTTAACTCTTCCATTGCAATGACTCTTTTTACACATGCTTCATCACCATCATGCTCCCATTTTCCATGGCCAACCTCAGTGAAAATCCAAATATGTTATACACTAGTGTTAACGTGCATACTGCTCAACCAATAAAACATCTATGCATTCTTGAATTATGATGTGACATTGTCTAACCAAATATAATTTTGATTGAAAGTAATGTTCCTCTGAGTCAAGTGTCCATAGAAATTCTAAAAAACTTTGTATTTACTTTGTAAAATGTGATTGGTCATCACTAATATAGAAATGGTACTCCCTTAATATTTTTTGATCTTGCTCTGTATTATCAGGTGTATGAATGAATGTTATATGTATGAATATGGCAACTTGTGATGAGTTGTAATATTAATATTAAATTTATATTTATGGTTTGAATGTGTAATTCTCAGCAAAGTTGACTAATGAAACAATCGAATCAAGTGGGAATGTGTTCTTGCTTAGCTTGAAATGTTCATCCGACCATCTAGCGCTATGTGTATGCCTTGAATACTCATAAAAACATTTCTCCCTAAATTTGACTATAAATTTTGAAGCAAGTATCTATTTTATAACAAGTTCACACCTTTTAGATTCTTTTCCATATTTTACTTGATAAGTCATAGATATGAATTTTCTCAAACCAACTAATTCCTATCCAATTGCACTTGTATGCTCCTCATGGATACAATTTTTTAATTTTACCAATCCATCATAAATAATTAAATTTCCATCCAAACATGTTTTCTTATAAAAAACTATCCATCTAATCTTTCACAAAAAAAATGGAATAAATTCCTTCATTGATTTTGGCTACACTTATATGCTACACTCCTGTAAAATGTTGTTAGCATGCAAAGTACAATGAATATGGTAAAAGGAATCATAGTGCATTAAAAATTCAACATTGTGCCTACAACAACAAGTGATGTGTGTGTGATTTATTTTTACATAAAAAGGTTTGGCCACCTCAAAAAATCTTTAACCAATAAAAATTTGTGGATGTTTTTCCAAAAACTTAGAGTACAATTGTGTTTGATTTATATCCAAGAAATGTTTTAGATGTGATTCATGGTTATGAAAACAAATCTTCTTTTCACTACATCTCTTGCATTGGGTGAAACTCTTGTGTTGTCTTTTTAAAATTGTGTAACTCTTTGAAAGCATTGGTTATAGCCTTGCCATTTTGTATAAATCTATCAGAGAATTTGTAGAGCTCATTGGTATTGGGTTCATAAGTCTTTCACATCTTCCAATTGCTTTCATTAATGTTTTTTTGTTTATATCAAGTGCTCAGCTTATTTTAAAAATCAATTATTTGTTCCTTGTTTTCCCACTTACTGCACAAGTTTTAATTATACATCGGGAAACATTACAATCTTTGTTGTGTGATTTTGGACTTACAACATGATATGCATCATGTAGATTTTCAACAATTCCATTGTTTTCATCCATGTTAGGTGTTCTTAGTCTTAATGTGTACATTGTAGGTCTCATCTTAATTAGTTTCATCAATGAAATAAATAATTGACATCTTTGACTATCATAATCTAATTTATGAAATAAACTAACCCAAATTTATTGAGACAATTTTCTTGAATGGTGATTAGATATTTTGTTATGCATTGGTTTCAAAATATTTTCATCAACTTCAATTAAGTACTTGTTTTTTCTATGCACAATTATTGGAGGTGTTGGTAATGGCAGAATTTGTTGAGAGTGTGTTTCAAAATCATTATTACTTTCTTTGTTTAATGGTGGGATGACATTTTATTCATTATTTCTTTCTTCATTATATGTTTCCATGAATTTTTCTTCATTGTTAATTTTATCATTATTTGTTTCCATTAAATTTTATTCATTATTAGGGTTAACACATCATGCATAGACTCATCATCAAAAAAATAAAAAACTTTATCCTTTGAATGTTAATTTCCAAAATTATTTAATTCATTATTGTCAATTTCCTCATTATTTAATTCATTATTGTCAATTGGCTCATCATATATGGTATTTGGCTAATTATGATTAATGTTTGTACTTTATTTGGAATGAAGTACTTACATTAATACCTTATATTTTTCTCTTAACTCTTATAATTGATTTGGTGTTTTGTTCTTCAACTTATTCCTCTTATCAAATGTGATCCGTCACCCATTTGACAATTATAGCTTTTCAAAGGTGGGGTCAAAAAAAACACTTGAAAAGTATGTAGAAAGTAAATGGAGAATGTCTATGGGGACAAAATTCTCAATTTGGGTTAAAAATAGTCATTTAAAAGTAAGTTTTGTCTATATTGTAAATAACATGTACACATTATTGATATTATAGCTTCATCCCATATAACTATACAATAAAACTATCATATGATGCATTTGTTCCTTCAATTAGCCCAAAGTGAATTGATTTATTTGACATTGTCCCAATTAGGTTTATTTAGCCCCTTTATTTGATTTATGTCCATAAATTAGATTCAATTACTCCAAATTAGGTCAAATTTTCCCCTTGGTTGATGTTAATTAGTTCAAAATAAATTTAATTAGTCCACATTAGATTTAATTAGTCCAAACTAGATTCAATTAACATAAACTAGATTTGAAATTAGTCCAAATTACAATCAATTAGTCTAAATTAGATTCAATTTGTGATAAAATTAGGGTTTAGGGCCAACACATGTCACAAAACATGGGCTAATCTAACCCCTTGAATGACATCATAGACTCATATTTACATTCAATAGGTTAAAATTGGCCATAATTACCTTCATGTTTGCATTTTTTATAAAATTAGGGTTAATTAAGCCATGTGGTGTATAGATTATATAATTGATTGAGCCATAAATTTGGTTCAATGGCTCAATTTTACCCAAATCATATCCTTAATTGCACCAATTAACTAATTGGATCAATTTATGATAGAATCAAACTTTATTTTATCCCAAATCATATCATGCTCTTGTAGTTAAGTTGAAGGGGTTTAAATTGGCCTCAAATGCCTCCTTGATTATATGAATGAAATCTTTGTTTCATTATATATGATGACATCAGGGTAACTATCATTCTAAATCACATCCTATACTTTATGTACATGTTCAATGGGTTCATATTGGCCTCAATTTAAATTAGGATTTAGGGTTTAGGGTTCACAATTTTAAGAATTGACTATTTGGCTCAATATGTAAGGCAATATGAGTTAATTTATCCCCAAATCACGTCTTAGACTTGTAAAAATAGGTTCAATAGGTTCACATTGGCCCCAATTACTCTCATGAAAATCCATTTGTAATGAAATTTGGGAACTTATGGGTTGTATTTGTCATAAAATTAGGGTTTAAGGTTTAGTATAATGGGTTTGTATACATGTGATGAAATGAGGGTTTAGGGGAACTGCATTTGTGATAAAATTAGGGTTTAAGGTCAACATGTCATAAAATATGAGCTGATTTATCCCATTTAATCACATTGTAGACTCGCGTTTAGGTTCAATAGGTTCAAATTAACCACAATTACCTTTATGTTTACATTTATGATAAAATTATGGTTATTTAAGCTATATATTGCATAGATTATATAATTGATTGGGCCATAAATTTGCTTTAAGAACTTAATTTTCCCAAATCACGACCCTAATTACACTAATTAACTAATTGGATTAATGCATGACAAAATCAAACTTAATCTAGCCTTAAATCATATCATGCTCTTATAGTTACGTTGAAGGGGTTCAAATTGACCTCAAATGCCTCCTTGATTAAATGAATCAATTCTTTGGTTCATTATGTATGATGACATTTTAGGGTTAATTTCAATCCAAATCACATCATGTATACAATTTAAAATAGGTTAATGTGGCTCATTTTGACCCTAATTTCCTTCATAATTGAACCAATCAACATTTGCATTCATTATATGATGGTACATTCAAGTTTATTAAGCTAAAACCACATCCTATACATGTAAAACTTGTATTTAAAGTTTTTTTACTTTAATATTTGATGAAATTGGAGGTGATCAACCCCTAAATCCTATTTATAGTCATGTAATTAGGTTTAAGGGGCTCAAAATAGCCTTAATTTCTTTCAGATTCAACCATGTTTGATTATTTTGTTTATATATTTTTTATGGTATTGGGGTTGACATGTTAGTCTTGAACTAAGTCTTGATGTGTTATGCTTGGCTTAGGATGCACATTAAATACTCTCATTATATTATCAAATTCATACATTTTCATCATATCTTCACATAACCTATTAACTGAGGCCATAGAGCCTATCAAAAATATAATTGCATCCTTTTTGTGGTAGTGTATATTAGGGAAAGGTACCAATAGTGACATGCACCTACCAATAGTCAGATAAGATTTTGCTAAGGTGTACTCCATTGATAGAACATTTATTTGGTGAGTATAAATATTAAGATGTACTAGAATTTGGGCATGTAGTATCTTATATACTTGGTCAACATTTACCTTATAAAATTTAAATGAACCAATCACATCTTGACAATTAAGACTCAAGTATTGGTATTCTAATGCATAACTAGATTGGCACTCCAAAGGTTAAGTTTTGGCCATAGGTTAGAAAAAGGCATTTTATGACCTCTCATGACAAAATTGATTATATCATAATATGTATAATGATTTAGACCTTAAAACCTTAATTATAAGTATTTAAATCAACATAGTAAAATGGGTAAATTTCTTGAAGTCTAATGTGATACCAAAACACCTTAATTTGTATCCAAAGTTATGGACCTTTTCCCTATCATGATAAATTCACTTTAAAATTGAAATTATCATGATACACCACTATCAGGGAGCTCAAGAACATAGACATAAGAATAAAAATGTGTACCCATAGAGAAAATTTGATTTTTTTGGTGTTATGAACAAATAATGTGTACACGTTATAATGAATGTGTTATGTCAAGTTTGAATTCAAAACCCAAGAATTTTGACTCATAAATGGATTAGATTCCCAAGCCAAAGGCTTGGACCTATCAATCTATAGTCGAATCTGAGCGTTTTGATAGAAAACAACAAATTTTAACTTCTATCACCAAATACACTATGGATTTGAACAAAAAAACCAAAACATCATTACCATGACAATGAACATCATTTCCTCTTTTCAAATATATGTTTTTTTTAATTTTTTGACTATTTTAAGGGTTCAAACTATGTTGATTTCTAACTATGCTTTTTTTAAGCCACTACATGCCACAAATATACATGCCTATTCATGTTTATGTAATTTGTCTTTTGTTGATCCGAGTGTAAAACAAATTATATGGTCATAAACTAGGCCTAATTCTACACACATTCAAAAAAGAAAAAATCAAATTTCAAATTTTTTGAGGTGGTTAGGGGAAGCTACATTTTCAGGTATCCATTTTTTATTAGTTTTCAAGATCTATTTACTTGTAAAATTAATTAAAAAATATTTATTGAAAAAATATAAAAAATATAGGTCACAAACTAAAAGAACTTATCTTTTTTTTTTGATGAAATATAAATATATATCTTATCTTATCTAAATATGTTGGAAATATTGTCATTGATGTCAAAGGTCTAGCATTATTGGTGATAAAGGCCCCATTGCATTTAATGATGTTTGTAATAGATATATCTTGGCTAATGTGAGTTAATATTTATTTGATATTAATGAATATATTTTTGGTTGCATATGAGACAAAAGAAGGGTCCATGGAGAAGTAAAAGAGCCATGGGATAAAGACAAAAGAAGGATGGGACACATTTTCCCATGAAGAGTCATCTTGGGGAATTCCAAGAGTCACCACGTGAAGACAAAAGAGGAAGGGTGAAATTTCTCATGAAGGGGACACTTTGAGGAATACGAAAAGTCACCAAAGTAAAGACAAAAGAGGGAAGGAAATTTTTGCTCATGAAGGGTCACCACATGACTTTTTAAAGGCAAGGATATGAAGGGTCATACAATTCTGGTGCCATTTTCCATGAGAATTGAAGGGTCATAAAGGGGGAAGGCCAAAGGTCATTTGGAAAGCTATAAATAAAGGCTTGAGAAGCCATTTGTAATGTGAGAGAGGTTGATTTGATATTGTAATATCTAGCTTAAAAGAGCATTTGAGAGAGAAGACTATGATTTGTATTTGTTATATCTAGCTTAGAAGAGCAAAGGTGAGAGAGAGGAAAGAGATGTTGTAATGAACTATCATTTGTTGAGATAACAACATTGAGAGATAGTTGTGTGGTATACATAAAGGGGTTGGCACTCCTATGGATTGGTGATCATGAATAGTTGCTAGGTTGGTGCTCGATAAAGGGGTTGGTTCTCCTGTGGGTTGGTGCTTGGCAAAGGGGTTGGTGCTCCTGTGGGTTGGTGCTCAGGAATAGTTACTGGGTTGGTGCTCAGCAAAGGGGTTGGTGTTCCTATGGGTTGGTGCTCATGAATAGTTGTTGGGTTGGTGCTCATCAAAGGGGTTGGTGTTCCTACAAGTTGGTGATTACAAATATTGTTTGGGTTGGTACTCATTCATATACTTGAGATTGTTCTTCGTGGTTTTTCCCACATTGGGTTTCCACATTATATTTGGTGTCTCTCTCTTGTGTGGTGTTTATTGTTTTAGTTTTATTGCATATCTTGAATGCTTGATTAATTAGAATTTGATTAAGGGAAAGTTTTATAAGATATATGATATACTGATTCACCCCCCCTCTCAGTATATCCCATGCTTAATAATTGGTATCAGAGCAGGTTCCTTTTTGAAAAGTTTTATAGCTTGAAGGTAGATCAGGAAAGCACGATGGCTAGATCATAGGAAGGATTTTATACAAATAAGGCACCTATGTTTGATGGGATGAATTATGCTTTTTAGAGCATGAGAATGAATATTTATTTGATGGCCCTTGGATTCGACATATGGCAAATAGTGGTGGAGGAATATGAAGAGCCACAAACATCTATAATTACTCCAGTAAAAAAGAAGGCAAGTGAATGTAATGCTAAAGCTTTAAATGTTATTTTATGTGGTTTATGTGAATCTAAATTTGTTAAAGTTATGCAATGTAAATCTGCTCATGAAACTTGGGTAAAACTTGAGAATATTTACAAAGGTGATGGAAAGGTTTAGCAAGCTAAGCTTCAGACTTTTAGAAGGCAGTTTGAAAGTTTGAAGATGGAAGAAGAAGAAGATATAACAAGTTATCTCTTGTGAGTTGATCAAATAGTAAATCAGATTCAAGGTCTTAGAGAAATATTGGAAGAGTCAATGGTGGTACAAAAGGTTTTGAAATCTCTACCAATGAGATATGATGCAAAGGTTTCGGTAATCGAGGAGATGAAGAATTTAGTCAAGCTAAAGATGGATGAGTTTCAAGGTATACTCACAGCATATGAGATGTGGATAGAACAAGATAAACATTCAAAAAGAGAAGTGGCTTTCAAGACATCAAAGAAAGAGAAAGCTAAGATTCAAGAATCAAGTGATAGTTCCAGTGATGATGAAGATGACAACGGAACACTTTTCAATTGCAAGCCGAAAATAGGAATAGGTAACTATCAAGGAAAATTACCTTTTAAATATTTTAATTGTGGAAAGATTGGACATTTTTTAGCTAGATGCCCAAATAAGGGTAATGATGATGAAGAAGAAAAGCCTACATACAAGAATAATTTCAAAGGCAAATCCAAGAAGGGATTTGAGAAAAAGAGCCTGTATTCTAAGGCTCCTAGCTCAGTCAAAGATAGTGGAATCAGCTATTCAGAAGAAGAAGAGGTTCTATTTATGGCCATACATGAAGATGATCAAGAAGAAGAAGAGGAGGAAGCTGAAGTGAATATGGAAGGAGAACTCATTTGTGCCCTAGAAGAGTTAAAAGCCGTTGAGAAGAAGAATCGAAGATTGATGCGCCAGATCGAGAAAAATGAAAAGGAGTCAAAGGAAATTATTGATGATCTAACAATGCACTTGGAAGAAGCTAATAAGAATGAAGAAGATCTAAAAGCATAGTTGGAAATAACAAGAAAATATTATGAAAGGTATGTTATCGAAATTGCCTCTTTAAAAGAAGATATTGAGAAAGCAGTCAATGATAAAGTAATTAGTGATTCAAAATTTGAGGATAACACTAACATGTTGAATAAGATATTGGAAAGTCAAAAAGCAAATTCAGATAAGACAGGGATTAGATTTGAAAAGAAGAGCTATGCTAAAGCTCTTACAAAAGAGGAAACAAGGGAAGAAGTAAAGAATACAGAGGACATTTCAAATAGAGAAGGATATAGAGAACAAAGCTACAAAAGACAATCAGGTCAGAGATATACAGACAGGTCTTATTTTTATGGCTATTATTTTTTTTGTAATGGATATGGTCATAAGAAATTAGAATGTAGAAAAAGAGCTAACAATTTTAGAAATAAGGAGAAGAAAAGTCAAGTAGAGTCAAGCAGAAGCCATAACTCTTTTGCTCCTCTATCAAGCTTTGATGAAGAGACCATAGTATGCTACAAGTGTAACAACTTCAGACACATAGCTCAGTGTTGTAAAAGCATGTTCGAGACAATCAAGAAGGATTAGAGTTTCAAAGCTCCATTCATCAAGAAGAAGGACTAGATTTTCAAAGCTCCATTCATCAGGAAGAAGGTTCAGACATGTTCATGGCAGAAGAAACAACCTGAAGATTCTATGTTGGTGCAAAAAACTTTGCATGTAATAAATAAGATCAGCCATGGTTAATTGATAGCGGATGTTTGAGGCATATGATAGGAGATAAAAGTAAGTTCATAACTCTAAAGAAGAACAATGGTGGCATAGTGAGATTTAGAGATAAAACCACTACTAGGATAGCCGAAAAAGGTACTTTGAGTTTAGATTATGGTAGAACTAAGACTAAAAATGTTTTATATGTAAAATGTCTTAAGCATAATCTATTGAGTATTAGTCAAATAT
Organism: Torreya grandis; assembly: GCA_037957365.1. Taxonomy (NCBI): domain Eukaryota; kingdom Viridiplantae; phylum Streptophyta; class Pinopsida; order Cupressales; family Taxaceae; genus Torreya; species Torreya grandis. The sequence continues at coordinate 4,095,820 of JARHVA010000017.1, read as the reverse complement.
GTGATCATGGATACACATTAAAGTTTCATGCTGAAGGTTGTGAGATTAGAAGAAAAGATTCAAATGAGTTGATTGCAGATGCTCAAAGGACAAGGAACAATGTGTATGTATTGTTATATATCTTCTCAAAGGCACGATTAAATGATACATTCAAAGATTTGTGAGAGGAGTTGGGAGTAATTTCTATTACTTCCTACCATTGATGTTCAACATCAGTTGAGGGGGAGCTAAGTGTTAGCTCCAAGTAGGCCCTTTGCCATTGATGTCAAAGGGGGAGAATAACAGGTACAGGGAACAGGTATAGGTTTCTACAATAAGGGGGAGTTATTATATGTTTTCAGATGATAGTATGTGTAGCTAATAGGATGTGGCAGTTTTAGGATTGAGGTTGCCATCAATGACAAAGGGGGAGATTGTTGGAAATATTGTCATTGATGTCAAAGGTCTAACATTATTGGTGGTAAAGGCCCCATTGCATTTAATGATGTTTGTAATAGATATATCTTGGCTAATGTGAGTTAATATTTATTTGATATTAATGAATATATTTTTGGTTGCATATGAGACAAAAGAAGGGTCCATGGAGAAGTAAAAGAGCCATGGGATAAAGACAAAAGAAGGATGGGACACATTTTCCCATGAAGAGTCATCTTGGGGAATTCCAAGAGTCACTAAGTGAAGATAAAAGAGGAAGGGTGTAATTTCTCATGAAGGGACACTTTGAGGAATACAAAAAGTCACCAAAGTAAAGACAAAAGAGGGAAGGACATTTTTGCTCATGAAGGGTCACCACATGACTTTTCAAAGGCAAGGATATGAAGGGTCATACAAGTTTGGTGCCATTTTCCATGAGAATTGAAGGGTCATAAAGGGGGAAGGCCAAAGGTCATTTGGAAAGCTATAAATAAAGGCTTGAGAAGCCATTTGTAATGTGAGAGAGGTTGATTTGATATTGTAATATCTAGCTTAGAAGAGCATTTGAGAGAGAAGAATATGATTTGTATTTGTTATATCTAGCTTAGAAGAGCAAAGGTGAGAGAGAGGAAAGAGATGTTGTAATGAACTATCATTTGTTGAGATAACAACATTGAGAGATAGTTGTGTGTAATACACAAAGGGGTTGGTGCTCCTGTGGGTTGGTGCTCATGAATAGTTGTTGGGTTGGTGCTCGACAAAGGGGTTGGTGCTCCTGTGGGTTGGTGCTCATGAATTGTTGCTGGGTTGGTGCTCGGCAAAGGGGTTAGTGCTCCTGTGGGTTGGTGCTCACGAATTGTTGCTGGGTTAGTGCTTAGCAAAGGGGTTGGTGCTCATGAATAGTTGTTGGGTTGGTGCTCAACAAAGGGGTTGGTACTCTTGCAAGTTGGTGCTTGTGAATATTGTTTGGGTTGGTACTCATTCATATACTTGAGATTATTCTCTGTGGTTTTTCCCACATTGGGTTTCCACATTATATCTGGTGTCTCTCTCTTATGTGGTGTTTATTGTTTTAGTTTTATTGCATATCTTGAATGTTTAATTAAGTGGAATTTGATTAAGGGAAAGTTTTATAAGATATATGATATACTAATTCACCCCCCCTCAGTATATCTTGTGCTTAACAAAATATTCACCAAAGGATTTCAAATAATATTAAACAATGCTAAAAAAATTGTGGGCCACATGGTTTTCTATCTACTTTATTTTCTTTAAAAAAAGGAGTTCATTTTCAAATTTCAAATGCTTGACCTAGTTATACTTAACAATTTTTCAAAAAAAATAGTTTCTTGAAAACTAGACTTGAAACTCTACAATTCATGTTACTATAACACCTTGAAATTTTGAGTGTAGCCATCTCAAATTATCTACAGAAGCTTAAATTTATGAAATTTCAAGAAATTCATGTCCATGTGTTGGCCCATTTTTGTCGCCCAACTTTGTGCACTTACCCAGTAAAATAATGTAAATTCCTCAAGAGGTTATAGCTATGAAAATTAAGTAACCCAGGTTCAATAAGCATTCAATCAAGTTGGAGAAACCAAACATGTCAGGATGTTTTTCAAAGGTTCCTACTCTTGTTACACATGCACAAGATACATATAAGTATATCAAGACACACTTAGTGGAAATTGAACATAGGTATATGGAAAAAGAAAAGATTACCATGATCAGAGTAAATCGTCAAACTCAAAATTTGGAGTACAATCTAGAATACAAAATCATTCCATGGCTGAAACTAGACACATGAAACCAATTTCCATACTTTGGGATAATTTAAAGCATGACCAAGGTGGTATTAAGTAGGGAATATGAGGATACTTTATACTTAGATCAATAGTATGGTATCAAAAAAGATGTGATATAAATAGTGACTGGACTCCTGCATGAAGGACATCTCACCCACAAATATGACATAAAGAAAAAATTGAGTACCAATGTTCTTACCATGATAATGGGCACAAAATTTAATAATAGGGCTCTATCTATTTAGAGCATGAAAGACTTGAGAATCAAATTCACCATAAATTTATTGATTATAAAGTATATTACAAAAATATACATGACTCTAGAATGGAAAAAATTATCTAGATTGCATATGACAGTATCTCCACTGGAATGTAGTATGATTTGGCCACCGTACTATATGAACAGGGCATGGAGAATTTGCAAAAGATAAAGAAAGGTATAATTGTTCACGAATTTTACTATGGTTCTATATTACTATTACTTCCAATGTATTTTACACATACCATTCCAAGGTATGAGGGGTAGGTAGAATGGCAAGTGAACACATCCATAAAATTTCAATTCTTAAAAGCAATGGAAGATATCCCTACATTATAACAATTAAAAAAATTATTACACTGGGAAAGAATATTTAGGAGCATGGTAGAGTGAAGGTTCATAATTTATATGTAAATTATCCACAAAAATCCCATGAAGGTATAATTTATAGTAGACACATATAACCTATTCATTTAATCCTTCATGAATAAAGTTGTGCCTCTCCCACCTTTGCCTTATGAGGTCAGTAATGAGTAATTCAAGGCAATCATCATTGCATCTAGAAGCCTATCGCTAGACCCTAGGTACCGATATTTTTTTAGTGAAATAGGGGAATGTCTTCAACAAGTAGATGAAAAATATGAGATAGAAATAAGTGAGGACCCATTGCCACTAGGGGCAGTAGGGACATCTGAACATCAAACTAGTGTCCACAAGTCCTATAGACCAAAGAAGCTAGTTATTAACTTGAGGGCCTTAGATGAGGAAGAATAAGAAGAATAAGAATAAGAAGAAGAAGAGATGATTACATTTTTGGTCAAAGACTCTACCATAGGCAAAGAGCTGGGAGAAGAATGGATGCAATAAAAGGGGTCCCCACCTTATACAATTAGGAAGATGAAAGTTTCACTTGGAGCAGACCTAACTCTAAAATGAAAATATAAAATCTATACCATGAAAGAACTTGAGACATCTCCTACTGCATCTCTCATTACATGCCAAACCCTATTACATATGAGTGGGAAGAAAAGAGAAAGGAGATATTCACTATAGGCAACACATAAGGGTGAGAAAATATAAAAGGTAGCTAAATCTAAATCCAAAATAATAATAATAATAGAGTTAGGCTCAAAATTCTTAAAGAAGGGGGATACAATAAAAATGGAATAAGAACAAGATAAATAATTGATCATGTAGTTCCCAGACATGAACTCCCTCATGGGCATGTGTCACACTAAAGAAGGGATAAGCAGAGTAGGGAGTTTATATAGAAATGTTGATGCCATTGGTTAAGGTATAGTGATAAGAGAAATTTTGTATTACATTGAGTTGAGACCATTCACTATAGATTATGTCATAAACAGACTCCCAAAATATTTACAAACCATCCTAATTCAAATTAAGTAAAGAAGTTAAGAGACTAAGATTATGGTGAAAAGATATAGGTAAGAATCCCTACAAAAGATAACCGTAAAGTCCCCTCTATCTCTACTTGACCAAGACAAATTACATAAACTCCAAAAAACAAAGTTAATTTCTAAATAGAAATTACACATGGTCACTGAGGCCTTAGAAAAATGAAAAAAATTAGAAGCAACTATGATGCTAGAGGAAGAAATAGTGCAAAAACATAAACAACTAGAACATGAGCTAGAAGAAGAAAATAGGAAAATTCAAGAAATTGCAGAATTAGCCACCCAGAAGGCTAAAAAATTGTTAGATAAGGAGAAATCTGAGATGGAATAAGTAAATAAGGAAGAAACAAAAAATAAAGATAGGAGCAGGAGGACAAAAATATCGTAGAGGAAAAAAAGCAAAAAATTACAGAAGAGGAAAATAAGAGGAAGGAATAGGAAGAAAGAATAAAGAAAGAAATTTATAGAGGAAGAAAGGAAAATCAAAGAAGATAGTAAAAATAAATTGGAGGAGGAAAACAAAAGGAAGTTGGTAGAGCTTAAATATAAAGAAGAAGAACTGAAGAAATAGGAGTTGGAACAGAAGAAGCCAACAAAGCAACCTATGGCTCTATAGGTGAAGGGGAAGGAGAAAGAGATAAGCCCAAGAATAGAGGTTACCATCTAGGATGTTGAAATAAGTGCCTTGAGTATAATGGGGGTAAGCCTAGGTATTACAAAAACTCCTATGTATATGCTAACATAGATTAAAGAATAACTTGCCTAACATAAACATAAGACCTCCACCATTTTAGTGGCATCAAGTTTTTTCCAACCAACTGAAGGAGGAAAAATTGAAGTTGAACTATATCACTTAAATCCAATTGACATGGAAATGGTAGGTCAGACTCTCATTCAAAGTATCAGAGGATATTTTATAACACAATGTGTTACTTTGGAGGAGGCAATCAAGAAAATTTTATTTACCTTGACCACTTCTAGGTTGTACTTTGACCATGATACCACTATAATGATAGAATAATAGTTGGTAGAGACAATGATGAATTTAATCAGCCACTCTAGGGCCATAGTAGATAGAGGCCTCATCAAAATTGAGGCTCAGGAGGAATATAAGGATGAGCTGTTAGGGCCACTTTTGGGGTAAATCAAGTCAACATAACAGCATACAAGGAACAAGTAGGGAATATGAAGGAGAAATTATAGGATGAAACCACCTACTTAGCCTATTCACTCAGCTGACCACTAAGGATAATAGATAAGAAAATTGAGTTGGAGGATTTGGAAAAATAGTTGAGTGTAACCTCAACTAGCTTTAGATCTCAGAACATACCTTCCACCATTGAACAAGCTAAGATGATATTCTTGCATGAATTCTATATGGATGAAAAAATAAAGTGGATATATATGTGTGTGTGTGTGTGTGTGTGTGTGTGTGTGTGTGTGTGTGTGTGTGTGTGTGTGTGTGTATGTATATATAATGAATGGAATACTATGGTGATTTATTTAACAAATAAATGGAGGTCCACTTAAAGATGCATACTTATTACTTAAACTCACTAGACAAAGTCCCTATTCCAAATGACATTATCTTGGTGGCAAAGTAGAATTTGGTGATTTTAGAGGCTAATTAATCTAGATACCACATCTATCTCTACTCTTTCTATAACTTTGACACCTGCAATCATCAACTTATGCCGCCAAATTTCTCAAACTACTATGTGTTGTCAATTTCCTCTCAAGGTTTAATATCATTCTCTATCATGGTCCTTTCACTAAGAACCTTGAATCCTTATTTTTATCTACATTTATGCCTAACATACAACTCACATTCATTCATATACTTCATTCATTTCATTCATTCTATATATTCCTTTTATGCCATCTCACACACTAGTCTTCATGTCACAGGTTCATTTACTCCTTCAATGATTCAAGGGTACACTGATTGTTCATTAGTTTTTGTGAGCTTTACTCTAATTATATTCTTATTAGACTCCTAATTTCATTAAAAAACTCCTCATCACTTCTTGTCTTAACCTTTGCAACTTCTTTTCTTTAAGCACACAGTCCTAGTAACCTTTTTTAGGCTTATTTGCATAGTATGGAGATGTACAATGGAATTTTGGAAAAGTAGTCACCTTTTCAATCACCCTCTATCCTTTTATTACCTTTCAAAAAGTTTCTTGGATTCATTCAAATTCTTGACCACTTTTCTAGTCTCTTTTTGGTCTCTATGTAGGCCTATTATGCCTCCTCTACCCTATTCCACACTCAGTCTTCCCAAACCATATATAGGGGTACATACAAACAATGAAAACTCCAAAATCTCTTTACTCACCTCACACCACATCTAATCATCAAGTTTCATGAGATTTGGATGGTTAGAATTCTTGAAAATCCAAGCTGTGTGTAAAAATCCTAACACAGGGTTGTTTGCAGACTGTATAAACTAAGAAGGGTTTGTTTGAAATTCTAGGATTTAAAACTACTTTCAAGAGACTATAAATATTGTTTAGTATTTTTTAAATCCTTATCCACATTTTCCAAGATTTTTATCCTTCATTTGATACTTTGTTTCATACTTGACTTAAATGAGGGTCTGACTGTATACACAAAGATAGGGTCCTATAGGACTTAGACTGGTTTTCTCATTCTTTAGCATTGAAACAATAAAAAAACCTAAAAACCCTCTAAGCATTAAGATTAGATTCTTATCAATGTTTATATGTAATTTTACAACTTTCCCAAATAATCTCTATCACTATTAACACACACTCAGGTTCTTGTTTCAATCAAAAATACAAAAACAAAGGGTTGGTGTTTAATCTCTTTAGTCAATATTTGTCAAAGAATAAAGGAACATGTTTAAATATCCTTAAATACCTATTACATCAAATTTAAAAATCACACACACACTTAAAATACCTTTCCACTCAAGCTTTCTTACTATGGAAGCACAAATAGGGTTATATCTTGATCCTAAAATGTAAGAACACTGATTACAAGCAGCAGACCTTCAAACTGAGTAACTTACCTTTATCTTCTTGATGTTGACCTCCATTACTTCTTCAATTTAATAGAGAAATAACTTCTTTTTTTTCATGACATTGTAATCAAAATAAAGATCTTTATCCATATGCACTCTTAGTTTGCTAAACTCAGAATATAAATAATACAAGGTCTTCAACTTTGAACATTCTCAAAAGACTTTGAAACTAGATTGGCTAATATTTGTAACACTATCAAAAATCTTTTTTCAATTTACCAAACCTACTAATATTACTAGGAACCTGATTTGATTATACTTTCCATCAATAATCATTCTTACACAATCAACTTTCATTTTTCATACACAGAGAACATGGATTGTAACATTGATTTTCAAAATAATAAGTCTCCTACTAATTCCCTTGGGATTTACCTCTTTTACACACTTTGAGTCCACCCCATAACTTCTTAACAACAAAAACATTTATAATCTCTTTTATTCCTCACAACTGATCTAACTAACTTCTAACTCCCTCATGTAAATTGGGAGAGTCTTAACTAACCTAACCCTAACATGACTAAAAAAATGTCTTAACATGTGATCCATGTATGTATAGACAATATTGACCATTTTATATATCCTAACCACACAAATTACAACTTTAAATCTCCTTTAGACAATGTGACCCAAATTCAAATCTAGCATTTTGGTGGGAAAATGCTAATGTGATCCTAATTCATATTTGACCAAGGTCTAACAACTAAGAATGACTCCTATAGATCTAAAAGGACTATAAAAACCTACTAATGACTCAATACCATGGAAATAAACCAAAATTGTCAAATGGTAGTGATGTTCCTACATCACCAATAAGTTTATTCTATAATGGGATACTTTTGCTCATACTATGGTAAACAAATACCATCAACATCTACCCAAAGAACGGGCACCTACTCCATGATCTCTAGTAGTGTACTATAGTAGTTACAATAATTTTTTTACTTAGGTGGATTGCACTATTTTTTGGTAGCTGTCAACACTTAGAATTTTATTGAGGATGAGACAAAGAGCTAAAATCTGGGACAATGTTGGTAGGATTATTTATCAGCTAAGGAACTATATCGTAAGAATTTTCTCAAGGATGAGACAAAGATCTAAAATATAGAAAACATAGGTAGGATTATTTATTAGCTAAGGAACTACACCATAGGTACCATAGAGATAATTCTTTTATTGCAGTAGCATAACACTCATCTAGGCTGATAGAATAGAGGATTATACCAATTGGAGCTTTGGTAAGAAAAAAAGCTCTGCAGAGATAAAGGATGACCTAATTAAATAAAGGACATGTCTCACATAGACATGACTATTGAATTATGTTGGTTTGGCTTGGTATTTATACCCCATCATATTATAATGGATAGATAGGTAGATAAGAGTATAGAGAATAGAGATAGATTATATAGTGGTTATAAAGAAGAATAACCTGTGTATTTATGGTATCAAATAAAGAGCATATAAACATATGTATTTGATATATATATATATATATAAAACTATCAAATATTTTGATAGTTATATATATATATATATTTTGATAGTTATATATATATATATATATATATATATATATATATATATATATATATATATATATATATATATATATATATATATATATATACACACATATATATATGAGTTAGAGTAGGAAATATTGTGTTTTATGTACTATGCACACATTACTGTAAATGTAGGCATTACTTCTTTTTAAAGTGAATACTAAGAGTTTTATCAATACTAACTCTTGTGATACGTTAATTTCACTAAAGTTAAACTTCTTAACATAAAACAATTAGCAGCCAACTGATTCAAATTTTATGTCAACATGTGAATGCCAATATCTATCTCCTATTATATAGAAATGAGGGAACCATTTATCACAATTTTTGAAATGATAGGCTTAGACCATTTTGAAACATTTAAGTCATTTTAACATGTCAATAAAGCCAATTTTTGGTCATGGTTGATCTTGAAATTACACTTAATATTATAAATAATAAACAAGTTCAATGATTAGGCCTATATTTAAACACTTTTGAACATTTTCCCATTTGGGTTCTAGGACACCATAGTATTTAATGTGTACGAGTAGTCAATAATGTAGATCTATTAATGTGAGAATGTGAGATTATGTTCATTAAGATAAATTCTATGTGGTTAATATTGGGGGTGTCGATGTTGTCATAGGGTTTCAATGGTTATACTCACTTGGGACATAATCCACCAATCATCAGGAGAGATTCTTGACTTTCAAGTAAGGGGATCCTGAGTATACTATTAAGTCCTTTCCCACATGGGAAATCAAAAACATTGATTCCATCCAAATGAATAAAATTTTGAAAAAGTGACATTTTGGCTTTATGGCTCACCTCTACAGTGTGGATGTGGAATATTCTACCGCACATCAATAGGATCCAGGGACTCTAGAGTTTCTAGGAAAGTACAAGGTAGTTTTCAAGGATCTACCAAAGAGGATACTTCTAGATAGGGAATTAGAGTACATTATTGATCTTGATCCTATAAAGGGGATAAAAATGGTACACTCTTATATATACGATCATTTTTAAAAACTTAGATATTGAGAAATTGATCACTAAACTCTTGGAGACCAAGATCGTTGTCCCTATTTGAGCCTATATGCTACTCTAGTGGTACTATCTAGGAAGAAGGATGGGTCATATAACTCTATATTGATTACAAGGCCCTAAATAAAATCATGATAAAAAGTAAATTTACAATGCCAAGGATTGATGATCTTTTGGATGAGTTGCATGGGGAAAAGTATTTCTCAAAAATAGTCCTCAGATCAGGATACTACCATATCACCCTTAGAATTCAATCCCAAGATAAGATGACCTTAAGAATGCATCAAGGCCACTACCAATTCAGGGCCATGCCTTTTGGTGTCAATAATGCTTCAACCACATTTTAAACATTGATGAACAAGGTATTCAAAAAATTCTTACGTAAGTTTGTTATGACATTCTAGTTTATTCACTAGAATCCCATCTTGAGCATTTGGATTATATGTTGAATATATCGTCAAAGAATAAGTTGTATGTAAATGCATCAAAGTGTAAACTTATAAAGGCATCTTTGTAATACCTAGTCACATAATTTACATTGATGGGGTTCACACTAAACCTAAAAATATCAAGGACATAAATGATTTGAAAGTACCCAAGACACTTAATAACCTTTGTGGTTTCCTAGGTTTTGAAGGATTTTATATAAGATTTGTGAGGAACATCTCAATAATATCTTGTCCCTTGACTAACCTCACTAGGAAGGACTCCTTCAATTATAAGCACAAAAATGTTTTGAGGATATCAAAAAGGATCTGGTCTATACTCTACTTTTATCCACATTGGATTTATCAAAGTATTTTTTCATTAAAGGTGATGCCTCTAGTCCAGAACAAGGTGTAGTTTTGTCTCAAGATGACCACCTGATTGCATTTAAATGAAGGAAATTTAATGAACATGAGTGAATAATTGCCACATATGGAAAGGATAAGCTTTTCATCCTACATGTAGTAGCTATATGGTATTAATTTTTGTTGGGGATTAACTTCTTTGTTAAAACTGACCATCTCAACCATAAACACCTCTTAACTCAAAGGACATTAATAGAGGAACAACAAAAATGGGTTGATCACCTCCAAGCCTATGAATTTGAGATCTTCTAAAAGAAAGGAAAGGAGAATATGGTGGAAAATGCATTTTCCCTCTAAGAAGAATTATTAATATTTTAGGTCATGTCCATCAATCAATTTGCTTAGATACATGACCTTCTATAAGACAACTAAAGTCACCCTACCTTATATAAGTTGTTGCAATAAATTGAAGATGGGGTGAAAGGGAGTTTTTGGTTAGTTTATAATATCATCATTTCTTTTGAAGGACACATTTTCTTGAGGGGTGACTCTTGCTTTATTCAAAAGACATTAGAGAATAGACATGCATCTCCATCTGCAGGCCATGTGGGGTTCCAAGAAACATATAAAAACATCAAAGGTAATTTTTTAAAAGGGGATGAAGGCTAATATTCTTAAATTTATAACTGAGTGTGACATATGCCAATGGAATAAGGGGAAGAGTGTTCTTTCCCTAAGCCTTTTGCAATTAAATTTTATCCCACACCAAAATTGGGAAATTATGTCAATGGACATTATCACAAGCCTTCCAATCTTTGAGGGTAAATATGACTTTTTTGTGGTGTTAGATATATTGAAAAAGTATGCCCATTTAATTTAAAAAATAAAAGTAGGAAGTAATTGGCCTAATGTAGGAAAATTATATTTTCAACAGTGTTTAAGCTACATGGGATCCCTAAATAGATCATTTGTGATCGAGATCAGATTTTTCAAAGTTATTTTTGGAAAGAGTTATTTTGAAATTCAAGTATTACATTTAGAATGAGCACTGCATACCATACCCAAATATATGGGAAAATAGAGGTAGTGAATAAATTCTTGGAAGGGTATCTAACAATGTATGGTTAAGTAAATTTCACCTTTGAAGGCATTGTATGGTTATGAGGCATTGCCACCATTAGATTCACTAATCCAAAGGGGAAAGGTCCTAAAAGCAATTCAAGTTGTGAAAAAAATGGAAAAATATTTACAATTATTGAGAGTGAGTGTGATCATGATGAAGAAAGAAGAAAAATAACATATGACTGAGAGCATTTTTGAGATCGGGGACATGGTTTTTGTATGGTTGTAACCAGACAAATAGAAGACATTGAAGGATGCAGTTAAGAAGATGTTGAAACCTAAGTATCATGGGCCATACCTAGTGTGTGCAAAGGTGGGGTAATTAGCATACACATTAGAAATATAACACAAGGGTAACTTTCATGATGTGTTCCATGTGTCATGTTTAAAGAATAAATTAGGGGTGCATGTAGTGCCTCAGATTGAACTACCAATGACTAACGAAGAAGGAAATCTTATGCTAGATCTTGAGTGCATAATTGGGGAGGAATTTAAAAAGCTTTAGAATAGGGTAGAAAACATGTTTAAGGGATACCCAGGGAGGATGCTACCTTGGAAAAAAAGGATTTATCAGGGAGGCATCTAAGTCTGGGGGAAAAAAGTTGCAATTTTTTTGGATTGATAGACAAGGTATGTTCAAAATGGAAAGACATATAAATAAATAAATAATCCCCAACATGAATCAAAATGGTGAAGATGAAGACAAGCATGTTGGAAAACATAGCCAAAATATAAGGGAGCCTTGGGATTCTTTAAAAAAACCTTCATTATCATTCTTGTATTATGCCAAGTCATGGTATGTGGTAGGTTGGTCAAAGCTTTTGTGTAGTAGGTATAGGTCTTGGGTTCCATTCTCGTAATAATTTTTTTTAAACATTTAGAGTTTGACTAGATTTGAGGTCAAAATACCCCAAGGGGGAAGGCATGTTGTGTACCTAAACACAACATATATTTATTTATGTGTGCACACACACATGCATGCTAAGTTAGCATTATTTATATTCTTTTATATTTTTATGTGCCTAGGGTTATTGAAGGGTTAGGTCATGAGTTAGCCTTAGACTAATTATGGTTTATAATGATTGAATACAAAAGGGGGAAAATTTCCTAATGAAAGTATATTTATTACAATATCAACTTAATGCAAGAGATATCTGCCATTGTGTTAGATATATTTTGTTACAACTAGATTTGTAGGTGTAATCCACTCTTAGGTTAGTAGGTGCTCCCATATTTTTTATTTATTAACATTTTAACTTATATTTTAAAGTTTCGTTCTCTGTTGTTATTTAGAATGTATCAAAACTCATCATTATTGGAGTAGTTATTGATCACCGAATCTTGATTCCAATCCACTTAGGTAGTACATTTCTCTTTGAGTTTGTCTATTTATTCAATTTCATATATTAACCATTATTCATATATTCAACATAATTACAACCAAGTTTAACATTATAAGAGGTATTGTGTACTTCTTCTTTAGTGTGATTCCTAATTTAGATAACTTAGTGATATCTTCCTATGTGTATCAACAAGTAGTAGATTAACCCACTCATGGAGCTTTATGGAGTCTCATCCATCAAACTTACTATTGGTGTATTCTTATTTTCATGTAGAAAAACTAGTATCCCCAAAATCAATCATTTGTTTTGAGACTTGATCATATTGTACATAAGGGTACTTGATCATAACTTTGTGTTGGGACTCATTTTGGGAATATTTTCTCATTTCTTATCTAAGTATATATTAGTGGGATCTCAACATATTGAAATAAATCTCTCTTGTCAGTTCAATTAGGTTTAGTTTTTTTTAAAGTTTGCACATTAGTTAAATATTTGCTTTTTTAATAATATAAAAAATAAAAATATTTTTATAATATCTTTATCATCTAGTTATATTTTTATAAATATCTATATCTTTAACAAACTATCATGATATAGGTATCATCCCCTCTAATATTCTTGATGCCATCTATAATGAAAGTACTAATGCAGATTAAAAAATCCATCCCTCCACACGTGCATAATCTCAATATGATGGGGTGGATCTTAATCGAGTGTATCCATAATAATTTCAAAAAAAGGGGCCTTAATTATTTTCACAAGCTCCTGGTGGGATTTTCAACCCATTTCTATCTTACTCACCTCTATTCCATCTAGAAGCTTCATGTCTCCCAGTTTGACTCTGCATTCTCGATCCCCATGGGTGGTGATAGGGATTGACTAGAACCAACATCATGCAAGGAGGTTCATTAGCAAAGGAAAGTTTGGAAGAAACTTATAAAGGGGGGCCTCATAATTTATGGAATGGGTCACTAAGCATAATACAAAGATTGCTTGAGATTTTATGGTAGCTTGGATAAAGCAAAAAGTTTCCATGCATGGCATTACCATCAATGTATCAAAGGAGCTCATCAGAGACACCATTGATATGTTAGGCTCAGGTGAAAAGGAATTTTAGGACCAGTCTAATAAATAAGAGTCCCTATAAATTTTTTTCTAAACAAACAATTTCATGCAGATGGTTAAGAAGGGTTCCCACGAGTTGACCTCCCACGTTACTAGCCAATAATTTACCTTTAGATCATGTGATATATGATCCTAGAAGGTAAATATACATTAATATTCTCCCACCATTTCTTACTTCTAAATCATCTTATTGGGTATGAGATCGGTCTACCCTATTTCTTGCTTAAGTCTCTTGAGAACACTATCCTGCTTCACCAAGTTAATAATACCAATCCCATCCTCCATCAAGGCTTGATTCTCCTCCTTGTTAAGCATGTCCAAGACATTTTAGGCTGGGAGGTTCCCCTAGGGGTTACTCCTCTAGGGAGGAATCCCAAGAGGACCCACCTGAGGAGGATCCTATCGAGGGATCCCATCTACCTTCCGATCATACCCTCAGAATAACTTATCACAGTCCCTCCCAAATTACCCCCCTCTTAAATTGATTTTCATCCCCAAACCAAAACCAATTGAAATAGGGACCCCAAGACCTACAAAATATTCTTGGAAAGGAAGGCCATGGTTACAAAGGAGTTGGAAAGAAACAAATAGTTGCTGGAAAATTTTAACTCTAAGGTGCAACAAGCTAGTTTTGGCTTGGCCAAACTTATCCAGGATTGGAATTCATTGCACAAATACGCTGAAGCAACTATCTAATCATTTATTCACTTTTCTCAACCCCCTCAGACCCCTACTACAACCTCTCCTAAATTTTTTAAATCCCCCCCTAGGCTCCCCCAAAGGAGTCCTTCCCAAACAATCTCTTTTATAGGTAAAAGGTAAAAATGTTCCATAATAATCCTCCTGGTGAAGTAGCTGAAGGCCCCAAAAATAATAATCTATCCAAATTTTCAATGGAAAAACTAACCATAATAACAAAGGACATTACTGAAGCTGAAGATCCTTAGGAGGGACCTTCTTCCTAGTTCTGTTGTTTTTCCTATTTTTGCTTCCATTTTATGTATTGCTTTTTATTTTTTGGTTTCTCAGCCCTAGTTGGCCTGTTTAAATTTATGTAATGCACTCTTATGGTTCTAGGTACCTGTAAAACCTAAATTTTACCATATCAAATAAAAAAATTAGTTAATTACATGTCACATCATGTTAATTATAGTTTCAAGATAATGCCTATGTGCATTCTTATCTTGATTCTTAGTTGAGTTAATATTGACTAGAAGAATCTTTTCTATTTTGAGAGTTCAATTATCTATCACTCCCAATTACACCTATATCCTATTAATGTTATAAATAAAGGTAGTCCATTATTAATTCAAGGTTGGTTAATTTATAATTAAAGAATACTGGTGTAGATATATATTTTGAATTATTATGTTCCTACATTTACACCATGAGTTTGTGTGAGGTTATTTGAGGAGCACGAGGTCATGGTGGAATTTAATTATAGAATTTCATACCTTGGTTTACCAAATTTTCTTAGTAAAGACACACTTTCATAAAATAATGACAAATGATGGTTAATTAGTTGTGTGCATCCCGTAATTGATCATCATTGCTCTAATTGCACTAATTAGGACCCTGTTTTGATGATTTTGATCTAATAACAACCTAATTAAACAAAATAATGAAAAAAATGTGTTTATTAGTTTTGTGTAGCCCAAAATATAACTTTATTTCTCTACACACACCAAATTGGGCCCATAACATGAACTACTACAGTTAAATAACTAACAAATGAAGATCAATTAAGGGCACACAACCTCAAATAAACCTTCATTATCCCACTTGCACCTAATTAACATGTTGGTTTGTATATTCTAATAACAACCTATTCAAATTAAATAGTGAAAAACAAGGGTTAATTGGTTTATTTGTAGCCCTATATAAAACTTCATTGACTCATAATTTATTAGGGCCTTATTTTGATGATTTTGATCTAACAAAACCTTGCTCGCACCAAATAATGAAAACATAATAGTTGATTAGGTGGATGCAACTCAAAACTCATTAAACCCTTCAATTATTAATTTGGACCTAATATTGAACTACTAACAAAAAATATTATAGTATACAATAATTATAATTTAAATTAGGTTAAAAAACAACCCCAGTTTGCCAATTTAGGCCTAGTATTAACCTACTCCCAACAAATAACATAATATACAAGCATTATGATTTAAAATAGGTTTAAAAACTTAATAATAAGAGGGTATTTTATATAAATTTCCACTACACAAACATAGAAACACATAATCAAATATTTTATCCCCTACATCCCAAAGAAGTGCCTTTACCATTATCCTCCACTCTTAAAGCTCGTCGCATAGACAAAATGTTAGTTCACAGTTTCCTTCACCGTATTTATGAGTGGACATATTATTGTAAAATAATTTTGATGGTTGTATGACCATATTTACATTTTAAAATCATAAAATATAATCATTTTTAGAAGATTGTATTAGATGCAAAATGAAATTTTAAATAGACCATATAAAAACTACAAAAAAATTATAATAAATATATGTAATATTTAATCTTTATTTCTTATATTATGAATTATTGTAACATTAAACTATGACTATACTAATATTTAAAGGGCAATCTTGAGTAAATAATTCTCATCCAAAAAAATATTGCATGGCAGGTAAGGTGGACTATCAAATTTAATCACTCAAGTAGAGAATCACCTTACATTAATTGATGTTAATAGGTCAATAGTTTTAGAAATGGTTGCCCATTTGAAGATCATTATTGTCCATTAATTTATACTTTAAATCAAATCAATCTCCATCACTACATAAAATAATTATCAATTTCCCTGTTTATACATAAAAATAATTTTAAAATGTTTTATGGATAGATAAAAAATATTTTTGAGAAATGGATGATAGTTTTAAGATTATTATTATACAAAAAGGTTTTTAATTTATTATTATTCCCCTGTTTGATAGAAAGGTCAGTGTTTGCTTTATTCTTCTTCTCAATAATTTATAGAAAAGAATCTAATCTTCTTTTTATACAGGTCATTGCTTGTCTATCTTATGAGCATCCTCCTACTTTTCTTCCTCATTTCTAGGAAGGATGAACCCACTTACAACATCACATCTTTTATTTAATTAATTTATCATATAATTACCCCTATAATCTTAGTGTGGATATATGGATGATGCTTATCATTCTTTTTCACCCATCAATGATAACATAATATTTTTTAAATAAAAAAGGTATGTGTTTGAAGATAAGCTAGTGACATGTATTCTATTTCTACAGTGGTCAAAGTAGATTGAATAACAATCCACATTTCACACACTTAAATTTTAATGATACAATACCATTTCTATTTTAAATTTTAATGTCGTATGCTACCAATCTTAATCTCAACACATCATGTAGGTAGATTCAATTAGAGGAGGTACTACACGAAACCTCTATATAATTTTTTACATATCTTCCACTATTGAAGTCTTGCATTGCAATTTCATGGCCGAGCTTAAACATCACTCACAAAATTGGGTACATGCTAGTGTGGATTTAGGCCCTACCATCTATTGAATAGTCATCTTGTAATGGACTGACCTTATTTATTTCCAACTAACAGTGTGGCATGACTATTTGGAGAGTGGTTATGGTGGTAGTTTGGAGAGCTATTGACTATTCAAAAAAATTTAAATTTTAAACATATTGATCAAACCACCACCCTCCTAAATAATATGCTAGCTATTAAAGCTTTTGCTCTGAGTACATGATCTATAGAAGCTCGACATGGTACCCTTAGCTAAAATTTCTTATTTTCATTCTCAATCTATCGGACATAACATAAATAACACCACCATAAAGGTAGGATGGATTCAAGCTACACTTGCAGGTTAATAATTAAGTACTTATAGTAAATTTCTTTTACAGTATAACATGCCTCTAAATTATAAAAAATAATAATCTACAAGTGAGATATCTAATGTTTAATTTTGCTAAGAATTGGGAAAATTTAGAGGAGAAGATTGAGGCCATGTTAAAAGTCGTAAAAGAAGATTCACACTTAACTTCCATTGCTCATAGGGAAGATATGTAATTCAGGAGAAGACTTCAACGATTAAGTTTGGTGTAGGAGTTTTATAAAGGATACAAACTATTAGCTCAGAGACATGAATCTCTTAAAGATGAAATTGGGTTGAAAGAAGATGAAGACCAAAGTCTAGATTGTGATAGGCATTTGGAAATGCCATAGATTAGATTTAGTTGTTGTGATCATGCTTTATCTTCACAAACATTGTTTATTCAAGATACACATGGGATTATTGAGCTCTTAAGTTCCATGAATTTTTAAGCCAAGGATTTATAAAACACATACATTAAATTGGACAAAAATATAGAGAGGAAGGTTATTAAGGATAATCTCTAAGATGATAACAAAGGGAAAATCAAAGAGCCAACTAACTGTGATGGATATGTGGGAGAGGACTCATGAATCTCCAACATAAATAGTGATTCTAAAGATAATGATTTTTCTTTACACATGGAGATATTGAGCCTCCAAGTGTAGGTTAACAAAGAAAGAAAGAATAAAATGGAGGTAAGTGTGAAGATGGAAGGATTAGAGAGGAAACACAGGGAGAGAATGGTTGAAATTAGTGAAGAGAAGAAATAGGCTATCAAGAAACTCTCCTTAGTGATAGTGACCTTAATCTATCATCACAAACAAATTTTTAAACCATTCCTTAATAGTACATAACCAGGTGTAAGGGGTTATTCTCGTATATAAATTTAGAAGTATGTTTCCTTTCCCTCTAATGTAATTAATTATTTGCATGAAATATTACCATATCTCAGTGGTAATGGATGGATCTTAAATTTATCCATTTAAATAAAATTGATACTCATATATTTTTTAAAGTCATAGGGTGTCGGATTTTATTTTTCCTATTGCTTCTCTTCATATCTTTTTTGTAGGCTTGCACCTAGAGTTAATTTATGTTTGATACACATTAAAACTACCATGCTTATATTATTTGTTATTATGATATATCTTAAAAGTGTAGATGCACTCTAATTTTTTAAGATGATTTTTATAAGATTATAGAGTTTTGAGGTTTTTCCATAATACTAATATCATTGTAGATGTGATATAGATGAATGGGTTTACATCAAAATGCAATTTAAAACTACCTATACATATTTAATTAAGTCTAATAATTTTAAAAATAATACTTAATTTTAATCCAAACCAATAATTAATTAGGAGAGGATGATTATTTTTATTTTTAAGGAAATCTAAAAACAATCCGAAGTCTTTATGGAAAGATAGTGAGAATCCTAAAAACTCATCATGACATGAGCACCTCCTAATAATCACACACTCCATGTTTTTAGGTCCAAAACTATGCATTTTACATTTATAGAAATTGGCAAATAAGTAAAAACTGATTTGATGAATACATTCATTACATTTGACCTCTAAATACCTCATTCAATATTTTGAAACTTTGCACCAATCACTAAGAAATTTCTCTTCTTCATCAAATTTTAATAGCGCAACTAGACCTATAAAAGATAAAAAAAATAATTTGCTTTGGGGATTTTGCTCAGGATCAACAAGGATTTTAAGCACTGACTACTTATCATACCCTTCAATATCATAAAACATCAAAGACAACATACTAATAAAAATTCAATTCAACCAAGAAGTCAAGCGTGATGCAGTGTGATACTATAATGAATTTCAATGCTAAAATGAATTCTCCCTAAAAGTTTGATTTCATTAGAATATTATGATAATAAATGTTAGATGTTCTATTACATTTCCTTATATTCTTAGATGCCTTTATATATATGCTTAGATGTCATAAATGCACCAAGGAACATGTGTATTTATAGAATTATGATTTTAAATTAGGACCATATTAACACCAAAACTGACATCAAATGAGAGAAAAAAGTTGACATGATGTAATTTCTAACCCTTTGGAGGCTCTAATTGGTGGGAAGACCCCAAAACCCTATAAATTTAGTGTACATATTTCTAGGAAAACCGTAGAAAATATATGAATACAAAGACAAAATAGAGATAAGGGATGAGAGAGAAAAATAGAGGGGAACATGAAATAAAATGACCAACATATGCTAATAAATCCCAATCTTATCAAATTATATATATATATATATATATATATATACCCTCAAATACTATTAGTAAATGACTAGGGGTGTTTTTTAGGTCTCAACATGATTGCCCACTTTTTGGTGTGTGTGTGTAGGAATACACAAATCAAATTAAAATAGGTAAAGGGTGGATACAAGATTTTGAAACTATTGAAGCTTCTAAAAAAATATAAAATGTACATGTGAATTTTGTAAATAAGTTTATGTGGATAAATTCCCACAATAATAAAAAGTTGAAATCTAGAAAGGAAAAACTCAAACTGATACATCTGGTTTTGATGAAGATATGAGGGTCTTCTTGTGAAGTCACAAAATTATGAATCTCTATTAAATCCAAGATGATTTTTTAAGTATAATATTTAGGGAATAAAAATCAAAGAAAAATTAATAAATTTAGTATTATGAAAAAAGGTAAGAAATATCCTTAATATATCTTGTTGTAGGACTATGTGTCATGTTGGGTACAATGACGAGTAAGTGAACTATAAATTCCCCTTTTTATAGGATATCAAATTGTAATGAATTATTAGATCATAGAGTTTGGATAAAATGAGCAGAATGCATGCCCCTCTTTTGATACATGGTATGAACTTTTGAAGAACATATTCCAAAAGAAAGAAACTACATACATCATATGTGAGTTAAGATATAAAATCACTAATGGCTAGCATATAAAGATGACATCTTGGAAGCATGCAGATTATATATAAAATTTTAATGTGTAGACACTCCTTTTCGATCACATTTCATGTCTAAACTAACTTTAGACTGATTTCTACCAAATAACACAAATTAAGCCTAGAGATCACTGAATGTCCCAAATTCATCTATACATTGGATGAAAAATCCCTAAATCATGTCAGCACATCCCTATTTGGGGAATTAAACTATTAAAAATGATAAAATATCTTAAATTCAACCTCAATCAAATTTTGATCTAGCAAATTGACAAATAAGCCTTTTTGACCTATTAAGCGGGGCACTTAACTAATTCATGAAAATGCCAAAACCCTAAACAAAGTTAATTAACTAAGCAAAACCAATTAACTACTTAAGTGAAAATTAAATGTTTAATTAGTGAATATCTATTTTAAAAAAGGAAATTTCAATAAAAATGAGGTCATGATGATGTCATCATTGTCAAAGTTAAAAATTACATAATATTTTCATAAATGCCTTAAATTTAAAAATGGGGAACCATGCTTAATAAATGGGATCTCTATCCTAAATATTAATTGCTTGTACTATCCTTAATTAAACCCTGGTTAATACTAACCTAACCTAGATTAAAATAAATCTAATCACACTTGGGTTAGGATTATTTTGGAAACCTATAAATACAAATGCTAAGGCCATTGTTTCAAAAAATAGCTCTCAAGCCAAACTTAAAATGCTATATTATTGAGAGACATAAGATTGTTTGTGCAACAAAGTAATTCCAAATTATGTATAGAAAAACTCCCAATCCAAACTTATAATGATAAATTATTGAGAGATAAATTTTTTTTGTGCAAAGAAGTAATGTCAAACTATCTCTAGAAAGCTTCATTTTGTTATCACATATCAAGCCAAGCCAAGCCAAAGTCTCAAGTGAAAAGGAGAATTGATGCCCAAAAATCTAAAGCATTGAAGAAAGTATCATTAGACACAAAATCAATCATTAACCTTTCTCACATGCCAAAAATCAAGCAATATTTGACAAGGAAGGTAACATAGGATTTTATGTGTCCTCCTATTTGTAGTTTTGTTTTTTGTGCTATGCTCACTCAAGTACTTAGGCAATAGTTGTTAGTTTTTATTTTAGTTGTTTGGTTTGAATTTTATTCACTAACAAGAGACTAATAATATTCTTTTTATTCCTATGATACATAATGAACTTAATATATTGTAAATGAAAATTCACATCAATAGATTTTAATATAATAGATCACATAAGAAGATTAATAAAATGCACTCACAACTAAGAGTAGATACACTCAATATAAGTGAAATGAGAGACATATAATTGAATATATAACTAAGCCAATTCAAGTATAAACCTTTGAAATATTTAATATAAAAAGAGAATTTCAAATATATGATGGATAATATCCTAACACTATCTTCTATATATACCCCAACTGGGCTATGAAAAACCCTTAAACTAAATAGGTTGACTACTACTATCAATATGAAACCTAGATATTATCAAATGATTAAGTAAAAGGTTTTGAATGCCACAAGTTATCCAAACATATTCCAATACAAGATTGAGGTTAAGGGCATAGAATTCCCACGTTCTCAAACTAGAATTTTCATCAACACTAACCAACCATGGATGCTTCTATTTAAAATAGTTATCTTCCCATGTCACATTTTATCTAGTCAAGTTATTATAATTGATCATATACTATGTGATCACCCTCATTAGCATCCTCTTAGTATGTGTCTCAAGAATCTATTCATCTTCTAAGGTAACTCTTCCTATGTACACATAATTTTTTTAAACTTTATCATTTCTTGATGCTTTATCTCTTGTAGGAACCTGCCAAGTTTTAATCTCTTTGAGTGAATTCCTTAAATATTCCACTAGGAAAGGAGTTGGTAGAATAATGGTTATTTGTGAGAGAAATTTTTACTTATTTATTCCTACATCCATTCCATATTCACCAGATTTTATCCCCCGGGCTATCTCCTTCCATCTGGTACCCTCTAACTATATCAAGACCTATAGTTTCCTACTATGTTATCAATTTTTATGTAGTTATAACCATTATCCATATTTTTACAACTACATCGATAAGATCAATGCAGTTCTTAACATTATGACATAAGCTTCACAAATAGGTCAGTCTAGCTGATATAGTTTGAGGCCAGTCAACCCATTTATGACTAATTCAAGCTAGCCAATATATTTGGCCTAATATTTGAGAGGTATTAATATCATTAATGATTATAAATATAATCAAACATTTCAATCCAATAGAGAGGAACATTCATTTTCAATTTCTATTTCTTTCACTTCTACCCTAAGTGTATATTTGGAGAATTTATTGCTTAGATCTTGTCTTGGAGGGAAACATTTGTCTTATGGAGCCTTAGATGTAATAGGAGGAGTCATTTTAGTATATATATTGATCAAAAATTGAGATACTTACAAACACACCAATTTCTTGTAAATAACCATTAGCTAAGGGGGAGATTGATGCTCGACAGGTCTTGTTCAAGGTAACTATATTCTAACCCTAGATCTTTCATTTTGATAGATATAAGTCGTATAGTTTATTGGTTAATGAATATGTATATAATTTCTTGAATTATATCTAAACTTAAATTAGTGTGGCTATATGATTATTAAAACTTTCCATCTTTCCACCTTAGTCAACCTAGCTCCTTATTTTCCTGCCACAATTCCTTACCTATTTTTATATGTTTCTAACCCTTCCCCTTAAATTGTTTGATTGTGATATTTAATTACATTAATAAGAGACATAGATAGAGATATTTCATTTTTATGATTGTCTAGAGGCTCTGGAACCCTCTTTATTGAAATTGTGTTGTAGGTACTCCTATTGCTAGGTTTATATATCTATTTGATCATATCCCAATTCATTAAGTATCAACAAGTTCTATTTGATTTACCTTTTTTGATTTTTTATATTTAGATAGGATAACTACAAGTCAATCCTGGCTCATTACATACATTTTAGTGAACTTGATGTGAAGCTGACCATTTCCTTCACCTTTTCATAAAACTGTGTCAAACATATTGATTCCATTGTGTTTCATATTTTTAATCAATGAGATATATCAAATAGATCAATACTCAAATTAAATTATAAACACATATAGGAAAAAATAAATATATCACTAATATCCTCAAATATGTGAGAGAATGTAGGCCATGGATAAGGTTGAACCTTTGTTTGTAAAGTATTTAGAGTATGTGGCTAAGCCAGTGATGGCGTATGATAAAGAATGATATCTAAGTATCTCTAAATTTTTAGCTAGATCAAAGCTAACTACAAAGGGATCATCTAAAGAATATCCATCATTATAATCATGAGTGTGGAGATCAATAGTACATGCATAAATGATTTTTTTTTAAAATAAACATAATGTATGGAATGTTTAGTCAGTGACTAATATCCTTATATCTGTGAGAGAATGTAGGTTGTGGATAAGGTTGAGCCTTTGTCTATGAATGATTTGGAGTATCAAAGATTACACTGACAAACATCAATTGAATAAAAACTAATTTTAGGTACATTAAGATGAGAAGGAACTAAAATAATATAACTAAAATAATGTTATAAAGAAGAATGATATCTAATTATATCCACATTTTATCTTGAGCAAAGCTAGCTAAAAAGTGAACATCTAAATAATATCAATCATCATAATTAGGAGTGTGGAGATAAATTGTACATGCATCGATGATTTTATTGGTTTAAGAATCATAATAGATGGAATTTTTAGTGAGTAACTAATATCCTCATATCTGTGAGAGAATGTAAGCCATGGAGAAGGTTGAGTCTTTATCTATGAATGATTTAGAGTATGCCAATGAGCTATTATTGGAATAGGCTATGGAAAATCATGAAAATGTTATTATAGCACTCAAAATCTATCTATATGATGTGTAGTACATTGATGCAAAAAAAAATAAACTTCTCCATATTTAAGGATTTATCCTTTAAGTATCTTAAGAGGAGTTAGGCTTTTGTCGATAGATTATGACTTCTCTAGATAAAGTGTATCAATGAATTATTGAAGCTATTGATAACGAGTAAAGGAATGCATGCTTGTACCATAGAAATAATAAGTACATCTAAGATTAGCCAACTATGAAGGTCGATTATCTGTAGGAGTATTAGAGCCTGAAGCTTACTATTGTGATATGAATTACTGATGTGTCTGCCAATCCTTATTCCAATGACCAAAAATCTTATGGAACTAAAAATATGGTTCATCTAACCATCATGTTGGTAGGGGATAAAGTTTAGGAAAATGTAGTATGTCGTCACCAATAGGATGAGAAATTAGAGTAAGATTAGGATAATGCTCAATTTTGGAAATAAATGATATCAAAGCAAGTTAGTGTAACATAGCTAACATATCCAAAGGGAGTATAATAGAAGGATTAGAGAATCTTGTGAATTAGTATGGCCCCATCATGGCATGGTCAAGAACTATACTCTAAAGAAGCTTAATGGTGACTGAATGTGTGTGTGTGTGTGTGTGTGTGTGTGTGTGTGTGTGTGCGCGTGTGCGTGTGCATGTGTAGTGTGTGCATGCGTGCGTGTGCATGTGCATGTGCGCGTGCGTGCATGAATGCACGCACGCTCCATCTAAGATTTATGAACATCAAGTTAATAAAAACTAATTATAGGTATAGTAGGATGAGAAGGAACTACATTAATAGAAATAAAATAATGTTGTAAATAATAATGTTATCTAAGTATATATACATTTTTAGGTTGATCAAAGCTAGATAAAAAGGGATCATCTAAAGAATATCCATCATCATAATCAAGTGCGTGGATATCAATATTACATGCATCCATGATTTTATTGGTTGAATAAGTATGATAGATGGAATGTTTATTCTTTGTACCAATGAACATCAAGTGAAGAAAAACTAATTTTATGTACAGTAGGATGAGAAGGAACTACATTAATAGAACTAAAAGAGTGTTGTAAAGAAGAATGATATCTTAGTATCTCTACATTTTTAGCTTGATCAAATTTAGCTAAAAAGGGATCATCTAAATAATATACACCATCATAATCAAGAGTATGGAGATCAATATTACATACATAGATAATTTTATTGGTTTAAGAATCATCATGGATGGAATGTTTAGTTAGTGACAAATATCCTCATATCTATGAGAGAATGTAGGTTGTGGAGAAGGTTGATCCTTTATCTGTGAATAATTTAGAGTATGTGGCTAATCAATAGTACATGCATCGATGAATTTATTGGTTAAAGAATCATAATTGATGGAATGTTTAGTTAGTGATGAATATCCTCAGATCTGTGAGAGAATGTAGGTTATAGAGAATGTTGAGCCTTTGCCTAAGAATGATTTGGAGTATGTGGATAAGTTGATGATGACATACGATGTGGAAAATCATATCTAAAAAATTTACAAAAAAAGGATCATCTAAAGAATATTCATCATCAAAATTAGGAGTGTGGAGATCAATATTACATGCATCGATGATTTTATTGGTTGAAGAAGAATAATAGATGGAATGTTTAGTCAATGACCATAACCATAAAAACTCAAACCCAAAACCATAGACCATAAATCATAAATCATAATCCCTAAACCTTAAAACATAAATGCCATAACCCAAACAATCAGACCCAAAAACTAAACTATAAACTCTAAACCCTAAACCCTTCACCCCAAACCCTAAAAATGAAACCTAAATGATGAACACTAAACCCTAAACCCTAAATCATAAACCTCAAAATGTAAATCCTCAACCCTAAATTCTAATCCCCAATCTATAAAATCCTAAACCTTAAAACCTAAACTAATCCAAGTGGATTTCTCTATTTGTCAAAAATTGAAGTCTTCATATTCTGATCGGATCAATTGCACAGTGTAGATTTCATCAAGAGCTTCCAGTGCTTTTCATAGTTAACACAATGGACATCATATGCAAAAGATATGATCCATTGAAGTTACTAATGTAACAGGTAAAATGTGGTGTAATGTGCAAGTGCCAAGTGAACCAATAAGAATTCGACACATAGTAGTTTAAATTGGCTAAAAAAATTAGGTTTGGTTAAATTTCATCTTTGATAGCATATACAGATTGGACAAATAGACCCCACTATTGGCTTGTTGGGGGACCTCAATGACGGTTAGTACACTCTTTTTAAGGAGGGGTGCCTTGGCCACCTATATTCAAAATTCAATGTATTTGAATTTGTATTTAAATCCCAATTCTAATTATAAAATCCCAAATTTGGGATTATTGTTTTATGTAATGTAAATGTGGTGCCACATGTTAGGGTTTTATATTTCCACATGACCCAAGTCAACCTCTATCATGAAGGTAGAGTTCAGGATAAGATTCTAATCGACTGACTGCCACATCATCATGCCAATCGAATGCCAACTGAAGAACATAGTATTTGTTCCACCTAAGCCAACTTACCACCACCAAATTATCATATGCCTTAGACAAAAGGCTTCATCAGTGCTTGAAAAGGTGGAGACAAGGCTTTAAAAAGTCTTTATAACCTCTTTCCCCCATGTATGTGGGATTAATAACATAAAGCATTATCACTAAATCTTTTCTGATAGGATCTGAACCCATCCCATCATGGGAAAAGATAAATCACCCAAATGACTCACCCTTGGGTATAAATCTATTTAAAGGTCCATGAATGTGTAATTAAACAAGATGGGTAAACAGACTATGTATTAAGAAAACATAGACTAGATTACATTATTTTGTCATTTTGGAGACCTTAGAGTCTGAACCAGAGCTCGAAGTAAACTAAAAATTGTTTAGAATTATGATAAACTTTGTGCATTATACTCATTTTCCCTTTTTGGATACTTCTTGATGACCTTTTGTGTTATATAAGTCGTTGGAAGATGAAAAGGAGAAGCCTCTACAAGTGATTCAGGAAGGTGAAGGACGTGCTGAGTCAGCCAAGGTCTTTTGAAGGTCTGATACACTATTTTTATAGAGATTATATCTATTTGTTGATTGTAAGTATTATTTGGGCTTGCAATTTTAACAACATTAATGGATCAATTCAATAAGAACCCAGGGACATAGGAAATTCCAAACCCTATAAACAATTCATGTGTCTCTTTTGATGCTTTTGGTTTTAAATTTAATTTTCAATTAATTTGAAGATAATTTATAATTTAAAGAGAATGAAAAATAAATCATTTTAATGTTTTTATGGGAATTTGAGTAACTTAGGATGTTTTAAGATTCATAAGGAATTTCAATGGGTAATTGATGTGAACAATCAAATTCAATTTTATTTTAGTTTGGAAACCCATTTTGATCATATTTTTAAATAGTTAAAAATCTTAATATTCTGCATCCAATTCTATTTCAATTGAGGAATTGAGAAAATATAAGATCTTAGTAAATGGTTTAAAAAGTAATGAATTTCTTACTGGTGTTTACTAATCATAAACCCAACCCTAAACAATAAAACTTGACATCAAACCCAAAAACCTAAATCACAAGATGTAAACCCCAAATCTTGAATAATAAATCCTCAATTATTAAACTTATGTCCTACACCCCAAACCATAATATCCAAACCCTAAACCCTAAATCCCTTACCCTAAACCAATAACCTCAAAAATAAAGCCCTAAACATGAACATACGATACAGAGGTTTCAACCTCTATACATGAACTACTTGGCCATCCCTTTCAAGGCCATCCCCTCAACTACTAGCCTCATTTACACAATCCAATCCCATCCAGTCCTCCACTATGACCATTTCAACAATCATATGATGAACAACATATATTGTGGAGACCACACCATAGAGAAATGAGGAGGAAAAATACATTGTGGAGTATCATATTAACTCAATTTCTAAGCCACACATCCATACCCACGTCCAAAAAGCATACAAGCATCATTTATTTTTGCTAAGGAGGAAACATAGTTTCCTTTTTTATAACTCATTTTATAAATTGGAGTATATGAAGTAAGCATAAAGAGGCAATTTTTAATCTATCATCATCCTTCATTGTTCAAAATGAATTTCCACCATGTAAGTGTAAAGATGATATTATCTTATTTCCACCATGGAAATCATTCAACAATCTCCCTAGAGTAATCCATCATGGGCCTACCTAATCTACTAGACATGAATGAGAATAATGACCCTAGTACACTCCAATCAGAACAAAAAGAATTGAAACACCATTCAAGATTCACCTAAAAAAGATATTGTTTAGTTTGAAATAAATTTCTACTAACTATTAGATTAGAACACACTCTACCAGATGAGGGAGTAACTAGGGATGATGAGGGAGTGATTAGGTAAGATGAGGGATAATGAGGGAATGGTTAGGGATAATGAGGGATGAGGATGAATGAGGAGGGAATGTTTAGGGATGATGAAGGATGATGAGGGTTGATGAGGGAGTGATCAGGAATGATGAGGGATAATGAAAGATGATGAATGATTGACTAGGGATGATAATAAATGGTGATGGTTGATGAGGTAGTTATTAGGGATGATGAGGGATGATGATGGATGATGAAGGATGATGAGAGAGTGATTAGGTATGATTAAGGATGATGAGGATTGATGAGGGAGTGTTTAAGGATGATTAAGGATAATAAGTGATGAGCAGGAAGTGACTAAGGATGCTGAGGATTAATGAAGGAGTGATTAGTGATAATGAGGGATGATGATAGCCAATGAGGTAATGATTAGGGACAATGAGGGACAAGGAGAGATAATGAGGGAGTGACTAAGGATGATAAGGGAATATGAGGGTTAATGAGGGAGTGATTAGGGATGATGAGGGTTGATGAGGGAGTGTCCCATGTGAATTTGGAATACTATAATATGAATTTATTCTATGAGACTTTGGAATAATGCATGGGATTGGAATTGAAAAATGAATGGATTGACCCATCTATCTAGCATTTATTTTAGAGGAAATGGTATCTTTCTAGGATGAATTTTGAATGGTGTTTCAATTCATTCTATTTTGAATGGAGTGTATTGGGGTGACTAGAGACATTCATGTCTAGTTTAAGTTATCATATCATCACTATAGGTAGATGTCAAGTATGAGTGGTTGCATACATACATACTGTAATAGGTATGTGGTAGATGTCATGTATGAGTGACCGTATCATGACTATATGTATGTTACAAGTTACATGTTACAGGTCAATCATTTATGCATATAAATAGACCCATTGATTGAAAATACCACAAATTTATTTCAGGAATCCACTTTCAAGCTTGGTTATTCACTCATGTAGGGCATACTAAAATAGGTAAAGTAGGTAGGGCACACTCAATTAAGTAAAAAATGGGACATAATTAGTGGTATAGATGTATTACTACGTAACATGATTTGAAACTTTGTTTCTCATTCTATCTTCAAATCCTAAAATTCTAAAAACTAAGTATTAACTAGATTGGATTTTGAAAAACTAACTTCTAAATGGTAACTCCTATAGCTCTAGAATCAATTTCATAAGATACACTAACCCTCACTAAAAAAATGGTGTACACTCACTAAAAACTAAATATATACTCTCACTAACTTTTCCTTATAAAAATTTCATTTATAAGGGCATACACCCTTTTTAAAGGGTGATGTAGAGGGTTTATGAAAAAATAATGATTTCACCCTCACTGGCTCTGATCTTGATCATTGATCTCATCTTGCATATACCTTGACTCTACTCAACCTGTAATCTTCAATAATCATTCATCTTTCACTAGGATTGATAGCCTCCTTTTCTTTGAATCTATCAATAATAACCTTTTGAAAACATTTATAAATGTAATTAGACCCTACTTAAGTCTCTCACTCATCCCCTTAACTCATTTCATTCACTATTCCATCTTCTTTCACTTTATTCATTCACTAGTTTCACACTAGTCAATCTTCGTAGGGCTTCAAACACTAAATATTGTTATTGGTATCTTGAACACAATATGAGACCAAGGATGATATTTCATAATCATGAAACACTTTCCTTAATCCCTATAAACCTCTTATTCACTATCCATCATGCACTGACACACCTCAAGTTCAATAGTGAACCTATCTCTTTGTAGCCTTTTTTTTCACAAATCTTCTTCCTCTGGACATTTTTAAAATCATATAAAATATTTAATCCCATATTTGGGTACCCTCTATATTTCTACTACCTCCCATGATGTTTCATCACTAAACTCTTTGTGAAAGTACACCTTCCTTTTAGTCACCTTGCCAATTAGGCCCTCTAACCTTCCATACACTTGTTCAGACTTTAAATTTGCACCATACCATATGGTATCATGTCAAAAAAACTTTAATCCTTTTCCTCATGGAAAAGTACATATGATTACAATTTTTTTTTAAGATTCCCATGGTCAGAACTTGACTTATTAGGGTTATTGTTTCCAAACCTGAGTTAGTGGACTGTGTAGGCATGTGCATGGTTGAGAGGGGTCAAAATAGGATAAAGAGAGTTATATTACAATTAGAGACATAAAAACAACCTTAAAATTTATATTTTATCCCCCTTGACATTCTCTAATCACTAGTATTTTAAATTCTTTCCTTAATTGACCACAATAAACAAAACATGAAACTCTGAGTTTGCATAATAGACTGTGTAGGTTGAGAAAGGTAAAATTGCAATCATTTTATTTTAAGATAACTTAAAAATATTTTAATACCTTATAAAGGTCTATGATGTCATGAAATTTTTTTAATGACCTTTATTCAATCCAACTATAGCTTATAATCAACAAAACATAGAATTTTGTGTCCTTATTAAGGACTGTGTAAGAGTTTAGCATTCAGTTACACTTCAAAAGGTTCCAAGAATTAAAAGGGATATTATCAAGACTTTTTTTCCTTTAAAATCATATTAATAATTCACTAACTACTCACCCATTCATTTTCTCAAGCACATATAGTCCTTCCTTAGCATTTTGACTAAGTGAACAGGTATTGACTGTGTAAATAGAGTTCTCTTTACTTGTGGATTGTACATTGAAGTTATATCAATTTTTTATTAAATTTAAAATCATAAAAAAAATTATTAAAATAAGCATACTCTTTCTATAGACCATTTTAAGTAGAATAATGATCTTCTTGACACAAATATTTCAAGAAACAGGGAGATACTACATGCCTTGACTATCACATGTTGAGTGTGGAGCCCTTTGGGGCTATCACATGACCATGGTAGCACATTTTTGGGGATTAGAGAGCTCCAAAAATGTATGGAGTAAGTTTTTACCCACTCCACCTTTTGTGGAATCTTTCTTCCATGTGAGTGGAATATTCTTAGATATTTTAAATTTCTATGTCTTCCTTATTTTGTGGAGTGAGTTGTTAGATTTCCATTTTCCATGTTGACTTCCATGTTTTGTGGAAGTGGGATTGAATTCCATGTTTTGTAGAGTTTTTTGTCATCTCATTGAAATTTGTGAAAGCCTTTTGTGGAGGAGAGATGTGGATGGCAAGTTCCTCCTTAGGTGGGCTTATGGATAAGCATGACTAGGTGGAGGATAGGTATTTATTTATGGATAATGCTTATCTTGGATAAGTATGGTGAGTTTTTTCGTCTTGGGATTGTTTTGTATTCATTTTTTGTTATTATATAAATGTGGCGTGGCTTTTGAGAGACAAGAAAAATCACAAATGTTTTATTGATAGGGTGTGGTATATCATCTTGTGATATAATATTTTATAGGTGCAAGTGCAGGTGTAGTATAACATGTGTACAAAATTGTTGACAGATTTGGATCATCAATTCAGTGAATTCATTTGTGAATTCAAGAGGAGATATTATATCTCTATGAGAGGTTATTTTTATTCTTGTTTTGTTATATATTTTATTGAGGACTTTCTTGGTGGATGTAGCCCACATTGGGTGAACCACAATAGATTTGTGTTATGTGTTATTACTGGTTTTATTTCCTTAGTTATTGCTTTCATATACTATGATTTGATGAATTATTTACATGATACATGTAGTGCATAATTAAATCTATTTTTTACACTTTTAAAATCTGGTTATGTGATTTTATCATAAATTAAATTTGGTTTTAATTTTTTTAATTCCTAACAATTGGTATTAGAGCTTTGGTGGTATTTTTTTGTTAAAGTGGTAAATCAAAGGAAAAGTTATTAGCTTGAGTGGGAGCTATGGGAGAAGAGATCAGATTTAGGGTTGAGAAATTTTATGGTAAGAATTTTGGTTTGTGAAAAATGCAAATGAAAGATTACTTATATCAAAAGGAGCTTCATCTCCCCTTGGAGGGGAAAGGAGAACAACCTGTAAGTATGAGTGATGTGGATTGATCTTTGATTGATAATAAGGCATCAAGAGCCATAAGGTTATGCCTTACATCTTCTATTGCATTTAACATTTTAGATGAGAAAACTACAAAGGATCTCATGGATAAACCTGGAAAGTTGTATGGTAAACCCTCTACTTCAAATAAAATTTTTCTTATGAAAAGATTATTTAATATGAAAATGTCTGAGGATGGTTTTATTGATAGTCATTTAAATTATTTTAATATAGTTGTAAGTATGCTCACTTCTATTGGAATTAAGTTTGATGATGAAGTTAGAGCTTTGCTGATTTTGTGTTCTTTACTTGATAGTTGGGATAGCTTAGTTATGGCCGTGAGTAATGCAATCCTTACCAAGGGAAGCTTAAATTTTGAAGATGTTGTAGGTGTGATTCTTAGCTAGGAAATGTAAAGGAAGAGCACTGGTGAATCATATTCAGGTAATGATTTGTCTATTGAAATTAGAGGGAGGCAAAAGGATAAGAGGCAACTGTGGAAAGTCAAAGGGTAGATCTAAATCTAGATCTAGAGCCAAGATGATATGCTAGCATTGTGGGAAGAGTGGACACTCAAAGAAGGATTATTGGTCACTTTGGGATAAGAATTACAACAAGGAGGAAATGAATGAGGTAAAAGTGACATCAGGTAAATCATGTCAGGATGCCTTAATTCTTTCTATGGAAATTTTTTTTGAGTCTTGAGTATTAAATTTAGGGGCTTCTTTTCATGCCACCCCACATAGGCATTATTTTACTAATTATGTTTAAGAGAATTTAGGACATATTTATCTTGGTGATTATTAACCATGTGAGATAGTAGGGAAAGCTTGTGTTTAGATGAAAATATAGAATGAGAACACATGGCTAATTAAATATGTCAGACACGTGCCCATGTGGAGACAAAATTTGGTTTCAATGGGTAATTAGGTAATCAGAGTTATTTGGTAATGTTTAATATAGATTCTTGGAAAGTTACCAAAGGTAATCTTGTGATTTCAAGAGGTAAGAAAGTTGGTACTTTATATTTGACTAGTAATGTTGATTCTTGTGATTTAGTTGCTGCAGATGGAAATGCAACTCTATGGCACTACATGCTCAGCCATATGAGCCATAAGGGCATGGAGATATTAAAAGACAAGTTACCTAGATTAAAATACAATGACTTAGACTTCTATGAGAATTGTGTGTACAAGAAACAAAAGTGAGTTAAGTTACTAAAATTTGGATCCATAAAGAAAGAACATAAGTTAGAGTTGGTACATTTAGATGTATGGGGACTAACTCATGTATCTTCTATTGGTGGTTCCAATTATTATGTCACTTTTATTGATGATGTAACTAGAAAAGTTTGGGTTTATTGCATTAAAAATAAATCTGATGTATTTGAAACTTTTAAGAAGTGGAAAGCCTTGGTTGAGAATGAAACATGTCTCAAGTTAAAATGGCTCAGATCATATAATGGAGGTGAGTATTCTAGTAATGATTTCTTTGATTATTATTCTAACATTAGAATCTATAGGCAAAGGATGTTTCTAAGAACTCCATAATATAATGGGGTATCTAAAAGGAGAACATAACAATAATGGAACATGCTAGGAACATGAGGTTATGTGTAGGGTTGCCTTTATAGTTTTGGGCAGAAATAGTTAACATGGTAGTTTATTTGATTAACAGAGGACCTTCTAACCCTTTGGATGGAGGAATTCTTGAACAAGCTTGGTCTACTAAAAATGTTGATTATTATTTTCTTAGAGTCTTTAGATGTAAGGATTTTTGTCTTATTAAGAAAGAGGATAGGACCAAGTTAGAGGCAAAATCAGAGAAATGCATATTTATTGGTTATGGTGAGGATGACTTTGGTTTCTATTTATGGAGCATTGAAGATAATCAAATATTTTGGTCTAGAAATATAATCTTTAATGAAAAAGTCATGTATAAGAATCATTTGCAAGAATAGGAACATGAACAAAAAGAGTACACAATATTAGATGACATTGTAGATGACAAAGTATCTAATGAATCAGTTGAAGAACCTTCTACACAAGGACCCCAAACTCATATGGTAAAAAGGTCTTTTAGGGTAAGAAGAGCACCTGAATGTTTTTATCCTTCTTTGAATTATTTGTTACTCACTAAAAATGAATAACTAGAGTGTCATGAGGAAGTAATGCAGGTAGATGCTAGGATGAAGTGGGAGAAAGCCATGGATGAGGAACATATATCTCTCATGGAGAACCAAATATGGGATTTGGTAAGGCTACCCAAGGGCAAGAGTGCATTGCCAAACAAGTTGATCTTTAGAATAAAAGAAGAGGATGAAGGGGAAAAAAGGTATAAGGCCAAGATGGTGGTCAAGGGGTTTGTACAAAAATTAGTTATTGATTTTGATGAGATTTTTTCTCTTATTATAAAAATGATTTCTATTAGGACTGTTCTTGGTTTAGTTTCAATTGAGGATTTTCACTTAGAATAGTTATATTTGAAAATTACTTTTCTTCATGGTGATTTGGATAAAGAGTTGTATATGAAGCAACCACGGGGATATAAGGTCAAAGGGAAGGAGAATTATTTGTGCAGACTAAAGAAGTGCTTGTATGGCTTGAAACAAGCTCCATGATAATGGTATTATAAATTTGATTATTTTATGTTGAAACAAGGTTATCAAAGGTGTAATTCTGACTATTGCATGTACATCAATCATTTTGATGATGTTTATTTTATTATATTATGCTTGTATGTGGATGACATGTTAGCTACAGGAAAGAACATACATCATATTCATATACTCAAGAAACAACGTAGTGACTCCTTTTCTATGAAGGATTTAGGTGCAATGAATCAAATACTTGGTATGAGGATTACTCATGATAGAAAGGAGAGGAGGCTGATTTTATCCCAATCAGAGTATGTGAAGAAAGTGTTGGAAAGGTTTAGCATGTTGGATGCTAAATCTATTGGTACTCCTTTGGTAGGCCACTTTAGATTATCAAAGGAGCAGTGTCTTAAGATGGAGGTTGAAAATCTTAAGATGTCTAAGGTACCCGAATAAGAAGAATTATCTTTGGGATCCATGATTTTTGGGTCATATTAACACCAAATTTTATATGTAAATAGTTGATTCTAGCCTTAGAATTTCAAATTAATAATACCTTACTCATCGATAGTAGACAACTTGATGTATGCCATGGTTTGTACTAGGCCAGATATTGCCCAAGTAGTGGGAGTTGTGAGCAGGTATATGAGAGACCCTACTTATGAGCATTGACAAGTAATGAAATGGATTCTTTAGTATTTGAGAGGAACCATTGATGTTGCATTATGTTATGGTAGATTAGATACCACTTTGCATGGTTATGTGGACTTAGATATGGTAGGGGATATTGATAGTAGGAGGAGTATGATAGGATATATATTTATTGTTGGAGATATAATGGTTAGTTATATTTTTAAGATACAAAAGGTTATGGCTTTGTCAACCACAAAGGTAGAGTATGTTGCTATCACAAATGCTAGCAAGGAGATGATTTAGTTATAGGAGTTATTTCAAGAGTTGGGGCATGAACAAGAAGTTAGGAGACTACACAATGATAGTTAGAATGATATTTATTTGGAAAATAACTCCACTTTTCACTTGAGGATGAAACACATTCAGTTACATTGTCACTTCATTAGGACAACTTTGGAGAAGAATTTGGTAAAGCTAGATAAGATTCATACTAGCCAGAATCCTGTAGATAGGATGACAAAGGTCATCACATTAGACAAGTTGAGACTATGTTCAAATTTGGTTGGTCTTAGTGGTCATGGAGCAGTGATAGATTATGTTTAAGAGAAATGGTCTCCAAGTGGGAGATTGTTGAGTGTGGAGCCCTTTGGGGCTATCACATGACCATAGTAACACATTTTGGGGGCTTACAAATCTCCACAAATATGGGGAACACATTTTCCCCCACTCCACCTTTTGTGGATCCTTACTTCCGTGTGAGTGGAATATTATTAGATATTTCTAATTTCTATGTCTTATTTATTTTATGGAGTGAGTTGTTACATTTCTATTTTCCATGTTGACTTCCATGTTTTATGGAAGTAGGATTGACTTCCATGCTTTGTGGAGCTATTTGTCATCTACTTGAAACTTGTGAAAGCCTTTTGTAGAGGAGAGATGAGGATGGCGAGTTCCTCCTTAGGTGGGCTTATGGATAAGCATGACTAGGTGGAGGATAGGTATTTCCTTATAGATAATGCTTATCTTGGATAAGCATGGTGAGTTTTTTCCTCTTGGGCTTATTTTTTTCTTCATTTGTTGTTATTATATAGGTGTCATGTGGCTTTTAAGAGATAAGAAAAAAGGTAGATGTTTTATTAATAGGGTGTGGTATAGCAGCTTGTGATATAGTATTTTGTAGGTGTGGGTGCAGGTGCAACATAACATGTGTGCAAAATTGTTGATAGATTTGGATCAAAAATTTAGTGAATCCATTTATGAATTGAGGAGGAGATATTCTATCTCTGTGAGAGGTTCTTTGTAATCTTGTTTTGTTATAAATTTTATTCAGGACTTTTTTGGTGGATGTAGCCCATATTGGGTGAATCATGGTAGATCTGTGTTATGTGTTA
The DNA here is from genome assembly GCA_037957365.1 of Torreya grandis. NCBI lineage: Eukaryota > Viridiplantae > Streptophyta > Pinopsida > Cupressales > Taxaceae > Torreya > Torreya grandis. The sequence goes on along the minus strand of JARHVA010000017.1, from coordinate 4,058,101 downwards.
TTCCTGGTTTTATTTTCTCTATTATTGATTTCATCTACTATGATTTGAGGAATTGTTTCTATGATGCATGTAGTGCATAATTAAATCTAAGTTTTACACATTTAAAATCTGGTTATGTGATTTTATGGTGAAATAAATTTGGTTTTAATTCTTTTAATTCCTAACATCACAGTCACATCAAGGTTTCATCTTCAAGAATGTTTCTTTAAGACCCTCTCTTTTTGGGAATACATCAACTAGAAATATAAAATTAGTATGATTGGATATAACTTTAAATGATTTAACTAATTTTCTTTCTCACACCAACAACCATAAACTCCATCAAATCCTTCTCTTGTCTGACTGTAACCTGCATTCTCTACTCAAACTTGTAGCTAACACAAATAATGACATGATCATAAACTCAAAGGATTTTAAAAATAATGTATAAAAAATGAAAATCCACACACTTTTCTTAGAGGAGTAAACACACACAAAAAACTTTCTTTATTAATTTGAACCATCATTCATTATATATATAGTCCATGAATGGACTCTACCACCTTTGTGGAGAGTTTACATTCTTCATATATTTATTTATTCTCTCTCCTTCTCTGAGTTCTCTCCTCTCTACCTACTCTATAAATACCCTCTTCACCTACCTTACAAATTCTATTCTTAACCCACATCTATTTTGGTTTTGGTAGTTACCATCAAGACTCTCTTACATGGCCAACTCAATATATGAGTGGTAGTTAATCTTTTTAACATGATTCTTGATTTTAAAGACTTAATAACTTAGACATAAAAATGCATTAAAAACTCTTTTCATGACTTCTTAAACCTTTGTATAAACATTATCTCTCCTAACCCCTTTAAATGATGCTTATGGGTCTTCTATGCTTAGTCTAGGATTTGAATTTTCAAATTTATACTTTTGGAGGGAAAACTCCAATACATTCAAAACACACTTCTAATGATTCATGATGATTCCTAAGATAAAAAATGGATCCTAAAGGATCCCTCACACACACCTACACCCAAAATAGTTCATTTGTGACCCCTAACTAGCATATATCACTTCAACAACTAAACATGACATTTTGCTTACTAGATGCTCCTACATCATACTCCCCAAGAAGAAGAAAAAGTGAATACCAATGCCACATTTTTATTTATCTTCTTATAATTATCCTTATCTTGTCTTTATTTTATACATTCCTCTTCACTTTTCTCAGGTCCATCTTTCTCTATCCTTTCTTACTTAGTCTTCATTATTCTATTCCTTGCTTTCTTCTTCCACTTTCTTCTCCTTAATTCTTTCTCAGCTATAAGTATCCATGTTTCCATTTCATTATCAATAAAATCATGGTTTTCATACACATATTCATCATCCTATTTAGTTTAACCTATCCAAATATTATATTTCACATGCATTCTATGAGTGTCATGAGGCCAAATTGCCTCTTCACTAACTCCTTGAGCTTGTATGCTTGTTTTAGACTTCTTTTCAACTATACCTTTTTCCATATCAGTTTGTTCATCCTCTTACTTTAACTTACCTTTTGAATTCAATTTTTGGAAACTTATTATAATCTCTTTCTCATTCCTTGATTCATCCAACTCTGCTGCAATATCATCAAGCAAACTAATCACATGCTTACCTTGTCTTGGATTCATTTATTGACCCTTGTCATGTTTGATCATGAGATCTTGTGGCTCATATCCTTATTGATTCTCCATACTTGGATTATCCATATCATCCATGCTTAGTTATTGTTGTTCAATGGTTGTATTAGTGTCTTCATAGTTGTTAGCAACTAGGTCATTAATCTTTTCCTCATTTGACTCCTCTTTAATCTCATTCATAAGATTCTCATGCTACCCTTCACCAATATGAAACCCTTTCAATGGAATAAATAAATTTTATAACACCTCCAATTCCTCTTTCAATGTGAGAGCATCTATCTCTCCATCATCTTCATCAACTTTTGGACCCTTATGTCCTTTCTCTTCAAAATTTTGTCCTATACCAATATGTGCAGTCATTATATCTTCATTCTCCATTAATTCTTCATCATTATTTGTTTTTGAACTATCAATTTCTACCCATTTTTACTTATTAACATTTTTTTCTAGGATTTGTAGTCTCTTTCCATGATCTCTTACATTGATTAAAAAAGTGCATTATCAAACTTATCATAGATGACTTGCTTACCTTTCCACATGCTTGGGTTCTCCTCACACTTTTAATCGTGTTTAATCATTGGGTTACTTAGTTACATCTTCATATCTTTGTATTTAATGGGTTCCACTATGTCATATTGCTTCTTGAGTTTGCACCTTGCATCTTTCTTGATTTTTAATTGAAGTGTACCTGCAAGACTACCCTTTTGTACCCTTTTCATGTTCTTCACAACCCATTTTATACCTTATACATTCTTAGCCTAATATTTTATTCTTGTCTCATCTTGTTCATACTTCTTGGCATGATATCATATCATACTAACTTGATTCAACCTACCCTTCACTTCTTTTCTCTTTACTTGCTCTTGTATTTCACTTAAATTCTTACTTTGAATGACCTCTTGAGGTTTTCCTTCTCTATCTTACTAGTTGATGCCTTGAGCCACTTAGGCACCAAATAACCATGCTCTTGTACTCTCCGTGAGGGTTTTAATTTGTTCTTGATTTTTCCAACCTGCATATTAAATTATTACTTCTCATATGTGCAATCAAATTCAAGTCCCAAACATTCATTTACCTCATTGAAGGGCTGCTGCAAGGTTATCTTCTCTCTCAAATTCTTCATGGTTTGCATTCATGTATTCTTTGTGAGCTTTCTCTCTTACTTCAGATGTAATTCTTGTCAAATAATCATTAAAATCTTCTTCCATCTCATCCTTAACATGATGAGAATCTTCAATGTTCACCATTTTAACTTATACAATTTGTCTTCTTCCCTTGGCATCTTATTTCTTATTTTCAGGTGATGTACTAGACCCATTATTCATAAGACTTAAGGTCTCATTCTTGACCTTCATCAAATTTTCCTTTATACCTACACACACACTCAAGTATAATATTATAATACAAAACAAGAGACCAACAAGTCTTTATGAATGCCTCTTTCTTGGTCTTTTCCCTCAAGTGCTTCTCTTGGCACTTCTCTCTCCATATTATCCTTAATGAGAACTCTTTTTCTCAACTTATATATCATGTTTCTCTCTTGGCAACTCTTCATCCCTCATGCCTTTATGGGCTAAAATCTCTTTGTCCTTTTCTTTCTTCAAAACATTCATCTTGTGCCTTTTCCCTCTCCTAAGTAGCTCTAGTGGCCACTTCATTATCTTCCCCAAAATACAACCAAGCCATTAGATTTATTGATATTTCATAAACTTCACCATGAGCTCTATCTTCTTAAAACTCTGCCCCAACTCTCTTCTCATCTCTTTCACTTCTTCTACATTCATCTTCTCTCTTTTCCTTTACTTTCCAGGCCTACTTAGACCTATCACTTAACAAGCTTACTTGCTTGTCTCTTATACCTCTCTTGTGTCTTCTTCTCTTTCTCTAGTCCTTTGTCTAGGACCCATCTTATCTCCTTTGACTCTCACTTGGATCCTTCTTCTTCTCTCTCTTGAGCTGCAATGTTCTTTCCACTCTATCTTCTCTAGATCTCTTTTATCTAGTTTCAAGTCCTCCACATGGGACTTAGGGGATTTATTTTCTCTCCTTACCAATCTTTAATTTATCTATACTGACCTTAATAGGTCATACCTACACCATACTTTTTTCCCACAATACATTTATAATTGCACTTTATGACATCCTCATAACATTCTTTGCCTATCTCAAATCAATAATCTTTAAGAAACTCAAAACAAAATTAAACCAAGAGCTTACCTTGATCTAATAATGAAGGATGAAAAGGGGTTATGAGAAAATAAATATTTCACCTTCACTGGATCTAATCTTGATCATTGATCTCATCTTTCATATACCTTGACTCTACTCAACCTACAATCATTAATAATCATTCATCTTTCACTAGGCTTGATAGCCTTATTTTATTTGAATCTATCACTAATCACCTTTTGAAAACATTTCTCAATGCCATTATACCCTGATTAAGTCTCTCACTCATTCCCTCAACTCATTTCATTCATTATTCCATCTTTCACTTTATTCATTCACTAGTTTCACACTAGTCAATCTTCATAGGGCTTCAAAAACCAAATCTTATTATTGGTCACTTGAACAAAATCTAACATCAAGGATGATCTTTCCTAATCAAAACACACATTCCTTAACCCCTTTAAACCTCTCATTCACTTTCCATCATGCATTGACATACCTCAAGTTTAATCATGAACCTATCTCCTTGTAGCCTTTTTGTCACAAATCTCCTTCCTTTAAATGTTATGTAAATAATATCAAAGATATAATCCAATATTTTGTCACCCTCTATCTTTTTACTACCTCAAATGAAGTTTCATAACTTAAATATTTGTGAAAGTACACCTTACTTGATATCCACCTTGCCAATTAGGCCTTCTAGCCCTCCATACACTTGCTCAAACTTTAAATCTATACCATATTGTACAATAATAAGTCAAAACCACTTGAATCCTTTTCCTCATGTCAAAATACATGGGATTACAAAGTTTTTTCAAATTCTCATGGTTAGTACTCAACTTATTGGGGTTATTATTTCCAAACCCTAGTTAGTGGACTGTGTAGGCATGTTCATGGTTGAGAGGGGTCAAAATAGGATAAATAGAGATTTATTCCACTTAAAGACCTCAAAAAAACTTTAAAAGTTATATTTTATCCACCTTGACATTATCTAATCACTAGTATTTTATGTTCTTTCCTCAGTTAACCAAAATAAATAAAAACATGAAACTATGAGTTTGCATAATAGATTATGTAGGCCGAGAAAGGTGAAATTATAACATTTTTGTTTTGAGATCACTTAAAACTATTCTAAAACCTTATCAATGGGATGAATATTATTAGATATCATTTTTGAAACTCAATACATATTTGGCCAATCTGCCAGTCTTGAGACTGCCAACACCTGGAAGACCACTGCTTCTTTACATATCAATGATAGAGCATGTACTGGGGGCACTTTTGGACCAACACGATGATCAAGATAAATAAAATGCAATATATTATCTAAGTTTCACTTTGGTTTATTATGAACATAATTATATTCCTATTGAGAAGGCATGTTTAGCTATGGTGTTTGCTACCCAAAAATTGTGACATTATATGTTAGAAATAAAACTATTGTTATCGCTAAGGTGAACCCCACAAAATTCCTATTATCCAAAGCATCAATTCAAGGATGCATGGATAAATGGGATATGATCCTAAGTAAATTTGACATTGAGTATTAGAATTGAAAAGCAATCAAGGGGTAGGTTATTGTTGATCAACTTGCAAAAGCCCCTATCATAGATACTCGACCTCTAAAATTCAAATTTCAAGATGATTGTATTATGGTAATATAAAAAGCATCAGAGGAACCTAAACAATGGAAGCTATATTTTGATGGCTCCTTTACATCTCATGGATCTGGTGTCATATTTTTGATTACACCCAAGGGGGATCTAATTCCCAAAGTATTTCATATACAATTTCATTGTGCGAACAATATGGCCAAGTATGAGGCATTGATTTTAGGGATTCACCTTTCCATATAGTGGGATATTCAAAGTTTAAAGGTCTATGGTGATTCCCAACTAATCATCAATCAGACCAATGATAAATATTAAACTAGAGATGACAAGCTCATTCCTTACAAGTAAATTGTTGATAATCTCAAAGGTCATTTTAAATCTATGTAGTTTAAACAAATCCCAAGAGCAAAAAATGGATCAATGAATGCAATGGAAATCATTGGTTCCATGATACAAATTGATGGTGGTGCTATAGATTATTAGTTTATGATTGAAAATCTTCTTTAGCCTACACATGTTATACTAGATTTAGAAAGGGTATGCGCCATTGTTGGTCCCAATCCCCCACTTAAATTACCCTAGTTCTAAGACTTTTATAACTATCATTATCACATTTTCCTAGCTAACCTATCTAATAGTCAGTAGAAACTATTCCATCACCATTTATCATGTTATACCCTCTTAGGAGACATTCTTTATCATAAAGGCTATGATGGAATGCTTCTTAATTATTTATCTTTAGGTGAATCCAAAAAAGTGTTAAGGGAATTTCATGAAGGAATGTGTAGGTCCCACACCAACTATGTAGGGCCCACATCAACAGTGTAGTCTTAGCAAAGAAGCTCCTTAGAATAGGCTATTATTTGCTAAAAATGGATACTGATGCTTACAATTATGTAAGGAAGTGTGTTCCTGATTAACAACATGGACATTTGATACATGCCCATTCTTTACCACTACAATCAATCACAACACCATGGCCATTCTCAACATGGGGCCTCAATCTCATCAAGAAAATAAATCCAATATCTTGATATGGGCATAAGCATAACCTAACTGCTACTGAATATTTTACTAAGTGGATTGAGGCCATTCCTCTCACTTACATCGTTGAGAAGTAGATTGCCAAAATCATCCATTACCATATCAACTGTTGATATGGCATCCTCACATGCATTATATCTGATAATGGTGGATCCTTTGTAAACCAAGATGTAAAATCTCTTTGTGAAAAATCAAGATCAAGTACAAGAAATCAACTGCATATAACCCACAAAGTAATGGACAAACCGAGGCATCAAACAAAACCATTATATCCATTTTAAAGAAGATTGTTAATGATGTTGGCCGTAATTGGTGCTTACAAATATTTCATGCCCTCTGGGCTTACATAAATAGTAATCAAAACCAAACAAGAGCTACTCCATACTCCTATATCTATGGCACAAAATCTATTATCCTGATAGAGATCAAGATGCCATCCTTGTGAGTATTGCTAGAGCATATTGAAGATGAGGAGGACTACATAGTCTTAAGGTTGCAAGAACTAAAACTTCTTGATGGCAAGCATTTAAGTTCCCTAAAAAACTTGTAAGCCTACAAAATAAATTGTGAAGAAGCTACAACAAGTGCATTCTCCTTTAGGAGTTTGAGATTGGTGATTTAGTCCTAAAAGAGAATAAAATGAACACAAACACTGAATGCAAAAAGAAAGGTAAATTTCAACCTAATTGGTTGGGACCATTTATTATCATGATAAAATATAGATCAGGGGCATATCATCTATCTAAATGAAATGGTGAAGAACTTCTAGAGCCCATAAACAACATGCACCTTAATAGGTTCTACGCATGAACAACTTTGAACTATTGTCTACAAGACCCCTTACTTGGGGGTAGCTTATGATGAAGTAGTTTTATCCTACCATTTTATACTAACTTAAACTACCTTTCATGACTCTGGATAGTGAATTTTTTTAGATTGTTGGTACTCAACACATTTTATCCTGCCCTATTCTTTTCTTTTTTAGAACCATATTCTTTGGAATTTTCTCTTTGAGATCCATATTCTTTGTTACATTTTAGGCTTACTGTACCCTAAACACTTTTGTCCCTTGATCACTTATGATCTTGATTATGTCTCATCAACATTATGAACACCTTTAATGCCAGTTCTACAAAGTAGTTCAGCCAGAATAGTATTTTGCATCTTCTTTTATAGACAAGTGAACAAGAACATATTCTTATCCCAGGATCTACTTACCACATGGTTCTTTAGGTTAATTTTTCACTGTGCACTATTCTATATCACATTTGTTGCTCTTTGGTGAACATTGTTACTATCTTTTTTAGGATCCTTGCTCTCATCGATTTGTGAGCATGTGACATTGTAGCCAACTTATCTATTTTATTATAATTTCTACTCTTGGATGAGCATCTCCTTGACTAGTTTGTTTCCCCTTACACATATTTTATCCCAAAAATACCAAAAACATTAGAAAATTATTCCCAAAAGAATAAAAACATTGTCTTACACTTTTGTATATTTTGATCCTCATGCTCTTACCATTTTTTAAGCATTTTATCCTACTAAATTTTTACTATGCAAGTCATCTTGTCCCACCATGTCATGCTCATATCATTTTAAAATCAAATTAAGTCCACACACTTGCCTTTTTGTAAGATAATTCTCTTTCATCTCACCAACTTGTCATTTTGCAAGACCAATCTCATTTGTCAAGTATTTCCCTTTATTATACAACATTAATCATATGTTTATGGTCATCTTCATGTCTTCTATCTCACTTATTGGGAGAACTACATTTTTCCTAAATTTCATGTTGGAACATGCATCCATGGAACTATGTAGCAGTGTCTACTTGTCTTGTACATCTGGAGTCAACTTGACCAACCCATTCCTTTTCTTCTCTTCCCCCATTTATTTTGTTGTTGTTCCTCTTTAATTAGGGAACAAATTTTGTGTCCTTATTCTTTGTTACATTGTGGTGGAACATAATGCCTCTACTACACGTGTATGAATAATTGTGTTTAGACCGTACTAACTTGGTTTTTGTTTGTGTGTGTTTATTTGAAATTATATTTGTGTTTTATTGTGTTTTCTTGGTCTTTTTTTATGCTTTCACACCTCTCCATTTATTTCTTCTCCTTTTCTCTTTTTATTACCTCTTGTCTCATCTTGGTCTTGTGTTTACTGTATGTTTTTGCTTATCTCTTTTGTGTTTATTTTATTATTGTTGGTGTTTTGTTTTCTTGTTTGGTTTTTTCTCTTTTATGTTCAATAATGTCTTGATGGTCCACATAGATCTTGATTATTTATATCTTGATCCTATGTCATTAATATTTTCTTGATTTTCATTTTTAAACATTCTTGTTCCTACTTGAATCTTGATTTTTGATATCCTAATTTTAAGTTTGGATCATTTATGTTTATTTTTTTTTGGTTGTCTTTGACTTTTTTGTTTAAATGTAAATAGATGTAACTTTGGTTTTGGTCATTGTTTTACCATTATCCTTAGTTATACATATTCACATTTGAACTAGCTCTATGAATTTAAATGCCATGTCCTCATGAGTTATTCATACTTATGACGCCTAATTTATTTTGCAATAGCAAGCACTTTGTGATTTAGACTCAAGTCTAAATGTCAACACAAATATGATGAACAACTCTCAAGAACACTATGCATAAACTAGGCTCAATTGATTTATCACATGAATCAATGCTTAGACATGCATCTTTTCACATAAATTATGAGTCTAATCAATTTTTGGTCAATTTTCATCTTCCGTCATTCCATTCTCACCTATTTCTAGGTAAACTACATTGGTTTGAAGTTCATGTTGGAACATGTGTCTATGGAACTATGTAGGCAATGCCCACTTGTCTTATACATTTCAAGTCCGTTTGACCATCTTCATTCATATTTTCATCTCTTTCATCACTTTGAGCATTCTTATATGCTTGGTTTTTTATGGTTTTTTTTAGCCATTCCACCATCACATCTATGTTTGTGCCCACTCACTTTAATCTATGAAATATGTTCTATCCTTGAGATAATTACTTGACAACTTGCTCATGATGAGGAACAGTATTTGAACAAGTCACACATCTAAATCAGCCCTATGGGGGAAAGACCATTATTTATTCTTTATTAATGATCAAAATTAGCCCTACTAGGGTAAAACTATCTTATCATGATCAAATATGATCTACTAGGGCATTTATTATTATCATCTTTATGGAGACCACATTCTCATTTGAATCTAATTTCAAGCTCTCCACACTACTACCCAAGATGGCAATGTTTTAGTGTGCAACTTATCTCAAGATTGATCAATGTCATAAGCACATTGCTTGCACTCTCAAATTGGGTACATTCAAAGTGTGTCCCTTACATATTTCGATTGAATTCTTCCCATTCCCCACATCTTTAGGACCTATTATACCTCTAATTATATTTTGATCATTGATGGTAACCACACATGCAAGTATTAACTCATCTGGATATGATCTATTCCATGGGTATATCTCTCACTTTCCTTCTCTTTTCAAGAGTTCATCCTTCTCTTTCATCCTAGTATGTCCCCTCGAGGGGGCATTATGGGTCATTTCCAATTTATTCTTCTTGACAACTCTTTTCTTTGAAAAGACATTGCTTCACCCAAATATCTCACTATGCCTTCTCAAAGAGGGGAAAAATATAGACATCTGATTCCTAACACCATTTATGTTGAAATTATCAATCTTACTTGAATTGTACTCAAATACCCAATTTAGGTCAAAATCACTAAAACATGCTAAATGGTTCAAAATTGTTATTTACAAGTGCTAATTTAAGCCAAAATATCCCTAAATGGGGCAATGAATTTTATGTGATTCCTAACTTTGATATTTTTATTTTGATTCAAAATGATGATTTCACATTTTTATGCTTTGGATCACTCTTTTCATCTAATTCATTATTACACATCATGTACCTTTATTATTTTGTGTTGGGAACATCCTAAATGGGAATATGGTTCCAACACATCTAACATCACCTTCCAATTATTTCTAAGTCAAATTACAACCCAGTAATACGACTTTTTGACCATTTTGATTAATTGAGGGTCAATTTCTAAAGAATTACACAAATATTGATTAATATTGTTTAAGGTTAATTAATTCAAATTAAGAGCTTAAGTGGAGTTTACATGGAGGTTATTGAATATTTATTTTTGGAAATTGATTCCTATTTACTGCATCACCTAAATGCCATCATTTATGGGGTGGCATCCAAAAGCCATAATTACAACAAATATCATGATTATGGCCTCCCATGTATCTTTAATGCCTTCCATGCCTTATTAATTCCCCTTCTTCCCAAGTCATGATGAGGATATTTATGGATTTAATTACAAATGTTAGATTAATCCATGGCTACACATCTCAATCTTGAGATGGACGGTCATGGTTGATCCTGACCAATCTCAAAAATATATAAATAGAAGGCCCCACACTACCATTTTAAAGCTTAAATTGTGTAAAATTATAATGCTAAAATCCCTCCACAAGTCATTTGTGTTTTTATTTTTGTGTTATTTGCATTTGTATTAACTTTATTGATAGGCAAGTTAGATAGTTTCTATCATGAGCCTAGGTTTTACAAAGTGTTCTTGAGACATTGGAAGAGCTATGCCACATTTGTTGATGAAGACAAAAATGCTTGGTCAAGGAAAAAACTTGATTTTGATCCAATTTTGAGTAATAGAATCATTTGGGAAGGCAATTAGTTATTGCTTTCTTTTATTTGTATCTTTTTATTAATAGCAAACCCCTCATGAATAGGATGGCTTAATTTGTTTAGATCTTTATGCATTTATCTTTGATTTCTTAGACTAATGATTGACTAATAATTTTTCATAATCCAAATCTACACTCAAGGTCTGTGATGTTAGTATCCACCTTTCCAAATGGCTAATGACCTTTATTCAATTTGGCTATAGCTTATAATCAACAAAACACAAAATTTTGTGTCCTTATTAAGGATTGTGTAAGAGTTTAGCATTCAGTTACAATTCAAAAGGTTATAATAATTAAAAGGGATATTATCAAGACTTTTTTTCCTTTACGCTAGTACCGAGACTTCATTAAATCCTCACCCATTCATTTTTTCAAGCATGCATAGTCCTTCCTTAGAATTTTGACTAAGTAAATAGGGTATTGACTGTGTAAACATAGTTATCTTTACTTGTGGAATATACATTGAAGTTATATCATTTGTCTTACATTCAACATCATAAAAAATATTATTCCAATAAGGATACTCTTACTATAGACCATTCCAAGTAGAATAATGATCTTCGTAGGACAAATATTTCAAGAAATAAGGAGACACTACATCCCTTGACTAGGATAATCACATCAAGGTTTCATCTTCAAGAATTTTTTTTAAGACCCTCTCTTTTTGGGAATACATAAAATATCAATATACCATTATTATGATTTGATATACCTTTAAATTATTGAACCAATGTTCTTTGTCACACCAACAATCATAAAATCCATCAAATCCTTCTCTTGTCTGACTGTAACCTGCAGTCTCTACTCAAACCTGTAGCTAACATAAACAATGACATGATAATAGCCTCAAAGGCTTTTCAATGTAATATATAAACAATAAAAATCAACACACTTTTAATGCAGAAGTAAACATACACAAAACAACTTTCTTTATTAATTTGAACCATCATTCATTACATATACAATCCACGAATGGACTCTACCACCTTCTTGGGGAATTTACATTCTTCCTATATTTGTGTCTTCTCTCTTCTTCTCACAGCTCTATCCTCTCTCCCTACTATGTAACTACCCTCTCTACCTACCTTACAACTTCTATTCTCAACCCACATCTATGTTGGTTTTGGTAATTACCATCAAGACTCTCTTATATGGCCAACTCAATGTATGAGTGGTAGTTACTCTTTTTAACATGATTTTTGATTTTTAAAACTTAAGGACTTAGACATCAAAATGCCTAAAAACTCTATTTTAATTAATTTTTAAACCCTTGTACAAATATTCTCTCTTCAAACCACTTCATACTATACTTATGGGTCTTATATGCTTAGTATAGTATTTGAAATTTCAAATCTATACTTTTGGAGGGAAAAATACAATAGTTTCAAAACACACTTATAATGACTCATGATGAATCCTAAGATAAAAAATGGGTCCTAAAGGATCCCTCACACAAACCTACACCCCAAAATAGATCATTTGTGACCCCTAACTAGCATATATCACTTCAACAACTAAACATGGTGTTTTGCTTACTAGATGCTCTTGCATCAAAGGGCATACTCCCTTTCAAATACATGATTTCCCTATAAACATGTCTTTAAAAGGGTGTACACCCTTTAAAAATTTTAGTCTTTGAAATTTTTGCTTTACATCTAAAATTGCCTTGGGTATAGGCTTGGGGAGGTCCAAACCTACCCTGAAATCAACCATGGAGCAGCCAACATGGTTTAAAGGAAATTTAGGAGTATTTTTCATTTTTATCAACCCATCTGATCAGACATATTTTATTAGTTAAAAAAAATATATGGGTTTGTAGAGGGGAAAATGGAGTTTGTGAATATATAATTTATTTTAATGTTAAACTATTTTTATAATTATTCTTTAATTTCTATAAAACATAACTCATTATGGACTATATACCTATCATTACAAATACTTTTATAATTTTTTGACCGATAATCAAAATTTTATAAAAATGATACCTAACCAATTATGCATTGTTGTCTATGATTTATAAAAATAAAAGTTGATTTTCATGAAGATATTTTCAAAAAGTTATGTTCATACATTTGCAATTCAATTTGCTAGCTATTTTGAATTGTAAAATATTATATATATATATATATATATATATATATATATATATTAAAAAATTAATAAAATTATCTTGATCGATCTTCAAAAATTTCATCTATGCATATATGAAATTTCATACATCATTTCATTCACTTACTCAAAAAAAATGTGTCCATACACATACAGTCTCCTTATCTTTTCGAAAAAAGGGTCAAGCCATTGTCATAAATGCATATATTCCATGTACTTTTATCATCTACATATTAAAAAAATTCTATATTTAGAAACTACATTCAAAATAATAAAAATCCTATTCTTATGTCATTGTCAAATTCATTTTCCAATTGTCTCTAACATTCTCTCCAAGTTCAACTACTATAATTTTCAAAAAAAAATGTTGCTTTATTCCCCGCTTTTGTCCCTCATTATTATGTATCTACCCACTTTACATATTTATACTTCTTAAAATCAACTATTTGCTTTCTAAATTTAAGATATGGCTTAGGTATTCAATCAAGTATCGGGTATTCAATATATGGATTAGGTAAGATATATATGGTTAGGATTAGATATGGGTGTTCAAGATCAAGATATGGCTTGAGTATTCAATCAAGATACATGTGGCCAACTTGTGGCCTCCATAACAATTGTTATTATCTTATCACATTTCTCGTGGATCTTATATTTTATTAGGGTTATCCTATGGAATTTATGCAAGCAAAATTATTGAGGGGGGGGTGAATCAGTCTTTAAAAACTTTCTTATCAATTTCACTTAAATAATAATATACCAATAAAATAGTCATATAGATCTAGCATGCATAAACACCTATCTGCATAAGTATGAAACACAAGAACACATTATATATATGGAAAATACTCAAGGGGAAGAAAATCTACTTATCTGTAAATAAACTAAGTCATATAAGACAAACACCAATATTTAGTGAAGCACCAACTTCACATGGAACACCAACCCCAACTAGCTAAGCACCAACCCAGCTAGGATTTAACAAGCACCAACTTATAAGGAGGTACTGTTAAGGACTCATATTATACCCTATCTCAAAGTAGAAGTGTTCAAGTCCTATTATCAAATTTGGTCCAACATGGGAGTGACCCTAAGCTGTGGGTTGCCTAATTGTGGGTCAAACCTCTAGGATTTTTAATGAGGCCAACTCCTCAGATATAACAATATAGTCCCTATTACCAAACCTGCACTATTGGGGTGAAAATGGGGAATTTATACAATGAATAAAATCTATACTAAATGTGGTGATGCAGCAAATGTTCTAAGATCCACTTTCATCTTGGACACTTTTATGATTACTAGTGAATCTAATCAAGACAAGGGCCAGTCAGAATCTGTGACAAGGTTGTAAGCATGAGTGTTTTGTATGAAGGATAAAAAGAGACTTGCAACTTGAAGGACATGAAGAGATAGGTCTATAAGAGACACTGTAGACTTATGAAACTTCAAGAGGGAAATCACTAGCTAACACTTCACACAACCTGTAAGAAACCAACTGAATTAAAGCAAGGCACATGAAGAATACACAGATGATGAAGAGAAACATACATTCTACACATTAAACTTTAATAAAGTACACTTAACATTCAACTAGAATCTAAAAATATCTTATATTGCTTAAAAAGAGTGTTAAAAAGTGATTTTTATAGAGCTTCACTATCTCTAGCCCCCAAGGTCCTTTAAACAAGGGTTCAAGGCAAGTATTTATAGGAAGAAAAGATGAGGGATAGAGAAGAAAACTATACTAGGGAAGCCATTTATGAGCTTAATCTTGTTAAGAACAACCATAGTTTACATTTTAATTGAGATTGATCCTACATTAAAGTCACTTATTCTCTTTTCTAGTGTGGTCAGGGTAAGTTATAATGAGCCATACCTATTAGTACATGGGCCTTTCCAAGCTTTTATGTGTTATTGTCCTTTATTTCTAGGGTGAGGTCTTTTGTGTGCTGTGGGGGGGGGGGGGGGGGGGGGGGGGGGGGGGCGCATGCCTAGGTCTAGTTTTAGCAACTATTTGTCATGGGCATGGCTGATTCTAAGGATGACAAGCCTTTTCATTAATGTATGGATCTACCCCAACTACATAATTTGAACATTTATCTGATGT
Source organism: Torreya grandis (assembly GCA_037957365.1). NCBI lineage: Eukaryota > Viridiplantae > Streptophyta > Pinopsida > Cupressales > Taxaceae > Torreya > Torreya grandis. The sequence goes on along the minus strand of JARHVA010000017.1, from coordinate 4,042,633 downwards.
AGATGAAAACCAATCTACTTAATTAGTTTTCTCATATTTTCAAATTATCAAAGTTTTGTTGAAAGCATGGCCTCACCTCTTCATTTAAATCATCAATCCTTTCCTTATATTAGGTCTGGGAGATTTAATTTTATCCTTGTAGAGCTTTGATGATGATGCCTAGTCTTTACTATTATCCTAGTTTAACTTGGGTTGAGCTTTGAGCTTAGTTTTTATGTTTTCATCAGCTTGAGTCAAACTTAGGCTCGACTCCATTATTTATTTCATTTGGGTCAAATCGGTCTTGGATTTTTCAACATGCCCCAACGCAGTCTTTGATTATTGGTTGTCAGTGATTTGACTCAGCTCATTGAATTACTAACCTCATCTCATTCCATTGATCTACCTGTGCATGAATGTTCATGAGCCATCAATCTTCTACCTAACCCACACACTTTTGACACTTTTCCTTGAATTATTCACCCTTGAGATTCACTGACCATTTTGACTCTTCCTCACTTGATCTAATCTTGATGAGTGATTAAGCATGATCCCTTGATTTATTTTACCATTGTCAACTCTATCTCCATTGGTTCCACTTATCGATCCTTCATTAATTCTCAAGATCCTATCACTTTATTAGTTCACATGCTTATGCCATGTGTTGACTTCTCATGCTGTCTAATTACTTGACCCATCTCACTCTGTTGGATTGAGATATATGATTGAGTGAGGACTATTGATCTCAGTGAGAACCATAGTTTACAACCCAACAACTAATACATGATCTTAAATTTGATGGTTTATCAGACATCAATTGACATTTGCACAATCATCATTGATGTTCACATGATCACCAAATTTAAGATCAAAAGGACTTACTTTATTTGAGCTTAAAGTTGACGTTAACGCAAACATATCATTGCATGGGTTCAAATTTGAAAGATTTTAAATCAAACAAAAAAATCTCATGCGAGTTCAAAAATTTATGAGGATGATCCTGGCATGTAGAAATACAATTATGCATGATCCACTAGTTGCATGAGGCTTTTTGAGCATAAATAAAAATTATGAAAGTTGGACTAGTCCATTTGTTCCTACATGATGTCTTGGTGATGGTATGGTCCCTTACAACTTATTCTTGACCCCTTTACTTAAATATTTGAGCCTCAAATGGGTCCTATCACTTTAGCAAACCTACTTAAGACCTTAGACTGCCTTGACCTCATGAGGACCTACTCCTTGAAAATTTGACAAACTACACTTTAAGTAAAATTAACATGTCTCAAAAGCTTTACAGGCTAAGGGTGATCTTAAGACCACTTATTCCATCCAAAACTTTGTTCATCTATTCATTCATTTAACCATTTCATTCAACAAAAACTTTGCCTAGCTAATCTAGTCCATGCTTGACCTTTATAAAATCACTTCAGTCAGGTGAGCTTGGTATGTTGGCCAAAATGGCCAATATTTTTGTCAATTTTGCTATCTTGACCAGATTGCTGGTCATGAAACCTAGAGATTGACCAAACTCATTCATGATGGTTAGATAAATAAATCATTATTTACATAAAGATGTTGTCTATCTCTTTGAAACACATTGAAGCAATGAGATGCATGTGAATAGAAAGAAACAAACTAACAAATAACTAGGTGAAATAAGAAGAAAACAACAAATAGAACAATGTGAAAAGGTGCTTGGAGGAAAAAAAAAGAGACCTATCTACCTATATATAAAGATTATGATACAAAATTAGTAGCAGAATTTGAGATACCTCCCATTGATGGGGATGGGAAGGCTTTCTCCACTCAATCTAACAAGCTCAAAGGTAGTGCTATCCTTGAAACTCATGATGATATAAGGTTCACTCCAAAGACTATCAAACTTGGAGTGCTTTCCTTTTTTTGCATGGTCCTCATCCCATTTGAGGACTATATCACCTTGTTGAAATGTCCTTGAGGAAGCTTTCTTTTCAAATGAATTTTTCACTTGATGTTGATTGGACCACATAATATGCATAATAATGTCCCTTGTCTCCTCTAGCTACCTTAGCTCATTCAACCTTACCTATATAACATTTTCCTCTAGAAGCTCAAGTTGATGTGAAAGTTGTAATGCAAGAAGCTCAAGAGATATAGGAAGTCTGACCTCTTTCCCATAGACCAGAAGGTATGGGGAGTGCACTAGTATCTATTTTAGGCATCACTCTATCTACCCATAAGGTAGTCTTTAGTCTAGTATGCCAATTCCTTTGACTATCTTCCATGTCTCTCTTATAATCCTCAACAAATACTTATTTGTAGACTCTGCTAGTCCATTTCCCTATGTATAATAGGAGGAGGAAATTTTAAGATAAATCCCATGTGAAAGAGCCAACACACATACATTGCTACTGCTGAAATCCAATGCATTTTCAGAAATGATCATGGAAGGTACACCAAACCTAGTCATAAGGCTATCGTAGAAGTCTAAAATAGAGACTTCATTAACTTCTTTGAGGGAAACTACTTCAACCACCTTGTAAAGAAGTCTGTAGCTATAATGATCCATTTATGTTCTTAATCAAAGTGGGATGTATCATCCCTATAAATTCTAACCCCCATTACATGAATGGCTGCTCTACTTGAATTGGCTATAAGGGAAGGGTAGCTAGTCTCTGTTTGCCAACAAACATTACACATTTTGGGAATTTCCTTACCCAAGAGTGATCATCTCTAAACATTATAGGCCAAAATTATCCATATTCAATGATTTTGGAGGCTATGGTCATGGAAGCAAAGTGCCCACCAGTTGGAGCATCATGGAATTGCTCAAGTAGCTTATCAATCTAACATGACTCTACACACCTTAAAAACATGCCTCTTATGTACTTATTGAAAAGTAACCATATATTAAGACATAAGGTATACTTTTCAATCTGAAGTGCCTTATTTTTGATTTATTTATCCCCATAGGACATAGGACCATTTCAAGAAACCTACTTATATCTTGTGTCCAACTAGAGAGTGTGTCATTTGTAGCTGCCTGTTGGCTATCATGGAATGTCAACACTTGGTATTTATCCTATTTTACTCCTACTATAATGTTCTTGCATAACCCTCTTCCCCTTATAATATTTATAACTCTAACCTCAAGGTCATACTCCATGCATTTTATTACCCATCCATTTCTTTTCTCATTGAGATCTCTATTGAGTATGAACTCTTTGATACTTGGATGCACTACCATGAGTATGATCTTGCTATTGGAGATCATGTGCCTAAAATTATTCAACCCTTTCACTAATAGAAGTAAATGGTTCTATATAGAGATATACCTTCCCTCATAGTCTTCTAAGGCTTGAATAAATAAATAAATAGGCTGCTCCAAACCTTGTTCATTTTGCTACATCAACACGGTAGAGATTGCATCCAATGTAGATAAAGCATACAGGTGTAATTATTTATTAAAATTAGGATTAAGAAATGTAGGGGCATGAGAGATGGCCTTTATGATGGCATCAAATCTTCTCTTATCTTCTTTGGTCCATGTAAACTCTTTGAACCTTCTTAGCATGTGCGTAATAGGCTTGACCATCTTTGCAAACCCTTTGATAAATCTTCTTATAAAATCAATCTTTCCTAAAAAACTCTGTGGACCCTTCTTGTGCTTGGGAAGGGGTAGGGATAATATAGAATCAACTCTTTTAGGATCTATGGAAAGACCATCCTTGGACACTACATGACCCAATAATCTACCCTTATACACACCAAATATACATTTTTCAGGATTTAAAGACACACCAAATTCTTTGCACCTTTAAAACACAAACCTCAAATGAACGATGTGGTTATTTGGGTCCTTTGAGAAAACAATGATGTCATCTATGTAGATGAGCACCATGTCATTGATCAATCCTTCAGATTCAACATCCATTGCCCTCTGGAAAGTTTCCCCAGCATTGGATAGTCCAAAAGGCATCTTCATATATGCATAAGTGCCCCACTTAGTGGTGAAGGTAGTCTTATGCCTATCTTCTTCCTTGATCATAATTTGATTATAGCTAAAGTATCTATCAAGCAAAGAGAACCTCTAAGAACTTGCTACCTTTTGAAGAATCTGATCCATAGAGGGCAATGGGTAATGGTATTTTAGAGACACTTTATTGAGGTCCCTAAAATCAACACACAAATGTATTTCCCCATTCTTCTTTATTATTGGCATAATGTTTTCCACCCATGAGGAATGATTAATGGGAAATATGATCTTTGATTCAATCAACTTTAATAATTCCCTCCTCATCAACTCCTTAACCTTTAGATTGATAGGCCTTTGCCTCTGCCTGACTAGTCTTACATTGATCTCTAACTCAATGGTATATTCTGCAAGTTTGGGGTCAAAACATTTCAAATATTTGTATTCCCATGTAAATACATTAGAAAAAACCTGGCATAAGGCAACAAATACAACTCTTTCTTTTGTTGTGCTAACCTTTCCCAACTTCAACAATTTTCCCTTGAAGATATCTATCCTTTGATTATGTTCCTCTTTGGCTAAGATACGTGTCTTGCATTTTCTTACTTGGTCATCCTCATTAAAGATGATTTCTAAGGTCATGTTGGCCATTTTTTGGCCCACATATCAAATTTTACCAAAGTATGGAAAAGGGAGCTTTCAGGCAAGAAAATGGTAGGTCTTTGGGAGGACTTCAGGTTTTCCAACAGTGACAACTTCAAGTTTTTTGAAGGCACAATGCAAATCAAGTTTCCAACAGTGCTTAGCTTCTAAATGTTTCATAAGTAGAAGTAATTTAGGTTTATAAACCTAAATTACTCATAGATAGTGTATTTTGGGTTTTCTAAGGGGCACTACTTGGTTACTTCATAAGTTGTGAGCAGTTAGAAACCTAAAATAAGTAAAGGGGCTTGACAAGCCCTATTTGGTCTTAAAAAATGGTGCTTCTCAGGTTCTTCAAGAGATGAGTCTTTTTCAAAAATATAAAGGGAATTTTCAAAATGTTGAAGGGTTTTTTAAGGCCAAAAAGGGACCAGTCAATTTTCTTAAAAGTACACTTCAACTTTTCCATAGAAACATAAAAAAAGTCCAAAGGAATTCCTTTGGATAAATTTTCCAAAGAAATTCCTTCTAGATATTTTCCCAAAAGAAAATAAGTCAAGAGAGAAGCCCAAGACCAACTATCTGATGAAAATGATGGGTCAATAGATGTCAAAATTAGGATAAGTGATTAGCCATTAGAAGTAACTAGGTTTGAAAATCTTGAAGTCTTAAGGCTTGGGAAGCAACAAAGTGAGAAGACTTCAAGATGGACAAGCCCAAAGTAAGTAGGCTTAGAGAACCCAAATTACTCTACTTAGAGTAAATCGGGTTTCTCAAAGTACTATACTTAAAAGGATTTATAAGTAAAGGATCTGAGAAAGTCTAAAGTTGGAGAGGCCAAAGAACCTAAATTACTTTACATAGAGTAAATCAAGATTCTCTAAGGGCTCGACTTAAGCTTGGTCTGACAATGCTAGAATCATGATGCAATGAATGGAAGGCTACCACGTAGCACAACTAGATTAAAAAGGGCCAATTAGTAAAGGATAAGTGGCATAAGGATGTTAAATAAACATGGGAGAGTCCAAGTGGCTAGTAGCTAGAAGTTATGAAGGCTCCCATCTACCATGGTTCATTCCCTGCAATTGTCGATCGATGTTTAAATGCATCACACCAATAAGAAACATTCTAACTACTCATAGCATGACTTTTTAGACATGCAAAAAAAAGTCTTAAAGATAGGAGGGTCTCAAGAATATTGGGTGATGATATGGATTGATGCATTTATGAATATCAGGGAAGGACAATAGGAGGTGTTAACCATATTTGAATTCTTGTTTCCTCCCTTTCTCTATTCTCCCTTTCCTTATAAATAGAGGCCTTGGAGCCTAGAAATGTATCCCCAGACTAGTGATAAAATCACTCTACATAAATTACTTTGTAAAAGACTCTTTTGAAGCAATATAAGGAAAACTTTTCTATTTATGGTCAAAGAGAAGTGTAAATTTTTGGTTTTATTTGTGGAATGTATGATTGTTGTTCATCACCTACATTTTCTCTAACCACCTTGCTTTTGACTCTTTTGGTTTTATGTAAAATTTTGTGAAGTGTCTGTGTGTCTAGTTCCCTTTAAACTTTACTAACTCAATGTTTCCCATAAACCTAGTTTATTATTCTTCAAAGCATAAAGATCTTCTTTAACCTCCATGGAAAAGCTCCCTACCTACGGCCCTGAGATAGAACCAAAATAAGCTTGCATCTTGTTTAGCTTTATCAGTAGTTTGCTCTTTTCCAAACCAAGTAGATCACTTTTTTTTGGTGCATCACCTCCCATTAGCTTAGGTTTATTTTCAAGTAATCCTCCTACCCCTTTTCCTTGGCCATTAGTATATGTTAGTGTAAAAATCAAGGATTTCAAGTGAATTACCTGAGGAATTAGCCTCATAAAGAGTCTAGAAGTTCAACCTCACCATAAGGCACCCACATCTTGAGGTTGTTCCCATGCTTATAGCTGGAAGTGAGAGAGCATGAAGAATACTCTCACAAGGGTGTAAATCTAGTCTATAATATTTTTGGCATGCCTGATGGGACAAATACCATTTCAATTCCATTTTTAGGGAATATTGGTCAAATTTGATGTTATTTTGATCAGTTTGCAATAGTGGTAGCTTTCATCCTTCAACATCTGGTGTCTCCAAAGAATACCCAACTATCTGGTGGTAGAGTAGTAGCTATCTTTCATGATAAAGGTGACTACAAGATCAACTTATATAGGTATTCATATTGATTTTGTTAAATTACCTTTTAAATCAACAAGAAGGTTAAGGTTCACCCATACTCACCCTTACATAAGAAGCTATCCTTCTAAACTAGTCATAAGGTATACCTACGCAAGAAGATCTTTATCAGCCCCTCTTGTTGTTATGATTCTCCAAAGAGATTTTGTGGGCTTCAATAGCTAAATCCCTTTGAAATTACCATAGCATGATCCTATACCAGTAGAAACTCTCAAAAGTGTCCCTTATTACTTAGGAGACCAAGTTGTAACTCTTACTGAGCACATAATGGACATAACTAACTTCTACAACACTCACAATATCATGGTGGAGAACGTGGATGTTAGGATATTAGTTGTGTCCTTCGAAGGAAAGGTGTAAGAATAGTATAGGTGCCTTGTTACTATTTCTATCCACTCATGGGATGAGCTAGGAGTAGCTCTGTGTAAAATATTTGTAGATAAGAGTGACCACATGTCACTTGTAGAGCAGTTGACCACCATCAAGAGAGATCCTCATGAAGTCATGCAAGACTTCAATACAAGATTTTAGAAGGCATGGGATAGAATCCCAGTAGCTATTAGACCATCTCCAAACTTTGCATTCTTATATTACTTGAAGTCTCTCAATAGTGACATAGCTATAATGATCCAGTCTATGGGAGGAGACATACTACTAGATGTATATGAGGTGGCCATCAAGGTAAAGAATTGCCTCATTCAAGCTGGTAAGATTACTCCTAGACCTCTAATGCCTCTTTTTTCAAAAATTAGACCACATCCTACATTCATTCCTCCACTCGATTTTATACTTTCAATGCTAATAATTACTACTGCACCTTTACCTAAGTATGAAAAGGCCTCTACTAGAGGATCAAACAACTCTCAAGAGTAGAAGAATTACTTGGAGTTGAAGAGCATGCTCAAATCCTTGGGAAATGATGTGGTCAATGTTAAGAGGCAAGCTTACAACAAGCCTTATCAAGCTCCATATTAGCCTCAACAATAACCTTATCAAGCAAATAGGCCACCCTACAAGGGAGGTTTCCAAGGAGAGGGGCAACCTAACTATGCTAGACAACATAATTACAATTTGAATGCTATAGGCCCTTCCAACTCCTTGGTCCCAATTCAAAATAATGTGGCTTAGGAAGTTGAGGGGAGAATGCCATGGAATCATTATTTTGGGAAATCAATTATCTCAAATAATAACTCCAATCAAGTATTTAATGACTAATGGCAACAGGCTATTACTTATAGATATAACCATGCTCTTATGGCCCAAAATATGGAGGTACCCACAATGATGAGACAAGAGTAGCCTCCATAAGATCAAGGCTCAAATCAAAGATTAAACCAACCAGAGGCCTAAATGTTCATTAATGAGCAAGATGAGTGTTATGCATCCAATCAACTGGCCACTCTAAGTATAGCTCACATTTCCATCTCAACAAATACAAGGTTTAAGAGAAGGAATATGGGTGACAATGAAGAAGCTTTCAAAGAACCTATTATCATCACTCCTTCATTGATACAGCCAATAGTAGTAGATCTTAAATTTTAGGTAAAATTTGGTGGTACACTAATCAATATTGTAGAGCAAATGAAGAAATCTAGCATGAGTGTGCTGATGTGGGACATGCTTTCCCTGCTTGATGAAGTAGACATTCTACAAGAAGGATTGTCCAATATGGGTATTACTACAACTACAAGTAAGAAACTAAGAAAGGAAACTAAAGCACTCACTAATGTAGTCAAGAGTCATGCAGGAGAAGGGTCAAGTAATGTGACCAAGCCCCCCACCACGCCCCCCCCCCCCCCCCCCCCCCCCCCCAAGCCTTTCTACATCTCTTTGATCATTGGTGATTCTCTAGTGCACAATTGCTTGGTGGATAGTGGGGCCAACACCTCAGTCATGACAAAGTATATTTTTGACCAGTTGAAACTCAAGTATGAGCCTCACACTAAAGGAATCTTACAACTTAATGGTTCTTTCATGAAGCCATCATGCATCATCAGACATTTGAGCCTAACCTTGCATGCTTGCCCTAGTGTGTATGTGGTGTAAGACGTGTTGATTCTAGATATAACTCATTGCTTTGCCTTATGTCTTTTCAAAGAGTTCATAGCCAAGATTGGGGGATACATTGTAGTAGATTGGTCTTACATGGAATTCAGAACAAGGTATGGGACTAAGGTCTCAATCAAGGTTGAACCCATGGTATAATTCTATATTAAACTCCATCAGCCATATAATATAAGCCTCAATTGTAACATCTTTGATGAAGATGATTTTACAATTGGCCAAGAGCTGAACACTCATCCTGAAGAAGTTCTAGACTTGTTCTTGGATGAGTTATGGGGAGATGACCAATTTTTCAACCCTTTATAAGGTGTTGAGGAAAAAGACATGGGTATCTACCTACTGCTTGAAGATAATCAACCCATGCCATCACTCATTAGACCTAAAGAAGACACCAATGGTTTATGGAAGTTATTCTTTGATGGCTCAAAGAGAAAGAATGGCATAGGTGTTGGGGAAATGTTGGTTTCACCCTCAAGTAACAAGCTTTTATCTTCTTACACTTTTCATTTCAGCTGCTCTTCAAATGTAGTAGAATATGAAGGCTTGATCCATGACCTTCAATGGGCCACCAAGAGAGGAATCAAACTATTACAATCTTATGGAGACATTGAGCTCATAGTTAACCAAGTCAAAAGATTAAATTTCACAAAGAATGCTTTGATGAGGTCCTACAAAAATAGAGTGTGGGACTTGATTGAAGATTTTGAAGCCTTTAACATTCAAGCTATCCCAAAAGATAAAAACTAGCATGCTGATAGGTTGGTAGCTATAGGAACTGAATTTGACATTCCAAGTGAGCTAAAAGAAGCCAAGGTTCAACCACATGTCAAGGTGGTCAGATCATTAGTGCCAAATAATGAAGCCCATTGGCAAGTTTTGTAGAGTGACAAGTAAATTATTTATTTCTTGTAGCAACAAGATGAATTCTCCTTCTCCAACCAAACTAAATTGTGACATCAATATGAGGATTAAGCTATTCAGTTGAAGTCAAACAAACTTCCTAAGGGGTTGATTACACTTGAGGGCCTTTTTCATGAAGGAGACCATATGAGGAAAAAGAAGGTAGTAATGTCTACTAATGAGGAAAAATATGAGATATTCCTCATCTTCAAGGACAAACTTCTCAAGTTGGGGAAGGTAAGCAATAATGCTAATGGGCATGCTTTCATAGCACTTTGTCAAGAGTATGCATATATTTTTACTTGGGAGTACAATGACCTAAAAGGTTTTGATCCTAAACTAGCCCAACACACCATAGAGTTGGAGGACAATGCCAAGCATGTAAGGAAAAAGCAAAGGCTAGTTAACCCTAAGATTGAGGATTTGATGAGGAAGGAACTAACCAAGTTGATCGAGTCTAAGATCATCTTTCCCATTAAGAACTCATCATAGGTAGCCAACTTGGTGCCTATAAGAAAAAAGAGTGGGGAGATTAGGATTTGTATGGATTTTAGAGATTTAAACAAAATTTTAGTGAAAGATCACTATCCCCTACCATCCATGGAGTATCTCTTTCAAGTAGTTACTGATTCAAAATGCTTTTCCTTGTTAGATGGTTTTTTTAGATATAACCAAGTCTAGGTGAAGGATGAGGATCAATACAAAAATACCCTCACCACTGAATGGTGCACATATGAATACCAAAAGATGCCTTTTGGTTTTTTAAATGTTGGTGCTACCTTCTAAAAAGCCATAGACATGGCTTTCCAAGGGTTGCTGAACCAAATGGTGTTGTTATAATTGGATGACATCATAGTTTTCTCCAAGAATTCCAATGAACACATGGACCACCTGAGGCTAATTTTCAAAAGGTGCAGAGAGTATGGGATTTCATTAAATCCCAAGAAGTGTATGTTTACCTGCATGATGGTAAGTTACTGGGTCACATCATCTGAAAGGAAGGGTTGTCCATTGATCCTGAAAGAATAAGTGCCATCTTGGCCTTATCCTTGCCCAAGAATAAGAAGGGACTCTAGATTTTCCTTGGAAAGATAAACTTTATGAGAAGATTTATCCCTAGTTTTGCAATTTTATTCAAGCCCATCACTGCTATGCTGAAGAAGAACCAAGTGTTCACTTGGTCAAATAAAGGCAAGTCAACATTCAAAGTTATCAAATAAGCTATTAATCAAGTACCCACACTTACGAATCCTAATTTCTCAAGGTATTTCATTTTGTATGCTTTTACCAATATTGATAATATATTAGCTATGCTAATGTAAAGTAACAATGGACTCGAGCAACCATTAGATTTTTTTAGCCAGGGGCTTGAAGCGTATGAGGTGAGAGATTCTTTTTTAGAAAAACATGCCCTTTCAATAGTAAGGAGCCTCAAGAAGTTTAGGCCAATGTTATCCAATAGTAGAATCCACCTTATGGTGTCTCATCATGGAGTAAGAGACTTCCTTCTTAACAAGGATTTGAACAAAAAAAGAGCTGGTTGGATTACTAAAGTTATGGAGTATGACATGGAGATCAAGGTCACTAGGTTAGTAAGAGGTAAAGGCTTATTTAAGAATATGGCTAAGGATCTTCATGAAGACAAAGAGGTCATCTTGGTGACATAAGATAACCTACAAGCAGATGCACCTCCACTTCACACTAGTTGGTTCTATGATATGACTCACTTTCTAATAACAGGTGAGTGCCCTCAAGGTATGGACAAAGCAAGAAGAAGGTATTTCAGACTTCAATCTATACCTTATGTTTTAGTTGGTGGGGTTTTATTTAAAATATACCTCAATGGAGTGCTCTTGAGTGCGTAGATGATGATCAAGTTGCCAAGCTTTTAGAGCATTTCTATGATGGGCCTATAGGAGGTCATTTTGCCCCAAAGACTACTACAACAAAGATCATAAGGGTTAGTTATTACTAAACCTAGCATCTTCAAGGATACTTATGTATGGGTGAGGAAGTGTTAGGAATGTGCTCTCTTCATCAAAAAATAAAGGTTAGCAACTCTTCCTCTCAACTGGATTCAAGTGGAGCAACCATTCATGCAATGGGGTTTAGACTTCATTGGAGTAATTAACCCTCAATCAAATGTAAGGCATAAGTGGGTGCTTACTACAACTAATTACTCAACTAGGTGGGTGGAAGCCATTGCATTGAAGAAAGCTAATGAAAGTGTAGTTTTAGATTTCTAAAATAACATTGTAACCAAGTTTGGTGTTCCAACCACTATCATATCTGATAATGCTTTGGATTTCCTTGGTTTGAAAATAAGTGAATGGGCTCTCAAGATGGGCATCTACCTTAACACTTCCTCAAACTATTATCCTCAAGGCAAAATGTTAGCTGAGTCCAAAAATAAGAATTTACTGAGGATCATCAGAGGATTATGAAGGAGAACTAGAAGATGTGGCACACCAAGTTAAAGACAACCTTGTGGGCTGACCGGGTAACTCCTAAAGCTACTATTGGCAATTATCCATATGTTCTAGTATATGGAAAGGAGGCCAAGTTACCCATTTCCCTTGAGATGCCTGCATTAGAGCTAGCCCTTCAGCTAGAGCTACTAGAAGATGAACCTATGAACATGAGATTAACAAAACTCACAAAGCTTGAGGAGACAAGGGACCTTGCAATGAAAGCATTAGAGGCATATCAAGCTCAAGTCAATAAGGATTTTGATGAGAGAGCTACAACAAAGAATTTTTAGGAAGAAGACCTTGTTCTCAAATGGGACTCAAAAAAGGCCAAACTAGGAGACCATACCAAGTTGACAGCTTATGGAGTGGCCCTTATTTGATCTATAAATACAAATAACATAATGCCTTCCAACTTGCTCAATTAGATAGAGAGGTATTACCAATCCTAGTCAATGGGATTCATCTAAAGCCTTGCTATTGAGAGTTTATAGTCATTGTATATATTTCTTTACACTTTTTTTAGTTTTATTTTGTGTTTTCCTTTAAGTGCCTAATGCACATCTTTTTTAGTTATGTGTTTTCCCTTCCCTAAGTGCTATGGGCATAGTTTGTTTCATTTTGGTGGTCCTTATTGCTTCAAGGAAGTTTTTTAGAAAGAGCCAACTTCATGCAAAAGTAGTGACTCCACACCCATTAGATTGAAAAAAACAAATGAGCTAGATTCTCAAGCATAGTAGACATGCTTCCCTATGAATTACCAAAAATGTTGGCCATTTCTTGGCCCACATATCAAAGTTTACCTAAGTATGGAAAAGGGAGTTTTTAGGTAAGAAAATGGTATGTCTTTGGGTTTTCTAGTAGTGACAACTTTGGGTTTTTTGAAGGTATAGTGCAAATTAGGTTTCTAGTAGTGCTTAGCTTCTAAATGTTTCTTAAGTAGAAGTAATTCAGGTTTACAATTCTAAATTACTCTAGATAGTGTATTTCAAGTTTTCCAAGGGGCACTACTTGGTTACTTCATAAGTTGTGAGCAATCATAAACCTGAGATAAGGGGATTGACAAAATTGATTTGGTCTTGAAAAATGGTGCTTCTTGGCTTCTTCAAGAGATGAGTCTTTTTCAAAAATCTGAAGGCATTTTCAAAATGCCGAAGGGTCTTTTAGGGAAAAAAGAGACGAATCAACTTTCTTGAAGGTACACTTCAACTTTTTCAAAGGGATTTTTCTTCTCCAAGTGGACAGTTGCAATTTTTCCAAGGGGTATGTTACCCTTTGGGAGGACCATTTCAAAATTCCCGAGGGGTATCTTTCCCTTCAAGAGGATCATTTGAGGAAATCTGAGGGGACATGTAGAAAGACCAAAGGGTAGTTTCTAAAGACAGACATAGACAAAAAGTTTGAAGGAATTATTTTAGACAAATTATTTGAAGAAATTCCTTTGGGAGATTTGCCTGAAAGAAATAAGATGAGAGAGAAGTTGGAGACCAAGTGTTCAAAGGAAATGATGGGACAATGGACAACAAAATCAGAATAAGCAACTAGCCATTGGAAGTAACTGGGTTTGAAAAGCTCAAAGTCTTAAGGCTTAGGAAGTAAAAAATTGAGAAGACTTCAAGATGGACAAGCTCGAAGTAAGTAAGATTAGAGAACCTGAATTACTCTGCATAGAGTAAATTAGGTTTCCCAAAGTACTCTACTTAAAAATCTTTATAAGCAAAGGATCTGAGAAAGTATAAAGTTAGAGAGGCCAAAGAACTTGTATCACTCTACATAGAGTAAATCAGGATTCTTTGAGGGTTCAACTTAAGATTGGTTTGGTAATCCAAAAATCATGATGTAATGAATGGAAGGCTGCAACATGGTCTAACTAGAGTAAAAAAGGCCAATCAATAAAGGACAAGTGGCACAGGGATGTTTAATAAACATGGGAGAGTTTGAGTGGTTGGTAGCTGAAAGTTATGAAGGCTCCCATCTACCATGGTTCATTACTTGCAATTGCCGTTCGATGCTTAAATGCATCATGCCAAGAAGAAACATTCTAGCTGCTCATAGTATGACTTTTTAGATGTGCCAAAGAAAGTCTTAAAGATAGGAGGGGCTCAAGAGTATTGGGTGATGATCTGGAATGATGCATTTATGAAAACTAGGGAAGGAAAATAAAAGGTGCCAACCATCTATGACTTATTCTTTCCTCCCTTTCTCTCTTCTCCCTTGCCTTATAAATAGTGGCCTTGGAGCCTAGAAATGTATCCTCGGATTGGTGATAAAATCACTCTATAGAAATTGATTTGTAAAAGACTCTTTTGAAGCAATATAAGGATAAATTTTCTATTTTTAGTTAAAGAGAAGTGTGCATTTTTGGTTTTCTTTGTAGAATGTATGATTGTTGTTCATCACCTATGTTTTTTATAAGCACCTTGCTTTTGACTATTTTGGTTTTATGCAGGATTGCATGAAGTGTTTATGTGTCTAGTTCCCTTTGAAGTTTACTAACTCAGTGTTACCCATAGACCTAGTTTATTATTCTTCAAAGTGTAAAGCTCTTCTTTGACCTCCATGTAAAAGCTCCCTGCCTACGGCCCTGAGATAGAACCAAAATAAGCTTGCATCTTATTTAGCTTCATCAGTAGTTTGCTATTTTCTAGACCAAGTAGATCACTCTCTTTTGGTGCATCACCTCTCATTATCTTAGGTTTATTTTCAAGTAATCCTCCTACCCCTTTTCCTTGGCCATTAGTATAATTTAGTTTAGAAATTAAGATGTTAAAGTGAAGCACCTGAGGAACTAGCCTCATAAAGAGTTTAGAGGTTCAACCTCACCATAAGACACCCACATCCTGAGGCTATTCCCATGCTTATAGTTTGAAGTGAGAGAGCCTAAATGACTCTCTCACAAGGGTGAAAATCTAGTCTATAATAGGTCACAAGTCCTTTAGGTAGCTTGTTGAATCTTAACTATACTATCTAGTCATCATACTAATGTTGGAACCTATTTTGATTTTGATGGTAAAACTCTACTTCCTGCATTAGAAAACATATAATTTGTTCATCATTATCAAACACTTACCAACTTACTTCATTGTCAGGTAAAACTGGCCTACATATGACTTTGACTTTGCCTAAACTTTGGTTACCCTTGATTCCCTCTACAACTTCATACTTAGCTCCAATGGCTATAAGCCTATTTGCTTATTGATTTATCTCTCTTGGTATGGGTTTTATATTAAATGCTAAGAAGTCTTCCATGATATCCCATACATGATGTTTGTAGGCTTTCAAATGATGGTTCTTGACAACATCTATTCCTCTCATTTATTGTACTATAATCTCACTATCACCCTTGACTTGAAGAAGTTTGACACCTCTTCTTCTCACCTCTTGTAAACCATGTAAAAGGGCTTCATATTCAGCTATGTTTGAAGTGAAACCTTATAGCTAAATAGTATTTCTGATCCAAGGATGAAACCAATATGACCCTAGCTCCAAAACCATTTTTTGACCTTGAGCCATCAAAAAATAAGGTCCATATACCATCTTCTTCTTGAGTAGTGCTAGTTAAGGAAGGTATTGCAGATCCTTCTTCATGCGTATAGTACACTCTTAATTTTTTTCTTCAATATTGATAAAGGGGTCAAATCCATGGTTTTTAGTTGCCCATTCATCTAGATATAGGTCTAAAATTCCCTCAATATGATCATGAGGATCTTGTTCACTAAAATTTTCATCTTCCTTAAATATGGTGCAATTGAAATTTGTAAGGTTAGGGATATAAGGCTCCAGATGGAACCTGGAGATGGTTTCAGACCTAATAGTGGCCTTAGTCCCATATTTGGACCTAAAAACCATATATGACTAGTCAGAGGATAAATAGCCCCCAATCCTTAAAGTAAGGTCCCTAGATAGGCATAAGGCGAAATATTGGGGTAGGTCCATAACCATTACATATTGAGTGATGACACAATTAGGGAAGGATACCAATGTGATCTTAAAATATTTCACTATGCCTACTATTTTAGTGGGAGAACCATCCGACTAGAGAATGCCTTTCTCATTGGGTTTATATTTAAGCCCAAGCTTATTTGCTATGGATTTAGGCATAATCAAAGTCAAAGCACTTGAATATATCATATGATTATGCACTAAATAATCTTTTATGATGGTTGATAAATATAAAAGAGAGGGCTTCATAATTTTAGGAGGGTGAACAACATTATGAACCTAACTTTAATTAGGGACTTGGTTAGAAACTTGATTAGGACCGGACTGGCTAGTGTTTGCAAAAGTAATGTTAACCTTTTTAGCTAGATTATCTATATGAGAAGGCTTGGCAAGTTCTTACTCAAAAAATTATTTATATCCCAAAATAGACAAAGTATCATAAATAGACATTGTGACATTATCCCTTTTCATATGATTTATAATATTGAAAGGAAAATTGGTACCTTTGGGCTGCACCTTGGAAGTAGAAGCATTGTTTGGAACTTGTGTGATATGGGGAACTAAAGTAGACCTCCGCTACTACCAAGGTTGTTGAGGTAATTTTTGAGTTGCCAAAAATTTAGTAGCTACATATGAATTGGTTGGTTGCTGATTGATTTGTGGAGGCATTGAAAAAGATTTAGGCTACTTCAAATTATTCTCCAACATTCTCCTCTTATACCTAGTATGAGCTACAACCAATTCATCTAGCCTTTGATTAGTCTACCCCATGTTTACCACCACATGGTCAAACATATGCTCCCCTTCTTAAAATTTCATGCACATGGTGTCAGCTAGTGGTATACCAATGCTTCCTTGCTATTGAATTTGAGCTTCTGATGATGTCATGGTAGGTACATTACCTTGGTTCATTAGAGGGGCTAGTGGTGGAGGAGGCATTGTGTCATGAACTAAGAATGAAGGAATTTGATGCCAACCAGGGTCCTGATACATCTCTCCATTTATAACCATTACCATCTCATTAGACTATTCACCTGACTCTAATTGACCTTCTTGTAGAAGATTGTTTTATGCGGTGACCAAGGCTCTAGGGCTACTTACAGCTACAGGGTTGTATCTTTATGAGGTCTACCCTAAGTAAGTTGGCCTTGGGTTTTTTGGCTTAATATGTAAGGGGTTATATTATAGGATTGATTAGGGTATTGGGTCTAGAAGGGACCCTGGTATAAATATGGCCTATATGAGGTATGTTATTAGCTCTCTAACACCAGTAGCTTATTATTTTATTCCTTAAACAAGCTCTCAATAATTGTAAATTTATCCACTTGGCCATCATCAGGAGGGTTTCATTGCTTGGAGTGGGCAGTGGAGAAATGATAGGTGAGGTTGGCTAAAGTATTATAAAGAGTGGTATGAGGGGTCTTGGCATGAGTTTCCTTACTTTTATCAAACAATATTTTACTCTTCTAACTGTCTCATAAGCCCTAGGCAGAGTTGTTCCACCCCTAGATTGGATCATGACTGCAATGTCTAAATTCAATGATCTGCAATAGTAAAGGAAAGCATAATTATGTGTGGGCTTAGTGATGATAGGGATCCTATCCCAATTTTTTTGGAATCTATAATTGAAATCAACCATAGATTCTTGAGGTACTCTTGATTGAGGTAAGTTGTTCCAAAAGTGATACATGGTCAATTTTATCCTTAAAATGTTTACATAGGCACTCACCAAATTCATCCCAAGTATGGATTAAAGTAGGAGTTAAACCTCTATACCATTGCAAGGCCTTGCCTTTCAATGATGTGGCTAGTAGTTTCATGGCTACATTCTTTTGTGTAATGTGGTGTACTCCACAAAGGTTTTCAATCTCAGCAATGTGCTCTACTAGAGTGATAGAGTTTTCTCCTATAAATTAGGGTAAGCTCTTTAAAGAGGCAATAGGGATGTCATCATATTGCTAAAGGTTAAGAGGGATTCCCTCATTAAAGGGTACAAAATCTTTATTTCTTAGTAACATTACGAATAGAATGGGAAATAGTCTTCACCTAGAATAGAACCTTATGAATGGAAGTGTAGACTATGCTCTATGAGGTGAGTGGCTTACACTATGCCTTCTTATAAGGGATAAGGAAGCTCTTACTCTACTTATTCTTGAGGGTACAAGGAGCTCAATAAAATGAAAGTTAATACCCCTTGTAGATGATCTTGTACTTCTTGGTATGTAGGTAAGGGGATAGATTTTATGAGATAGAGGCATTTGGATTCACAAGGTGCTCCTACTAAGTGTTTGCTACACTTGTCAACCAAAGATAACACTAAATATTTAGATCCTTTCTTTGACTATTCCATCAAGCATGCCAAAAACTATTAAGGACTCAAATTTCACCTTAACTAAAAGTAGAAGTGTTTAAGTCCTAATCTCAAATCTGGTCCAACATGGGAATGACCCTAGGTTGTGGGTTATGTAAACTTGGGTCAAACCTCTAGGATTTTTAATGAGGCTAGCTCCTCAAATATAAAAATATAGTCCCTATTACCAAACCTGTGCTATTGGAGTGAAAAGGGGGGATAACTACAATGAATAAAATCTATACTAAATGTGGTGATGCACCAAATATTTTAAGATCCACTTTCTTCTTGAACACTTATTTGACTACTAATGAATCCAATCAAGACAAGGGCCAATCAAAATCTGTGACAAGGTTACAAGAATGAGTGTTTTGTATGAAGGCTAAAAAGAGAATTGCAACCTAAAGGGTAGGAAGAGATAGGTCTAGATGAGACACTATCAACTTATGACACTTCAAGAGGGAAATCAATAGCTAAAACTTCATACAACCTATAAGAAACTAACATAATTGAATCAAGAGACATGAAGAATACACATATGATGAATAGAAACATACACCCTGCACATTAAACTTTAATAAAGTACACTTAACATTCAACTAAATTCTAAAAATGTCTTATATTACTTCAAAATATTTTTACAAAGTGATTTTGATAGAGCTTCACTATCTCCAACCCCCAAGATCCTTTAATCAAGGGTTTAAGGCAAGTACTTATAAGAAGAAAATATGAGGGACAAAGAAGAAAACTATACTGGGGAAGTCATTTATGTACTCAATCCTATTTCAAACAACCATATTTGCTATTTTCCTCAAGCTTGCCCCTACATTAAATTCACTTCTTCTCTTTTCTGGTGTGGTCAATGTAAGTTATGGGGAGCCATCCCTATTAGTACATGGGCCTTTCCAAGATTTTATGTGTTATTGTCCTTTATTGCTAAGGTGAGGTCTTTTATGTGCTTTAGGGGGCATTCCCAAGTCTAGTTTTAGTGGCTATTTGTCATGGGCATGGCCGAGTCTAAAGATGACAAACCTTTTCATTAATTTATGGATCTACCCCAACTACATAGTTTGAACACTGATCTAATGTAGATGAAAACCAATCTATTTAATTGGGTTTCCCATATTTTTTTATTGTCAAAGTTCTACTAAAATCATGGCCTCAGTTCTTCATTTAAATCATTGATCCTTTACCTATATTAGGCCTGGGAGACTTAATTTTTTCCTTACAGAGCTTTAATGATGATGCTTGGTCTTTATTATTATCATAGTTTAACTCAGGTCAAGCTTTGAGCTCAATTTCTATGTTTCCATTAGCTCAAGTCAAACTTAAGCTTGATTCCATTATTTCTATCATTTGGGTCGAGTTGGTCTTAACTTCTTCAACATGCCCTAGCTCATTCTTCACTCATTAGTTGTCAGTGATCTGACTTAATTCATTAACTCACAAACCTTATCTCACTCCATCAATCTACCTATACACAAATGTTCATGAGCCATCGATCTTCTACCTAACCCACACACTTTTAACACTTGTCCTCGACTTATTTACCCTTGAGATTAACTAACCATTTTGAATCTTACTCACTTGGTTTGAGCTTGATGAGAGATTAAACACGAGCCTTTGATTTAGCTTTGAATTGTTAACTCTGTATCCATTGGTACCACTTGTCAATCATGCATTGATTCTTAGGATCCTATCAGTCTATCAGTTCATGCACTTATGTCACATGTCAACTTCTCATACTCTATTGGATCAAGATGTATGATTGAGTGAGGACCATTGATCTCACTAAGAACCATAGTTTAAAACCCAATAGCTAATTCATGATCTTAAATTTGATGATCTATAGGACATCAAACAATGTTCGTGTGATCATCATTGACATTTTCATGACCATCAAATTTAAGTTAAAAAAGACTTACTTTGTTCAAGATTAAACTTGATGTTAACATGAACGTCTCACTCCATGGGTTCAACTTTGAAAGCTTCTAACTCAAACCAAAAAATCTCATGCGTTTTCAAAAACTTCTAAGGATGATACTGGCATGTAGAACTACAATTATGAATGATCCATTGGTCATATGAAGCTTTCTAAGAAAAGACAAAAATTATGCAAGTGAACTGGTCTATTTATTCCTACGTGACATCTTGATGATGGTTTGGTCCATTAAAACTTGTTCTTGACCCCTTTGCTTGAATCTTCATGCCTCAAATGGGTCTTGGGGCTTTAGCAAACATGTCTAAGACTTTAGATTGCATTAACCATCATGAGGAACTACTCCTTCAAAATTTGACAAACTACACTTTAAGTAAATTTAAAGTGTTTCAAAAGTTTTACACGCTGAGGGTGATCCTAAGACCACTTATTCCATCTAGAACTTGGTTCATCTATTCATTTATTTAACCATTTCATTTAATAAAAACTCTACCTTGCTAATCCAGTCGATGCTCGACCTTCATAAAATTCACTGTAGTCAGGCAAAATTGGTATGTTGGCCAAAATGGTTAACATTTTTGGTGATTCTACTGGCTTGACCACCCTACTGGTCATGGAATCTAAAACTTGACCAAACTCATTCATGATGGTTAGACAAATAAAGCATTATTTACAAAAATACCCTGTCTATCTCTTTGAAATGCATTGAAGCAATGAAATGCACACAAATAGCAAAAAAACAACAAACTAACAAATAATTGCTTGAAATAATAGGAAAATAATAAATAGAAAAATGTGCAAAGGCACTTGGAGGAAAAAAAAAGACCTATCTACCTATATATGAATATTATGATACAAAATTAGTATCATAGTTTGAGATACCTCCCATTGATAGGGATGGGAAGGCTCTCTCCACTCAACCTAGCAATATCAAAGGTGTTTCTCTCCTTGCAACTCATGATGATATAAGGTCCACTCCAAAGACTGTCAAACTTGGAGTGCTTTCCTAGTTTTGCATAGTCCTCATCCCATTTGAGGACTATATCACCTTGCTAAAATGTCCTTGAGGAAGCTCTCTTGTCAAATGACTTTTTCACTTGATATTGATTAGACCACATAATATGCATAGCAACATCCCTTGTTTCCTCTAATTACCTCAGCTCATTCAACCTTACCTATACAACATTATCTTCTAGAAGCTAAAGTTGATGTGAAATCTCTAATACAAGAATATCAAGAGATATAGGAAGTCTAAACTCTTTCTCATAGACTAAAAAGTATGAGGAGTGTCTAGTAGATATTTTAGGCATCACTCTATTTGCCCATAAGGCAGTCCTTAGTCTAGTATGCCACTGCCTTTAACTATCCTCCATGATTCTCTTGATAATCCTTAAAAAATACTTATTTATGGACTCTACTAGTCCATTTCCCTATGGGTAATAGTTGGAGAATGTTTTAAGATAAATCCCATGTGAAATATCCCACTCACATACCTTGATACTACTGAAAGCTAATGCATTATCAGAAATGATCATGGAAGGTATACCAAACCTACTCACAAAGCTATCGTAGAAGTCCAAAATAGAGACTTCATTGGCCTTTTTGAGGGAAACTGCTTCAACCCGCCTTGTAAATTAGTCTATAGCTATATTTATCCATTTATTTCCTTTACTTTAAGGGGGTGTATCATCCTTATGAAGTCTAAACCCCATTTCATGAATGGATGCTTTACTTGAATTGGCTGTAAGGGAAGGGTGGTTAGTCTCTACTTGTCAACAAAAATTTCATATTTTCAGCATTTCCTTACCCAAGAGTGAGCATCTCTAAACATTTTGGGCCAAAATTACCCATCTATTATGATTTTAGAGGCTGTGGTCTTGGCAGTAAAGTGCCTGCTAGTTAGAGCATCATGAAATTGCTCAAGTAGCTTGTCAATCTGGCATGACTCTACACACCTTAAAAACATGCCTCCTATGTCCTTCTTGAAAATTAGCCCATCTATTAATACATAAGGTATATTTTTCAACCTAAAGTGACTTCTTTTTAATTTATCTAGCTCGATAGGACATTAGCCTATTTCAAGAAACCTACTTATATCTTGTGTCCAACTAGAGAGTGTGTTATATGCAGCTGCCTATTGGTTATCATAGACTATTAACACTTGGTCTTTATCCTATTTAAATCATACTACAAGGTGCTTACATAACTCTCTACCCTTTATAAACTTTGTAACTCTAACCTCAATGTCATACTCTAAGAATATTATTACCCATCCAACTCTTTTCTCATTGAGATCTCTGTTGAGTATGAACTCTTTGATACTTGGATGCACTAATATGAGTATGATCTTGCTATTGGAGATCATGTACGTAAAATTATTTAACCCTTTCACTAATATAATTACATGCTTTTATATAGATTTATACCTTCCCTCATACTCTTCTAAGGCTTGACTGAATAAATCAATAGGTTGCTCTAGACCTTGTTCATTCTGCTACATCAACATGGCAAAGATTGCATCCAATGTAGATAAAACATACAGGTAGAATTATTTATTAAAATTATGATTAATAAGTGTAGGAAAATGAGATATGGCCTCTTTAATGGCCTCAAAGCTCCTCTTACCTTATTTGGTCCATGTAAACTCTTTGCACTTTCTTAGTATGTGAGTAAGAGGCTTGACCATCTTTACAAACCTTGGGATAAATCTTCTTATAAAATTAATCTTTCCAAAAAAACTCTGTAAACCCTTCGTATTCTTGGGTAGGGGTAGGGATAAGATAGACTCAACTCTTTTAGGGTCTATGGAAAGACCATCCTTGGACACTACATGACCTAATAATCTACCCTCATACACACCAATTATACATTTTTTAGGATTTAAAGACACACCAAACTCTCTGTACCTTTCAAACACCAACCTCAAATGAATAATGTGGTCAGTTAGGTCCTTTGAGAAAAAAGTGATATCATCTAGGTAGATGAGCACCATGTCATTGATCAATCCTTCAAATTCAAAATACATTGCCCTTTGTAAAGTTTCCCCAATATTGGATAGTCCAAAGGGAATATTCATATATGCATAAGTGCGCCACTTAGTGGTGAAGGCAGTATTATGCCTATCTTCTTCCTTGACCATAATATTATTATATCCAAAGTGGCCATCAAACAAAGAGAACCTCTGAGAAATTTCTACCTTTTGAATAATCTAATCCATGGAGGGCAATGGGTAATGGTATTTTAGAGACACCTTATTAAGGTCCCTAAAGTCAACACACAAGCCTATTTCCCCATTATTCTTCCTTACTGGCTTATGGTTTTCCACCCATGAGGAATGATTAATGGGAAATATTATCTTTTATTCAATCAACTTAAATAACTCCCTCCTCATCAAATCCTCAACCTTTAGATTGATAAGCCTTTGCCTCTACCTGACTGGTCTTACATTGCTCTCTAATTTAATGATATGATGTGTGAGTTTAGGGTTAAAACCTTTCAAATCCTTGTATTCTGATGAAAATACTATTGTCTCTTATATTTACATCATTTGAGGAGATGCAAAGCTCTCCTCATCCAAGTGGCACAATGGAATCACCTCTAGGCTTTTGGGCAACCTAAGGACTGAGGTGACTCTCTAGATAGGGCTAACTCTCATGATGTACAACTTAGGATTGGAAATACTACTAGCTTTGGGGGTGAAAAGGGAGAGAGATAACTGAAAGCAAACTAATTTAAGGGAGGTGATACACCAAATATATTCATGACATCCAACCATATGCATATTACACTTGAAATCAAAGGACAACTAAATATACACTCTCCAATCTATGTCTTCTTGCATCAATGTTACATTGAGAGGTCATGGATGAATGTGAAAGGCTATGAGGACTATAAAATAGGCCTTGAATGGAATTTTTGAAGAGACTTACTCACTTAAACTTTGACATTTCTTGGAACACATCACATGCCCTACAAGAAGAGGCTACAAATAGGTGAGAGAGTGTGACAACTTACTAAGGAATCCATAGTCTTCACTAAGAAAATTCAACATTCAAGTCAAGCACACTATGAAAAAACATGTAAGAGGTAACAATTAGTCATTTTATTTCTCAAAAGCTATACAAATGAATAGGGCTTCACCATACTCAGGTGGAGCATCCAATACAATGCCAAAATGGCTAGTTCTTATAGGACTTGTGAAAGAGAGAGGAAGAGAGAAGTCAAAGGGTCACAAGGACACTTGTTAAGCTAAGATAATTAGTTACTTGTGCATGTGAGAATGATATGGGATGAGCCATGCAAAGTATGGAAGCCCAAGTTTCAATTAAAGGCATAAACTTCATGAAAAGTGGCAAGAAAACTCCTCAACTGGCTCAGAAAAATTGCCTTCATGATTGGAGCTATTTGAATGTCCCACAACTAATTAGGACCAGGTATTATGATTGGAATATAGGGAAGGAACATCAAACATGCCTCTCCATGCATTGTTTTCATGCCTCATTTTTTGGAAATAAATGGAAAGAAACCATCATTATCTGCAGTCCAAAAAGAACCCCTTTCATGCACCCTACCCACTTGTCTTCATTTTTCCATGAAAATACATAAAGGGTAATGTATGATATGTTTCAAGGCCCTTCATGGCCCTATAATCATTAGACACACCTTAAAAATATCTCACTTGAAGTTTTACATCTTCTTCACTAACTTGTCCAATATGCTAGATTTGATTGGTTGAGTTGAATCACCTAGTTGGGGAAATTATAAGTTAATTCAAGGCATGAAATGAATATAGGGAGTTATATTAAGTCTTAATATTTAACCCAAAGTTGGTTTCATATCTTGACTCATTCTAGAACCTATAAAACACAAAAAATGGTCAAAAAGAGACTATTTTTCATCTCATCCATACAATTATATATAGATATATGGAATGTGAAGTATATTTAGGGAGTCCTTTCCAAGTTAAAATAGGTATTATAGTCCAAATATCTCATTATATTGGATCCTCAACTCCATTTTCCCAAACTGGTCCTGATTGAGGGTTTAGTAGGGTTTTAAACCTTCTTTTGGTCTTAAGAATTATTCATAAAGATGGGATGTTGACGTTTTATAAAAATGAAATAAATTAGATTATAAGGACCCCCTATAACTCATATTAACTCCTTTTTCTCCCATGCATACCCTCCAAGAAGATGTGAGCTCCAAAAGTTGTCCTATCGAGCTTGCTTCCCTATTTTCTGCATGTCTGAGTGGGTTTTGGGCTCAAGAATGGATTCTACAAGGTTTATTATACATAATAAAAGCATGGAAACCTCTAAAATGACCCAATAAACATATTTAAAAAAATTTGAGATATTATCTTATGTTAGAAATGCAATTGACCTACCATTTGACATTAGGTTTGAACCTTGCCTAGTAGGCCTGACTATTCATTAGAACTCAAAATGAATTTTCATGGTTTTCCTTTCGCTCTGATAGCTAAAAAATATATAATCCATACAATATACATGTTAAAATATTATGGAATTCATATCAAATACTAAGAATGAAGATGACCTCATTTAGCACTAGGTCTCATCATTTCTCATAACCCTGACTGTAACCCTTGATGGTTTAGTTCCCTCTATTGGTATCCTTTGATTTTTCATTGGTCTCTAATTTTTTAATTAGTTTTATTAATCTTTAAAAACCCTTCTAAAGGATCTCCTTATCTTTTTGTTCACTCCCTTCACCTCTTTTTCTCAAACCTGCCTATCTATGCACAAGGGAAAGTACCCCTTATTTGAGACAAAAAATGGGGTACTTCCCCTATTATCTAAAATAAAATATAAATATTATGAGACTATATAACTCATAAATTTTATTTTTACAAGTTTTTATCCCTTTGTTTGGTTATTTTGTCACTCAAATACTTCAAAATCCAAGATAGACTTGCTCTAAGGCAGACTATCAGGGTCTCCATGACATGGACTGAGTTTACTTGATTAGGGTTAATTCTTATAATGGATATCCACTTCTGAGAGTCTTATGGGGTCATTTGAGTCATTAATAATGTTATTTTAGTTTTAAAAAACACTCCAACCTCCTTACATGCTTCCTTCATACATGAATCTTTAAGACTATATTTTGCATGACTGACTATGTCTGTAGGTGTACTTAGATCTTTGGGAGGGGTTTGTGTAGGTGTAATTTACATTGTTATTAGTTATGCATATATTATTGGTCATAATTAATGTGTTAATATATCTAATTAATTGTTTTAATATTTTCAAAACCCTTCACATACCCTCTAAGCTCTAAACTGAGTTCCCTACCTTTGACTGAGAAACCCTATCTGTACTGACCCTTAAAGGTGTGTATGAGCTCATTTGGACTTATAGACATGCTTATAAATTTAATCCTAAAATTTATCATGGTGATAAAATAGTGACCTATGCCCACCTACTTCAATTTCATGTCCTATTCATGCCAAGGACACTGATTCTTTCCTCACTATTATTTGCTCAGCCATAGGTGTTCTTAAGACTCAAAGGAGACTATGTAGCTTATTTTACATTGTTAGAGGATTATTGAAGTTTTAATGTCTTAATGGAAATAATTAATTTTATGTTTCATCTTGATAACTCTACTTACACCCCTTCATGTGCACCTTTTGACCACAAACTGAGCTCTACCTATTAGACTGAGACACCTTGCCTAGGGTTCCTATAGGTGTTCTTAAGCTCTTATGGACTTGGTCAAGATAATTGAGAACCTTCCTTGAACCCCTTATAAGGTAAAAGGATATAAATATTGAAATAAAATTCATATTTTAAGGTTATAAAGTGCCTTAGTCATTGTTTTGACCCTACTGTTTACCCCTACCTGTAGGTGTATTTTTCTTGTATGTATGGACTGTAGATGTGAGTAGGGGTTAGATCATAGTATATCAACTGTCTTGATGAAATCCATGATTAAAGGAATATATTTCACTTAATAATATATTATAAACATGGAAAATTTCCTCATTTTCTCCTTGAAGTGCTAAAGCAATTTTGTAATTCAAACCCTGTAGAGTTTACTACTTGGTTTTAATGTTTTGTATGTAATTTTAAGGCTCCAAATGGTCAAGCTCCATCAAAATTATGCCCTCAAAACTATGAAAGGGTATTTTAATACATGGGTAAGATCAAATTAAGCTATTTTTATGTCTTATAATTTCTTGAAAACATATCATAAGGTGCCTATAGAAACCTCATGGTCCTCTATTTTGTGTTTTTAGGGAACCTGGTCCCTGTATACAGTCAGCATTTGAAGGTAGTAGTTAACTTCACTTGATCATTTATCACTTTAAACCTAGTTTGTTATGATATTTTCATATTATCATGAAATAAAGGAATATTCAAGTACTTGTTTCAACACTTTATAAGGAGTACCCTATTCTCTGTTAGCACCTACAGACAAACTATATTTTGAAGATACAAGCAGTGATGTAGGATAGTGATCTTATGCTCAAATTAGGTCTTCTCTAAGTTTTAATATGCATTTATAAGACTTAAAAAGGTTTGAATCAAATTTTAAATCTTCTTATATATCATGATTTTATCAAAAGAGACCTCTGTAGGTGGAAATGGACTGTATGCAAGTAATAAACCTGAAATGACTTCATGCACTAAAGGGATTGGCTTCATAGTCAATTGATATTTCCACAAAAATATCAACATGAAACATCATGATATTTTTAAATAAACTCCATTAACCTTCCAAATAGGTTCCACACATTATTCAATGTGGATAAAAGTGAAATTAAGTAAGGAAATAGCTATGAGCTTGGCAGACTATATGTGTATGTAAGACTATAAACCATGAAATATTATCTGAAGAAAGAGGATGATAGGTGAAAATTAGATTCACGGAGACTTTTATAACATGTATATGAATAAAAAACAACCCTTTTAATCCACTGACATAACAATAAACTCTTAAAAATGGTGAAAACTACCCATAACTCAAAAAATTGTATCTTCCTATAAATTGAGATGATTAGCACATCAAAACCTTATGAAACATGAAAAAAAGTGTGGGGATAATTGGATAAGGAATTAAAAATTATTGTGAATCAATATCAGTAGCTTATATTGTATAGACTTTCCCAAACAAGACCAAAACCTAAAGGGTGTATAGATTGATAGGTAGATTTGCATAGTCAACTTCAAACGAATGGTTCATAAAGAAAAGTTCATAATTATAAAACATATTATTATGAAAATTAAGGTATTTGAGTGTATAATGCACTCCCAAGATAATTTGTCTTGAAAATGCTTGTGTTGATTGTACCAAGAAAAAACTTGTAAGTCAGTTTAATGTGTCTAGAAAGCCAAGAAAAGAGAAGAATGGTTTTGGCCTCAAAATGGTACTTATAGATAATTAAAGTATGTAAATTAATTTTTGGAAGCTTAAGATTCATATTTAAACATTATCTAAGTGGCACACTTACCAAAAAGAGGCCGTATAAGTGCCATTTTCTCCTTTTTTGCCAAGAAAATTACTTTTATTTAAACAACCTACCATATTTTAAGTAGTGTAAATTATAAAAGCCTTATAATGACACATGGGGAATTAAATAATGTTTTTAAACTTGGAAATTTCCCATAAAATTGGTATAAAACATTAAATGCACTATTTTGACCCCTTAAATGACCCAAAAATGATAGGAAATAAAAATTAATTGACCAAAGCTAATTTAAAATTAGTTGAAAAACCTATGAAACACCTCATGACATGATATTATACCCCTTATATACCTAGATAATCAAGTTTTTTACTATCTCTGCCCCAATTTGACTAAAAAGTCAAAATTTGTCAAGAAATTGGTAACTCATTGGGGTAGTATGCCTCTTATACTAACTAGACCAGTAGCCTTATTAGTCCATTAGGATTATGGAGTCATTTAAGGACTGAGACAACAATAAAACTTTGACCATTATCTACAAACCTTTGATCAAGATAAAACACTAAGACTACCTCAACCACATAAAGTAAAAGACACACAATAACAAAATAAACACACATATGCTCAAAGCACTTAGAGGGAACACATAATAAATTACTATGTATGACCAAAAATGAGAATACATCCCCCTAGATCAAAGGGAAATATTGAGACTCTTCTTTATTCATGACATGAAGGATTTGGTGAGGCATGTGTTCCTTTGACCTCTAACATTGATGCCTCCAACTTTCTCATGATATTTACCAACTTTATTGGCATGATGTTCATTGAAAAAAAGGTAGATCCAAACAACTTGGCCATGGGAAATGATTCTTATTATGTCCAAATATTCCCAAATTTCTCATATGATCCATCAATTGCAATTTCAAATGATGATTCAACAAAGCATACCTTCTTGTCTTCCATGGTGTTCTCAACAAGATTGGGCTTCCTCTCAGCTACAAGTTTTTCTATCTCATCAAGGAGTTTATAAAATTCTTCCAAATCTTGATCATTTTACTCCAAGGAAGATTATTTATTCACCTTGTCATACACTTAGTATTTAACTTGGAAAAGCTCTTCAAGCTCTTGAAAGAACTCTATTTATAGCTGCCAATCATCCTTGTCCTCTTCTTTATTTAGAGATATTTCCTCTTCAATATTAGAATGGTCATCCACGACCTCATGATCAAGCATGGATTCATCCTCATGTATTTATTTATTCAATTCTTGGCCACCTTCCTCATGGATGCATTCCTCCTCAAGAATGAATGCATTAGAATTAGCTTCATGAATACACATACCCTCAAATATGGAGATAAGAGCTTGTGGATTGTCTTTATGTACAACAAAGGGAGTAACAATGGTAATATTATCCTCATACTCACTCATGTCTTATTTATCATCCATGAATTGGAATTTCTATTCTTCATTGCCTTCTCTCAAGATAGGCTCTTCAATACAAGGAAAGTATTCTTCATCATCAACCAAATAAAGAGATTCAACACAAGAACTCACCTCTTCTTCATCACTTAGGGCCTCTTTAAGTATCTCAATTTGCATCTCAACTACCATATCATTAATTTTATTCTCAAGGGTTTCAAGATCTTCCATCTCCTTTCTAGTGATGCCAAGACTAGGCATCTTGAAATCTGGTGACTTAGCCCAATAAGGCTGCCAAGGAGTTATATTTTATTCAAGCAAGAGTTTTAAATTTTACTCAACCAACTGCTCTTATTTTGGTTCTCACACCATAGGTCCATCAAGGTAAAGGGTGATGGAATGAGGACAAAAATAAGTATTTGGTGGAGGTGGAACATCGAGTTCAAAATTAGGCTGAGAATGAAAAGTAAGAGATTCTTTTAGGAGCTCTCAAGGAAAGGAAGGCAAATCTTGGGATGAGATGACTTTATTCCTTCCACTTGACATCTACTTCATTCACATTTGAATCAACTTGGGAACTCTCTTGAAAGAGGTGAAATGGGGTATGTTTAGGCATATAATCTTCTTGTGGGTTAAACCTTCTATCACACCTTGACTTAGCAACTTCATCTTTGACTCTAACTCTTCAATTTTCTTGACTAGATCCTCTTGGAAAAGTCTTGCTTTAATCTCATGGGAAAAATCACGAGGTTGAGGTGTACATGAGGGCTTCCATGGAATACAAGAAGCTTTTTAAGGAAAGGTGGGAGGGACTTGCAAAGGATCAACTCTATTCTCCACTTCCCACTCTTTGATAATGATTCTATCTTATTTCTTGCCCTATGACTCTACTATTTTTATCCAACTTACGATCTTAGTATTTGAGTTCTCTTCTTGAGGAAGGGTGGGAGGTGTTTATGTAAGATCAAGCTTCTCTTTAATTTCACATTCTTTGTCAAGACTTTTCTCCTCTTTCTTTCCCCATGACTCCACTATTTTATTCCAACTTGGGATATTAGGATTAGGGGTCTCTTTTTGAGGTGGTGGGGATACAATGTGAAAGGGAAATGATGGTTTGAAATCCACTTATTTTTATGACAACATGGACTATTGAATATGCATATTTTCCAACTCAATTTTCATATCAAGATTTGCTTTAAACACAAGGTTATTTTTCTCAACTCTTTCCTCCACTTGATTTGGAAAAAGATGGCCTTGATAAGATTTATTGGGTTCATGAGTGGGAATCTTATAGGATTGATAGAAACTTTTTAGAAGTGAAAAAGAAGGCTGATAGGTTTGGTGAGGTTTCCATTCATGAACTTCTAGCCTAACCTCTAAGGAAGATACTAAACCACTCACATCTATCATCTCACTTGTGAGCCTTTGCTAATTGGCTCTCTCAATAGGTGCGCACTCGCTCTTGACTAACTCTAATGAATT
Organism: Torreya grandis; assembly: GCA_037957365.1. Classification (NCBI taxonomy): domain Eukaryota; kingdom Viridiplantae; phylum Streptophyta; class Pinopsida; order Cupressales; family Taxaceae; genus Torreya; species Torreya grandis. The sequence continues at coordinate 4,010,822 of JARHVA010000017.1, read as the reverse complement.
TATCACTTGATGGATGGAATGATTATGAATTTTTTTTCCACATCCCCTAAGAGTATCAAGATTTAACATATATCTCTCATAGTCCAAGAGTGTCTTCTTAAAGGTGGAAATGGGTTGGCTTCAGGAGTGGCTAGGTTGACTAGGAGCAAGACATGGAGAAGGCTAGATATATGACTAGTAAGAATCATGTATGGGATGGATATGATCATATTGAGTCTAAAAATAACCATATTTGGGATTATACACATCATAATAGGGTTGGTTAAGAACTTTCTCATATTGATAGGGAATGCCATAAGCTTGTAAGGTCTCACCAGCTTGTGTGAAATTGTACTCAACACCAAGGCTAGCTTATGAAAATTCATTAAGAAAAAAGAACACAAAATAAAATGTTACCTTAAATCTTAAAAGGATCACCTAGGTTGCTTGACCAGCTGATATAGCTTTAGAGTCACCATTGATGCTTGAATAGATGCCTCCAAAGGCTGATTATTAAGGGACAACATCAAAAATCTCTCAACTTTTTGGACCAAGAGTCCCATAAGGCATCCAAAAAACTATTGTCACTTGTATTTTCACCCTTTGAGGATATAAAAATATTTTATCATACAAGTGGCACAATGGAATCACCTCTAGGCTTGTGGGTAGCCTAAGGAATGAGGTGAGTGTCTAGATAGGGCTAGGTCCCTTGATGTACCACTTAGGATTGCAACTACTACTAACCTTTGGGGGTGAAAATGGAGAGAGATAACTGAAATAAATATAACCTAAGGGAGGTGATACACCAAATGGATTTATGACATCCAACTATATGCATATTACACTTGAAATTAAATGACAACTAAATGTACACTCTCCAATCTATGTCTTCTTGCATCAATGTTACATTGTGAGGCCATGGAAAAATGTGCAAGGCTAGGAGGACTAAAAAATGGGCCTTGAATGGCACTGATGGAGAGACTAACTCACTTAAACTTTGACATTTCTTGTTTCTTGCAAGAAGAGGCTGCAAATAGGTGAGAGAATGTGACAACTTACTAAGGAATCCATACTCTTCATTAAGCAAATTCAACATTAAAGTAAAGTAAAATAATTATAGTCATGAAAGAGGTAATAATTAGTAATTTTATTTATAAAAAGGTATACAAATGAGTAAGGATTTTCCATACTCAGGTGGAACATCCAATACAATGTTAAAATGGCTAGTTCTTATAGGACTTGTGAGATAGAGAGAGAGAGAGAGAGAGGAAGAGATAAGTCCAAAGGTCAAAATGAAACTTGTAAAAATAAGAGAAGCAATTAATTATTCATGTGATAAGAATATGGGATGAACAATTCAAAATTTTTAATCCAAATTATCAATTGAAGGCATAAAATTCATGAAAAGTGGCAAGAAAACTCCTCAACTAGCTTAGAAAAACTACCTTCATGATTAGAGCTATTTTAACATCCCATAGATAATTAGGACCAGGTATGATGATTGGAATGTAGGGAAAGGACATCAAACATGCCTTTCCATGCATTATTTTCATGCTTAGTCTTCTAGAAACAATTGAAAAGGAACCATCATCATCTGTAGTCCAAAAATAACCCCTTTCATGCACCCTACCCACTTGGCTCCCAATTTGGATTTAGTTTTACATGAAAATATATAAAAGTTAGTGTATGAAATGTGTCAAGTCAATCTATGTCCCTATCATCATCAGACACACTTTAAAAAGAGCTCACTTGAAGTTTTCCATTTTCTTCACTAGCTTGTCCAATATGCCATATTTGATTGGCTGAGTTGAATCACCTAGTTGGGGCACTTATAAGTTTATGAAAGGAATATGGGGAGTTATATTAAGTCTTAATATTTCACTCAAATTTTTTTTCATCTCTTGATTCCTTTTAGAACCTAAAAAACACAAAAAGTAGTAAAAAAGAGCCTATTTTGCACCTCATCCATAAAATTACGTACAACTTGCTAGAATTTGAAGTAGATTGAGGGAGTAATTTATAATTTAAAATATTTATTATATTCCAAATAACTCATTATATTGCATCTCCAACTCCATTTTCACAGACTAGTCCTGGCTGAGGGTTTAGTAGGGTTTTAGACCTATTTTTGGTCTTAAGGATTGTTCATAAAGATGGGATGTTGAAGTTTCAGACCAATGCCAAAAATAAGTTTCTATGGACCTACTATAACTCCTATGAACTCATTTTTCTCCCATGCATACCCTCCAAGAAGATGTGAGATCCAAAATTTGTCCTATTGAGCTTGTTTCCCTTTTTTTTGCATGTTTAAGTGGATTTTGGGCTCAAGAATGGCTTCTCAAAGGCTTATTTTACCTAATAAAAGCTTAGAAACCTCTGAAATGACCCAATAAAGACATTTCAAACCATTTAAGTGATCATATTATGTTAAAAATGCAATTGAACTACCATTTGGCCTTAGGTATAAACCTTGCCTAACAGGCTTGACTGTACATTAGAACTCAAAATGACTTATCATGGTTTTCCTTACCCCTTGATAGCTCAAACATATCTAATATCATACCATATACATGTGTAGACACCATAAATCTACACACTAGTGATTCTAAATGTTGAAGTTGTAGACATCTAAAATTGGCTACCGATAACCTCCAACCAGGATTTTGATCAATTTCTACCCAAAATACACAATTTGGCCTAAAAACACTAAAACATGCAAAATGATGTGAAACTGATATATTCAAGTGATGATTTTGGCTAAGGTATCCCTAAATGGGGAAATCCAATTTATGGGCCAACTAACTTTGATTAGTTCATTTTGAGTTAAAATGCCAAATTTGCACTTGCATGCTCTGGACTGCTCTTTCCTATCAAATCTTTTGCACAAGACTCGTGCCTTTGTTATTTTTTATTGGCAACATAATAAATGGGAATACGCATCCAACACATCTGATGTGGACTTCCAATTCAAATCCAATCAAATTTAGGACCAATAACAAGACATTCTGATCAATTTAGGTAATTTGTGCACAATGTGCTTAATCATGCCTAAAAGCTAATAAACCCAAATCAACGCCTAATAAAGAATTCCATGGAAACTTGTTGAATATTTGTTTTTATAAATGAATATTGAATATCTACATCATCAAGTGACCTCATTTCTTGGGAAGACATCCCTAGGCCATAAATGCCACAAATATCAAGATTCATGCCCTCCATGCCCCATCAATGCCTTCCACAATGCCCTCCATGCCTCTTAATTTCCCCTTCTTCTAATGCCATGATGAGGATAATTAAAAACTTAATTCAAAAAAGTAAATTAATCCTCAACCAGACATCTCAATCTTGAGATGGATGGTTGAGTTAATTCTGATCAAATCCAAAAATCTATAAATAGGAGGCCTCACAACATCATTTCTAAGCTTAATTAGTGCAAAGTTATAATACAAGATTGGTTCCAAAAAGATTCAAGAAACTAGTGTTATAATTCCAAATTTATTCCAAGCCAATCCAAGCCATAAGCCAAAGGTGCCAAGGAGAGATGGAAGTAGCCAAGCTTCCATTGTTAAGGACTTCATGAGCATAAGCCGAGCAAACCACCATTACAAAGGCATTTAGAGTATCCAAGGAAGGTGAAAGGAATTCTTGTGTTTTCATTCCTTTATTTTTAGTTGTGCTTATCATTTGATTTAGTTAACTAAGCTCTCCCTAGTGTCTAGGCCTAGAGATGTTATGCTATTAGTGTGTCTATTTCACTTTATTTTCATTTTGGAACTAACAACATACTAACCATCCTCTCTTGAGTCAAATTGCTAGGTCACATAATGGCATGCATGGTGGGACTAGATGCATCCTAAACCTAAAGGAGATCCCTATGCAACCTTAAAAAAACTTATTTGAAATTTTAAAACTCTTGTAAATTGGTTTTCTAACTTTTTTTTTACCATTTTTGGTTACCACAGGATTTACACAATAATCGACATCGACAGAAATACCGACATCGATTACTTGGCTTAACCAACATTGGTTAATAGAATCAACATTGATCAGATCTCAATTGGCTATAATTGACATCAGTGGTATTAACCAATGTTGATAACTATGTTTTTCCAAAAACATAGACTTGAGACCTACTTTTCCAAAGTTTTTTGTTTCAAACTCAAAAGAGCTTCAAAGCTAAAGGACATGCTAATAATTTTGCTATAAGACCAAGCGGGATATTTGCTCCAAACATGTTTAAATCACTTTTGCATGCTTAAAGTTGGATTAATAACTTTTTTTTGGTGATTAACAAAGAATTTAAGTGTCTTTGGTGAATATTTTCAAAGTTTACAACTAAGACCAAGGGGTCAAATGAACACCACCAAACATTTCATTTGGGTTTAAAATTGAACACACTTATCAATTTTTGCTTGCAATAGTTGTTTAGATTAATCTTGTTTGAAAAAAAGAGGGGTGTTCTGTGTATGCTCTTCCATTTGTCCCCTATAAAGAACCCTTGGAATCAAAAGCTCCATTCTTATTACAAATATCCTAGTCCAAGGCTTAGAAAGGATGTCACCTAAAACACTCCCCAAAAACTTTCTAAAATTTGGGTGACCTTGAAAATGACCCTAAAGTCTTTCTACTTTCATTCTTTCTTTATTTTTATGCATCTTGGTTTACGAGGGGGAATTCATCACCTCCCACAAGTTCTTTAGGGACGCTTTGATCTGGGGTTTCATGTCTTGGCATTGAATTTATTTGGGTCTTTTAGAGTTGCACGCTAGATGTAGTGGCACTTTGGACATTTCACTACACTAAGAAAACAATAGGATGTAGTGGTTGCAAAAAGGACTAGACCTTTTTGCAATAAGCTGAATAATATAGACCCAAAATCCATGCTTTCATTTTGCATTATTTGGCATAAAAGTCATTGTGTAATTCATTCCCCTAGTGACATTTTAAACTTGATAGTTTAGTCAACGCAACATGCCACACCCTTGTTAAGATTTGATGATTGTACTTAGTGTATTTTGGTCATTTATCTTACTTGGAGTTTTTGAGACTAAAACTTGTTTATTTGTTCATAAAGCCATGCCAAAACCAATGCATCTATATATCACTCTTTTGTCTAAAGAGGGGTTATGCTGGCCATTTTACACCACACTTGAGCCTTGAAATTTTTTCTAAACTTATTTGTGTGTGTATGTCATTTAAGTTGCAGAGGGTAGCATTATGCTACCCAAATCATGTCAAACCATTTTGCCTTTGAGTCTTTGAAACATAGTATTAACCACATAATTCAAGCATGCTTACACCATTAGGGTGCTCAATTTGTTTCAAGACTTTTTTACCACTATATCAAAACCATTTGTTTCAAACCACTTTGTGTATACCATTAGGACCTTTGTGTTGTGCTGTCATGCTGTCTAATCTTGCCTAGCCTGTTTAGTCAAAATCCTAGTTTTTAATGTTGTGTTTTCAATTAACCTTGTCAAGTTTGGATCTAAACATTGATTGATTTCTATTTAGGCCTCAATCAGAGTTGATACACATATCTTTCTCTTTTAGGTTACATAAATTCGGTTAATCGATTACCCAAAATTTGAAAACTATTAATGGTTTGTTTGTTTAATGCCTATCTTCATCATTATTTGTGATTTTATTTGGGAGAACATAGCCTTTCTCAAAGAGACTTTTGTCTTATGCCTTATGACAACTGATCATGGTTATGTTTGATTCCATGTGCTAGGTCTATGTCAAAGATGTTTCCAAACTTGTTATTTAAATCAAATCACATTAGCCTTTGTTTCAAGTCTAGCTTTTGGCACTGTTTAGCCAAAAGTCCTAGCACATGCCTATTTGTTTGAGCCTAGATTTTGACTTTGTGTTTGGACAAAATACCTAGCAACTCAACTTTTCCCTTTTCTAGTTTAGACCTTGTTTGGAACACTTTGACGTAGACCTTTGACATGCTAGTTTTTATTTAGATGATTGACCTTTTATACATGTGACATTTGACATTAGACATTTGATGTTAGGCTATTTTACATCAAGTCTTAGCATAAAATATTTTGGAGATACAAGTCCACTTTCAAGCCACATTGGAGATACAACTCCACCCCTTTGACCAAGTTAGACCAAGTCTAAACAATTTGTCCTTTGGACATAATTTTTTAGAGTTTGTAGAACTCTAAGCCTTTTTATTTCAGAGCTTTCATAATTTACATAGATATGTCTCACTAAAGTTATGGTGGAGTCACCTACAATTCACCTTATGATAGAATGGCTGCACAAAATGATTTTTATGGCTTTTGTTAAGACCCCAATGATGCTAATATGGTTTGTGAGATAGATTTTTATCCGCCTCATATTAATCATCATAGGAACAAAGTCATGAAGCAATTATGATCCAAATCAAGACCTTGATTGTTATAAAGACACTTATGAAGAGGACTTTGAAGACCCAACTACAAATAATGTTGTTTGGGATATGAATCCATACCCTCTTTTCAAAAATTAGTACATGGAACATAGTCCAAAACCAACTTATGAGCCAACTCATGACTGGGATAATATGGTTTATGAGGAATAATTGGATAATTTTTCTTGTGTAAGCAAATAATTTCTAAAATGTCCTTTTGTTATCCAATCATCAAATACTCCTAACCATCCTTTGGATTATATGAGTTATCAAGATTTTTAATATCTAAGGAATACCATTACCATTCCTAGACCTAGTGCTTTGGCTTGTGTGAGAAACCAAACTCCACAACACCTAACCATTTCTATACCAAGACTTCATCCTTTGGTTTATGTGAGAAATCAAGTTCCACAATGCCCCATCATCATACCAAGACATAGTCCTTTATATTGTGTGATCAATCATGCTTCACAACACCCTATCATTACCATCTTAGGAATTTGTCCTTTAGCTCATGTGAGCAATCATGCTCCCCAATGCCCTACCATTATCCAACCATAAGTCATTCCTCATCCAGTACCAATCCCAACCAAACCTCAACTAATTCCAATCATTTGAAGACCAAGTTGTGTTCAAAAATGGCATTTTTCAACTCATTAGAAACCAAGGCTAAGAGAACCAACTAATCTGAGATGTTTCTATTGAATCAACCATTTGTGATAATTTAGTCTATGATAAATTACCTATTGATCCTATACCAGCTATTGAGAAGTCTCACTCTAATGATCCAGTCTATGCTAAGTCACTTGTTAATGATTATAACCACCTTTGGGAAAATCATTACCTCAATCATGTGCCTATTTTTCAAGAGCCTCCTATTGACAATCCAGTCTCTGAGGAGTTGTCTCTTGACCTATTTCACATCCTAGAGGAGTCTCACTTTGACAAACTAGTCTTTGTGGAGCCCATCATGCCATCATAGGCCATTATTTGTCCAAAACTAAACATTCAGTAAGACATCATTGTAATAGAGTACCCATTAGATGAAGAATCAAAGTTAGAGTCAAGTTCTATTCTTGAATCGACATCGGATTTAGCATCAGAATCAGAATCAACATTAGTCTCAACATTGGATTCAAAGTCCCTTGAGTTAGAATCAGATTTAGATGAATAATATGTTCATGTCTATTACAACATTAGTTATGCATGCCTTGTAGATCAATTTAAATAAATTTGTTATCCTTTTATGGTTTTTGAGGATGAGTACTTCAGCTTTGATACAAGTTCTCCTAGTATCTTATATGAGGATTGTGCAATCTCTCCCAATTTCATTACCATTCCACAAACCATTACCATCAACCAAGATAGCCATATTATTGACACTTTATCTCCCATAAGTGTCAATTGGAACCAATGGACTCACACTTTGTTGAACTGCATATATGATGACATAACAGTTGAAGAAGAGAAAGGAGGCCAAGACAACATTCATGTATCAGAAGAACACTCTCCTAATGAGACCTTTTTGAAGGCACTAGGGGACAATTAAAGTCAAAACTCAACATCTTCTAGCGAGACATTTTTAGAAGTGCTAGAAGACAATCAAAGTCAAAAGTCACATTCCTTAGTGAAACCTTCTTGAAGATACTATGGGATAATCAAGACAAATTTATTGGTGAAAACCTCCTTGAGGCACCAATAGCTGAGTATAAAATTTCTTCACTGGTTGATGAAGACAAAATCAAAATAGCTTCCAATCTACAAACTAATCAGATGGTAGCTACTCTCAAGATCAAACAATAGAAAAATTTGGTGGTCCTATTGAGAGAACAAGTCCTTGACCCCATCACAACCAAAAATATGTCGAATCCAACATCAAAAACATTACATGTGATTGAAAGCCCTGATCCTCATTTTTCTCCCCACCATTGTACATTCCATTATCATCTACCATTCCATTTCATAATCAAACCTACCATCCGTTATTTTTCCTTATTTACCATCCATGGTTGCACTTTCATTTGCAGAGGCTATAACGATACCTTGTCTCAATGCTTGAAGGAATCATAATCAATCACCAAGGATGATCACAAAAGTATTCCCAACAACCAGATCTACATCAAGTTCTTGACATAACAACTATTAAAACAAGGTGTAAGATAGAAATTAACATGGTTAAGTATTTTGTTTGTTTCATTTATTGATTAGGATGTGCATCTCCCCATAAATAGGAACAATAGAATCAAAAACCACACCTAGGCCAAAAGCATGTACCATACCATTTCACATTGCCATGCCATTGCCATTGTTACATAGCCATTTACCATTATTATAGATCCTAGCAATTTACCCCATCACTTGGGGGTAACCCTCTTACCATTTTATTCAATCTATCTAGACAATCTTTATCCTAAGCAATGCCATTCCATCCTATCATTCCATTCCTATCTAGACCAAAGCCTATTTTTAGTCATCCTACCTAATCCTATTTTGACCTTGGTTCCTTTGGTTCTTCTTATGCTTTTTGTGAGAGGATTCCAATCAAGTTTCAATAATAAATCTAATCTATGTTTATAATGATAGTCTATGAAAGTAGTGTGACAGTTGATCTGGAAAGATATCTTTCATCCCATATCCATGTTTGTTTATGTGAGCTTGATTATAACCACCTATGGGCAAATCAATGTCTCACTAGTCTTGATACTAATTATAACTACCTATGGGAAAATTAGTATCATTGACCTATGCTATTGTATCTTAGTTATAACTACCTATGGTAAAACTAAGGGCAACACTTGTTTATCATGCATTACTGCATCACCTTACCTTCACTATTTTCATTTGACTAGCCATCTACCAGATTTGAGAACTTGTTGGGACCTAGTTGGGTTTTCCCCACCTTTTGTGTGGATGGAATTACTATGAATTGAGGTCATTTCAAGACTATGTAGGTCATGATCAATACATGTCGAGGTCACCTCAGTCCCCCTTTCCATATGCTCTCATCATTTTATAAGCAACCAAAACCAAATGCTCTCACCATTTTACGAGTAGGTATCTTGTCATTCTGTAATGAGTTAAGATACCTAAAAATACCAAAAACATTCATAACATTTCAAAAATTCAAAAACATTTGTCTTGTCAAATCCTAGTCAGTTATCCTCAATTTGCCTTACTGGGGCGTTATCATTTTTAGGATGCTTTCTTTTGCTTTTGTTTTCAGGGTTTCTATTTGTTTGTTTATTTCAAGTTTTTTTTTTTTTTTATTTGTTTGTTTGCTTTCAACATTATTGCCTCGACTCAGTCTATATATGTTCATTAGGTGATTCCTTGTACACATTATTCTTAAGTCTATCCATATTCATTCGTCAACATTGTCATCATGGTTTTTATCATTGGTGCATTATTTTCAAATGTTTATTAGATCAGGAGTTAGTCCTTACACATATTTTGGCCAAGTCTTCATGGTGTTCTATCATGAAGCCTACCATCACATGCTATAGCGAAAATCTAGCTTCATGAAGGTCTATAATCAATAGAGCCACAAAATTTTCTCCTTGGAACCTTGGAAAATACTTCCATCCCACCCTTGATCAAATCAACCCAATGACCATTCTACTTGTATCATTGCTAGTCAGGATGTGTATCTCCTCATTGACATGCACAACTGAATCATTTTATTGATCAATATCATTCCTCGATTCATCTCTTTCATCACTTTGCACCCACTCATATTTAATCTATATTCCAAGTTATATCCTTGAGTTATGCTTACTAATCAGTCCTAACTAGGGCACAATCATCTTTAGCCAATCTAGGTCCTCTTAATGATTATAACTGCCTATGGGCCAATCATTATTTTAACTTTTAATCTTGATTATAACCACCTTTTGGAAAATCAACCTCCTTTTTACATCAATGCATGCAAGCATTTCCTAATTTGGATTAATCTAAACCATGGATTAATTCCACCTTTCTTCTTATTTCTTTTCAAGGGATCATCCATCAACCAATGTGACATCCACTCCCTCAAGGGGGCATTATCATAGGCTTCCCAAACCCATTTGGAGCTTTGTTCTTCAACCATCATCTTCTTTTTGGCATATAAGAAATTTTATTTGAGAAGACATTTTTGTGATTATAGCTTGTAACACCTTCCCAAATAGGGGCAAACTATAGACACCTAAAACTGGCCGCTAATAACCTCCAACCAAGCTTTTGACCAATTTCTACCCAAAACACACAATTTGGCCTAAAAACACTAAAACACACAAAATGATGTGAAACTAATATATTCAAGTGTCAATTTTGGCCAGGGTATCCCTAAATGGGGAAATCCAATTTATGGGCCAGCTAACTTTGATCAGTTTATTTCGAGTCAAAAAGCCAAATTTGCACCTACATACTTTGGACAACTCTTTCCTATCAAATATTTTGCACAAGACAAATGCCTTTGTTATTTGTTGTTGGAAACACCCTAAATGGGAATACACATTCAATACATCTGATGTGGACTTCCAATTCAAATCCAGTCAAATTTAAGACCATTAACAAGGCATTCTAATCAATTTGGGTAATTTGTGCACAATGTGCTTAATCATGCCTAAGAGTTAATTAACCCAAATCAAGGCCAAATCAATAATTCCATGAAAAGTTGTTGAATATTTGTTTTTAGAAATGATTATTGAATATTTGCATTATTAATTGGCCTCATTTCTTGGGAAAACATCCCAGACCACAAATGCCACAAACATCAAGATTCATGCCCTCCATGCCTCATAAATGCCTTCCATGATACCCTCCATGGCTCTTAATTTCCCCTTCTTCTAATTCCATGATGAGGATAATTACAAACTTAATTCTAAAAATTGAATTAATCCTCAACCACACATCTCAATCTTGAGATGGATGGTTGAGGTTGATTTTGATCAAATCCAAAAATCTATAAATAAGAGGCCTCATAACATCATTTCTAATCTTAATTAGTGCAAAGTTAAAATTCAGGATTGGTTCTAAAAAGATTCAAGCAACTAGTGTTATAATGCCAAATTAATTCCAAGCCAAGCCAAGCCACAAGCCAAAGGTGCCAAGGAGAGATGGAGGTAGCCAAGCTTCCATTTTCAAGGACTTCATGAGCATAAGCCGAACAAGCCACCATTATAAAGTCATTTGGAGCATCCAAGGAAGGTGAAAGGAATTCTTGTGTTTTCATTCCTTGATTTTTAGTTGTGCTTATCATTTTCTTTAGTTAAGTAAGCTCTCCCTAGTGTCTAGGCCTAGAGATGTTATGTTATTAGTGTGTTTATTTCACTTTGTTTTCATTTTGGAACTAACACCATACTAACCATCCTCTCTTGAGTCAAATTCCTAGGTCACATAAGTTATTCCTAGACCCCCTACAACCCCTTTTTGAACCATCTAACACCTTTCAAGCCTAACCCACCTACCTGCACCTTGTTTCACCAAACAAGGTAAACTTGACAATCAGATCTCCTTTCCCTCTAGACCTTGATCATCAATGGTTAGCCTAACCATTGACAGTCACCCTAAACATCAATTTTTAGGTTCCACCATCTCCACTAAGCATGTAAGCATCATGTAAACTACCGCCTTAGATTTTTTAAATATAACTTTCTCTAATTCATGTTACAAGCCTTTGAATGCATGAATTATATTTAGAAACCCTAGTTACACCTTCACTTCCACCTCTTTCTTGTGCTTATAAGAAAGAGAGGCTTGGGAGTTCCAATCCATCTATAATTATTATCAGGAGCTTAGGTACTCAGAGTCCCCTTTTTTAGGTTAATCAAGTGCTTCAACAATTCAACAATCATACCAGCATCATCCCCATCATCAAGCAATTATATTAAGATTTGACTTACCATCATCTCTCAACTAAGATTTCATGTACTGTTACTCTATAAAGATCAAGATAGATCTTGCTTATATGCCAACTATGCCAACTACTCATCCAACCCACTTCTGATAAGACAATCCCTTATTTGTTACTATTCATGTGATTTATTTCTATTTTATAATTAATTTAGTATTTGCCTAACCCCAAACATTCATTTGTGAATCCCATCAATATGCTATTGATCAAACCCAATTTTGGCATAGTCAACCATCGACAGTCAATATAACCATCGATGGTCAGGCGTAACCACCGATGGTCAACCCAACCATCGATGGTCACCTATGACAGAAAAACCATCAAGCTACCTTGACCCACTTACAATTATCTAAATCTATTTTTTTGAGTTTTTGATTATTCACAAACCCCTTTCAAACCTTTTGAGCCAAACCTTGACCCATTAACACTAGCACTAATTAGTTTATCGCTAATTTGATCATTCTAGCATATCTCTTTATCAAAAAATTCTTGTTATCAGTTTTAGTACCTTTTGATTATTGATGCAAACACTTTATTTCTATTTTATCAACTTAATTATTTTAAAATGGTGGATTGATAGCCCCTAAGGAAGCTCTTGCTTCCCAGATCTAGCCACAGTTAGGTAATCCACCCAGCTACTTGTCTAACCAATAAATTTGCTTTAGTGCTTTCTTCCATGCAGGGCATCCTTCCAAGCCAAAGAGGATCTCTTCACAATATTTTGATTCAACATGTGCACTTTTTGTTAGGTATTCCTATCACAACCAATATTTCTAGTCTTACTACCTTCTTTTGAATAATAACAAAATTTGAGTGAAACATTCTAGTATGCCCAGTGGGACTAAGAGTCTTTACTCACATTTATTTTGCATTTGTATGCTCTCCTCTCTATCTGTGCTCATAATTGAAACTAAAATTTCTTTTGGGATTAAAATCAATTGTATCCATTGATTGATTTTAACAATAGTTCACTTTGAATTAAAGCACAATAATCTTATCGTAGCTCCACTTTTGTTCCACACACTAGCTAAACCACTTTCATCAATCAAACATCAAAACAATTTGAGACAAGGCTCGATTGGGATTTTATCACCTAGAGATCACCTCACTTGTTCCCAAAAATCCTACTTGGAGGTCATTACCAGAAGGATAACCAACTTATCTCTCTGGTTGAGTATAAATTCTGGATATCAATACATATTGGCTAAGCACCCAAAACCCTTATTGCTACAGGAATATGAAGTGAGTGCGTAGGCCCCAATACCAAGCCACATATTGATTTCAATAAAGATTATTTTGAACACCTAAACAACCTAAAACCAACCATAGACTACTTCTATAGTACCTGATCTATAAGCCAACTTCCATCACACATTATCATAAACTAAGCCATAAGCCAAAAGTGAGATAAAACATAACCTCTAGGTTTGACGTACTTCATAGTGTGTGTATTGATTACCTTGATTATTTTCTTGTCTTCTTGTTTGAGTGGTGAGATTGTTCTTGTTTTCTCTCCCCTTTCCTTGTATGGTTCTCACTCATCAGTAATGAGGAGACCTAGTAGAATAAAACCCATCACCTAAATCAACCTCTTCTACCTCTTTATCTATGGAGTACATCTCCAAGGTAGAAAATTCACTTATCCATTGGAAATCCCTACTTTCTATTAGGTATTTCCCCAAGGAGACATGAATTTTACCACCTTTTTAGACAAAAATCTAATGGCCCTTCAACACTATCTTAACATCTCTTCTCACCATATCCTGGTTTAAACTCCACCTCAAGATCCTCATTATGGCATGCCATCCCACCTTATAGAGGGTATCCCTATTTCTATGGTAACCACCCAACCTTTGAACACCTAGGCATATTCATCTACTAACCCCTTTGATGATATGGTTGAGAACCAACCTATCCAACCAACTGTTTCCCTTACACCTGCCACCCCTACTAATTACTCCTCTACCTTAGGGACAACCCAACTATTAACCCATCTCATCCCACTTGTATCTAAAGCACACAACACTAGCATCTCCAACTTCCCCTCTATCAAACCTAGCACATCAATTAATACCTCTTTACCAAGCTTAGGGGTACCTATCCCTTCTACGTTACCACCCATTAGCATGAAGGTCACTACCCCCCCTCTTGTCACCAACCCAACTACCATCCAGGACTAATCCATAAGGAATTATCAATAGTTACCCATTAAACCCAACCCTGGATACATCCCTAACCCATAAGGGTATATAGCCACTACCCAATCACCATCATCCACCTACCCTACCCAATCTCTAGCATCCATATTCCAATATGTGGTAGCCTCTCTACTATTAAGTAATTATCAATATGTTTCCCAATCGTAACCATAATATCAGCCTTACAATCTTTTTGGCACACTACCTCAAATTGACCTAATGAAAATACTCATGGAAAAAATGACCAACCTTGAGTCATCTATTTTAGGAGCTCATAACATTCTATCCTATGATCAGATTTGTAACGAACCTATTCATCCTTTTGTTCCTATCAGACCTCACCCTCCTCAATGGGAGCTTCTAAAATTTACCAAATTTTAAAGTAAGGAGGACCCCCAATGACACCTTAGGGCTTTCAGGCATGCATGATACATGATTGCTTATGATGATTCCCTTCTCCTTTGAACCTTCCCCATGTCTTTATTTGGTCCAACACTTGACTGGTATAGTGCCCTTACCAATCTTTTCATATTTTATTTCACCCAACTAGCATAAGTATTCTTGGATCACTTTCCATTAACATTTCCAAGAAGGTCTCTATCATGGACCTCTATTCTATCAAAAAATTTGATGATGAGTCCATTGTCAATTTTGTCACTCATTGGAGAAGCTTGATTAATCATCTTTCATTTTCCTTGCCTCAACCTGAACTTATAGAACTTTTCACTCGAGCTTGTTCTAAGGATATATCTTCTACATTGCATGTCTAGAGCTTTAGGAACCTTCGATGAGGTTTTTACCATGGAACATAAGCTAGAAAATTGGGCCATAGATGAGGGTAAATTGAAGTTATGAAACAAGAACTCTACCTTCAAGACTAACGAGACTTCTTCCTCCAAACCACAAAACCAAGCCAATACCAGAACCAAGACTAGGGGAACCACGAATGCCATCTTCTTTAAAACCACCCATCCACCTAATATCAACCAAAAAAATTCTCCAATTACCTCCAATACAAATACAAGAAACCGAAATTGAAATAACCAAAAATAATTCACTCCACTTGGAGAATCTTACACCTCAGTTCTGGAGAAGCTACTAAAAGCTAACCTTATACAACATCCACCAATGAAACCTCCCCACCAATTTGATTATTCTCATCTAGCACCTGCTTGGTACAATGAGAATGATCTATGTGCTTTACATCAGGTAATTAGACATGATGTCAATTGATGTAATACTTTCAAGAATATTGTTCAGAGTCTTATTGACAAAGGGTAACTTGTGTTAGATAATCCCAATACCCCTCAAAATCAAGCTCTTAACATCTTCAATAAACCTTTTCATAACCATGCCCCTATCAAATCTGAGGACACACAAGATGAGTTCTATCATGATTCCCACACGGTCAACATGGTTTACAATACACCTACCCATGAGGACCTGATCCACCAATCTATGCACTCTTCCCCCACCTCACTTATAGAGGTAGAAGAGTCATCTTCCCCTCCTTCATAGATTCAACTTGAGGAGGTTCCTTTTTCCCTAGCCACACTCATATAAGCTTTTGAATCATCATATTCTAACCCAATAGGCACACTCATATAAGCTTTTGAATCATCATATTCTAACCCAATAGGCACATCTAAATGAATAAACATTCTTGATTTGGTACCTCCACCAACTACCCAACAAAACACTAATCTTATGGATATTGTTCTTAAAGGAGAATAATTTCTATTGATACCTCTCATGGATGAGCTATTTATCTCAACCTTACTTCCCTCACCTCAAGAAATCAAACAAACTACTAACCAACCTCGCCATCCTACAATTCTATCTATTACATCAACTACCCACAAAGTAAAACCAATACACAAACCTTTTTCCACATTAGTGTAGAAATTGGAATTTGCCTTGAAACAAGATATGGATCATGCCACTTTTTGGGAAAATTTAGGCCTCCCTTACATCAACAAACTTGAACCTTATAGTGCACCATTAACCAACCAATCTATCATCTTTCCACCACCTCTTAAACCAATCATAACTTCTACCAACCTGTCACATTCCCCACCAACTGAAGTAATCATACCTCAAACAAGCAAACCACCAAACAAACCAATTATAAACCTTGGTATCTTCCCCATATAGAGTTTGGGCTGCCCATCTCTTAGAGTGGAATTGAAACCATCTAAACCTCTACCTAAACCTCAACCTGAACCAACCAAAAGAGCAAAACCATCAAATAACCACATGCCTAGGGTCTTCCCTTCCTCCACCCTACCCTTTATCTTGGGTCCTCATCCATCAACTTTACCCAAAAATAAACCCCATTTCAACATATATCATCCATTTCCATTGATTATAATAACACATTTATTATCCGATGTGCTAGTCCTTCCCAGATCACAACTAGTCAGGCCACCAAATTTGGCTACCTCAACTACCAATGTGCCTAGGCAAAAACCATTTATCTAAGCCAACTTACCCAAGTCATCTCTCATCCAACCTATTACCACTCACACACCCACCTTACCAACCAAAAAAATGATCTTAAAACCTTCCTTACCTTTGGAAGAATCCTATACAACCATTCTTCATAGGTTAGTACAAACCTCCTACCTCACATTACCTCCCATAATACCTTTTGATCCTTTTAGTTCAAAGCCAACCTAGTATAATGACCATCAAATTTGCTCCTATCATAAGACATCTAGGCATGACATAGAGAATTACAAAGCTCTACAGGCCATTATCAACCAACTCTATAATGAGGATGACCTTTTGGTAGATGACCTTACATCCATTACTTCACCATTACACCCAAAAATTGACCACCCATACATTATTAATCACCCACTGTCACCTTAGAGTGACAAAGAATCTACCCAACCTTCCATCACACCTTTCCCCTCTATCCATACCATTAATGTGGTCACATGATCACAACAAAAATATAAAGGGAAGGCCAAAGTGTCCATTCCATGGAAATACCCACCAACTCACCCTATACCCAACCATACCCAAACCTCCATGCTTGTAATGAAGCCTAAAGTTACTATCTTAGGCACATCAGAGGTTAACCCCTATGAATCCATTAGGAGGGTCATTCTTAAGAAACTTCACCAAAATTTAGCTAGGATGAGCCTCTATGAGCTCTTTTCCACCTCACCTCACCATCACTAGACCATGATAGAGGCTATGTAGGCCATTGAGGTCAAACCAAAAGACTCCCAAGCTATTGAGGCCTCCATGGGTGCTCTCTAACTCTCAATGATTGTTACCTTTAAGGACTTATAGATACCTTCCATCCACCTTGAAGACACGGTTCCATCTCTCTTTATTACTACCCATACCAACCAAACTTATGTCAAATAGGATATGATCGATGGGAGAGCCAATATCAACATCATCTCTTCCCATGCCTACAATCAACTTAAGCTATCAAAAAATGTCATGTACAAAACTTTATCCATCCTTAGATCTTTTAATGAAACTATGACCACTACCTTGGGAATCATTGTCCTTCACATTCATCTAGGACCTCGCATGCTCCCCAAAATTTTCTATGTGGTCAAAGGTGAATTTCAATACAATGTTTTACTAGGGAGACCTTGGATCCCTACCATGGCTTATGTACCTTCCACCCTCCATCATTGTGTCAAGTTTTAACATGAAGGTGAGGTAGTTACCATACAAGTTGACCCTATCCCTTTTTTAGCATGCAATATGACCTACCGAACTAATGATATTCTCCTACCTCCATCCAAACCACCACCCACAAAAGTTGAAGCCATTGTTTGCCCTCCTATGGAATCATCTACAAATTCATCTATTTATATGTAATAAATACCTAGAACTAATCCCTTGGAGTCTACCTTCTAATGCTTTACCCTTGGAGAATATTGTCTCCTCACTTTGGATGCCCTCCTTACCCCCCAAGAATATAAAAAACTCAACTACCAATCAGATTACAACCCCAACATTAGAGCTGTTGCTCCTTTAGGACCTCCCAAATATCAAAATCACTTCATCTATGGGGGAATTGACAAGCCACTTAATACTACCATCACTCCCTCTCCACCTTAACCATTCACCTCCACCTTCCCTTATTTGGACAACCTCAACTTCACTAAGCTATACCTTCACAGGTGTGCCTAGAAGGGATTCAGTTTAGGATGATATGGATATGGCCCACACACATTGACCTTGATTGAAACCCAAGAACCTCATGAGAGGCATGGCCTTGGCTTCATTTTACCCAACAAGAAGAAGGCCAAACAAATTACCCCTACCATTGTCGAGGAAGAATCCCCTTCCTCACCAACACCCCCTCCACCTGTGAGTGAGGATGAGGACATCATCCCACCCAATTTTTTTTTCTATCAACATGATTACCCTCAACCCTCTAACTTATCAAAAGGAATGGGCATCCATATCCATCCCTTTGACCCACTCTAAACTCATGGGAGAAGACTCTCCTACCATTAACACTATTCAGTGTGAAGATGATCATGCTATTCTCACCTACTTTGGTGTACCAGATTTATCCATCCACAAATATTTACCTCCAAAAACCTCAACCATGTTGAATGAATCTACCATATATGTTGACATAGGCACTTTGGACAATCCCCACATTATCAAACTTGGCCAAACTATCACCTCTAACAAACTATAAGACTTCTGTACCTTCCTCTAAGACCATAATATTGAATTTGGTTGGTCATATGATGATATGTATGGTATTGACCCAACTATTGCCACTCACAACATCATAACCAATCGTAACACCAAACCTATCAGATAAAAACTTTGTTAAATGCACCTTCGCATATCCCTCCTTATCAAACAAGAGATTCAACACATCTTTTTTGTCAACTTTAGTCAACTCATTAATTATCCCTAATGGGGTTTGAACATCATACCATTCACTAAATCCACAAGGGGAAAATGTATCTATGTGGACTTTCATGACCTCAACCTTGCCTGCCCAAAGGATGACTTTCCTATACCTAGCATTGACCAACTTGTTGATCTTATAGTAGGCCATGAGATGTTGTCACTCATGGATGGATTCTTATATTATAATCAAATTTTTATTGCCCCTAAATAGCAACACAAAACTAACTTTATCACCCCATGGGGGACTTTCTATTATAGAGTCATGTCCTTCGGTCTTAAGAATGCTGATGCAACCTACCAACGTGCTATGACCTATATTTTTCATGACCTTATCCATACAATTTAAGATACTATGTGGATGACCTTCAAAGGAAGTCCAAGCTTTGTAAAGACCATTTAGCCATTCTTAAGATTATCTTTGAGTGAATTATCCATTATCACATCTACCTCAATCCTAAAAAATGTATTTTTAGGGTCTTATCAAGCAAAATTCTTGGCTTCATCATTTCCTTTCAAGGAATCGAAGATAATCCAGCCAAAATCAAATCCATCCTTGAGATACTACCTTCAACCAATCTTAAACAACTTTATAGCTTATAGGGGAAAATTCAATCCATTCATCGCTTCATCTCCTAGCTCTCTGATAGGTGTCAACCCTTCCACCACCTCTTGAAAAAAGATGTCTCTTTCAAGTGGAATGTCAATTGTCAAAAGGCCTTTGATGCACTCAAAGAGTACCTACTATTTCTACCTGTCTTTACACCTCCTAAGGATGACCAACATTTATACCTCTATATCCCCACCACAAACCACTCCCTAAGGGCAGTGTTTTCCCATGGGGTTGAATAACACAAGTATCAAGTAATCTATTATATTAACTACACACTTGTCAAATATGAGACTTGGTACATGCATGTTGAGATACTATGTATAGCCATAGTACTTATGGCCACCAAACTTTGTCACTACCTTCTTAACCACAAAAAAAATTATCATAACCAATATGGACCCCCTCAAATACATCCACTCCAAACCATACCAAAACCAACATATGGCTAAGTGGCTCATGCTT
This sequence comes from Torreya grandis, assembly GCA_037957365.1. NCBI lineage: Eukaryota > Viridiplantae > Streptophyta > Pinopsida > Cupressales > Taxaceae > Torreya > Torreya grandis. The sequence goes on along the minus strand of JARHVA010000017.1, from coordinate 3,990,366 downwards.
TTATCTGAGTTTGACATTGAGTTCCTTTAGTAAAGTCAATCAAGGGGAAAATAATTGTCGACCAACTAGCTGAGGCACCCCTAGTGAACAATCAATCTCCCCCTCTTGAATTTATAGATGAGTCTATCACAAGCCTATCTCATGTATATTTCACCAATCATATAACCATGTTTTTTAATGGTTCTAAATGTTATCATGGCGGGGGAACTGATAGTGTAATTATCCCCCTTATTGGAGAACCACTTCCATTATTCTTTAAACTAGACTTTGAATGCACCAACAATGTGGTTGAATATGAAGCCCTAGTGATAGGTCTCTAAATTTCCCTAACCCTAGGAGTTAGAATAATCAAGATCTTTAAGGACTTTTAATTTATGGTTAACCAAGTCAACAATGTTTACCATCATAAGAATGAAACAATGTAGTTGTATAGATAACTCATCACAAAACTCTTAGCCTCATTCAAACACTACCATATCCAAATCACCCCTCGATCTACCAAGTTTATTGATACCATGCCTTCTCTTCCATCTCAGATGCCATTAACACCCTCAAGATCCAAACCATCCATCATTATCCATCACCTCACTAAACCTTCCTACACCAAATTAGACATTCCAACCATCTTTAATATGGAGGAAACTCTACTTGATCTTTGATACCAATAAAACTTTGACTACCTTCACCTTGGCATAGTTCCCTTTAGACTCTCTAGGAATTTCCATCGAACATTTATTCAAATCACCTCCCATTATACCACTATGGGAGGAATTTTCTACAAATGAGGCTTAGATGGTCTCATATCCCATTGCCTCTATGGTCTAGAAGCCTCTCATGCCATCAAAGAGACACATGATGGTATCTATGGGGGTCACTTTAGTGGCCTCACTATATCCAAGTGTATCCTCCACCTAGGCTATTACTAACCCACCCTTAACCAAGACTATTGTGATTACATGAAAAAGTGTGTCAAGTGTCAATAACATGCTTATTTACATCATGCACCTAGTAATAGCCTTCATGTGTCCATAGATTTTTGGCCCTTCATACAATGGGGTCTAGACCTTATTGCTGAAATCAACCCCCGATCTTCATAATGACATCATTCTATCATTAATGCAACTAAATATTTTACCAAATGGGTGGAGGCTATTCCCCTTATCTTGATGAAAGCTGAAAAGATTGTCAAATTCATAACCCATCATATCATCTATCATTTTAGTTTTCCCCATAAGATCATCATCGACAATGGTAAATATTTAAAAAACAAACAAGTTCAAGGCCTTTGTGATGTATTTGGTATTAAACTTAGATTTTCATTGCCTTATCACCTATAAGCAAATGGACAAATTGAAGCGTCTAATAACACCATTAATAATATGCTTACTAAAATGGTTAATACCTGAGGTTGGGATTGGAACTTGCACATTCCCTTTTCCTTATGGACATATTGTAATAGTATCTAAACCCCCATTGGTGCTACATATTTTTCTCTCATATTTGGAGCCGAGGTCATCTTGCCTCTTAAAATCCAAATACCTTCTCTTTGCATATCTTTACATGACCTTTCTTTGGAAGATCATTATCATAAAAAATGTTTAGCCCAACTTGAACTACATGAAAAATGTCATTTGGCCACTCTTTCCCATCTTTGTGTCTATAAAGAGTGAATTAAGTGAGCCTATAATAAACACATAAAAGTCTGATAATTTAATAATATAGATCTTGTCCTCAAGGAAAACCAACATGTCACTAATATAGAGAAAAGCAAAAGGGGTAAATTTGTCTTTAATTGGCTTAGAACATACATCATTAACCATAAGTATGGATTAAGGGCTTATCATTTATCCTCTCTCAAAGGCAAACCAAAACTTGAGCCTCTCAATGGTTTGCATTTGTATCCATTTTATTGTTAGATATGAATCACAATCATCATTTGTATAACTTAAGCTCATCCCTTGCTTACCATATTTCATTTCCCTCTTTTAGGAGTAACTAAATAAAATTGAATAATGTGATTATTCATCATGAGCATAGCCTAATATTGAACTTTGGGTTCCATGCTCTACCCAAGGCATGATTCTCATAGTACTTCCCCTCTCTTTGAGAAGGGGTTCCTATGGTTGTTGTCACCTATATCCTTTTTCACCTACTAAAATTTTATGTCAGCTTGGTTTTGCCTTCATAAAGGTCATCCATTGAGCATATATATACAAGTCTATGCCAAGCAAAATCAATCAAAAGTAAGAGCAATAGAAAAAGTCAAAAATAAGTTATGGGTCAGCCCAAGCATCTGCAGATTACTACCTTGAAGGACAACTATGGGAGATCATTTGAAATTGCAAAAACAATGGTGGACTACTCCCTAGAAGGACATCTATCAAAAGCATTTGAAATATAAATTTAGACCACTCCCTTTAAGGACAGCTAAGAAAAATGTTTGTCAAATGTTAGCAATTTTTGGAAGCTTCCTACATCAATAAAATTCCCCAACCCTGAAGCCAAAGCAAAATAGCAAAAGACCCTCAAGTACAAATAAAAGAATTTTGAAAGCTACAATTAGCTCTCATATTAGTAATAATCTTAAAAAATTCACAATCAGATTTCCTTAGTAAACTTCTTACATCGATCTGTTTACATTTTATATATAGACATAGACTTGTTTATATTACCTCTTTGGACACCTACAAAAAAGGCATACTAATCTTGATAATGGTTCTAGTTTGACCCATTCTCCCTCCACATATCACATGCATAGGACTATGAGCTTACTTGACACAATGTTATCAGGATCCGTATCTATCAACCTAGGCATGCTAATACGAAACATTTGAAAGGCTTATTTTCATTAAGCCAATCCAATTTTGGGTTTCATGTCAGTCTTTACCAATGAAAAGGCATCATGTTCTTTTTCTTATCTTTTATTAGTCTATGTAAGCCTATAAACATGAACAACAAACATCATACCAAAAGTATAAACATCATGAACTATTTCAATAAGCAATATCATCTATCCATCAATGAGCCAAGCACAAAGTATCCAACCACAAACATTCACGTATCCATCACATCATGTAAGCCTCTAAACATGTTATTACACCATAAAAAAAAAATAATAAGCAAAACATCATAGCATCTACCATTCACCATTCAATATACATAACCATAAACATGAGCCATAACATGTATCCATCCATAACATATCCTATCTAACCATGAGCAAAAATAAAACATCATAATTCACCTTTCTAAACACCACATACCTAAACTAATAACCATAACCATGAGAATTGATAACCATACAAACATGAGCATCAAATAAAACATTGAATGTCATATATCATATACATTAAATAGTCAAAAATCATATATGTAACAATGTATCAATATCAAATCTCTCTCAAAATATACATATTGCTATATCAGTGCATAGGCTATAATCAAAATCATATATATCATATATCAAAATACAAAATTAGGCCCCTGGAAGACTTAGACCACTTGCACCACTACCACTAGCCCCATCTATACTTGTAACTAATTGTGGTCCCCCAAGGACCCTTATATACCCAACTATAATAGCCCACTACCTTGGGGTAGCTAGCATAGCCCCATCACCCAAACTGGCTCTATACTCTACAAATATCATGGCATGGGGAAACTAATCTAACACCATCACCTCATAGTATCTAAGCTCCTATATGATGGCTAGATATTGTGCTCATGGAAATAAATCTAGTGGCCCTCCTACTACTATACCTACTACACCTATACTAATCTATCCCTATAATGTGCCTATTTGGCCTTACAAAGTAGATACATACCCTTAAAAAATGATAACCTGGGCCTATGCGTGGTCCCTCTTAGCTGTCACTACCCTAACTTGCCCCTAAAATCTTACCACTTGTCCCTATAAAACCTATATCTAAACCTAGGCTATAGCCAATGTCACCCCTCCCTATCTTGGCTAACTAACTGGATCTACATCCATTAGCCTTGTGCCTCCATCATCTCCACCATCATCTACAACTGCATAGATTAACTAGTTTCAAGCCATGTATCTATCTATGTACCTTGCATCATCTATAGGAGCCCTAATAGGAAGCTCCTCAAATCTACTATCTAGCACTATTTGAGTAGGTCAGGGCATCGATAATTGAACCTCTAAATCCTATCTCTTATACTATGGATGTGGACCTAGTACACCCTATAACAAGCCAAAATGGCACCAAACTTGGTCAAATGGAATCAACTCCACCTCGCCCTCTTGATGACCCATTATCCACCTATAACTCTGCATGGTAAGGGTCTACCTCCTATAGCTTGGCCAGAGTGGAAACTATAGGTATGGCCTCTAGGTGATGTCCCTAGCCACTAGTGCACTTAAGGCACCTCTAAACCAATCTATGTCATGTGCTCCACCACCTGTACTTGATGTTTCATAATCATCCCTCCATCTCATAAAACTAATAAGGAACTTGACCTATGTATACTCTACCCATGGCAACTTCATTAGCCTCAACACTCAGATGTGCTTGTAAGCCCAATAATGTAGTACCATCCCCATGTTGATGTCGTATCTCATATGGTGCCTAAATCCCTATAGCTCCTTATAAATTTAGACTAATAAAATAGGCACCCAACCAAACACAGTCTTGCCAAGTAGTAACTCAACCAATACACCCAACAAAACATAGGGAAACCTCCTACTATTGAAATTTGGGAGCCCAAAGCAAGTCACCATGATCATCAACATCATCATGAATTACATCTCTTCAAGAGCACTCTCATATAACACTAAGTAACTAAATCCTCTAGAGTGCCAATGGACTTGATCGCTATCATCTCCATATAGATACACAATAAACTCATCTTATTCCTCCTACTCAATCTAGTATATCACCTCACCATGTAATGAGAGTCAAGTAATCCAATATACATCCTCTAATAGTATAGTCATCTCCCTAGTTGACAATAAGAAGGTATTGGTAGTAGGATCCCATATCTCTATGAGTGCTACTAGCATTGAGGCATCTCTTGACACATGCTGATAGTGCCTCATCCCACCAAACCCTACCTCCTCCATATGGGCCTAGTCCTCTATGGTCATCCCCTTGTGAAGCTTAGAAAATATGCAAGGCATGTGATCATGTATTGAGATCTGCTCCCTAACCTACACCAAACCATACATGTAGCTTAGTATCTATTACTAGACTCATCTAAACTATATCCAAAACCCTGATCTCACACTACTATTCTATTTTGATAGATCAAAATTGCCCATTTGACCTCACATCTACCCATTATAGCTTTTTACTTGATAATTGAATCACCTTAACCCTAATCCATTTTCCCCTTACACCCTAATTTAATTACCTTAACCCAAACCTCACCCCATTTTACCCTAACCCTCACCTACTCAAAACTCACCCTAACCCTTGACCCCCTACTATTACCATAACACTACCTACCCCAACTAATCACCGATGGTCATGGTGATCATCGATGATTAGACACCCCTACTTCATAGGGTGTCGACCATCGACAATTATTGTGGGTTTTTCATGGCCAGAATGCCCAAACCCTAGGTACCCTAAACAAAGCATTTAACTATGTAAACACCATCCTAATCACCTAAAACACTTAACATACTACCTATCGAACCCAAATCACCCCTATTAATTTTTGAATTTACCCATAAATTCACTCTAAACCCACAAAAACCTACCTAGTGTATAATGGGCCCAAAACACTTTTACCAGTTATACTGACCTACCTACCCAAGTAGTACAAACAAGAAATTTCAACAAAAAATTATCAATTAAATTCACCCCTATCTCATTCTGTGACTTCTTCTATGGTCTGAGCCCATGAGTATCTTTTCAATCACATCCATATGCTCCCTACATCTCAGACCCATGATGATTATACCCATACTCCAACCAATGAGCAATCACCAACTCAACAAGAACTCTCTCTACACATGCCACAATCACTAGATCCAAGTTGACCAAGAACAAAAGTTATAATGAGTAAAATTAATTTTTGTTTTTACTTTTTACTTGGTGGATTTTTAGGGTTTCTCTTGACCATCAATGGTCAGGGTAACCATTGATGGTCACTTTCTAGAGGACCCTGAACATCAATGGTCAGGGAGCCCTAATTAGGTCCACCCCCATTTTTTCAACAAACCTATATCAAAAAACATCTACCCCCACAAGGCCCTTACCACTTTTGGAGAGGCCTTTGTCTTACAAACTATCTCATCACCTCACCATTAGATTCTCATGGCCCCTTTGGCACATAATTTTATGACCACTTATTACCTAGTATTTTAACTATAATGAAAACATTGCCATGTTGAACTATTATATTTTGTGCCACCTCATACATATCAACCCACTTATGTCTCATCAAGAGCACTTCCTACCTCAAATACCCATGACACTTGACCTATTTGTGTTTTTCTTAGGAACACTTGCTACCTTAGATACCCATAGGAAACACAAAAATTGCTTAGGAGACTTGCATTTATGAGTGTTCCCAGCCATCATGCCTATAGGCGATCACACAGTTCACTTGTCACTTGTCACTTGTCCTACTCAACACTAACCCTTTAACTTTTTACCAATATTAGTAATCTATCTTTGCATGATATTGGCTATCATACCTTTTTGTCAAATTTTGTGCACACATTTGTGCCTCACATGCTCAACCTAAAGTCACCACCTCATGACTACACATTTACCCTTTATCAAAGCCATACCTACTTCAACTTCACCTCACCAACTCCTAGTTTGAGGGGGAATACATCCTCCAACTCTTGGGGTAACCAGACCCTTGACCTATACTCTATTTTTGTTTTGTTGTTCATTCACAAGAGTAACACAATAAAAAAGGGCAAAATGTAGACACCAAAAATTCATATGCCAGTGATTCAAAATTTTGAAGTTACCCTTAGACCCCCTATAACCCCTTTTTGGACCATCTGACACCTCTTAGGCCTAACCCACCTACCTGCACCCTATTTCACCAAAAAAGGTAAACTTGAAAATTAGGTTCCCTTTCCCTCTAAACCCTAACCATCAATGGTTAGCCTAACCATTGATGATCACCATGACCATTAATGGTTAGGATCCACCATCTCAACTAAGCATGCAAACATCATGCAAACTACCGTGTTAGCTTTTGTAAATATAACTTTTTATAATTTGTGTTGTGAGCCTTTGCATGCATGAATTATAGTTAGAATCCCCAATTACACATTTACTTCCACCTCTTTCTTGTGCCTATAAAAAAGAGAGTCTAGGGAAGTACAATCCATATAAAATTAATATCAGGAGCTTAGGTACTTAGATTCCCCTTTTGTAGGTCAATCACATGCTTCAGTAATATAGTGATCATACTAGCATCATCCACATCATCAAGCCATTTCGTTAAGATCAAACTTATCATCACCTCTCAACCAAGCTTCCAAGTACTATTACTCTACCAAGATCAAGCTAGATCTTTCCTATAGGTCAACTATGCCAACACTTATCCAACCCAATTTTGGTAAGACAAGCACTTATTTATTACTATTCATATGCTTTATTTCTATTTCACAATTAATTTAGCCTTTGCCCAACCCCCAAAATTCACCTATGAATTTCATCAATATATTATTGATCAAGCCTAGTTTTGGCATAGTCAACCACTGACGGTTAGGCATAACCACTGATGATCGACCCAACCGTCGATGGTCCCCTATGGTAGAAAAACTAGCAAGCTACTTTGACCCACTTACACTTATCCAAATCTATTTTTCTAGAGTTTATGATTGTTTATAGACCCCTTTCAGACCTTCTAAGCCATAACTTGACCCATTAACACTATCACTAATTAGTTTATCACTAATTTGATCATTCTAGCATATCTCTTTATCAAGAAATTCTTGTTATCAGTTTTAATACCTTTTGATTATTGATGCAAGCATTTTCTTTCTATTTTATCAACTTAATTGTTTTAAAATGGTGGATTGATAACTGCTAAAGAATATCTCACTTTCAAGATCTATATGTAGCTAGGAAATCCACCCAACTACTTGTCTAAGCAATAAATTTGCTTCAGTGCTTTCTTACACACAGGTCATCCTCCCAAGCCAAAGAGGAGCTCTTTATAATATTCTAATTTAATGCACACACTTTCTATCAGGGATTCCTACCAAAACCCATATTTATATTTTTACTACCTTATTCTAAATAATACATTTTTTTGAGTGAAACAACATGATATAACAATATAGAATGCATATCAAATACTAGGAATGAAGATGACCTCCTCATTTATCACTAGGTCTCATCATTTATCATAACCTTGACTACAAACCTTGATGGTTTAGTTCCCTCTATTGGTATCCTTTACCTTTTTCTTGGTGTCTCATGTTTGCATTGGTGTTCTTTAGCTTCCCAAACCCTTATAAAGGATCTCCTTAGCTTTTAGTTCACCCTTTCACCTCTTTTCCTTAGACCTGCCTATTTATACACAAGGGAAAGTACCCCCTATCTGAGATAAAATAGGGGTAATTTGCCTATTATCTTAAATAAAATATTTAACTTAAATAAAATTCAATTATATGAGCCTTATTGACTCATAAATGTGTGTTTTACAAGTTTTTAGCCCTTGGTTTGGTGATTTGATCACTTAAATACTTCAAAATCCAAGACAGACTTGTTCTAATGTAAACTGTTAGGGTCTCCATGACATGGATTAATTTTACTTGATTAGGGTTAATTCTTATGATGGATATCCACTTGTGAGAGTTATATGAGGTTTTTGGAGTCATTAATAAGGTTATTTGAGTTTGAAAAAAAAATCCAACCTCCTTACATGCCTCCTTCATGAATGAATCCCTAAGACTATGTTTTACTTGATTGATTGTGTTTGTAGGTGTACTTAGGTCATTGAAAGGGGTTTGTGTAGGTGTAACGTAAATTGTTAGTATTCATGAAGATATTATTGGTCATAGTTAAGGTATTCACATATCTACTTCATTGTTTTAATCTTTCCAAAACCCTTCACATTCCCTCTAATCTCCAGACTGAGTTCCCTACCTTTGACTGAGAAACCCTATCTATATTGACCCCTGAAGGTGTGTATGAGCTCATTTGGACTTGGAAAAATGTTTATAACTTCCTCATAAAGTTTATCATGGTGATCAAATAGTGACCTAGGTTCACCTGCTTCAAGTTTATGTCCTATTCATGCCAAAGACACTAATTCTTTGCTCATTGTTTTTTGCTCAACTGTAGGTGTTCTTAAGACTCAAAGGAGACTATGTAGCTTATTTTACATTTTTAGGGGATTACTGAGGTTATCATGTCTTAATGGAAAGAATTAATTTAATTTTTTATTTTATTAACTCTACTTACACCCCTTCATGTGCACCTTTTGCCCACAAACTAAGCTCTACGTGTTATATTGAGACACCCTACCTAAGGTTCTTGTAAGTGTTCTTAAGATCTTTTGGACTTGGTCAAGATGCTTGAGAACCTTATTTTAACCCATTATAAGGTCAAAATATATACATCTTAAACCAAACTTTACCTTTGAAGGTTTTAGAGCACCTTAGTCATCAAAATTTAGTCATTATTCTGACCCTATTGTTTACCCTTACCTGTAGGTGTATTTTTCTTGTATGTATAGACTGTAGATGTGAGTAGGGGTTAGAGTATAGTATATCAACTCTCTTGATGACCTCCATGCTTAAAATAATCTCTTTCACTTCATAAGATCTTCTAAACATGGAAAATTTCCTCATTTACTTCTTGAAGTGCTAAATTTATTTTTTACTTTAAACCCTATAGAGTTTACTACCTGGTTTTAGTGTTTTGTATGCAATTTTGAGGCTTTAAATGGTCAAGCTCTATGAACCTTCTGCCCTCCAAACTTTGCAAGCATCTTGTAATATATGGGGAATATCAAATTAACTTATTTTTATGCCTTATAAGTTATTGAAAACAAATCATAAGGTGCCTATAGAAACCTCATGGACCTCTATTTTTATATTTTAGGGAGCTTGGTCCCTGTATATAGTCAACATCCTTGAGGTAGTTGTCAACTTCACTTGATCATTTATCACTTCAAACCTGGTTTGTTATGATATTTTAATCTTATCATGACCTCAAGGAGGATTAAAATAATTGGTTTAATACCTTATAAGGAGTCCCGTGTTCTCTACCAGCACCTATAGGTAGACTATATTTTGAAGGTACAAGCAGTGATGTAGGAGAGTGATCTTATGCTCAAATTAGGTCTTCTCCAAGTTTGACTATGCATTTATAAGAATATAAAAGGTTTGGATCCACTTTTAAAGCTTCTCCTCCATCATGATGTTATCAAAAAAGACCTTTATAGGTGGAAATGGACTGTATGCAAGTAATGAACCTGAAATGACTTCATGCACTGAAGGGATTAGCTTCATAGTCAATTGATATTTCCACTAAAATATCAACATGAAACATCATTCTATTTTAAAATCACATCAATGAACATGAAAAACAGGTTCCACATGTGCTCCAATGTGGATATAAGTGAAATTAAGTAAGGAAATGGTTGTGAGCTTGGTAGACTGTGAGTATGTGTATGTAAGACTGCAACCATGAAATATTACTTGGAGAAAGAGGATTAAAGGTGAAAAAAGAGTAAATGATAATTTTAAAACATGTATATTAATCTAACACAACCCTCTAAATACATTTAAAAATCACAAAGCTCTTGAAAATGGTGAAAACTACCCATGCCTTAGAAAATTATATCTTCCTACAAATTGAGATGATTAGCACATCAAAATCTCATCAAATGTGAAAAAAGTGTGGGGATAATTGGATAAAGAATTAAACATGATTTTTAATAAATATTATCAATTATACTATATAAACTTTCCCAAACAAGACCAAATCCTGAAGGGTGCATATATTGATAGGTCGATTTGCACAGTCAACTTCAAACGAGTGGTTCATAAAGCACAATTGATCATTATCAAACTTATTGATATGAAAATTAAGGTATATAATTTTAAAATACACGCCCATTATAATTTTCCTAAAACTACTTGTGCTGACTGTACCAAGCAAAAACCTGCAAGTCACTTTAGTGTGTCTAAAAAGCCAAGAAAAGAGCATAATGGTTTTGTCCTCAAAATGGTACTTCCAGATCAATTCAAGAATATATATGAATATAGGGAAGTTTAATATTCACATTTAAATATTATTCAAGTGGCACACTTCCCAAGGAGGTTTTAAAAGTGCCATTTTCTCCTTTTTTACCAAGAAAATTACATTTTCTCTGAACAACCTACCATATTTTTAGTAGTTTCAGTCATATAAGACTTATAATGACACATGGGGCATGAAATCACATTTTTACACTTGTACATTTCCCAATAAAATTTTATAAAACATTAAATGCACTATTTGACCCCTCAAATGACCCAAAAATGATAGGACATAAAAACTAATTACCCAAAGCTAATATAACATTAGTTGAAATTAAATGACCTATCAAACACCTCATGACATGATATTATAGCTCCTACAGAAATAGAGAATTAAGTTTTTTACTATAAGTTCCCCAATTTGACTAAAAAGTCAATTTTGGTCAACAAATACATTAGAGAACTCCTATAATAAGGCAAGAAATGAATCTCTTTCTTCTATTGTGTTAACCTTTCCCAACTTAAACAATTTTCCCTTGAAGATCTCTAACCTTTGATAATGTTCATCTTTGGCTAAGATACGTGTCTTGCCTTTTATTACTTGGTCATCCTCATTGAAGATGCTTCCTAAGGTCACAAGTCCTATAGGCAGCTTGTTGGATCTTAGTTGTACTATTTGGTCATCATACTAATGTTGGAACCAATATTGATTTTAATGGCAGAACTCTGCTTCCTACATCAAAAAACATATAATTTGTTCATCATTGTCAAACACTTACCAATTTACTTCATTATCAGGTACAACTGGCCTGCATATGACTTTGACTTTTCCTAAACTTTGGTTTCCCTTGACTTCCTCTACAACTTCATACTTAGCTCCAATGGCTGAAAGCCTATCTACATGTTGATTCATCTCACCTGGTATGGATTATATATTAAATGCCAAGAAGTCTTCTATGAGATCTCATACATGGTGCTTGTAGGCTTTCAAATGATGGTTCTTTGACAATAGCTTTGCCTCTCACTTATTATACCACAAGCTCACTATCACCCTTGACTTGAAGAAGTTTGACACCTCTTCTTCTTGCCTATTACAAATCATGTAAAAGGGCTTCATATTTAGCTATGTTTGAAGTGCAATTAAATTAGAACCTTGTAGATGAATAATATTTCTAATATGAGGATGAAACCAACATGACCTTAGCTCCACAATCATTTTTTGACCTTGAGCCATCAAATAATAAGGTCCATATACCATCTTCTTCTTGAGTAATGCTAATTAAGGAAGGTATTGTAGACCCTTCTTCATGCATATAGTACACTCCTAATTTTGTTTCCTCAAGATTGTTAAAGGGGTCAAATCCATGGTTGTCAACTACCCATTCATCTAGATATAGGTCTAAAATTCCCTCAAGATGATCATGAGGATCTTGTTCACTAACATTTTCATCTTCTTTAAATATGGTGCAATTGACATTTGCAAGGTTAGGCATATAAGGCTCCAAATGGAACCTAGAAATGGGTTCAGACCTAATAGTGACCTTAGTCCCATATTTGGTCCTAAAAACAATATATGACTAGTCAGAGGACAAATAGCCCCCAATATTTATAGTAAAGTCCTTAAATAGGCATAGGGAAAAATATCGGGGTAGGTCCACAACCATGACATCTTGAGTGATGGCATAATTAGGGCAGGTTACCAATGTGATCTTAAGATCTTTCACTATGCCTACCATTTTAGTGGTATAACCATCCAAATAGAGAATGCCTTTCTCACTGGGTATATATTTAAGCCCAAGCTTATTTGTAATGGATTTAGGCATATCCAAAGTTGAAGCACCTAAATCTATCATACAATTATGCATTAAACAATCTTCTATGATGGTTAAAAAATAAAAAAGAGAGGGATTGACAACTTTGGGAGGGTGAACAACATTATGAACCTAAGTTTGATTAGGGATTTGGTTAGAAACCTAATTAGGATCATTTGAAAAAACAATGTTGACCTTTTTAGCTACATTATTTATATGAGAAGGTTTGGCAAGTTCTTGCTCAAGAATTTATTTCTATCCTAGATTAGACAAAGTATCATACATAGACATTAGCCCTTTTCATATGATTGACAATATTGAAAGGAAAATTGTTACCTTTGGGCTGCACCTTAGAAGTAGAAACATTGTTTGACACTTGTGTGATATGGGGAATTAAATGAGACCTCTGTTACTACCATGGTTGTTAAGGTACTTGTTGATTTTCTAAAACTTTAGTAGCTACATTTGAATTAGTTGGTTTGTGATTGATTTGTGGAGGCATTGAAGAAAATTTAAGCTACTTCAAATTATACTCTAACATTATCCTCTTATACCTAGTATGATCTGCAAATGATTCCTCTAGCCTTTGATTAATTTAACCCATGTTTACTACCACATGGTCATATGTATACTCCCCTTCTTGAATTTCATGCACATTGTGTCAGCTGGTGGTATACCAATGTTTCGTTGTTGTTGAATTTGAGCTTTTGATGATGTTATGGTAGGTACATTACCTTGGTTTATTGGAGGGGATTATGGTGGAGGAGGCATGGTGTCATGGCCTAATAATTAAGGACAACTATATACTTTGGCATGACTGAGGTGCTAGCCCCACTATCTACCAAGTAATTATGCACCAAGGAATCATCAATGATTAATGAAATGTAGAATGGAGAGACCTTAGTCACATTACTTAACCTTTCTCCCAAAGGACCCTTGTCTATGTTAGTGAAGACCTCAGCTTCCTTACTTGGTTGTTTACCTACAACTATCATAACACTCATCTTGGACAAACATTCCTAAAGGATGTCTACTTGGCTGGGTATGGAAAGCATGTCCCACATTGGTATGCTCACATTGGATTTCTTTATTTGCTTTTCAATATTGATTAGCATACCACCAGCCTTTGCCTAGGTTTTGGGAGCTACTATTGATGGCTTTGTCAATGAAGGAGTAATGACAAGAGGTTCTTTTAAAGATTTCTAGTTGTCACCCATATTCCTTCTCTTGAATATTGTGTTTTTTGAGATTGGGATGTGAGACAAAATAGGGATGCCTTATTGATTGGATGCATAACACTCCTCTTGTTCAATGATGACCATTATGGCCTATGGTTAGTTTAACACCTGTTCTGAGGTTTGTTCTTGTGGAGGCTAATCCTACTTTGTCATCACGGGAACCTTTATGCCTTATGCCATAAGAGCTTGGTTGTACCCATAAGCAACAACCTATTGCCATTAGTTATTGAATGCTTGGTTAGAACCATTACTTGGGATAATGGATTTCCAAAAATAATGATTCCAAGGCATTTTCCCTTCAGCCTCCTAAGCCATATTGTTTTGAAATGGAACTAAAGAATTAGAAGGTCCTATAGCATTTAGATTATAATTATGATATCCATCATAGCTAGGCTACCCTTGTCCTTGGAAATTTCCTTTGTAGGGTGGCCTATTTGCTTAATAACGCTGTTGCTGAGGATGGTAGAGGCTTGATATGGCTTTTTTTAAGCTTGATGCCTCTTAACATTGACCACATCATTCCCCAAATATTGAAGCATGCTTTTTAGTTATATGTAATTATTTTACTCTTGGGAGTTGCTGGATCTACTAGTGGAGGCCTCCTCTTACTTTGGTGAAGGAACAAAAATAATTATTGGAGTTGGAATTATAACATAAAGTGGAGGAACAACTGTAGGAGGTGGTCTGATCTTAGGGAAAAGAGGCATTGGGGGTTTGGGAGTAAGCTTTTCCACTTGAACCAAGAATTTTTTTACTTTAATAGCCACCTCATATGCATCTAGCAGTATGTCCCCTCCCATGGATTGGATCATTACAGCTATATCACTATTTAGAGCCTTTAAATAATATAAAAAAGCAAAGTTTGGGGATGGTCTAATAGCAGCTGGAATTCTATCCCAAGCCTTTTGGAATCTCATGTTGAAGTCTTTCATGACTTCATGGGGAGCTCTCTTGATTGTGGTCAATTATTCTGAAAGTGATAGATGATCACTCTTCTCTGCAAACCTCTTACACAAGGTTGTTCCCAATTGGTCACATGATTGGATAGAGTTAGGAGTTACACCCATATACCAATCTAATTCCTTTCCCTTGAAAGATATAGCCAATATCCTAATAGATACATTTTATATTGTAACATTATGGATGTTGTAAAAATTAGCTATGTCAGTTATGTGTTCAGTAGGAGTTACAGCTTGGTCGCCTGTGTAATATGGGACACTTTTGAGGGATGATATTAGCATAGGGTAATAATATGGAAAGTTTAAAGGACTTTGGCCACTAAAACCCACTAAATCTCTTTGGGGAATCATAGTAGAAAGAGGGGCTAACATGGATCTTCTTGTGTAGGTATGCCTTATGACTAGTTTAGGAAGAGGATGCCCTATGTATGGATGAGTATGGGTGAACCTAAACCTCCTTGCTAAGTTCAAAGGAAATTCAACAAATTTAGAAGGAAAACCTCTATTTTTGATCTTGTATTTACTTTTGACATGAAAAATGGCTACTACTCTACCACCAAATAGCTGGGTGTTCCTTAGAGTCACTAGATGATGGAAGATGAAAGTTACCACTATTGAAAATTGATCAAAACAACATCAAACTTAACCAATCTTCCATAATAAAAAATCAAAATGGTAGTGAGTCCCATCAAGTGTACCAAAACTATTGTAGCTTGGAATAACACCCTTTATGGGAGAGTTTTTCAGGCTCTCTCACTTCCAGCTACAAGTATGGGAACAACCTCAAGATGTGGGTATCCTATGTTGATGTTGAAACTCTAGGCTTTTTAATGAGGCTAGTTCCTCAGATGCTTCACTTCAACTCTTGATTCCCACAATAAAATCTATTGTTGGCTAAGGAAAAGGGATAAGAGGAAACCATGAAAGGAAATCTATGCTAAGGGAATTGATGCACCAAAATAAATGATCCACTTAGTCTATGAATCGACACTAATTTAACATAAGATAAATTTTTCTTACACAACCTCACAACTAGTTAATTTGCATAAGTATTTTATAAACTAGGCTCACTAGACCATACATGAAGCAAAGAAGAATTTCAAAATCCATACCAAGAATCCATTAATGGTAGAAAGAGCTCAAGTCTAGACCTGTAATTAACTTGAAAACACCTAAAAATAGGCAAGAAAGAAGGACAATGGGCATGGAAGAACACTTCTTCACAAAGCCATCATGCACAAGCTTGCTCAACATAATTTTTAGACAAGAGATAGGTAAAAATTAATATATATTATTTAAAAAGGTATTTTACAAAGTGATTTTGGTAGAATAACTTTATTTCTAGTCTGGAGATAATTTCTCAAATCTAAGGCTTCTATTTATAATAGAAAAGAGGGAAGAGAAGATGGGAATGCATGAGGAACTAGGAAGGAAACCATAAATTCTTGTAACCACCATCATCATCCTCCTCTTTCCACAAAACACACCATTCCAAGTTCACTACACAATCTCCTCAAGCCATTCCCACATTCAAGTTGCTCCCTTGGTGAATTTTGACAAGCCATATCACAGGTGGCTAGAACGTCACTTCTTGGTGTGATTGCATTGATCTTTGTATTAAATATGGCATGGAAACCTTCCTCTTTATGTGTCTTATTAAAAAGGGATGTAGGTCTCCATGTGTTGAAAAAATTGGCCAAACCATGCTACTTTTATGCTAGATGGTTATTTGTTAGGAGCGAGCCATATTGAAGGATGAGAACCTTCATAAATTCCCAGCTACCAGCACCTTGGACTCTTCTTTGCATTGATTGGTCATTGGAAGCCACCTCAGATCCTTGACCTATGCCATATATTTTTTTGTCATGGACACCTATGGATCATTGATCTCCCTACTAACTAGATGCCTTTGTGCAATTTGGTAGCCTCTTATTTGTTTGATCATGACTCCCGTGCACTGTCAATCCTTAGAAAATGCCATTGGGCTAAGCTTATTAAGTTAAGCAACATTGGAAATCTGATCTACTCTTTGCTATGTAATTTGGGTTTTCAAATCTACTTGAATTATAAAGCTTTTTAATCTAAGTCATTGAAGAATCCTAATTTACTCTATGTAGAGTAACTTAGGCTTTTTGATCTCTCCAACTTCAGACGTTGTCTAATCCTTTGCTTAGAAAGCTTTTTAAGTAAAGTACTTGGAGAATCCTAATTTACTCTATGTAGAGTAATTCAGGTTCTTCAAGCTTACTTACTCTTTAAACTTTTGGTACTTGAAGTCTTTAGACTTTTCTTCCTGAACTCTTCATTTTTTCTATGGGTTCCTTTGTTCTTTGAATTTTCTCCCATGGGCAATTTGCTTGGTTTCTCTTAGATAATTTTCTCGAAGGAATTCCTTCAAAGCTCCTTGTTTGGATTTTTTTCTTCAAACACTTGGTCTCGCATCTTTCTCCTTTGGGATGCCACTTTGTTGAAGCTATCTCTTTTCACCATTTCTTATAGTCAAAATGTCCATGAGAATTGTCTTTTTTCCTTGGGCCTATTTCTTTCAGGATCTATTTGTCTCAAGTAAATCTCCCAAAGGAGTTCCTTGGGATAATTTGTTTGAAGGAATTACTTTAGTCTTTTTGTTCAAAGCTTTCTTCTTGCTCTCTTCCTTCAAAATTTTCCTTGTATCATTTCCCAAAAGAATTCCTTCTAAAGGAATTCCTTCAAAATTTTTCCCTTCAGACTTTTTTTTGTTCCTTCCCTTGAAGGATCTTTATTTTTTGGTTGCCTTTTAGATTTTTGAAAATGGATTTTCCTGAAAGGTGAGAGACCCTTCGAGCTTCTGTATGTCCCTTTAGACTTCTGTAAATGGTCTTCCCATCAAGAAAAGTGCCCTCTGCCCTTTGAAAATGGTCCTGTTGAAGGGAAAGATACCCTTTAGGAATTTTGAAATGGTCCTCTTTCTTTGGAAATTATACTTTAGGATAATTGAAAATGTCCCCTCAAAACTTTGTCAATGGCACCTTCCGAAGGGTAACATACCCTTCAAAATTTTGTTTTTGTTTGTTTCCTTTAGAATTATTTTCTATGGTATTTTGTAAGGACTCTCTTGAAGGGTAAGGGACCCTTTGAGATTCTATAAATGGTCTTTTTTGAAGGGAAATATACCCTTTAAAAAATTTGTAATGGTTCTCTTGAAGCTCAAAAGAGCCTTCAGTAAATTTTCAATTGTCCACTTGGAGAAGGAAATGCCCTTTGGATTTGTCAATGACCCTTGGAGTATTCATTGGAGAAGACTTGTTCTTTTGAGAACCCGAGAAGCACCTTTAAAGACCAACTCAAGATTTTGATGTCTCATTACTTGTGACTTAGGAAGTCACTTTTGAAAACCTGATTTGTACTACCCATGACCATATTAGGGCTTTTGGAGCTTTTTACTTTGGGTTTCTCATTATTGATTACTCATGAAATGAAAAAGTTATGTTGCTTCAGAAATTCAAAGTTATCCCTTTTGAAAAACCTAAAGACTTCCCAATGAGATAACCTGAAGCCTTCTATTCAAGACCATTTTAGGTCCTTAACACCTTGTTACTTACTACTTCAAAGTTTTTTTAACTCTACAACTTATAAATCCATTTAAGTCATGGGCTACCAAAATCCACAGTCTTCTAAAGACTTGCCATTTCCTGCTTGAAAGTCTATCTTCTCATATTTAGGAAAGCAATGGTATGTGGGCCAAGAAATGGCCAACATATCTCTCAAGAGAAATTTATGCAAAAATTATCTTATAATCTCAAGCATAAGATTACTATGGTGTATTTGGGCCAAGCTCAATAGAGACCCGAAGAGAGTTTCTCAAGCTATTTATAGCGATGGAGAGCCCTTGCTATCAATTTGACATAATTAACTAGATAAGTAGTTGGTAACAATGTTTACCTATAATTTACAAAGTGATATATCCTATTACTTGGAGATTTAGTGTGCCCACACTTTTGAGGATATTATTGACCAAGTACTATAAATTGAGAAATCCTTTATCAACAAAGGGGTAATCAAGTTGTACATTCCTAACCAAAGCCAAAACCAGTACCAAGGTTAAAACTAGAGCTAGAACTAGTACCAAGGCCAAAACTAGAATTAGAGCCCAATTCAGATACAAGTTCCTATGAAAACCCAAGCTAATACTTTCAAGAAGCCCAAGGTTTATAGTCATGATAAGAAAGTCATCGGTAATGGAGCTAATAAATCACACCATGTCAAAATGATGCAAACACCGTCCACTCAACTAGATCCACATATTTATCCAATTACACATATACAAACACTCTCACCTCCTCCTTTGAAAATACCTCAACCAAGAAGAGGACCACTTTTAAAGAGGATTTTCAATGACCTAGAAGGGCCCAATGAATTGATATTTTGGAGACTTCTTGTCATCAATCTAATTAGTTTGCCCATTCTAAAACCATTCCCTAAGGGTGTTCTTTTTCCTAACTAGTATAAAAATCATGAGTTTTATTACTACTGACAAGTCAAATGGCATTCCATACATCGGTGTGTGTAATTAAGGCACCTCATAAAAATATGCTATAAAATGGAGAAATAAAGTTAGACAATAGGACCCCTACTTCTAATCAAAACCTAGGCATTTATCATAACTCTTTTCCATAACACAATGCCAATAATTAGAATCAATAGTAGCATATACCACCACCAAAACAACAACAACAACAACAACAATTACAATGACAAACACAACCATAAAATGGTAGGAATCAAGGATAAAATGACCCATCTAACCAAGGGGCTTATTATGACATCACACATGACTACAAAAAAGTTATAAGACATATAGTGGATAGCCATATAGCCAAAATTCCATTAACCCAAGACCAATAGCCAATCACTAATAGACAATACTAAATAATTCCCAACTACCTCCTTGTGTCGATAATCCTCATGTGGTCTATGTGGGAAGCCAAGCTTATTAGTACCTGAGAGTTACCATCCCAGGTACTTATCCCCCTTTTTCTAGTTACAAGGGTCCCTAATCTAGATTGCATAATCTCAAATCAGAAAACTAAAGTAACCATTCCAGGTCCATAGCCTTCCTCTACCAATAAGCCTATCTAATCACCCATACCAATCATAAATAAGCCAATTAACCATGCCAAAGAGAAAACATATGATATTGTGGAATAATTACAAAATATGCTTACACAAATCTCTATTTTAGCTTTGTTGCATACTTTCACTATCAAAAAGAACATCCTTACTAAAATTCTAAGCCAATCTCAAGTTCCAAATGACATTACACTAGATAAATTCCAAGCCTTGGTAGGACACTTAACTTCTATCCAACAACTTACCTTTAACCAAATTGACATGTCATCCCTTGACCCTCTCCATAATAACCTATTATATATTGAATTTCTCATAGCCTGACACAAGGTTAAATTTGTCCTTATAGACAATGGATCAAGCCTCAACATTATGTCTCTATGGTTAGTCAATCATCTTAGATACATGGAAACTATCCTTCAACTAGATATCATTACCATCAAGGCATATGATAATGAATAAAGGGAGTCACACGGAACAATTTGTTTACTAGTGGTCATTGGTCCCTTGACTCATAACACACTTTTCCATGTTTTAGACTTAGATTTATCATATAACTTGTTATTGAGATGACCATGAATATATTAAATTTAGAAAATACCTTCCACATTTCACCAATGTATTAATTTCCCCATTCTGGGATGGAGGTGACTATTTCTATAGAACTAAAACCATATCAGTTCTATAAACATTTAGAAACTAAATATAAGAGCTATAATTACTGCTTTACTTATTGAATTTCTAGTTTCCAATTATATAGACCAAGATATCCTTGCCTCTACTTCATCTATTCCCCTTCCAAATATATCCAATCATTTTACCATTTATGACAAAGGCCTAGGTGAATACCTCACACATAATGCATTCCACATAGTCAAGTTTCCATAGGCCCCTAAATCTTATGGAAGACCCAAATCCAAGGTCATTCACATGGAATGATGATAGAAAGGAAAGTTTAATTCCCAAGATCAAGTTATTTTCACACTGACCACTAGCCAATAACAAGACCCACTTGATGAAGATGAATCATGGCTTTATAATGATGATCTAACGAATTATTACCAAAGTAAAAAGTATCCCATCCTTAACTTGATAATGGATAATCAAGATTATGAAGGTAGAGGCCCGAGGTAAAATCAATAAGGTACTCTTGAGCCTATCTCCATGACCAAACACAAAGAAACTTATGGAATTGGATTTAAACCACCTTGGGGTGATCTCTTGTATCTTATCTGTGTTCTTACACTAACAACTAGCAATGACAATGCATATAGTGATGTAGAGTCTGATTACAATGTATATGAGGACTTAGCCAATACCAAATTGTTTAAGCCTAATATTAATATACATCATTACACATATCATTCATTATTCCCCATTTTTCCTTCATAACCCTTAACTCATCAACTAGGACCAACAAAAATCCATAGTATCACTTGATGAGTTCAAAATTAATGAGTCCATTTTCAACTTCATGGGCCTAAAAGACCACATTCCTTTCACATATCATAAGTAATGTTTTTATATCACATTAGATAATGTTGCATATTTTGGAGAGTGGGTGAAATTCCTTAGCCAAAAAAAAAAAACAAAATCAAACATTGAGCTCTCGAAGTGAAAAACTCTTTAACACACTTTCGAACCAGGGAAATAATAAATAAAAAGGCAAGTTTCTTGGTGAAAACCTATTTCAAGCACCACTATATTGAGATGTTCACCATTACTTGTATGAATCTTAGGATGCCACCAATACCATGATCATATTTGGATTAGATATCAATGTAGAATAACAAGAAGCCTTTGAACTTGATGAACTAGTCCAACTAGATGACTTTAATATTACCAATAAGTTTACATTTTTACTGACTCTCCTTGAAGATGGTTCTACAATCCTTGTGGAGGACACCTTTGAGGTCAATATTGGAACACCAAATAATCAAAAGTGGATAAAATTAGGTGCATATCTCAGTAAAGAGGAATGTGGTGCTTGTAGACACTAAAATTGAGTCACACACATGTGTAACTCCTTGTATCAAAACCTCCCATAAGCCCATTTCTTAATAATAACATTTAGCCTCCATAACCCATGATTTTTCCCCTCACACATTTAATTAATTTAAAATACTTAATTAAGTTAATCAAAAACCCCTTTTGCCACCTTACCTCCCCACCTCATCTTAAGACTAATTCTCACCTGATGAGTTACCTCAAGACCTGGTCCCTTCATCTTAACTACCCAAGACTTATTCTCATCTCAAAACTGAATTCCTAACCAACAACATCCTTATTAACCTCTTAGTTTTACCATTTTGTAACGGGTGCCACACTTGGCATAAGGAGCAACATAGAACTGGCCAAAAATAGTAGTTTTACCTATTTTAAGGTCACTGACACTGATCAACCCATGGCTGACATCGATGGGATTGCTAACGTCGATGATATAAGCCAAAATCCAACCTGATGTTTAGGTCAATAGAAATCAAGAAAACTCTTTCTTATTTTCATCCAAGCTCTCAACATTTAACTTTCAACATCCTAGCTTATTGTTATCTTGCATAAGTCAATTTAGATCATAAACCAAGCTCTTGAGGACCAACAACACCCACTTATTTTCTTTGTTTATGGCATTAGTTCAAACTACCTGATAGGAGCCATCCATCTGGCACTTATCATTCAGTCACCATTGTAGCTAAGTATATCACTTACTCTGTATGTCTTTTGAGTAGTTACTTTTCTATCACTTTACATTTACTATTCATTACTTTACACATTCCTGATCGAAACCTCATGAGGGTACTATAAAGATTCCTACTTGTTTCCCCTTGAGTTGACACACCAAACCTTTGAATAGATCCATCTAAACCATCTCTCTCTCTCACAACTCTCTCTAACCTCCTAGACCCAACCAAAACCATTTCCCATATCTAGAAAGCCTTTTGTAAGCCCCTAGGTAATTATTTCCCCTACCAACCTCAGCAACCTAACTGACATTGAGCACTTTCACCCATTGACCTTGGTAGAATAATTGATATCATTCACTTCCTTATCGACATTGGTGACTATGGATTTCTTAACCTTTCTAAAACCCACCCAAACACCTTCTAAAATACAAACAAAATATACCACCTACATTCTATCACTTTTTATTGCACTTAGGTTGTGAATAATGGTAAAACTATCTCTCTTTACCTCTTTTTTAGTTATTTATTACTCTTTTATCTCTAAAAAGTCAACTGTCATCTCTAAAGAAGTTTCACACTTTTTAGAACAAGCACGTAGCTTGGCAGCCCACTCATTTATCTACTAACAAACATTTTGTGGTAGTGTTTTCTTACTTGCAAGTAGTCCTCCCCAGCCAAAAGAGTGCTCACAACATCTGGATACAGTGTGTAAAACCAATCTAGGTTCATTCTAATCACTTATCCCTATCATTCTTCTCTATTTTTCTTTAGACTTAAAATAGACAAATTTTAGTGAAACATTTTTGGCACACCTAGTGGGACACTTGAGTTTTCCTTAGGTTCATTGCTTTTTTTAAGCATTCATATAGGTGCATTATAGTGAAAACTTCATTTCTTGCACTTTCCTCTTCTCTTCTCTCTTAAAATGAAAAATTCAACGTTTTGTTTTTTATTTAAAAAGCATTAAACTAAAATTTTCTTCTTTTCTCTTTGCCTTTAAAAGTAGTTCATCATTTTTTACAAGTTGAAAGAATCTCTTCTTTACTTCTTCTTGCATGCACATTAGGATAGTAAATTTCATTCTCTACTCCTATTTCATTTTTCTTTTCATTTGAATCTAAACATTTCAGATTTGGGTTTAAAACTTACTGCACTTCATTGTTTGCTTGCTACATATTAGCTCACCTAGTTAATTACAAGCATTATGAATGAATTGTAGTGAACCTATGTTACAAAACCAAATCACACTCACAAAAACAAACATCTAAACTCAACTGAGAAAAGGCCCATCATGATTTCATCACCTAGTGGATCACCTTACCCTACCCAACTATCCTACTTGGATTTTACCACCAAGGGGAGAACCCACTCCAATCTCTAGCAGAGTATAAACTCTAGATAGAAGGCATCTTTTAGCTAAGTCACCTGGCTTGATTTTAGGTCCATGAAGTGTGGGGAGAAACTCCTATAACAAGCCACATACCTAATCTAACAAAAATTTCCTCTTGAGCACTAAAACTGACTTGAAACTAGCTCTAGATTGCTTTCTAGTACCTTTGATAACCAAATTTTCCTCTCACTATCTGATTAAGGCATAAGCCAACACGAGACTAAAATTACTCCTTAGGAGTTAATAGTTGGTGGCTATATGTTCTTTTTCTACTTTTCTATTGTCTTCCATATTTTGGAGTTGGTAAGGATGTTTTTCTATTGATTCAAAAAATCAACACTATTTCTAATACTCAATTTTTATAAACTGTTATATCAAGTTGTCTGAGTGTTCTTCCTTCTTACACATACCTCTTACATCCATTATTTTACCTAGTTCCAACTTTTCAATTTTTAAAACATTAGATTTTCCATCTCCCAAGATATCACAGTGACTGACATTGGTTAACTATACTGACATCAGTAGATTTTAGCTATCGACATCAGTTAATCCACTGACATTAGCAAAATTTTGCTACCGACATCGGTTAAGAGACCAACATCAATGACTGTGTAATTTTCATTTGCTCAAAATAACAAGCTAAAATAACCCACTTACCTACACCCAAACCTACTTTTTCCTTATTCTATCACTAATACAGAGTAGTAAGACTATTTATACTTCCTCTTGCATGGCATTGATGTGAGCTCAAGCCAAAATTCTTGCCAATTACGTAAGCCAACAACCACTTCCACCTTATCCTCTTGTTATTGAGTCTATCATAGAGCATACTTTAGATACACATCATGCTCTTAGACCTAACCAAATTCCCATTGTGCCTAAAGGAGATCAAGATTTTGCTAAATTTCTTGATCATAATGTGGCAGCCCTTCAGCATTACCTTACCATGAGTTAAACCCACAATTCTTTGGGTGATCTAATCTATGGTATGCCAACCTCTCTAATAGAGAAAACTTTAGTTTCATCTGCCTCTACTATTTTCCCCATGGTTAATCAAACCACTGCTTTGACAAATAATCCAACCATAAACAATATCCAAAGTTTAACATCACCAACTGCCCAATCTCACCTAAACCTTGACGTGACTTCCCTACTTTCACAACCACAAGTAGTTCAGGCAAGTCAAACCCCATTTTAGAATTTAGTATTACCTATTCCATCTACTCTCATGCTTATAATTATCTAAGTTATGACTCACCCTTCATCTAGTCTAACCATGTCAATAACCCAACCTGTAATAATAACATCCAATCAAAGCCTAGTCTCTAACCCAATAGGACAAGCTCCTTTTATTTCCACTCCTCAAACTATAACTCATTATACTTATGCTACACTAACACAACCATAGTAAGCTATGTCATACACTCCTTCTATTTCCTATCAGGTTCCTTATAACTTAGGAGGTATCTCCCTTACTAATCCCCCTCTAGACCTCATTAAGATACTGATGGACAAGATAAGTAATCTAGAGACATCCATTTTTGGCTCAAAAAATGTATTATCTTATGATCAAATATGCAATGAACCCATCCATCCATCTGTGCCTATACACCCTTATCCAAGCCAATGGGAACTCCCCAAATTTACTCATTTCTAGAGTAAAGAGGACCCACAACAACATTTGAGAGCATTTAGACATGCTTATTATTTAATAGGGCACGATGATGCATTACTACTTTGCACTTTCCCTATGTCTCTTTCAAGTGATACCTTGGATTTGTATAGCTCTATAACTCATCACTCCCTTTTCTTATTTACCCAACTCGCACAAATATTCTTAGACCATTTCTCTATTAAAATTTCTAAAAAGGTTTCTATTATAGACATTTATTCTATTAGACAATTTGATGATGAGTCTATTGTAGATTTTGTTGGTCATTGGAGAGGCTTGATCAATTAACTCTCCTTCTCCTTACCCTAACCTAAGCTTATTGAGCTCTTATCAAGGGCATGTATTAATCACATCTCATCCACACTTTGGGTACAAACTTTCTACACATTTGATGAGGCTTTTACAATGGCATGAAAACTCAAGATTCATGTTATAGATGAAGGCAAATCCAAGTTGCACAGTAAGAACCCCAATTCCAAATTGAATGACTCCACCTCTTCTAAAAATTATCCTTCTAACCAAAAAGCTAAAGGCTCTACCAATGCGGTGTTCATTAAGTCAGCTTCTTCCATAACCACAAACCATTTTGGAGAAACTATTACAACAAAGTGTCATAACCCTTCCTCAAATCAAACCTCCTATACAATTTTACCCCTTCCGTCCTATCCCAACTTGGTGCAAGGAAGATGAGTTTTGTGGCTACCTTCAAGTTAAAGGCCATAATTCTAATAATTGTAAGATATTCAAGAACATTGTTCAAGATATGCTTGATAGAGGTGATCTCATCTTGGATAATCCTAATGCACCCCCTAATAAAAGTATGGATGTGTTCAAACACCCTTTTCCTAACCATTCCCCCAATCAACCTATTTTTTAGACCACGACAAACTTAGGTGATCATAATATCCATATGTTTAGTATGGTCTTTCCTTTACCTCTAGTTCAACCTCCCCCTCAATAAGAGGCACACATTATATAGACTCCTCCCCCATAGTCAATGGGATTTGTTTTGTCCATTCTTCCCCCCAGATAGAAGAGCCTATTTCACCCATTCCAATCCCACATGAGGAAGAGCCTCCTTTACCACTTATTTTACCACCAAAGGAGCTAGTATTGCCAATTCCCTTTGCACCGATATTACTTATCCTCTTACCACTTTAAGACCATACCTTACTCATTCCTCAACCACATATTGAAGGAAACATCATTCCTATGTTATACCCCCTTGAGGAACCTTCTTCACCTACCTCTCCTCCACCGATAGAGAGTAGTACCCCATCCACTCCAACTTTACACCTAGAAGAGTCAGTGTTATCTACTCCCACATTAGATGAGAGACCTATTATGCCTACTCCAATTATACCACTCTTACCCCTTTTTTTACCTATGGAGGATCATACTTTACCTATTCCTCACCCACATATAAAGGGATCAATCATACCTATGTTTTACCCCCTTGAGGAACCCTCTTTGCCTAACTCTCCTCTACCCATGGAAGACCATGCCTCTTATCCCATCTCTGTTGAAGAAGACCCCATTGTAGTTCTTTCTGGTCTTTGGCTTGAAGTAATATAGACTAATAATTTCCCTCTTTCCTAAACACCTCAGCCTTCTAAAGACACAACTATAAGGCCTACGTCAACTTCATCTAAACCCTTCTAGCGGTTGGTGAAAAGTCCATAATTTCTTGAATCCATGAAGGTAAATCATGTGGCATTTTGGGACTGGCTTAAAACTCTTTATCCAACACAAAGAATGTCAACCTTTACTTCCAACCCTCTCACTACCCTTTACCCCAAGGTCCTTGACAAAGTTAGAACTTCTTCACCAAAATCACCAGAAGCTCATCCATTTATGTCAAAACCCTCAACCTCATAGGCATCTACCACATTAAAGTAGATCAAGCCTTTAGGTGTACACCCCATCTCTAATTTAATTCATCCAAAGGTTAAATTAGATTTAACTCCTCAACCACAAGTTGGAGTTTCATAGCCTAAACTATAGAAAAATGTTAAGCTTCCTAGATCTCGCCGATCCTTCCCTCTTCAACCCTCAACTTTACCATCAATTTTGGGACCACACCCCTCTACTTTAGTTGGACTATTGTTGAGCCAAGCAAAACAAAAAGTTAAGTTACCTCCAATATTTCCTTTGATACCTGGCAGGCCTTTCACATCTAACACCAAGATACCTAACACCAAGAAAGTGTTAGCAAAACATGTAAATCCATTACCACTAAACAAGGTACCACACAAAATTACTCTCATAACTCCTAAACAAAGGAAGGTGTGCACTTTTATTACCACAACAAATTCAAGCCCACTCTTAGTCTCTCAAATCTTTTTCCTATGTCAGTTGTTACAATTTTCCATAATAACTCTTCCACCCATTAAGCCTTATAGTCCTCTTGGAATGAATTCATCTTTGTTTAATGATACACATGTGTGTTTATATCATTGTTCACCTGGACATGATACTAAGAGTTGTAAAGCCCTCATAATAGTCATTTGAAAACACTTTGATGTTGACACTCTCTTTGTTGATACTCTCATTATTCCACCTCTAGCATCCACAATGTTT
This sequence comes from Torreya grandis, assembly GCA_037957365.1. Lineage (NCBI taxonomy): Eukaryota > Viridiplantae > Streptophyta > Pinopsida > Cupressales > Taxaceae > Torreya > Torreya grandis. The sequence goes on along the minus strand of JARHVA010000017.1, from coordinate 3,961,735 downwards.
CCTACTGTTCCACCTAAATTGAAACCAAAAGATGTGGTCATACCCCCTTTGCCACCTCCTTCACCTACATTTTAGATCAACATAGTTAATGTGGCCACATGGTCACAAAACTAAAAAGATAAAGGTAAGGAAAAGGTCACTACTTCTTGGGCTCAACCCTTCACTAAAGACACTCCTTCAAATCCCAATATTTCCATCTTAGGTGTCCCTAAACTAACATCTTCAGACATTATTCAAAGTTTGATGGTGAAACAACTTCACCAAACTCCTATGAAAATGTCCTTATATGAGTTAATCCAAAACTCATCCCAACACCATCAAGCTTTGATGAGTGACTTGAAAGAAATTGAGGTATTACTTGATAATCCCCAACCTCTTATAGCTTTGGTCAGCTCCTTTAAATCCATCTCCTCAATTTCTTTCAGTAATTCAAAATTTTTGCTTCAACACCTTGAAGATCAAGATTTTGCCCTTTTTGTTACTACATATATTGATAAAAATCATGTCAAGAGAGTCATGATCAATGGGGGAGCTAATATTAATAATATTTCCACCCATGCCTACAAACAACTATCTCTTCCTGATAATTGCATGTCTCAAACTGATATGGTACTGCGCTCCTTTAATGATACCATAGCTACTACGACGGGTACAATTGTCTTACATATCTGTGTAGGTCCCCACATAGTTCTTGAGCTCTTCTATATTATAAAAGAAGAGTTCTAATATAATATACTACTTGGATGACTTTGGATATGTGTTATGGTATGTGTACCCTCAACTTTGCACCACTGTGTCAAGTTTGAACATGATGGGCAAGTGTATGTTATACCCACTGACCCGCCTTTGTTTAAAACATGCAACATGACTTATAGTCCCAATGATGTTATAATTACATTAAAGACATCATCTTCCTTTCATGATACTTTTGAAGCTTCCACAAGCTCCATAACCCTGGTTACATCGATAACGATAACACAAATTCTTGACAAGGATCCCATGGAGGAAACTTTTCAATGTTTATCACTCGATGAATATCATTTATTGATGCTAAACATGTTCTATACTCCACAAGAGTATGGAAAGATTCACATTCACCCAAATTATGATCCTCACATTGGGATGGTCATCCCTTAGGCTCCCTGACCTTTGAACTGATTTCACATATGGGGGAATTGATCAAGCTCCCACTATCAGCAATCCATCTTCTTTGCCACAACCATTTACTTATGACTTCTCTTTCTTGAAAAACCCTAGTTTTGCACACACCTATCTCTATTGGTGTGCCAATAAAGGATTTAGTTCAAGTCATTATGAGCATGGTGTCCATATGCCTATTGAATATCCAACTAGCCAAACCATTTAAAATGCCAAAAAGAGGCATGGGGTGGGATATGACAAACCAACTAAACTCATTAAAATTTTGCATGTACCAATTATTGAAGCTCTAGTCTCTCCTTCTCCACCTTTTTCTCCACCATCACCTACCAAATTAGAGGTACTATACCTCCTAAATTCCATCCATTTGGGGCCTCTCACCTATCATCAGGGTAAGGAAATAAGGTCCCTTCCTCTTGTTCATCCTGAAATAATTGATGAAGACTCTCCCACTATTAACACTATCCAATGTCAAGATGATGATGAAATTCTCACATATATGGGTGTGGATGATTCCTAGATCCAATGATTGCTCCCATCTAAAATTCAAGCTATGTTAAATGAATCAACCATTGACATCAATCTACCCTCTCATGATAACCCTCACATCCTAAAGATTGGATAATCTTTGGATTCCTTTGAGCAAGTTGATTATGACACATTTATTGATGACCATAGGAAAGCCTTTACTTGGTATTATAATGACATGCTTGGTGTTGACCCCTCTATCATCACCCATAAGATTATCACCAATCAAGATGCTAAACCTATTAAGCAAAATCTTCACAAGATGCATCCTCATATTTCTCTACTTATCAAAGAAGATTTCCAACACCTCCTTTCTATTAAATTTATCCAACCCATCGACTACCCGTAATGAATTTACAATATTTTTCCTATCACAAAAGTGACTGGGGGAATCTACATTTGCACTGACTATCATGATTTAAAACTCACTTGTCCAAAAGATGACTTCTCATTACCAATTATCGACCAACTTGTTGATCTAACAATTGACCATGAGATGCTATCACTGATGGATGGGTTCTCTAGATATAATAAAATTATGGTTGCTCTTGAGGATTAACACAAAACAACCTTCATTACCCCATGAGGGACTTTTTATTATAAGGTCATGTCTTTTAGTATGAAAAACAATGGTGCCACTTATCAATGCGCTATGACTTACATCTTCCATGATATCCTACATAAAATTATGGAAGATTACGTGGATGACTTACTCAACAAGTATAAACTTCACCGAGATCACTTGACAATCACCTCCTCCAATATAAAATTTGAATAAACCCAAAGAAATGTGTCTTTAGTGTTCTTTCTGATAAGATTTTAGGTTTTATCATTTCTCTTCATGGTATTTAAGTCGACCCTACTAAGGTTAGAGCAATATTAGAGATGCCTCCAACTACTAATATCAAATAACTCTGTAACCTATAAGGCAAACTTTAGTCAATTCACCACTTTATCTCCTAGTTGTCAGATCATTGCCAACCCTTTCACCATCTCCTCAAAAGGATGTTTCCTCCCATTGGAATACATATCTCTAGGAAGATTTTGATGCACTCAAACAATATCTCCTTTCCCCACCAATTTTTATTCCACCTAAGGAAAATCAGCCTTTCTACCTATACATATCTGTAATATACCATTCCTTGGGTGCTATGATTGCACATTAGCATGATAACCATCGAGAACAAGTAGTTTACTACATAAACCACACACTTATTGATTATGAAACTTGATATACCCATACTAAAAAACTTTGCCTTGCGTTGGTCTTTTTAGCCTCCAAACTTCACCATTATATCATAAATCACAAAACCTATGTGGTCACCCATATTCATCCCCTCAAATACATGCATTCTAAGCCATATCACAACCAACATGTAGCTCAGTGGCTTATGTTTCTTGCTTAATTTGACTTAGAGTTTATTCAACAAAAGTCTATTAAGGGGAAAACAATCACTAACCAGTTAACTGCCACCCCTTTGCCTAACAACTAACATTCAAACCTCAAATTCCCTGATGAATCCATCGTAATGCTCTCCACCAATGACATATCCTATCAAATGATGATGTTCTTTGATGGATCTAAATGTGAATATGGTGGGGGTGTGGGAGTCATTCTTATTTCTCTAAATGGCAAGCCTATGCCTTTGTCATTTAAACTAGATTTTGAATGCACTAATAATATGGCTGAATATGAGGCTTTGATCTTAGGACTTCAAACAACTCTCTTCTTGGGTATCAAATCCATAACCATTTTTGGTGATTCTTAGCTAGTGGTTAACCAGGTTAATGTTTCCTACCTATGTAAAAATGAGATTTTGTAGTGGTATAAACATCATGTAGATACACTCTTGGGATTATTTGACTCTTATCTCTTACAAACTATTCCTTGATTTATAAATAAGTTTGCTGACACAATGGCTTCACTTGCCTCACACATACCTTCTTTATCCTCTTCCTCAAAAATCTATGTCACCATGCATCACTTAACATTACCCTCTTATGTATCAACTAACATCCTCTTTATCAGAAATGTAACATTCAACCCACATGACTTATGGTACAAGCAACTCATAGATTATCTTTCTTTTTTTATTACCCCTTTTGATCTCTCCAATAACGGGAGATGTGCCTTCATAAAACATGCTGCTCATTACACTATGTTAGGGGGACTTCTCTACAAGTGAGGTTTAGGTGGTTTCCTTCTTAGATGCCTCACTAGTACTAATATTCCATTTGCTATTAAGGAGGTCCATGATGGGATTTATGGTGGACATTTCAATGGTCATGCAGTTCATAAGCGTATCCTTCAACTTGGCTATTATTGGCCCACACTCCATCAAGACTATGTTGATTACATTCAGTATTGCATCAAGTGTCAATAACACACTAACCTCCTTCACATTCTGAGTCATGCATTACAAGTCACCAAAGAATTTTGGCCCTTCTCCCAATGGTAGTTATATCTAATTGGGTAGATTAACCCTCATTCCTTCCTCCATCATCATTCTATCATTACTACCACTGAATACTTCACCAAGTGGGTCAAGGCCATTCCTCTCATTTCCACTAAAGCTAATAAAGTTGTTGACTTTATCAACCATCACACCATCTATCATTTTGGTGTCCTTCATAAAATTATAACAGATAATAACAAATCTTTCAAAAACAATACTATCTAATGTCTTTGTGATACATTCAAAATCAAATTAAGATTCTCATTGCCATACTATCCACAAATAAATGGACAGGTAGAAGCTTCTGACAAAACATTGACCAAAATTCTCATGAAGGTAGTCAATGATATGAGAAAGGATTATCACACACACATTCATTTTTCTTTATGGGCTTACCGCACTAGCATTCAAACCCCTACGGGTGCTACACCTTTTTCCTTGGTCTTGGGACAAAGGTTGTTTTGCCTTTTGAGGTTCAGATTTCTTCTCTTTGCATTTCTCTAAAAGACATACTTATTAATGATGACTTTTTCCAAGAATGTTTAGCTCAACTTAAATTGCTTGATGAGCGTCATCTCATAGCCATCAACCACCTCCAAATCTATCAAGACCATATCAAACACGCTTACAACAAAAACCTTAAAGAGTGATATTTCAATATTGGAGACCTTGCACCCTACATTATAAATCTTAATTGGCTTGGACCCTATATTATAACTCACAACAAAAACCTAAAAGCAAATGGGGTAAGTTTACTCCTAATTGGCTTGGACCCTATATTATAACTCATAAGTATGACTCATGAACTTATTGCTTATCTTTTGTCAAAGGAAGGCCATAACCTAAGCCTTTAAATGCCTTACACCTATGACCATTATTTTGTTAACCAAGCATCACTTCACCTCGTGTTTAACTTAAGCTCATCCCTTGAGCACTCCTATTACATTCATCTCCCTTTCTCTTCACCCTGAGTCCTACACACTTAGTTAACTTACAAAGTGCTATGGTTTTACCCTCAATGTGGAAAAATCCTAAGCCTCTATATTCTTGTCCATGATTAAAAGCAAAAAAAAAAAGAGATATTTAGACAAGTTCTAATCTCTAAGGTTTTGTTTCTCAACGTAGACTGTTCCCTTGAAGGACAACTACGTAAATTCTCTTTACTAATATCAACAGACTGCTCCCTTGAAGGAAAACTATTTAAAAATAAAAAACAAATGCTTAGACCACTCCCTTAAAGGATGGCTAGGCCAAGATTTGTTCTCAATGAGGAATACAAATTAAAAGCTTCTCATATTGATTAGCTTTATACGACCTCTACACATACACAATCCTATTATAGGCTTCTCGTATTGATCAACTTACACCACAAAAAAAAAAGCTTTAAGTCATAGACTTGTCTATAGTAGCTCTTGAGTCACCCACAATAGGGGCATATCATCCCCACTTTGAAGGTTACACTACCTCAAACACTTTCACTCATTTACCCTTTATTCCCTCATACTCTTTTAAGGGACTTTGAACTCACTTAACACAAGGTGAACATGACATTTCTCTAACAAACAAAATGGTCTAATGATGCAAAACATGAAAAAGGCTCATATTCTTGAGCATGTTTATGTTATGATTATGGTAATTGCCAATACATGAGCATTCTACCTCTTTATTTTCCCATCCAAATCACATGTTGATCTCTCTACTGAGATGAAAATGTTATACAAGCACTATCAAGCCTACTGCATACTCCATCACAAATATGGAAAATGCTGAAATAAACTACCACACCTAACCTATTCATTTTGAGCATACGCCATCACTGTTAGAAAGGAATGCTTGCTATTGCGCCAAAATATTGACTTATTGATGCTTGCTACAAACACTAGATAAGTACCCACGAGAGGCTATTAGTCCATGTCACAAATCCTTGAGGGGGACACTAGCAATTAGTCCAACAATCCCCCCCTTAGCATTACCTAAGGGGATTCAAACCTATGACCACGGCTCTAATACCAATTATTAGAAAGGAATGTTTGCCATTGCACCAAAAGATCAACCTATTAACGCCCGATACAAACACCAAATAAGTACCCACAGGAGGCTATTAGTCCATGTCATAAATCCCTGAGGGGGACATTGGTGATGAGTCCAACAATCATAAATCTGGACAAGTGCTAAGATGAAACTAACAAACCATATATGCATATACCATCACATTTATGGGAAATTCTAGTCTAACTTAGCTAACATGATCAACATTAACATCAAAATTAACATAACATTAACATAATCATCTACATAAATATCATCATCATAATCACAATAAATGCATCTCAAAATCACAATAAACAAACATCTCATATATATATATATATATATATACATACACTCAGAATACATGTCCATCAATAAATCATCATAATATCATCTCTCTCTCTCAAAATATACATCTCACATCTTTGGCTTGTAGGTCAGTGTATATATTGCATATATAACCAAAAAGGGAAAAATCTAGCACTCAAAGTCCTTGAGGCTCTCCATGTGGTCATGAAGAAGTAGTGTCATTACCATTCTCCACTCATCTACATCTATGTGAGATAAAATTGGTGGCACATGACACAGATCTCTCCTACTCTCTGAATTTAGAATACCTCTAAATTTATGGAAACTCCCTGATGGCTCTCTCATAATAAGAAATCTCATCCAGGGTAGTAGCATATCTTAGTAAAGATATGGTCTACAATGATCCCATCACAATGATTGAAGGCCAAACCTATATTGATCCCTATGGTAGAGGAGGAGTAGCCTGTCCTACTACTCTTAAACTATCCCTCTTCACTGTTAGTTCAGTAACCTGACCCTATAACACCCTGAATTGGCCCTATAATGCCCTAACTTGGCCCTATAGTTCCCCTACCTAGCCATATAATGTCTCCACCTATTCCTATAAGGCTAATACTTGTTCCTTCACTATAGCTCTAGCTTGTACAATTGTATCTCATGCATGTACAACTACATCTCTCTCTCTCTCACTAACCCTTATAAATCTAGTGGTGGCCTTCTAACCTCCATCATAGGATGTAAACCTACCCTCCAAGCCATATATGCCATTGTACACCTAGATCAACTACACCTGACCCTATTAGTAGCTCCTCAAAATTTGACCCATCTATCTCCTGAGGCAAAGGTAGGGGTTCCTCTATATCATCCCTCTTATATCAAAGGAAGGTAGGTGGTACATCCTAAAGTAGGCTGAATTGCCTCCTAACTTGTGCCATGGGTACCATCTCTATCTCATCAACTCATCTCCCCCTAACCCATAATGAGCTCTATAATCCAACCAACTATTGTGCCTATCCTCTAAATATGGGGTATGTTAGGTAGGGTCTCCACAAAATATCTATAAGGATCAAACCCTGGATCATGCACCTATAATAAGTAATGTCATGCACTATGTCATCTACTCAGGTCTATGCCATCCCATCCCTCCACCACCTAAAACCCACCCTAAAGTTGGCTAGAATCATAGTAGGTAACCCCAATGGTTGGGTCACCATGATATGCTCATATGCCCAACATTGGAGTAAATGGTCAACACATAAACTATACCACCATCATAGTCTCAAACCCCATAGATATCTATATAATTGAGCCAAAAACACTGGTCCCCATGCAAAAATAGTTTACTACTCAACCATCTATGCCAGCACACCCATTAATGTAATAAAAAATCTACCACCATCTACATCTAGTAATGCATACACTATAATCCCTATCATCATCAGGATGCTCAGTCTATGCTACTGCTCATCATCTATATACAATGGCTCGTAGGTGAAACTCACTGAAGGATAGGTCACCTCGATAACATGCTCACCATATAAAGCCACCATGTGCATATCATGCTCCTCTCTCAAGAATGTGAAGATTTCCTCACCCTAGAGTGGCAACTATAATATCTTATATACATCCTCTTACATCATTATCAACTCTTTAGTTAGCAAATGGAAGGTGTTGGTGGTGTGATCCCACCTCTTGATCAGTGATATCATCAAGCTCATATTTTAGGTAACTCTATAATATCATCACACTCTTCCTAACCCCAAAACTACCATATGCTCCCACTCATTTGGGGTGACATCCCTCCTCATTCATATCAACAACCTTGATAGGTGATCCCATAATGTCAACTCTAGCCTCACCTGCATCTATACACACACAACTCAAGTCATATACTTTGTAATATAATATATCACCACCTTTTTCCCTTCTCTCTGGGAGAACTACATTGGTCTAAGGCTCTCCACTAGGATATGTAGGCAACACTCAGTCAACATGGGGTCTTTTGAGGTTAACTCAGCCATATACCCACCTAACTATCTACCCTACTCTCCCCTCTCTACCCTAGGCTTCATTGCATCTTTCTCTCCACCCTAGGCCCCACTGCCTATCACAACTCTATGCCTCATAGCTTCTATCCTTACCCCTTAATCTTATGCCCTATCTTTTCAGCCCTAGGTCTCTTGACCTATCTCAACCTCTTTTTTTAACATACTTTTCACCATACCTTAGATCTTTTTCCCTAAGATCTGTGAGAACTACATTGGCCTGAGGCCCTCAACTAGGATATGTAGGTAGAACTTAGTTTACTTGAGGTCTTCTAAGGCTAGCTCAACCATTAGGTTAGTGGACTACTTTAATTAGGGATTCAAACTAACCCTTTCTTCTATTTTTTGGTTCTTCAGAGTCATCGATGTCAGTTTTAATGATGATATCAACCATGTGATCCAATGTCAGTGGACCCTACTAATGTCGATGATTGGTTTAGCTTTAGGGCCAAATGAACCATCCCCAAAAGTTTACATTATTACCTAAAAACTACCCCAAATACCTCCTAACTTACCCTAAACCTACCCTACCAAATTTCCTACCCCTCTTCTAACATTTGCTTCCCCTAACTCTTAAATTAACCTGCCAAAGAAAATTAACCAATTCACATTCAAAACCAAATGGCAGAGAACCTTACCTCATCTCTCCATCTCCTTCAGGCTAGCACAGTTGGCTCTTATGGTGGTGCACCTCTCACTAGTTCCCCTTCCAGCTCAGCCATCTCAATCACAGTCAAAGCTCTATTTTTCTCCAATCAAAAGTTGAAAATGAGTTTGGTCAGTTGCCAAACCCCCTTTTGTTGGGTTTGGTCAGCCATTGATGTTGACATCCTTGACCTAATTTACCAAAATTGGTACTTACACCTATTGATATCAATAATGTTACCCTAAGTCACTGACATCGACATTATTTACTACTGACATCAATAATGTCATCAATGTCGATACCATTGAATTAATGTTTCCACCAATAACCCTAACTTTTTAGACTTTACCCATAATTTAAGGAAATTTAGAGATCACGTATATCTCCCTAACCATGACCACCAACTTGGAGATCACATATACCTCCCCAACCCTAAAAAACAACTTGGAGATCACATAAATCTCCACCCATGACAACTTTTCTTTGTGATCACAAATATTTCCTCACTCATTGACCCTTTTACACCACCCTTGCATTGCTTGTCTTGACCGCTTATGTTATTCTACTATAGTTGGCTATTGTATACACACATGTATATCAGGGGTTTTATATGGCAACCAAGCTCATCCTATCACCTGAAACCTTTTTGTGTTTCCTATGGGCACTTCCTACCTCAGATACCTAGGACACATGGACCAATTAGAGCTACAACTTTGATTGTTTTGACCTTCTCAACTATCACTTACAAGTTGTGCTTTGGTTATTTCTATCTGAGTCTTCCTCAATCTTACCTATTCTTGATTTTATCCACTATAGCTCATAATAGTAAATGCACATGCAATGATACCATGTTTTCTTCCACTCATCCAATTCACTTCTTATCAAATTGGTACCCGATTCCAGTTACTCCTCCATCAATTCCCATTTTGAGGGGGGATACCTCATCCACTACCTCATGCACCTAACTCTTATTTTTGTCTTAAAACTTGTCAGTACCAATTACAAGACAAAAAGGGGTAAATGTAAACACTAAAATTGAGTCACACACGTGCATAACTCCCTATGTTAAAACCTCCCTTAAGCCCATTTCTTGATAATAACAATTAGCCTCCCTAACCCATGCTTTTACCCCTCACTCATTTAATTAATTTAAAATATTTAATTAAATTAATTAAAAACCCCTTTTTCCACCTTAGCTGGCGACCTCATCCTAAGACTAATTCTCACTTGATGAGTCACCTCAAGACTTGGTCCCTTCATCCTAACTACCCAAGACTTATTCTCATCTCAAAACTAAATTCCTAACCAACTACATCCTTCTTAACCTCTTATTTTTACCATTTTATAATGGGTGCCACACTTGGCATGAGGAGCAACAAAAAACTAGCCAAAAATAGTAGTTTTACCTATTCTAAGGCTGTCGATGTTGTTCAACCCACGATCAATGTCGATGGGATCACTGATGTCAGTGATATAAGCCAAACTCCAACTTGATGTCCAGGTTAGCAAAAATCAAGAAAACACTTTCTTATTTACATCCAAGCTCTCAACATTCAAATTTTTACATCTTGGCCTATTGTTATCTTGTGTAAGTCAATTCAGATCAAAAACCAAGCTCTTAAGGACCAACAACACCCACTTGTTTTCTCTATTTAGGGCATCAATTTAGACTACCTGATAGGAGCCATCCATTTGGCACTTATCATTTAGTCACCACTATAACTAAGTATATCACTTACTCTGTAGGTCTTTTAAGTAGTTATTTTATTATCACTTTATATCTACTATTCATTAATTTACACATTCCTAATTGAACCCCTATGAGGGAGTTATAAAGCTTCCCTGCTTGTTTTCCCTTGACTTGACACACCAAACCTCTGACCAGATCCATCTAAATCATCTCTCTCTCTCTCTCTCTCACACACACACACACACACACACACAAAACTCTCTCCAACCTCTTAGACTTGACCAAAACCATTTCCTAGACCTAAAAAGCCTTCTGCAAGCCCCTAGGCAATTATTTCCCCTATTGACCTCGATAGCCTAATCAACATCAGTCACCTTCACTAACCTCAACAAAATAATTGATATCAGTTACTTCCTTATCGATGTCGATGACTGTGGATTTATTAACCTTTCCAAAACCCACCCAAACACATTCTAAAACACAAACAAAATATACCACATGTACTCTATCAATTCTACACTTAGGTTGTGAATAACAGTAACATTATCTCTCTTTCACTCTCTTTTAATTATTTATAACTCTTTTATCTCTAAAAAGTGGATTGTCATCTCTAAGGAAGTTTCACACTTCCTAGAACAAGCACGTAGCTTGGCATCCCACTCATTTATCTACTAACAAACATTTTATGGTAGTGCTTTCTTACTTACATGTAGTCCTCCCCATCTAAAGAGGAGTGCTCACAATGTCTAGATATGGCATGTAAAACCAATCCAGGTTCATTCTAATCGCTTATCCCTATCATTCTTCTCTATTTTTCTTTAGAATTGAAATAGACAAATTTTAGAGAAATAATGCTTACTTCTCTCCTTAGGGATTTAATTGATATTTTTGCATGGGCCTACTCTGATATGCCAACTCTATATCCTTTTTTTTGTACATCATCTTGTCATACATCTTGATGCCAAGCCAATTAAGTAGAAGTTGAGGAAAATACATCCTCATATTGTCATATTATTCAAGAAAGAAATATAAAAATTCCTCGAGGTGGGATGCATTCATCCCATTAACTATTCAAAATGGATATCATATATTGTGCCATTTAGTAGGAAGCTAGAAGGTATCAGCCTATGTATCAATTTTTGTGACATCAACAAGGCCTACCCAAAGGATGACTTTCCTCTACCAAGTATTGACATGATTGTGGACTCTATAGTTGGGTATTAGATACTTTATCTCATGGATGGTTTATCAAGGTATAATCATACCAAGATCATGATAGAAGGCCAACATAAGATTGTGTTGACCACTCTTTAAAGAAATTTTTGTTATCAGGTAATGCCTTTCAACATTAAGAATGCCAGTGCCACATACCAATGTGTAATGAATGTCATTTTTCATGACATGATGCATGATATTATTGAGTATTATGTTGATGATATCTTGGAAAAATCCAAGACTAGAGGAGGACATCCAGAGGTGGTGCACAAAATATTTGAACACATCTGTGAGTACAAAGTAAGGCTTAAACCTAAAAAGTGCATCTTTGGCATCACTTCAAGAAAATTGAAAGGATTTATTATCTTTCATAGGGGTATTTAAGTTAATCCAACCAAGGTTAAGGCCATAACTGAGATGTCACCACCATCTACTTTGAATCAACTTTATAGTTTATAGTGCCAGATATAGTCCATTAGGCACTTCATTTCTCAACTAGCTGACAAATGTCATCCATTTAATCACTTATTTAAGTAGGGAACCACTTTTTCATGTAATATTTATTTCCATAAGGCTTTTAAAAATCTAAAATAATACTTATCCAACTTTCTTGTTCTATTACCACCTATGTTAGAAAAGTCGTTAATACTCTACCTATCTAAAACTAAAAATTCCGTAGGGGGACTTTTGGCCTAGCATGATGAGTAGAGAAAAGAACATGATGTATGAGTCATAAATTGGTCATGTATAATCACAATTATATGCCAATTTAAATATCTTGTTTAACCATGCTCTTCATAGCCTATATGCTACATCACTACATGCTTAACAAAAACCATCATCATAGCCAAAATAGATCCACTCAAGTATCTACTTTAAAAATAGCTTTACAAGTTCATATGGATAAATGGATCATGTTTCTAAGTGAATTTGAGATTTAATATATTAATTAGAAGGCCATCAATGGATGGGTACTTTCAGATAAGTTTTTTGAAGCTCCCCTTACCGACACTCATCCACTCATCTTTGGTTTCTAAATGAGTCTAGCATGACTATAACAGAAGCACTTCCTAAAGATCAATAACGGAAACTTTATTTTTATGGTTCCTTCACATCTTGTGGATTAGAAGTAGGACTGTTGTTTATCACACCTCAATAGGATCACATTCCTAAGTCCTTTCGTATCATATTTCCTTGTACTAATAACATGGATGAATATGAAGCACTCATTGCAGGTATTCATCTAATAATACAATGGAATATCCAACATTTAATGGTTCATATATATTCTTAGCTTATCAACAATTAGGTTATAGACCAATTTTAGACCAAAGATGAGAAGCTCATACCTTATAAATCCATGGTGAATACCCTTTAACAAAAAATTACTAATCTTTAATTTAAGTAGATACCTTAGGCCAACAATAGAATAATAGATGTCATGGCCATGATTGTCTCTATGATCCAAATTATGGATAAAGCCATAGATTATCAATTCCTTATTGAAAATCTTCTTGCACTAGCCCATGAACCTTTGACGTCTGAGGTGATTTATGATACTGTTGGTCCAAATTCTACTTGGTATGCTACACTATACGATTACCTTCATGACCAAACCATCCCACCTAACCTATCTCAAAAAAATTAAAAATCCTTCATCCACCAAGCCTCTCATTACACATTACTTGGACATAAACTCTATTTTAGAATCTTTGATGTAACTCTACTTTGTTATTTAACCTCGGTATAATTTGGATTAACATTGAGAGAAGTTCACAAAGGGGTTTGTGAGGCCCATACCAGTGGGGTTGTCTTTGCCACAATGTCACTATGTATTCGTTATTATTTTCCAACCATGGAATCTAATGTTGATGCATATGTTAAGAGGTGTGTACAATGTTAGAAGCATGCTAATTTGATACATGCTCCAACTTAAACACTCAAACCATTGACCATGCCATGGTTGTTTTCAATATGGGGACTCAACCTCGTAGGAAAGATTAACCCTACCTCCTCAAATGGACATAAACATATCCTTACCACCATAGATTATTTCACTAAGTGGGTGGAATCCATTACCCTAAATTATATGATAGGCAAACAAATATCCAAACTCATTTTCAATCACCTCATGTGTCATTATGGTATCCCCTCCAACATTATATTTGATAATGGGAGTTCATTCAATAATAAGGAAATCAAATACCTTTCTGGAGAATATAATATTACATTTTTCTACTTCATATTACATGCAAGCAATGGCCAAGTAAAGGCATATAACAAAACCATTATCAAGATCCTCAAAAATATCATCAATGATATTGGTTGTGATTGGCACTTGTAACTTTTGCTTTCCCTTTGGGATTATCAAACTAATTTTTGCACTCCAACAAGAGCCATTCCCAACTCCCTAGTTTATGTTACTGAGGCCATTCTTCTTGTTGAGGTCAAGTTGTATTCTATATGCATTTCACTAAAGCATATCCTTGATGATAAGGATTACAAAGTAGTTCACTTGCAAGAGCTGGTATTACTGGATGAAAAATGAATGGCAGCCTTAAATAACCTTCAATCATATAAAAAATGGTTGTGGAGTCAATGCAACAGGCACATCCATCACATAAAATTTGAGCTTGGTGATCTTGTACTTAAATAAAACCATAAAAACACCAATGTTGAACATAAGAAAAAGGGTAAGTTTAAGGCTAACTAGTTAGGGCCCTATACCATTACTTCTAACTATGGTTCTGGGGCATATAGGTTGGAAACATCTAAAGAAGATTAACTTGATGATATAATGAACATAATTCACCTCAATCACTTTTTCACTTGAGTGACTTGATGTATTGTCTATGAGGATTGTTTACTCTGTGTCATGACCATTCTTTTCGATATTATATCATACCATGTGCCTTTCCCATCATGAATTTCTTATTTTACCTCAAGTTATAATCTCCCATCCCTCTTTTGACTTTGGTTTTAATCCATTCATACTTCAGATCATGTCAGTGGTTAGGTTCAGATGAAGTTTTAGCAAGCAATTCAGACTTGGGACTATCTAGTGCATTGTTTGATGTAGTCATCTCTCGAGCATTACAATAGTGGACTTAAAAATTTCATCCTTCACTTTTGATAGATTTTATACCATTATACTTTGCCACACTATTATATTTGTGCCTTTTTACCTATTCAAAAACTTGTTGATGCTTATATTCCTTGTTGTAGGGTGAACTATAGTGGCTTAAGGTCCATTTTGGCTATGTAAGTAGCAATCAATATTTTCTAAGGTTAGCTCAACCACCTTGGGTCATGATATAACTATTTTTAAAGTTAACCCTTTATAATTATTATAATCCTCTATTGAGTTGAGATGCCTACAAAACACAAAAACATGAAAATATGCCCAAAAACTCCTAAACAAGCCTAAAAAATCAGGGCTTTCAGGATGTATCCATGCTACTCAAGACACATATCCTAGTTAGTAGGTATAATTGAATATTTCTCATGGGTCACATCATGACCATTTACATTTGCCTATTCCATTTTATGATAGTGTTCCCTCATGTTTATAGGATAACTACACCAGCTTGAGGTCCACATAGATTATGTAGGTAGTGCTTAGATGCATGGGGCATCCCAAGTCAACTTGGAAAATACCATCAATTAAGCTCATTTTCTAGTTTCATGGACCATTCCTTATATTTTATTTTCTACTTTCATTGTTTTGAGAGTCATATCATATTATGATCTCATCATTTTTTGAGTCATATCCTCTTACACTCTTGTCATTTTGTGAGAAATATAAGCCTTAGACATAGTGAACACTATGAATTACCAACCTATTTCATTTATGAACACTCATATTTTAAATTTTATTGTGGTTTTAGCCTAAACCACTCTATCATAGTTTCATGCATTCATGTGCCTAATGTTCTCATAATCATGAGTGCCACCCTTTTTATTTCACGCTCTCTTTATTTTGTGATCCCATTCTTATTTTCCCATACAATCAATCTCTCTTACTTATCTTCCCAATTCTTGATAGAACTACATTTTGTTAGAAATACTGTCATTGATGTCAAAGGTTTAGTATTATTGGTGATAAAGGCCCCATTGCATTTAATGTTATTTATCTTGGCTAATATGAGTTAATATTTATTTAATATTAACAAATATATTTTTGGTTGCATATGAGACAAAATAAAGGCCCATGGAGAAGTCGAAGAGTCACGGGATAAAGACAAAAGAAGAATGGGATGCATTTTCCCATGAAGAGTCATCTTGGGGAATACCAAGAGTCACCAAGTGAAGACAAAAGAGTAAAGGGTAAATGTCTCATGAAGGGACACTTTAAGGAATACAAAAAGTCACCAAAGATAAGGACAAAAGTGGGAAAGACGTTTTTGGTCATGAAGGGTCACCGCATGACTTTTCAAATGCTTGGATATGAAGGGTCATCCAAGATTGGTGCCATTTTCCATGAGAATTGAAAGGTCACAAAGGGGGAAGGCCAAAGGTCATTTAGAAAGCTATAAATAAAGGCTTGAGTAGCCATTTGTAATGTGGATGTGAGAGGTTGATTTGATATTGTAATATCTAGCTTAGAAGAGCAATTATGAGAGATGAATATGATTTGTATTTGTTATATCTAGCTTAGAAGAGCAAAGGTGAGAGAGAGAGGAAGGAGATGTTGTATTGATCTATCATTTGTTGAGATAGCAACATTGAGAGATAGGTGTGTGGTATACACAAAGGGGTTGGTGCTCCTGTGGGTTGGCGCTCATGAATTGTTGCTGAGTTGGTGCTCCTGTGGGTTGGTGCTCATGAATTGTTACTGGGTTGGTGCTCGGCAAAGGGGTTGGTGCTCACGAATAGGTGTTGGGTTGGTGCTTGACAAAGGGGTTTGAAGCTCCTGTGGGTTGGTGCTCACGAATTATAGTTGAGGTTTGTACTTGGCAAAGGGGTATGGTGTTCCTGTGGGGTTATTCTCACGAATATATTTGAGATTGATTCTCCATGGTTTTTCCCACATTGGGTTTCCACGTTATATCTGGTGTCTCTCTATGTCTTGTGTGATGTTTATTATTTAAGTTTTATTACATATCTTGAATGTTTGATTAAGTGGAATTTGGTTAAAGGGAAAGTTTTATAAGATATATAATATACTGATTCACCCCCCTCTTAGTATATTCTGTGCTTAAAAATTGGTATTAGATTAGGTTCCTTTTTGAAAAGTTTTACAACTTGAAGGTAGATCGGGAAAGCACGATGGCTGGGTCACAAGAAGGATTTTCTACAAATAAGGCACCTTTATTTGATGGGATGAATTATGCTTTTTGGAGCATGAGAATGAAAGTTTATTTGATGGCCCTTGGATTTGACATATGGAAACCAGTGGTGGAGGAATATGAAGAGCCACATACATCTACAATTACTCTAGTAGAAAAGAAGGCAAGTGAATGTAATGCTAAAGCTTTAAATGCTATTTTATGTGGTTTATGTGAATCTAAATTTGTTAAAGTTATGCAATGTAAATCTGCTCATGAAACTTGGGTAAAACTTGAGAATATTTACAAAGGTGATGGAAAGGATTAGCAAGCTAAGTTGTAGACTTTTAGAAGGTAGTTTGAAAGTTTGAAGATGGAAGAAGAAGAAGATATAGCAAGTTATCTCTTACGAGTTGATCAGATAGTAAATTAGATTCAAAGTCTTGGAGAAACATTGGAAGAGTCAACAGTGGTGCAAAAGGTTTTGAGATCTCTACCAATGAGATATGATGCAAAGGTTTTGACAATCAAGGAGATGAAGAATTTAGCCAAGCTAAAGATAGATGAGCTTCATGGTATTCTCACGGCATATGAGATGCAGATAGAACAAGATAAACCCTCAAAGAGAGAAGTGGCTTTCAAGACATCAAAGAAGGAGAAAGCTAAGATTCAAGAATCAAGTGATAGTTCTAGTAATGATGAAGATGACAATGAAGCACTTTTCATTCACAGGCCAAAAAGAGGAACAGGTAAATATCAAGAAAAATTACCTTTTAAATGTTTTAATTGCGGAAAGATTGGACATTTTTCAGCTAGATACCCAAATAAGGTTAAAGATGAAGAAGAAGAAAAGCCTGAATATAAGAAGAATTTCAAAGGAAAATCTAAGAAGGGATTTAAGAAGAAGAGCCTATATTCTAAATATCCTAGCTCAGGTGAAGATAGTGGAGTTAGCAATTGAAAAGAAGAAGAGATTCTATTCATGGCTATACATGAAGATGATCAAGAAGAAGAAGAGGAGGAAGCTGAAGTAGATATGGAAGGAGAACTCAATTGTGCCCTAGAAGAGTTAGAAGCTGTTCAGAAGAAGAATCGAAAGTTAAAACACTAAATTGAGAAAAATGAACAAGAGTCAAAGGAAATGATTGAAGATCTACAAGCACACTTTGAAGAAGCCAAGAAGAATGAAGAAGATCTCACAACACAGTTGGAAATAGCAAGAAAAGATTGTGAAAGGTATGTTATTGAAATTGCCTCTTTAAAAGAAGATATTAAGAAAGCAGTTAGTGATAAAGCAGTCAGTGATTCAAAATTTGAAGATAACACTAACATGCTGAATAAGATATTGGAAAGTCAAAAAGCATATTCAAATAAAACAGGGATCAGATTTGAAAAGAAAAAGAGCTATGCTGAAGCTCTTACACAAGAGGACACAAAAAGGGGAGAAGTGAAGAATACAGAGGAATTCCAAATAGAGAAGGCTGGAAGGAACAAAACTACAAAAGGCAATCAGGTCAGAGATATATAGACAGGTCTTATTTTTATGGCTATTATTTTTATTGTAATGGATATGGTCACAAGAAATTAGAATGTAGAAAAAGAGCTAACAATTTTAGAAATAAGGAGAAGGAAAGTCAAGTAGAGTCAAGAAGAAGCCACAACTCTTTTGCTCCTCTATCAAGCTTTGATGAGGAGACCGTAGTATGCTACAAGTGTAACAACTACAGACACATAGCTCGGTATTGCAGAAGCATGTTCGAGTTAGTCAAGAAGGATCATAGGTTCAAAGCTCTATTCATTAAGAAGAAGAATCAGAGTGTCAAAGATCCATTCATCAAGAAGAAGGTTCAGACATGTACATGGCAGAAGAAATAACATGAAGATTCTACGATGGTGCAGACAGCTTTGCATGTGGGAGGTAAAGATCAGCCATGGTTAATTGATAGCGGATGTTCGAGGCATATGACAAGAGATAAAAGTAAGTTAATTTCTCTAAAGAAGATTAATGGTGGTACAGTGAGGTTTGGAGATAAAACCACTACCAAGATAGCTGGAAAAGGTACTTTGAGTTTGGATTATGGTAGAACTAAGACTAAAAATGTTTTGTATGTAAAAGGTCTTAAGCATAATCTGTTGAGTGTTAGTCAAATTTGTGATCAAGGATACACATTAAGGTTTCATGCTGAAGGTTGTGAGATTAGAAGAAAAGATTCAAATGAGTTGATTGAAGATGCTCAAAGGACAAGGAAAAATGTGTATGTATTGTTAGATATCTTCTCAAAGGCACTATCAAAGGATACATTCAAAGATCAGAGAGAGGAGTTGGGAGTAATTTCTATTACTTCCTGCCATTGATGTTTAGCATCAAGTGAGGGGGAGCTAAGTGTTAGCTCCAGGTAGGCCCTTTGCCATTGATGTCAAAGGGGGAGAATAACAGGTACAAGTATAGGTGCAAAAAAGAGGTACAGGGAATAGGTACAGGTTGCTACAGTAAGGGGGAGTTACTATATGTTTTTAGATGATGGTATGTGTAGGTGACAGGATATGGCAGTTTCAGGATTGAGGTTGCCATCAATGATAAAGGGGAGATTGTTGGAAATATTGTCATTGATGTCAAAGGTTTAGTATTATTGGTGATAAAGGCCCCATTGCATTTAATGTTATTTATCTTGGCTAATATGAGTTAATATTTATTTAATATTAATGAATATATTTTTGGTTGCATATGAGACAAAATAAGGGCCCATGGAGAAGTCGAAGAGTCACGGGATAAAGACAAAAGAAGGATGGGATGCATTTTCCCATAAAGAGTCATCTTGGGGAATACCAAGAGTCACCAAGTGAAGACAAAAGAGTAAAGGGCGAATTTCTCATGAAGGGACACTTTAAGGAATATGAAAAGTCACCAAAGATAAGGACAAAAGTGGGAAAAACGTTTTTGGTCATGAAGGGTCACCACATGACTTTTCAAATGCTTGGATATGAAGGGTCATCCAAGATTGGCGCCATTTTCCATGAGAATTGAAAGGTCACAAAGGGGGAAGGCCAAAGGTCATTTGGAAAGCTATAAATAAAGGCTTGAGTAGCCATTTGTAATGTGGATGTGAGAGGTTGATTTGATATTGTAATATCTAGCTTAAAAGAGCAATTATGAGAGATGAATATGATTTGTATTTGTTATATCTAGCTTAGAAGAGCAAAGGTGAGAGAGAAAGGAAGGAGATGTTGTATTGATCTATCATTTGTTGAGATAACAACATTGAGAGATAGGTGTGTGGTATACACAAAGGGGTTGGTGCTCTTGTGGGTTGGTGCTCACGAATTGTTGCTGATTGGTGCTTGGCAAAGGGGTTGGTGCTCCTGTGGGTTGGTGCTCAAAAATTGTTGCTGGGTTGGTGCTCGACAAAGGGGTTAGTGCTCCTATGGGTTGGTACTCATAAATAGGTGCTGGGTTGGTGCTCGACAAAGGGGTTTGGAGCTCCTGTGGGTTGATGCTCACGAATTATAGCCAAGGTTTGTACTTGGCAAAGGGGTATGGTGCTCCTATGGGGTTGTTCTCACGAATATATTTGAGATTGATTCTCTGTGGTTTTTCCCACATTAGGTTTCCACATTATATCTGGTGTCTCTCTCTGTCTTGTGTGATGTTTATTATTTGAGTTTTATTACATATCTTGAATGTTTGATTAAGTGGAATTTGGTTAAAGGGAAAGTTTTATAAGATATATAATATACTGATTCACCCCCCTCTCAGTATATCCCGTGCTTAACACATTTCACTTGAATTCCATGTTGGAACTCACATCCATGGGACTATGTAGCTAGCATCCATTTGCCTAGGGCATTTGGATTTAGTTCAGCCACCCCTTATTTTTCTATTCCCCCTTCTTGTGTTGTCATACATGTGTCATTGGTCCGTATAGCCTAGGGGAAAACTTTTTCCAAGCATAACACTTCTATTATACATGTACAAATAATGTCAGTAAGTAGTTTTGGTTCATTGCTTTTCTATTTTCTATTTATTTTAGAGTAGTTGGTTTGTTTACATGTGCCTTAGATTAATTCTTTTATTATTTTATGTTTGTTTGTTTTGAGTGTTGTGTGTCTAAGGATAATTAATTTATAGTTTAGTCTTGCTTACTAATTAGGCTTGATTTAATTACATTTTGAATTTAGATTGTGTTCTTTTACCTCCCTTCCCCTCGGTTGCCATAGGTCTATTACATTATGTTTACACTTAAGTCTTGTTTTTTCATATCTTATACTTAAGTTGAGAGTATTTGTATTCACTCCTACACTTAGTTTATCACATTATCTTTACATTTGGGATTTTATTGATCATATATTATACGTAAGTTGATTATATTTACATTTAAATTAAGTTTTTACATGCATATGACACATTGTTACTATGTTTTATTTATAACTATGATGCATAATGTCATATGCTATAATAAAAATCAGGCCAAATGATCTATCCAGTAATTGTACCAATAATATTTCCTCTTATTCCCAACATACCTATCCCAAAAAAATCCAAACACATGGTAACCTAATCATTAATAAATATTAATCACTTCTAGTTAGGACATGCATCTCCATAGTAGTAGGTACCCCAAATTCATATTATTCCCTTGTGCCAACTCATCGTTAATCTATGTTCTAGACTCATTACGTGAATTCCCTTTGCCAATTTTCTATACTATGGAAAATTAATTAAATCAACTAAGGATCAAATCTTCCCTAATAGGGAAAAATTGATTTTATCATGTTCACATCCACCTTACTGGGGCAAATTCATTGTGCCAATGATTAAGACCACCTTATTGGGAAAAAATCATTATTTAGACCTATGATCCACTAGACCGTGTAATTTTATAATTTTGATGGCCCATTTGAAAAAAATATTTCTACTTTCTCCCTTTAGGGGCATCCAAGGATTATCAAACTACCCTCTAAGGCATCAGCCTATGACTATTAGCTTGTAACAACCTACAGTTGTCAACATGTCTTTTCAAAAAACAAAATTTTCAACATAATGAATTTTTCATTATTTGAAAAGTTGTTATTGTGCCTATGTATTGAAATGACTACTCAAATAAGGTAAAAATGTAGACACTCCTTTTCAGCCATTTCCATGTCTAAATGGACTTAAAACTAATTTCTAGAAAACTATGCAAATTAAGCCTAGAAATCATTGAATGTCTAAAATTCATTTGCATATTGGATGTAAGTGCCTATAATCATGTCAAGGCTTCTATATTTAGGGTAATACCCTATATGTAATGATAAACTCTCATTGATTCATACCCAATCAGTTTATGACCTATCAAATCAACATTTTTGACCAATTAAGTGGGGCACTTAAACCAATTCTTGAAATGACCAAAATACTAAGTAGAATTAATTAACCAAGTAAATCAAATTAAATGCTTAATTAAAAAATCCATGTGGAATTAATGAAAATCTAATTTGTAAAAATGAATTTCAACAATTATCAAGGAATATGAGGTCATGATGATGTCATCATGCTCAAAGTCAAGAATTATAAAATACCAACATAAATGCCATAAAAATTAGAAATGTTAAACCATATCTCCATATATACATAATTAAAGTCATCATTAATTGCATTTGGACTCCCAACCTTAACCCTAGCCTAACCACACATGAGTTAGAGTTAGTTGAAAAACTATAAATACAAGTGTCATAACCATTCTTAATGAAAGCTTTTGTGTACAAACACATAATGCCAAATTTTTACTATAAAGCTTCATTTACAACACAATATAAAATCCAATTTCTAAGGGGATAAGAGGAGGTACTACCCATAAAGCATTGGTATTGTCAAAGACCACTTGTTCATAATATTGAGTACAAGCCTTCTCTCACACTGATTGTAAGATGGAGTCATTCTAAGAAGGTAAATGGTGTTTTTGTCATCTATTAGTAGATTTATTTGTTTTGTTATCATTTCTCACCCTATTAATTAGGCTTATAATTCTATTTATCATTGATTTTTTTGGTTTATCCACTAACAAAATATCTCCAAAAAAATCTAAATAAGAAACATTTAGCTTAACATTATACCATTTTTTTTGGGAGTTATATTTTGTAATACAGAGTGGGGAGTGTGATTTACTATGTAGGTTGCACATTAAATTACCTCTACCCAATATTATGGTGGAAAATATTTAGAATGTACCATGAAATTAGCCCTTTCCTTTAGTGTGTAGTTTTTAAGCTCAACTAAACCATTTTGCTAAGGGGTGTACGATATGGCATGTTGACTAAAATTGAATACATGTTCATTCAGAAAACTTAGTTATCTTATTCTTGACAAACTCTATATTATCTATTTTAAAACACTAAATTTTTCTTTTGAATAGATTTTCAATAAGTTATTTCAAATTTTTGAAGTGCTCAAAGACTTTGCTTTATTTTTTAGAAAGTAAACTTAAGTTATACTATATAAATTGTCAATGAATGTAAGCATTCATTCATGTTTTTGAAAATAAACATTGGAAAAATACATAAGATCACTATGAATAAACTATAAACTATCACTTTTTATCAAGTATTTTTCTTTTGTGAAATTGGTCCCTGTGTTGTTTTCCAAGTGCACAGCATTGATAAACTCCACCTTTGAAAGAAAATTGTGGAAAACCAATAACCATGTTATGCTTACTAAGATCCTAAAATAAGTGATAGTTGAGATCACTAAAATGTTCATAACAAAGTTTACTCAAGTCATTAGTATGTGCAATCATGAATTTTGAAGGTTGAGTGAACACAAAGTTATCAAATTTGTATAATCTTTCTTGATGATCAACCTTGCTAATGGATAAAATAGCATACTGGTCTTTGATATTTTTGATGACAACATCAATAGGTATATACTCAATGGTTTTTACTTCACCTGAATGTGTGATATGAAAGATAGGTAGGAGGTTCACATACAAGTTTTGAATGTGAAGAAATTTTTGAATATGCCATTATCCATCTCAACTATCCCTTCACCCTCAACAACTAGAAGACTAAATTTGCCTACAAAAAAATTAGTTGTGTGGCATTGGTCAAAATTTTCAAATAATGGGCCATCATGTGTCATATGGTGAGAGGCTCTTGAATCTATAATCCATACAAACATGTGATCTCATTATTTTATAAAGTGTTACTCCTATCTTAGCAAGAGGGAGATACATTTTTTATCTCTATTTCTAAGTATGTTATTTTCTTGAAATGTTGATGTTCAACATGACATGTTTTATTATAGGTCAATTACAAAACTAGTTTTTGATGTTTTCATTTAATTTTGCTTTTCCTTTGTCTTGAATTGAGGAAGGATTTTATTGAGTCAATTGGTTTCCCCTAGGCTTAGGCTTTGGTTTCCTTTTATTTTCTGAAGGGCCCTTACCTTTTCCAGAGTTGGGTTGTGACATCACTTTAGTAGCATTGACCACAAGTATCCTTATTGTTTAGTACATTCATGTTGGATTTCCCTAATAAAAATTAGTTTTAATTGTTATTTTTAAATTTACTTACAAAAGTTGTCAAAAATTGGTGCCATATATACAGACCTCATGGAGTCTTGTTGTTTGTAATATACTAGAACAAAAATTGATTAAGGATGACCCAATTTAGAAAAAATAACCATAATGAGTTTTTCATCATTTTTGATTTCACTAGTCTCAATAATTAGAAGCTTTATGTGCTTGATTTGAGTGATGAAGTATTCAATGTGAGGATTGTTGTCTAGACTACGTGTAGTGATCTTATTTTCTAGTTGGCATGCTTTCATCTTAATGTGATTTCAAAAAAGTTCCTCCAATGTAGTCCAAACTTTATAAGGTTCCATGATGCCCTAAAAATAAACTTCATTTTAAGGGATAGTGATCGACCAAAGATGCCTTTAGCTTCATTAGAATGGTTTTGCCATTTTTTATTTTGAGTTCAAAAGGTGAAGGTTAATTTATTACAATGTGGTAAAGACCTTGCTAAAGAGCACATTAATTATGTATCCTTTCTAGCTGAAGTAAATGTAACTTGAGAGAGTTTTATTTTTTACCCATTGCTAACATAGAAACTTGAGTGCAAAAAAATAGCCCAAACTTTTTTTGTATGCAAAATATTTTAGAAAAAGTGTTTCTATAAATACACATTAAAATTATTATCTCGAAGATAAAATCATAATGATGAAAATTCCTATAGAGAACTATTTTTATGAAAAGGTGTTTTTGGAGTTGTAGGTGAAAAAATAAAAAATTAATGAAAAGGTAAAATACATGCTAAAATTATAGTCTCGATGAGAAATCACAATAGTGTAGTTGCCCTATCGGCCACAAAACAAATTATACTCTAATTCACATGTAAATGTTGGTTTGTGTCTTTTCCATAGATCAATTTTTTTGAGAAACCAGTTTTATGCCAAAAATCCCTCTACTCTTCCCTTTCATTATACTTTTATGAAACTAGTTTTATTTGTACTTTTTGAGAACAAAAACATCTATGTACATTTTTGAAATAGAAGGCCCTTTTCTATAAAATAAAACCCCAAATAGGATAACAAAACTAAATCTAAACAAGGAATATTACTACTCAGTCTGAACATGGAATACTATGACTAAATTTAAATATATAATACTTTAACATTGTAGATTTATCAAATATAAATAAAGTTGTTTTTATAAATACTAGGTTGAGGTATGTTTGATCTGTAGGCTTTTTGATAAATTAATCCACAATTGTAAATAGTGAACAAACCTAATGATCATTGCTTATGAAGGTTTCTACCATTATGTAGTTTTATTTTCATATCTCTGAGGTACGTAGAGAGTAACTTCCCAAGGCTAGCTACTTATTGGTGAAACACATAATCAAATACTGAGAGGCTTCCTATTGGAAAAAATAAAAATCATAGGTGCTTCCTATATACCAAGAGATATGTGGAAGATAAAATCCATATATAGTGTTGTTTAATGGCTTGAGTATTATAGTAGTATCGCTCACACCATGGATTAGGCAAAATTGATACTTGATTTACCAATAACAACACCTATCAATTTTAAAACTGTCAGAGCACATTTATGACATATGATATTTATATGAAATAAATTTGATTCAAACCTTAGTACCTCATATGAAATAAATTTGATTTACCAAATGCGAAGATAAAATGAAAATTGTAGATCCAATCTTTAAACCTACATGCAGAATAAGGTGAAAATTATACATATCTAATACCATATTAAAATATCTAGATAGAGTACATAATCATGTTAGCCACCATAAAATAAACACCCATAATACATGCATAAATAAATATATGAAAGCTTAAAAATGAGATAACACATATCTATGTAAGTAACATAACTACCTCTTTATATTTAGAGCACTAGCCTAAATTTTCCAAGATAACATTAACTCTCATTCACAATGTTCGTCACCCTCTATCCCTATATGTTATTACACAAATAAGAGAGGAGACTAGGGTTAATATTAGGTTTTCTTAGAATAGTTACAAATAGAATAAGATGAACTTTTTATTAGTAGAATTCAATTAAGTATTTAATTAATTGATAATATTATCTAATAATGGGTTATGGATAAGTATGCACTAATTAGTGCCTACCCACTAATTAAAAATGAATATTACATGTGCATATTAAAATTATGAAATAAATATTAAATAATTAAATACACTAACAAGCTATGTGTGCCGGTAATAATGAAAATGATTAAAATGAAGGATGATGGTGCTTGGGTGGACAAATGTATTGATGTGATGGTGACATTAAAGTGGTAGTAAGATGGATGGACCATGACAATTATCTCATGAAGTGTTAGAAATATTCTGCATCGGTCCTAGTGTATGCAAATACATACTCTCAATGAGATTAATAAGTCAAGAAACACTGGACAAAATTTGTCAAGAAAGTGTTTTTAATGTGTAAATAAGTTTTACCCACCAAAACCATCATCTAACCTCTATATCCATAATACCATAGTAAATAAAATACCAAAGTTCCAACAAAAATCCTCACATGTGTTGATATCAAAAAATAAAAGGCCTCAATCTTCATACAATTAGTATGTGTTTGACACAATCTTCTAAACATTTCTATGGTTGTACAAATTATCAATGATTAACTAACCATGATCACATCCATTTTTCTTGAGCTTATGCAACAAATCACAACATCAACATCTAAAATTTAAAATAATTAAAAAATATCAAATGAAATAATGATTGTACATGAAAATAAAGATTCAAAATAAGTATTTTATCATCTCAAGATAGTTGCTTGAAAATAGATAATGTAAACATCGACATTGATTTTATTATAAAAATTACTTGCATTTTGTGAATAGACAAGGATCTTAAGCTTATGGCATGATATGTTACCAACCTAATTAGTAGATGTTGCTTACACACTTTAGATTGATTATGAATATGAGAAAATTTACAACTTACTACATTAGGTTATCCTATAATCATTACTTTAGTTTGTCAAACAATTATGCATTCAATATTGCATTAGGGTATGTTATAATTGCATTAGAATATCATGTAATCAATGCATTGATTTCAAAGCTTTGTAATGGAACATTTTACTTATCCAAGATGAAATTAATTAGTTTGTAAAACAATTTGTCTTCTCTATGCTAATACAATTTACAATTGATATTACATTAGAGCCAACTCACTTATACCATTAGGATATCTTATAATCATAATATTAGTTTTTAAAACAATTCATACGTATTATCTATGCTCTCACATTTTGTGATGAATAAAAACATGTAAAATATGATAGCATACACAAGGCAAAATATTCAAACTATTAATGAAAGCAATATACTAACTTACAAAAATAATTTGAGAAATATAAAATAAATGAATGCTAATATCCTTGTAAATTATGATCACAAAACAAAAATAAATTTATTAAATTTATCATTGTCGTTCATTGGACCACATTTTGTTAAATAATTGTTGGATTTATTTAATTTCATAATTAATGTGAAAGAAAATGAGCAACATATACTAAAGTCACTAACAACATTTGTTTTACATGGCTAAATTTGTCACCTATTCTAATTTTGCATATTGATGTATCATGCAAACTATTTTAATTATTGTATTTCATTTATACTTTCAAAATTTTGATACTTATTACCAAAACATCTATTGAGATAGAGGGGAATAAACTCATGCACCCAACCATGGTGGACACTATTGATCCCTGCATAATATCATAGTAAGGAAAATATCAAGGATTCAACACAAATCCTTATAAGTATTGATATCATAAATAAAATGCCTTGATCTTTTTATGATCAATATGTGTTTGGCACGATCCTTTGAAGGTTCACGTCCCTTTGTCTTCAAATTTGAAAACAATATAAAAAATCAACAAAAGTTTCATTTTAAAAGGATATAAAACTCAAATGAATTAATATAATAATAAAATAATCATAATATAATGAAACTAAACCTCAAAAATAAATACTTTATTGCCTCATTATAGCTTCTTAGTAAGAAACATGACAACATTATCATATAATGTGATAAATATATTAGTAAAAAATGATAAGATATGATCTCCTCATCTTTTGCTTGTATGATTATTCAATGAAGGAAATAAATAAATTTTTCTTCATGTGTTGGAAATTCCTGTAGTCATCGTCCCATAGAATTACATAGTTTCATGTACAAAAATAAAAAAGGAAGCTTTTATGAGTGGGGGTTATTTCCAGGGTGCTTCATTAGTTTAAATAGTTTACAATTTTTTTGATATATATAAGGTAACATATTTAAAAAATCAAGGGGGCCTTCACCTTTATGGTAAAATAATAAACATAGAATAAATCAGTGTGTGCATGAAAA